>CM061069.1:64579414-65179414 GCA_030762895.1 Sophora flavescens
TGAAGTAGCGGGTATGGAGAATGTTGTGTCTGATTTGAAGTCAAAAGATAACCCCACCAGAGAGAGTAGAATGCCCGCTGGAGGAAGTATAATGTTTAATTTCCATAGTAAGGTTATTGAAGACTCTATTACAAGAAGAAGAAAAGGAGGGTTTCTTTAATTTTTAGGTATGCTTATGCGGCATCTCCTTGCTCCTTCCAGAACAGCTTATCCGCTTCCTTACTTTTCCTTATTGGCCATTTCCTTCCGAAGAAAAGCTTATGAAGGAGATGAAGTATGTTAAAACTCAAGTTCAAAAAGTAATTTATCAGACGATTGACTTATTGAGTTGGAGAGAAGATGTTGGAGACCAGCAGATAGGCTCAACATCAAGACCAAATTACACCGTTACTATCACCGCTTTCATTGATCGAATTTTATACTCTCCCGATTATTGTGGCTCCATGAGCACGTCTCTGACTAAAAATTGAGCCTTATTCAAAGAGAATTAGTACTCACGCATGCATTCTTCATAGACATTTTAGAGGTGTGAAGGCCGAATGAAAGGCAGAAAGTATGGGTCGAGCAAATGAAAGACACGGCTCAACAGGCTGAGGCCCTTTCTTGCTGCATATGAACTCAGAGTGAATAATGGGGCTTCACAGGCTTTTTTTCAATGTATATCGCTCCACTTCAATTTGACAAGGGAATCAATTACATATTGTATAAGATGCGTAACAACTGGGAAAGGAAGCCAATATGACATTGCCAACAGAAGGAAGAGAGGCCTAGTCCCTATGGGTCAAACCTGCAGGGGACTGGGTGTAAAATCCAGATTGTAGTTGGAACACAACGATAATTCTAGTGGTGCGAGGAAGATCCACTTGCCAGCTGGTATGATAACAACTATCGCGCGAACCGTTGGGACTACCCCAAGAGGACTGCAATTGATGGAATGCACTGTTTCATGATGCAAATGAGATGGGAGAACTAGATGGAAGATCCAAAATCTGGGTGACGAAATGAAAGATATTGCTTCTCATTGAATCTGTCAGTAATGCTCTGCTGGTAAATCCCTCATCCTAATAAATCACTGAAGATAAAATCAAATCAAGGAACAAGATTCAAGAAGCCTCAAGAATAAGAAAGAGATATGGTTTGATTCACTTACAAACCCAAGCAGTGTCATCCTCTGTGGTTCAAAGATTATGAAGTGAACAACCACCTTTTGATGTAAGGGGAATCCAATATTATTGGCTGACGAGATGTACAGTTTTGATGGGAAAGTTACTGCCGGATGAGAAAAATCGCATTATTTCAATCATTGGAATTGAAGGCATAGGAAAGACAACACTAGCCAGGTTGATCTTTGACAATGTTGCTATCCAAGATCATTTGATTATCGAGTTTGGGTATCAGCGTCAAGATCCAGTTGAATTGCTTGTTAAAGATAAAGACAAGCAAATTATGAGCGATCCAGAAGCCACGCAGACAGGAAAAAAGACTCGACTCAGATGCTCAAAATTTCCTGAAGAAGAAAGGGTGCCTCATACTCATAGTTGTTGATGACGTTCAAACTCCAGTAGTTTGGGATACATTGAAGAAGACCATACCTGATATGTCAAACAGGTTGCAGACTTCTTCTTACCAGCACAATACAAGGTAGAGGATATTTCAGGCCCAAGAACCTTCATGCACCAACTACCTTAGATGATGAAAATAGTTGGGTATTGTTCAAAAGAAAATTGAAGGTGGAGAGACTCCCTCTAAACTAATCCGAGGTTGGAAAAAAAATTGCGATAAAATGTGAGGGCCTACCATCCGAGATTCTGAAAATAGGGGATGAACTTTCCAAGAAAGATGTCACGGATAAGGAGTGGTCAAGCATGCTACAAGAACTCAATCCATCTCAAATACCTTGGTCTGAAACACTTAACACAATCAAAAATGACTTGCCTTTATATCTGATGAGATGTCTATCTTATTTTATGCTATTCCCTGCTGAGTTTGAGATTCCTACAAGAAGATTGATTGTCTTGTGGGTTGCAGAGGGTCTGGTGCATCATGGGCAGGACCAAGATTCCCTGAGCAAGTTGCAGAAAGGTGCTTGGCAGAGTTGATAGATCTGAACATGATCCAAATTGCTAAGAGAAAGCGTAGTAGGAAGGTGAAAACATGCCGCCTCCTAATGCTTTGAGAGAGTCTCGATTTCTTCAAACTCGTCTGAGCATCAATTCTGATTCAGTCTCAAACGAGGCCATTACACATCAAGGGGGCGGGTCATCTGAGCACTAATTCGGATTCAGTCCAAAAAAAGCCTCTTATACGTCAAGTGGCAGATCGTCTTGACAAAAAGATATCTGCTTCAATCATATTCACAGCGACACTATAACTGCTTCAGCTTCCCAGAAAAGCTTGTACCAAGGATGTTCTGTCATTTTTATCCTTTGATACTCGGGAAGGTGACAAAACTGGCCAAGAGATAGGTAAATTTCTAAACCGCTGCATTTCTAGAGCTTGTTTTTTTCAGTTGCGGGTACTAGATCTTGAAAGGGTTTACAAGCACCAGTTTCCTGAAAACATAGCTAGACTTTCTCGACTGAGGTATCTTGGCTTAAGATGGACTTACTTAGAGTCACTACCATCATCTATTAGCATCTTTCTGAAACTCCAGACGCTGGATCTGAAGCATACTTACATTAGTGAGCTGCCTACGTCCATCTGGAAGATACAACTACGACATTTGTTCTTGAGTGAGACTACTGCAGCAGGATTTCCACGTCATCCAAAGGTAATTCTCTGTCGACCTCCAAACACACCGTGGGGACTTTTACGTAGATGAGAAAACTCCTGTGAAGGGTGGCCTAGACAGGTCGATCAATATCAGAAAAATTGGGATTGGCATGCCAATCAATGTCATCTGTGTGAAGAGGGAATAACAAAACAACTTCATGCAGTGGCCGAGTGGATTATGAAGCTAGAATACCTGTCATCGCCAGATGCAATCAAGAAAGGAAAATGGACAACCTGGGGATTTACACTTGGGTCTTTGAAAACACACGCAGATCTTACTGACATGTATTTGTTGGGAATCTTAAAAAGTCCATCTATGAAGTCCCTATTCCCCCAACTCTCATTGAGCTTACCTTGTCACATTCCAACCTACAAAAGGACTCCATTGAGATTTTGGGAGATCTTCCACTCCTTCAATCATTGTGCTTACTTGCAGGATCTTACATAGAGGAAACTTTGCATTGCAAAAAGGAAGCTTTCCTCAGCTTTATGTCCTAAAATTCTGGAATCTGAAGGAACTAAAAAAATGGGAATATAGAAGAAGAAGCATTCCTTCAACTTAGCAAATGGAAATCAGATCATGTGAGTGCCTACAGATGCTTCCCGATGGACTAAGGCATATTAGCACTCTACGTGAGTTGAAATTAACAACAATGTCAGACAAGTTCATTGAAAAGAGTTGGACAAGTATAAGATTCCCGAGTCTTGTAATGCCTTAAATTGTTACATCATTCCAGGGTGAGTTTCCTCCTTATTTGTATATTTTGTTTTCTTTCCTTTCTGCTGACCTCTGGTGGATTTAATTACTTGAAGTATGTTTGGCAGTGAGCGGAAATTTACTTGCAAGAGGTTGTTCTGAAGGAAGGCTTACTGGAATTCCGACAAACTTAATCAATTTAAATGCTCAGCATGGAATTTGTACTGGGACAACATCCTATGGTGGTTTTTGAACTACTAGTCACATATTGTTGTAAAAGATGAAAGGATGGTAAGTGAGGTTCTTGGTTGAAGACTTTGAAGTTGAAAACTTGTTCCTTGACCACATTAAAAAAAGACTATGTAGACCATATTTTGTACAGGAATACGTTCTTTTCCTTTATTGTGTTGTGGAATCTAAATCTGTTGTTCTAATTTCAAGATGTTGTGTTTATGGGAAAGATTTCTCTATATTAATTGTCAATCTAGAAAGGGAATCTTCTTCTTTTGAAATTCTAAAGTTCTTGGTAATTTGTAGTGAGCAAATGTCAGATTGGTCTATTTAAGTATATGAGTTTAAATTGGGAGGAGCCGCAGCTGAAAATGTCGTTCTCGAGTTTGGTGGCTCAGTTTGCAAGACTTGTCTGAACTTTATATATACTTTTTTAGAATTAAATTTGCCAAGATTTGAAAGATCCAATTCATGTTCTGTTTTATTAATTTAAATCAGAATGCAGAATCAGTAAACTCCAAAATAAGGAGGAAACTAATAAAATCTCAAGATCTGAGGCACTCCATGGGTTGAGAAAAATGAAGTAAAGGACAATGGGAACCTCGTAAGAAGGAAGGATATTGAACTCGTGGGCAACTTTTTGTGCTGTCTTGGTCTTTATGATATGAGGCATTGTCTCTCCTCCCTGCTCTCTGCAATTGCAACCCTACACTATAAACACAGTGAGTGAACGGGGGAAGTGAGTGTTTGGGTGAAATCGTGAATCTCCGTGGTTACTAACCCAACCGCCAAGTGGGGTCAGGTTCTACAATTGGCTTTAGTCAATGATTGAAAACCTGGTGGCACGAGGATCTATACTACATATAAAGGATGTTCATTATGAATAATTAGGCTGGAATTTTGATAAGTGTCACTCTATGTAGCTTCTCATGATATTTTAATCCAAACTTTTGTTTAATTTTTTAAATTTCGAAATCCAATTTTTTAATTACTTGTTATACATTAAATCATATTTATGTATTAATTTGCTCAATCAATTCCTATTAATATATCAACATGTGTTTATTCATATTCATTCATATAATTCAAATTTTATTTATTTTATTTCGGATTCATTCTTTGATTTTTTTTATTTTAAATTTTCTTAATTTGAATAAAAGAAATTTTTTTAATTACTCAAATAATTCAAATAATAATATTGGAAAACATACTTTTTATGTCCTAGTTTTTAAATTTCAAATTTTATTTGTTTAAATTATTACAGTGCAATACCTTCTCATATAATATTCTAACTCATTATTTTATTTTATTTTAATTTGAATTCCAATTTTTAAATTACTCATAATACATTAATTCATATTTGGATATCAACATGTATTTATTCAAATTGATTCATATAATTCAAATTGATATCAACATCTGTTTACTCATAAACATTCATATAAAAACAAAAAATATTTTGATTGATTTTTAGTATCATACTAATCTAATTTTGTTTTGATTGATGAGCATAGAAATCATTCTTTGATTTCCTATATTTAATCCTCTATTTTTCAACTCTACTTATTTCATGTATAATCTTTATTTTTGTTGTTATTCAGCATCGTTTTTCTGTTGTGTTTGCCACTATTAAACATTTGAATGAGGTTGAAATTTGGTGGTATATGGCATGCAAATGTGACAAATCTGTTGAGAAAGAAGAATCAGACGAATCAAAGTTTTACTGTGAAAATTGTAATCGTCATGTCACTGATGTTGAAGAGAAGTAAAAATTCCTCTAAATTTTAGCCCTTATCGTGTCTATGTTTTTTGAATTTTTTTATATATGCATCTAAATTTGATGAAAAAATAATACAAATACTGAATAAAGGTTAGGTTCGTTGATGAGTCCGATTCTGCTACCTTTACAATCTTTGGTAGTGATGCCACATATCTCTTAGGCAAGGAATGTCCGATTTGGTACAACTTTACGGGAAGGTTGTTGTCATAAAAACTAAAAACATACATCCTGGCTTACTTCAATATAAATCTTTTATCATATTACTAATGTTAATACTAATACTAACTATATTAATTATAAATTGGCGATCATCCGCGCTTGCAGACTTTCTGAAGAGATTCGTAACCTGCTCAACAAGGATTTGTTATTCAAGGTTGAGGTTAAAAATGTATCTAGCTCTCGGTTTCTGAATTCTTACAGAGTTAGGAGGCTAATTGATGATCCGATCATCATTGGAAATTCAAAGAATTGAAACCGATTTCTGTGAGATCGTTTTTCCTTTTTGTTTAGCCTTTAAATATTTTTTTATTGATATTTGCTTATATATTTGACAACTTGCTATTTTCTTTTGTTTTTAGTTTGATAATGAAGATACGTCCATTACTGGTGTTGATCTTGTGAATCAGTTTGGCGATGTTGGGAGGGAATTGAAACTCCGTCAAAGAGGATATCAGATGTTGACCTTGAAGATTTGTCAGCTTCGACAAACAGTATCACCAACAAAGTATTGAAGAGAATCAAGCAAGAGAAGGAATGATTTAATCAAAGATGTTTCATCTCAGTAGTGTCGCATGCTCTATTTTATTTAAATTTTAAACATTTTTTAAAGTTATGTTTCATCTTTCAATGTTTCCTTGTGTTTAGTCTTTTGGGATTATGTAATGGATGTTGGTTTTATCATTTTCAATTTATTTGCAACCCTCAAATTGATAATATTTATTGTTTGTTATTTGTATTACTACTCTTTAAAATTTGGAATATCAAGTTTTAAACTGTTTTCAGGACATTTTCACTCATATAATTCAAAGTCATTTTCTTAATTACTCATCAAGTTTTAAAATGTTTTCAAGACATTTTCTTAATTTCTCATTAACTACTCATATAATTCAACAAATTTTGTATATTGCCGTTATATTCTCTTTTATTTTAAAGAGTTTCGAAATTCTAATTTTAATTAGTTTAAATTAATCGGGTGAAATAGCTTCTCATATAATATTTAAATCCAATCTTTTATTTTATTTTTATTTAAATTTTGAAATATTTTTTTTAATTACTCAAATAATTCAAATAAATTTTTTTGTAGATTCTCATTCTATTCTCTTTTATTTTAAAGAGTTACAAAGTTCTAAATCATCCTTTTATTTTATTTTATTTTATTTATAAATTTCGACATGTCAAGTCTTAAGATGTTAGTATATACGAATTGCTCATTATTTACTCATATACTAATAGTTTCTCATATACTATTCTAACTCATTTTTTTATTTTATTTCTTTAAAAAATTTAAATTTCGATTTTCAAGTTTTGAAAAGTTAATATATACTAATTGCTCATTAATTACTCATATTAATTTATGCTATCAATGCCATCAAATCAAAACCAATTTTGATTGATTTTCAATATCATATTAATCTGCTTTTATTTTGATTGATTTTTAATATCTATTTTGAGGGTCAATGATTTTATTAGTATATACCTGATTCTCATTCAATTTTTTTTTATTTTAAAGAGTTTGAATTTCAAAATTTAATTGGTTTCAATTAATCGGTGAAATAGCTTGTCATATAATATTTTGATCTAATCTTTCATTTTAATTTTATTTAAATTTCGAAGTAATTTTTTAATTACTCAAATAGTTCAAATAAAATTTTGTAGATTCCCATTCTATTCTCTTTAATTTTAAAGAGTTTCCAAAGTTCAAACTTTTATTTGTTTAGATTATTACAGTACAATAGCTTCTCATATAATATTTTGATCCAATCTTTTATTTTAATTTTATTTAAATTTTGAAATAACTTTTTAATTACTCAAATAATTCAAATAAAATTTTTGTAGATTCTCATTCTATTCTATTTTATTCTAAAGAGTTTCAAAGTAAAAGATTTTTATTTATTTAGATTATTCTGGTGCAATAACTTCTCATATACTATTCTAACTCATTTTGTTTTTGGTTAAAATCTAACTCATCCTTTTAATTTATTTTATTTAGTAATTTTGAGTTTCAAGTCTTAAAATGTTAGTATATATATTAATTGCTCATTATTTACTTATATTAATGTATGATATCAATGCTATCAATATCTGTTTTGAAACCGATTTTCAATATCATATTAATCTGAATTTATTTTGATTGATTTTCAATATCTATTTTGATTTCTATGCTTTTATTAGTATATATGTACTAGATTCCCATTGTTCTCTTTTATTTTGAAGATTTTCAATTTTCAAATTTTTATAGGTTTAAATTATTCTTGTGCAATACCTTCTCAGTTTCAAATTTTAAATTTTTATTTATTTAAATTATTCCGGTGCAATAGTTTCTCATATAATATTCTAATACATTCTATTATTTTATTTTATCTTTAAAATTTCGAATTTCAAATTTTTAAATTTTATGAAGACAATTTCTAAATTACTCCTTAATTACTCATAGTACATTAATTTATATTTATGTATTAATTAGCTCAATCAATTCATATTTGTATATCAACATGTGTTTATTCATATTTATTATATATCATATCATATCATATTATTTTAATAAAAATTATATCACATATCAGTATATACTACAAAATAAGTAAAAATTAAGGCAATTAAAATATGTTAATAATGTAATAATTATCATATATGATGAAAAATATAATAACATATGAGATAAAATACGAATATGATACGATGCGATATGATTTGATTTGATTTGATTCGAATATATATATATATATATATATATATATATATATATATATATATATATATATATACACTCTAACTAAGACTACCAACCTACTACTGCTTTAAACAAAAACCAAACAAAATTATTAACTCATTCATAAGATAAATAAAGTCTTCCAATTCTACCTTGCAGACTAACTATATACAACAATGGAGACCAACTCAAAGAAACATCCCCTGCTTCTTTCGCTGCTGCTGCAAGGATTCATAGAAAATGGGTTATAGACAATAAAAGGCAACGGATGAATGCCATTAATAATGGTATCCATAGTTCCTTTTTTTCCCACTTTTATACTTAATGAATTTAAAATGCTACCAATCATTTTTCGTATAGTTTATGTTTGTTGTTTTTCTGGATTTTTAAGGCATCAATTTCGAAGGAAAAGAAAATATGGGGACATCAAAAGAAGATGTTACATTCCAGAGGAATAGTTGAAGACAACCTTTGTCTACACTGTCATCTTCCAATCACATTCTATCGGGAGAAAGAAGTAATTTCGCACCATCACAATCCAGCATGATGGATACAGCACCCAATCAATCGTGTATGAACTTCAATTATTATTGTCATTTCGATAATATGCAAATGATGGTTTTGTATTCATCATTTCTTCAAACAACCACTCTTTTAACTATCATCTTCAATCCTTTGTTCTAGATATGGCAAATCCAGTGACCAATATACAACCATCAATATCACGTGGATCGTTGCCCCGATGATTTGTTTGGATGCCAATTTATTCCAAACTACTCAAAGCAAAACAAAGTCATCCGGAATTACTAATCTTGATTTAGCTTATGATTCTAATGGTAAATATAATGAATGTATTATGTATTATATATTATATTGGAAAATTGTGTAATTTTGGTGCTTTAAAAAATACAACTTCATAGCTGACTTATCTTCCCATATATAACTTCTAATTTACTGTCTTGGCTCATCTCGACTAATTGTTTTAAATTTAAATGGCCACACTTTGTAGATCGCAGCATTCAAATTAAATTAGAGCTCCGCACCTACAAAGTTGATTTTTTAAAACTCCTATTAAGTAGACTTTGGTATTTCCAAAAGAAATAGGTTCAAATAATGATCATGGGGTTTCAAGCAAACATCCTTGCCTTCATGTGATTCCCTCGTTGAAGCGGGGCTCGGGTAAACAACCTATTTTCAAACAAAAAAATTATAATTTGTAACTTCTACATTTCATGACTAACTTTTGTGATATTTCTATTAAATGCATCCAGGAAATGCTTCGATAGTAGTTTTAGTATCAATCCGTATCTCCGACTTCTAATAATATATTAACTCCTACTCCTATGGCAACAATGAATGAAAGTCTCTTATTGAACTCAAATCAAATGACACCAATGGATCAATCCGTTAAAGGAGAAACTACAGGTACTAAAACAATTAATTATTTTACCTACCATTTTTTGTGAATGAATTTAAGGAAAATTAACACTCTCAATTGGATAATAAAATAAATGTATATACTAATTTTAATTTTTTATATAATCTGGTTTATTACTAAATAAATCTAAATATATGTTGATCATTTCCATTTTAGTGTGGTTTTATGGATTATTATGATTTGAAACCAGTCATATATATATATATATATATATATATATATATATATATATATATATATATATATATATATATATATATATATATATATTATTAGTTTTTATATTGTAACATCAAGGAAATATTTAATGTAAAGAGTTTATAATATAACATCTATTCTTTAATTTATACCCCTTAACTATAGTATTAAGATGAGTACAAATTATAAAAATATACACGTACAAAATTACATAGTAAGGAATCAAAGAGTTAAATATTTAATCATAATATGATAAGTGAGTGATGTAACTACTATAATATTGTTTAATGGTATTAGTCATTTTTGACTTAAATGTCTGTTATAATCAATTTTAATATTAGTCATTTTTAATAATTGTCTTCTGTAAATTTTTGAATATGAGGGAAATATTTTAAACTTAACCCATCATTGAATAAGAATTATGGTATTGAAAATAAAAATAGTAATCGGTAGCATAGAAAAATTGTGTTTTAGGCTTTTTTTTATTTGGTAATTATTTATAAGTTTTGAACATATACAACTTCTTTAAAAAATCTGAAAACAATAAGAGATATTTGGAAAAAGGGTTAAAAATTATTTAATTATATATGAGTATGATTATTTATTTTTGACAACTCAATTATTCATACATTATTGTTCAAAACTTACAAATCTTTTATTTTTCTTGGTGCTCAAGAAGGGATGATGCCCCCATTCCAAAACTTACAAATCTTAATTGGTCATTAACTCGATTTTAATATCAAACAAATCAATATCTATCTTTTTTTTTGTATTCAATTAATTATGTGTTTATTAATTCATTAATTTATAATTTATAATTTATTTCATTAACTGTTATATGCTTAAATATTCTAAAAAATTAAAATTATGACCACATATTATATATATGATATGATTTGATTTGATATCAAGACAACAAATATATATATGATTTTATATTCGAAAATATATATATATTCTCTAACTAAAACCACCTACCTAATATTGCTTTTAAAAAAACCAAACATAATGATTAACTAATTCATGAAATAGTTTGTCAAAAAAAAAAAAAACTCACTCATGAAATAAATCAAGTCTTCCCGTTTTAACTTGCACACTCACTTGGATACAACAATGAAGACCAACTCAAAGATACATCCCTTGCAACTTCTGCAGCTGCTGCAAGGATTCATAGAAAATGTGTTATAGATAATAAGAGGCAACGAATGAATGCAGTTAATAATGGTATCCATACTTCCTATTTTTAATTACAATTTTATACTTAAT
Organism: Sophora flavescens; assembly: GCA_030762895.1. Lineage (NCBI taxonomy): Eukaryota > Viridiplantae > Streptophyta > Magnoliopsida > Fabales > Fabaceae > Sophora > Sophora flavescens. The sequence continues at coordinate 64,590,726 of CM061069.1, forward strand.
TAATTTAAAATGCTATCAATAATTTGTAAGTATATTTTATGTTTGTTGTTTTCCTGGAATTTTTAGGAATCAATTTCGATGGAAAAGAAAATATGGGGACATCAAAAGCAGATAATAGATTCCAGAGGAATTGTCGAAAGCAACCTATGTCTACATTGTCATCTTCTAATCACATTCTATCAAGAAAAATAAATAATTCCGCACTATCTCAAACCAGCATGATGAATACAGCACCCAATCAATCATGTATGGACTTCAATTATTATTGTCATTTTGATTATATGCAGACGGTGGTTTTGTATTAATCATTTTACCTACAAACTTTTGTGACATTTCTATCAAATGCATACAGGTAATGCTTCTTCCAGTGGTTTTAGCATCAATCTTCCATCTCCATTTTCTAATAATATGTTAACTCCTACTCCTACGACAACAACAAATGGTCTCTTATTGAACTCATACCAAATGACACCAATGGATCTATTTGTTAAAGGAGAAACTACAGGTACTAAAGGAATTAATCATTTTCCGACTTTTTTTTTGTGCAACTATTCTTAATTAATTGAAAATATTTGGATTCGCAGATTTGTTAGATTGTGGAGGACCAACCTTTACTTGCAGTTTTTGTCAAGCCATTATGTGGTATGAAGAGCGTTCTAATAAAGCAAGAACCAGCAAAAATCCTAAATTTAGCCTATGTTGCTTGAAGGGAAAATTGAACTTCCATTCCTTGAAAAACCTCCAGAATTATTCTGGAATTTGATGACCGACCAAGATCCAAGATCCAAAAATTTCAAAGATAACATAAAAGCATATAACATTATGTTTGCATTTACTTCTATGGGAGGAAATGTACAAACCTCGATTAATAATGGATCTGGTCCACCTCAGTTTATCCTCAGTGGTCAAAATTTTCACCACATCGGTAGCTTGGTACCAGCAGATTCCACTTCATTTGGTCAACTCTACATTTATGACACTGAAAACGGGTGTAACAATCGAATGAAAAATTTCAGGTATGGATCGGGTTGTTTTTAGATTTTAACAAACTTGATTTATTTCAATTAAATTCCTATTGACCTACATTTTATTTTCAGGAAAAGGGACAAGGACTCTTCATTGGATGTATCATTGTGTGAAGCTTTGAAACTTAGGATTGACCAACACAATGAGCTTGAAAAGTCTTTTCGTGTTGTTAGAGATTTTTATAAAGCAAACGCAGCAACAAAATTCACATTGATGTTGTTCCGAAATAGAGCAAAGGATCCCAGAACATACAATTTACCAACTTCGATGAGATTGCGGCATTAATGTAGGAGATGTCAATAATATGGACTTTGAAAGGGATATTGTTGTTAGAAAGATTGATGGTCAGCTCAGTCGGATCCATGAAACACATACTTCATTTTTAGAATATCCTTTATTATTTCCTTATGGAAAGGACGGTTATAAAGAGGATATTCCAATTCGAGATGCAGAACTAAATGATGAAGGGAGAAAGAGGTTGAGGGTAACTATGGGAGAATTCTTAGCTTACAAAATTCAAGACAGTAAAATTGAGTTTGGTAACATAGTAAATTCAAAGAGATTGTATCAACGGTATTTGGTTGATTCTTACACTATGATTGAGGCTCAAAGATTGCAATGGATAAGGCTCAACTAGAGTACAATTAGGGCAAATGTTTTTAATGGAATTCAAGAAGCTGTGACTAGGGGAGAGATCGATCCAACCACACTAGGAATGAGAATTATTCTTCCCTCCTTCTTCACCGGGGGAATGCGGTATATGTTTAATAGTTGCCAGGATGCCATGGCTATTTGCAAAAGATTAGGATATCCCGATTTGTTCATCACCTTCACATGTAACTCAAATTGGAATGAGATTCAAAGATTTGTTAGGGAAAAAGAATTAAGAGCTGATGACAGACCAGACATTGCATGTCGCGTCTTCAAAATGAAATTAGATAAAATGATGTCTAATTTTAAAAAGGAAAGGTTTTTGATCAGATTGATCTTTGGTAAGAATTTCTTTTCATCTTTGTTCATTTCTCAAAATTTCCTAACACATTATGCATTAATCTATTAATCTATTAATCTATTTATCTATTTATCTATTATTACTTATTTGATGTGTGGTGTTGTAGGAATGTATGTAGTGGAATTTCAGCAAAGAGGTCTTCCACATGCCCATATTCTTTTATGGCTGAATCAAGCAAACAAATTAAACACTTTGCTCAAGACATAGATAAATATATATCTCTTTGAGTTACCATGTCCTCAATTGTATCCAAACTTAAACAAGGTTGTTTCAAACTTTATGATTCATGGTCCATGTGGAAACAATAATAGAAATTCTCCATGCATGAAAAATGGAAGGTGTTCTAAGTTTTTTCCAAAAAGGTTTCAAAGCGAAGCTGTAATTGATGAAGATGGATATCCTACTTACAGAAGGAGAGATTTGGGCCTCTTCATAAAGAAAAAACGTGTTCAGATAGATAATCGCTTTGTAGTCCCATACAACCCACAACTCCTCATGAAATATCAGGCTCATGTCAACATGGAATCTTGTAACAAGACAAATGCCATCAAGTATCTTTTCAAGTATGTTAATAAAGGACTGACACGGACTCGGCAAGTGTACCGGTTCGTTGCAAGTAATAAAACGGTAAGACCGGATATCGTTCTCAGGGATCGTGGACAATTACCACTTCGTAAATTAGACTACTATCTAGGCGATCAAATTTTGGAGTGAAGGTAGCTCTAACATCTAACAAGCAAACAAGAATAAAATGTTTTTGTTCTTTTTGGAATTTTATCAAACAGTTAGAATGCAGACATAAATGTGAATAACAATTAGATAGAATTGTTAGGGTTAGACTAAGCTAATCCTCCCTTGATTGTTATGAAATGACAAGTAACACAGTTCCTAATTCAATTATGACAATCAAGTCTTTTCTGAAATACTCAAGCCTAATTCCTTAGGTGCATTGAGCCTAAAACCCCAAATTAAACCCTAATTCCTTAGGTGGATTAACCTGAGATTTTGCATTAAGTAAAGACTTATAAGATTGCAAGCACCTCAAGACCTATGCCTAGGCTCATGAACTACTTGGCATTTGATTCATGAGCAAGCTCTAACACCAACCTTCCAGTTATCTATTAAAGCAACTAATCATTCCTAGGGTGATCAAGCATAAGAAAGCATTAAGCATGGAATCAAACACTCATAAAGAACAAGGAAACTGCATTACAATCAAGTCATTTTACAATCAAGTTCAGAAGAGCAATCATCTAACCCCAACAAAGGGAATTTAGCTACACATTATCAAAGTAAAAGGGAAAGGAAGAGATACAAAAATGGAGAAAGTGAGGAACTCCATGGAAAATGCCCAGTAGCAGCCACAAGAGCAGAGAATGCCTTCTTAGGGTTTGCAGCCGCCTCCTTTATTTACTAATCCAATCCCCTTTGCATTACGCATCGGATGGCTTATAACGGGGTTTACGAGATTCGCGCTCTCGCGGGCGAATGCACTTTCGAGGCGAATATTAAAAATACGAGCTTCGAGGATTCGTCCTTTCGCGAGGCGAGAAGATAACTCGCGAGGCGAACCAGAAAGTGTGCATTTTACGGAGCAGTCGGGGCCTTCTGGGTCTCGAGGCGCGTAGATAACTCGCTAGGCGAACCAGAAAGGCTGACTGTTGCTGATCAGCTGGGTTTCAGGGTCGCGTGGCGAGATCTAGTCTCGCGGGGTGAAAATTCAAAACTCTGCTTTGCTCAATTTCTTCTCTTTGCAGGCTCTCTCTTCATCCAAGCCTTATCAAGGCCAACTCTTGGGCAATTGCTCATAAATTCCTACAAAACAACACACAATACCACCTTATCCGTTCCAAAGGAAAAACTAAACAAAATCCAACTAAAATGGCCTAACTATATGCAAATGCATGCAGAAATGTACATGGAAAATGAGGTGAAATCACACTCATCAAATCACCCCAAGCTTAAGACTTTGCTTGTCCTCAAGCAAAAACCAAGGCCAAAAGATGAAAATAATCAGAGCAATGATAGTGAACTAAGAACCCGAGTAAAATGATCCAAGTAACAGGCATTCAATTATTTCAGCAAGAGACAATTAATTCAAGTCCAATTAGGGGCTTAGTTTTCCTAGACTCATATTCTCACTGATTCGGGCATTCTATCTCACTTGAAGCTCACCCCAAGCTTGTTCATTTGCTTGGCTCTCTTTCTTGCCTCACTCACTCAAGTGTTCAAGTATATATAACAATTCGCTCCATTTTCCTCAAGGAATGAGTCCTACCATATGCTTGACTATCAACCAAATCTTTACTTTATTAATGAAAACATCTAAGAATCAAGAGGTCTTATTCTTTGGTTGCATTGGGGCCATGGGATCAATTTTCAGGTGGGAAATTCAAGAGCGAGGAAATTTCAAAAGGCTATACAAACAATCAAGCATTGCAAGGCACGACCTTCTAAAATACCTTTCTTTGGGTTTCAGTTTACTTTTCCACCATTCTTTCCTTTTATTTTTGCTATTTCTCACTTCTCTTGTCATACCCTTCTCCATATACTTTTCTTTTCCTTTTAATTTTTTTTTCTTTTATTTGGAGAAGGGAGAATTTTCAACTCAAGAGAAATAATAATTTTTTTTTTTCAGATTCATTTTTTTTCTTTTCATCATCCCAAACTTTCAACTACATTTTCCAACCCTTTTTGCACAGTACTTTAGAAGGTCCCTCATAAGCATATTTAACAAAACATTTCAGGATACCAAGAAAAGCATTTTATTCATTCAGGCTCAAAATTGGGCAACTAAGGGGTAGCATTTCATCATTCAAAGCTCAGAAGGCCGGAAAAATACCTATTGCCTCAATCATTTTCAAAAATGTTTTCAAAAATTTTCACGCTTCAAAATGGTTTCAAGTCAAGTTCTAGAGAAAAACAATCCAAGAGGAACACACTCTACACAAAGAACGGGGGCAGAGTTAGTAAGTACCCCCTAATGGCTCAAAAGCTCACATTTATCAGTTCAAAAACCAGTGAGGAACACAAGTCTATAGAAACACATGCTAATCATCAACTATCCAGGACCATCTCAAGAATATTTATTTGAAGCCATATCACAAGAATGAAATAAATTGGGTTCAAAAATCCACTATCACAATTTAATTGGCACTTAGTTCTCACAATCAGATGCTCAATCTAAGCGGGGTGTAACCGAATCATGCGATCATGCAAAATTAAGCCTATATGAATGCAATATTTACAATGCAAGCAAAAAGATTACCCCTACCCCAAGCTTAAAGACTTACATTGTCCTCAATGTAAATAATTAAGTTAGAGAGGGGAGAAAACTGGAATAACTCACCAAGGTGGTAGCGGGTCTTTGGTTCACATGCTTTACGGCTTTGCTTTCCCCTACCCTTTTTCTCCTTCCTTTATTCAAAATCTGAAGGCACTTAACAAAACTATTAACAAACCTCTTGAGCTTCTCAAATTATTCAAGAGGTTAAAGCAAAAACAAAACTATTAAGAAAATGAAAATAACTAAAAAGAAGAGTTAAGAAATGTTGGGTTGCCTCCCAATAAGCGCTTCTTTAACGTCACTAGCTTGACGTGTAGATAACTTCTTTCAATTAACCGGGGTCTGCTGGACATAGAATTGCAAGAGCACTTTTCTTCCATGAAACTCCTGTAAAGAGCTGATTTTGCTTAGAAGGCCAACAATTGTGCTTCAGCTTTGCCTTTTTCGCTCTGGGCCTCTTTCCCTTTTTCTTACTCCTTCCCGGTGGAGGTTCTGTTTTCACAAGATGAGCAGGGCCAACTTCCTCACCAACTGATGCATCATTTGTCTTGCATAGCTTTAGATTTTCTTTCATGTTGGGCTTTTCCTTCTTCTCTGGAGTAGAGGGGTGGTGTTGATGTGCAATGACTTCCTTATCTATCGTGTCCACCATATCCATGTGGAAACACTCCTCTTCCTTGCTCGTGCGATGCATAGCTTCCAATACATTGAAAGTTACTTCTTCTTCTTGCACTCTGAATTTCAACTGGCCTTTTTCTACATCTATCAAAGCCCGACCAGTTGCCAGAAAAGGTCTCCCTAGTATGAGCGGAACTTCAGCATCCTCCTCCATGTCTAAAACCACAAAGTCTGCTGGAAAGATTAATTTATCCACCTTCACCAACAAATCCTCCACAACACCATAGGGATATGTAATGGAGCGGTCTGCCAGTTGAAGAGAAATCCCTGTTGGTTTTACCTCACCAATTCCTAGCTTTTTGAAAATGGACAACGGCATAAGGTTGATACTTGCGCCTAGATCGCACAATGCTCTCCTAATGTTCACATGACCAATAGTGCATGGGATAGTGAAGCTACCCGGGTCCTTCATCTTTACTGGTAGCTTCCTTTGAATTATAGCACTGCACTCTTCAGTAAGCATAACTGTCTCCTCCTTCCACCGCCTCTTGTTTGTAAGAATCTCTTTCATGAATTTGGCGTAGGAAGGCATCTGCTGAAGAGCTTCAGCAAAAGGGATGTTGATCTGTAGCTTTTTGAATACATCCAGGAATTTAGAAAATTGTTGGTCTTTTGATTCCTTCTTCAACCGTTGGGGGTACGGGATTCTGAAATATGGGGGCAGCTCTTTGGGATTATCAACCTCTTCCAGAATCTGTCTTTTAGTCTTCTTCTTCGCAAATTCTTCATCAACCAATTTCTCCCTCTGCGGTTTTTCAGCTTCTACACCGGTAGGAATAGAGGTAGTATCTTGGGAAGTTCCGGGTTCTTCGTTGTTTACCTCTTCAAACTGCACCTTATCAATTCCAGCATCACTTGTCTTTTCTTCCCTCTCTTTTTCTTGTGGATTTAACACTCTCCCACTTCTTGTGATAATTGCCATGCAACCTTCCTTAGGATTCTTCTCTGTATCTCCTGGCAATTGTCCTTGAGGTCTTTCTGCCATTTGCTTTGCCAACTGTCCTATCTGGTGCTCAAGATTTTTGATTGAGGCATTCTGATTCTTCATAGTCTCTTGAGTCGCTTGCATGAACTGGCCTAGAATGTTCTCCAATTTGCTTGAACTCTCTTGAGGAGGATTTGCTTGAGTACTTGAACTTTGCCCTTGTCTCCAACCAAAGTTAGGATGGTTGCGCCACCCCGGATTGTAGGTGTTGGAGTAAGGATCATTTCTAGGCCCTTGGTTGCCCATATAATTTACCTCTTCTTGTCCCGAACTTCCAACCACATTGATCTCACAGTTTCCATTTGCATGGTTGCCTCCACAGAAATCGCACACTGAGGTACCTTGAACTTGGACAGCTTGTAGTTGAGAATTCTGCAGTTGAACCGACCCCAGTTGTTTGGTAAGAATAGCCATTTGTGCCTTGAGAGCGCCAATTTCATCCAGCTATAGAACACCTCTCTTGACCATTGATCGAGAACTAGGCATTTGATAGTCATTATTAGCCATGTTCTCAATCAAGTCCTTTGCTTCTTCCGGTGTCTTCTGACTCAATGTCCCTCCTGCAGCCGCTTCAATCATACTTCTTGAATTCCTATTGAGCCCATTAACAAATGTTGCAACCTGTTGCCATGTCTCCAGTTCATGATTGGGACAAGCTGTGAGTAAGGACTTGAATCTCTCCCAGGCTTCATAGAGTGACTCACCATCCCTTTGTGCAAAGGCATTGATCTCTGATCTCAGCTTAATCATTCTTGACGGAGGAAAGAATCGAGACAGAAACTTGCTCACCAAATCATTCCAAGTGATGATGCTTCCATGAGGATGAGATTGAAGCCATGACTTAGCTCTATCCCTCAAAGAGAAAGGGAAAAGCCTTAACCGAATGGCCTCATCAGAAGCTCCGTTTAACTTGATGGTGTCACACAGCTCAATGAAAGTACCAATGTGAGCATGAGGGTCTTCACTCTCCAAACCTCCAAAACTGGTTTCTTTGCACAAGGTGGAGAAGTGATGCCTTGATTTCGAAATTATTGCAAGCCACTGCGGGTCTCACAATCGGAGTTCCACATCTATCAACTCTAGGGGAAGTGTAGTCCCCATTGTTCTCCTTGGTGCATTCTCTTACGCCATGGTGACAGTTTGCTACTTCAATTTGTGGTTCTTGCACACTGGGTAACTCAACTTGTTGCTCTTGTCTACTAGAAGATGCTCTTTCTCTGTTCTGTCTTGCCTTGGCTTTCCTTCTATTCCTTCTACAGAGTCTCTCGATCTCAGGTTCGAATTGGAGTTCACCTGGGTCGATTGTACCTCGCATACACTGAACAAACAGAGTAGCGCAGAACAAACAGCAATACAGAAAAACAGCACACAATAGAAATTTAGAGCAGAGAAACAGAAAATAAGAAAGAAAAAAAAACACAGTAGGAAAACAGTAAAAATGCCTAAATTAGGAGTCCCCTTTGGTACTCGTGATATTGGCACACCGATCCCCGGCAACGGCGCCAAAAACTTGACACGGACTCGGCAAGTGTACCGGTTCGTTGCAAGTAATAAAACGGTAAGACCGGATATCATTCTCAGGGATCGTGGACAATTACCACTTCGCAAATTAGACTACTATCTAGGCGATCAAATTTTGGAGTGAAGGTAGCTCTAACATCTAACAAGCAAACAAGAATAAAATGTTTTTGTTCTTTTTGGAATTTTATCAAACAGTTAGAATGCAGACAGAAATGTGAATAACAATTAGATAGAATTGTTAGGGTTAGACTAAGCTAATCCTCCCTTGATTGTTATGAAATGACAAGTAACACAGTTCCTAATTCAATTATGACAATCAAGTCTTTTCTGAAATACTCAAGCCTAATTCCTTAGGTGCATTGAGCCTAAAACCCCAAATTAAACCCTAATTCCTTAGGTGGATTAACCTGAGATTTTGCATTAAGTAAAGACTTATAAGATTGCAAGCACCTCAAGACCTATGCCTAGGCTCATGAACTACTTGGCATTTGATTCATGAGCAAGCTCTAACACCAACCTTCCAGTTATCTATTAAAGCAACTAATCATTCCTAGGGTGATCAAGCCTAAGAAAGCATTAAGCATGGAATCAAACACTCATAAAGAACAAGGAAACTCCATTACAATCAAGTCATTTTACAATCAAGTTCAGAAGAGCAATCATCTAACCCCAACAAAGGGAATTTAGCTACACATTATCAAAGTAAAAGGGAAAGGAAGAGATACAAAAATGGAGAAAGTGAGGAACTCCATGGAAAATGCCCGATAGCGACCCACAAGAGCAGAGAATGCCTTCTTAGGGTTTGCAGCCGCCTCCTTTCTTTTCTAATCCAATCCCCCTTTGCATTTCGCATCGGATGGCTTATAACGGGGTTTCGAGATTCGCGCTCTCGCGGGCGAATGCACTCTCGCGAGGCGAATATTAAAAATCCGAGCTTCGAGATTCGTCCTTTCGCGAGGCGAAGATAACTCGCGAGGCGAACCAGAAAGTGTGCATTTTCTCGGAGCAGTCGGGCCTTACGGGTCGCGAGGCGAGAAGATAACTCGCGAGGCGAACCGGAAAGGCCGATCATTGTCGATCAGCTGGGTTTCGAGGTCGCGTGGCGAGATCTAGTCTCGTGGGCGAAAATTCAAAACTCTGCTTTGCTCAATTTCTTCTCTTTGCAGGCTCTCTCTTCATCCAAGCCTTATCAAGGCCAACTCTTGGGCAATTGCTCATAAATTCCTGCAAAACAACACACAATACCACCTTATCCGTTCCAAAGGAAAAACTAAACAAAATCCAACTAAAATGGCCTAACTATATGCAAATGCATGCAGAAATGTACATGGAAAATGAGGTGAAATCACACTCATCAAGGACCTGACAGAATTAGAGTTGGGATTCATAACAATACAGAAGCTGGTGAAAATGAAAAAGTGGTTGATGAAATCAAACAATACTATGACTGCAGATATCTTTCCCCTTGCGAGGCTGCATGAAGAACTTTTGGTTTTGATATTCACGAAAGATGGCCATCTGTGCAGCGATTAATCTTTCATCTTAAAAATCAGCAAACAATCACATTCAAAGAGAATGAGCCTATCAAACAAGTCTTGAGCAAGGGTGAGAAAAGTTCGACTATGTTCTTAGCCTGGATGCAAGCAAATCAGGTATACTCTGAAGCTAGGGAACTAACCTATTCAGAATTTCCAAATAAGTTAGTGTATAATGCAAGTACAAGAAAGTGGCATCCATGGAAATAGGGTCATTCTATTGGCATGCTTCATTATGTACCACCTGGTACAGGTGAACTTTTTTACATGAGAATCCTGTCAACTGTACGTAAAGGGTGTACAAGTTTTGAAGGTATAAGAACAATTGATGGTGTTACTTATGACACATTCGAAGATGCATGTTACGCCTTAGGTTTATTGGCCGATGATAGAGAATTCATTGATGCCATTACTGAAGCAGGTGAATTAGAATCTGGTCCACAGTTGAGAAGGTTGTTTGTTACTTTATTGTTGGCAAATACAATGAGTAAACCAGATGTTGTATGGAACAACACATGGCCATTGCTATCAGATGGAATTCTATATCAAAGAAGAAGGTCACTGAACATGTCGGGTATATTTAATTTCAAATCTATAACATGATAGTCTAACTTATTTTAGGTATTTTTATTTTTTCAACTCATGGCTAAATAGTTTTAGTTCTGCTGTTTTTGAATTTAGTATAATTCATTGTTAATTCTTAATCCATCGATCAATTCAATCATGTTTTAAACACAAATTCATAACTTTAAAGTTTCAAAAATATACGTTATTTTAAAGTCATTCTACATATTTTAAAATTGTTTATCATTGTATGAGAAATTTGGGTCATTTGATTTTAAAGTGGTGTAAATGTGTCTTAAAGTTGTTTGTTATTTCCAAATTATATGATTCATTTATATAAATCACTTCCTTTCTATAATTTAGGAACAAAACAGATGCAGCATGTGGAACCACTACAGAAGGAAAGATATATCTTTCAAGGGATTTAAGCATAGCTTAAGAAGAGTGTGGGGAGCATATAATTCTAAAAGCTTAGCAAATTATCCTCTGCAACATTTTTTTCTGAATTAAATTAATACATTATTTGATTTCCTTCTGATATGCATATTTAAGGTTAGTGTTTTATTTTTATTTCTTAAAGACGGATGATTTGGTTTTATTCCTTAACCTCTCTGTTCTTGACATTCTTGTTCATATGTCCTGCAGCAACAAGCAATCGAGCACTACTTGAAAGTTGAAACTCTCAGTGCCATTAAGCCACATTACATTCGTTGTGTAAAACCCAATAATCTTCTTAATCCAGCAAATTTTTAGAATAAAAATGGTTTGCATCAACTGCGTTGTTTGCTATCGCTATTGTTGCTTTTCTGGAAACAAGTGCAGTTCTTCATGAAACTTGGAGGCCTATTTTGTTTAGTGTTGACACTATTTGAGGTCCATTGCTTCAAGTCTTTCATGTTTGTATGCTGGTGCAGAACTGAAGTTGATTGCAGGACTTGACCAGGCAATCGAAGTCAATGTCATTCATCTCCCTTTTTTTTTGACAGATGATTCATCTCCTTTGGCAACGAAAAAAGAAGAATTATCCACATTTTTTTTGACAAATGGAATTATCCACATTAAGAATATATTTCTATAAAAAAAAATCAGACAAAGCAACATTAGCATAAATATTGGAATATATATATATATATATATATATATTATTTATATATTATTTATATATAAAATGATGTTTTTGTTTCAAAATAAAATAAAAAATAAAATGATGTTTTAATAGTAGTGTTACGTTTATTTTAATTATAATATTTAGTTATTATTTTTTTGGTACAATCTTTAATTATTTTTTAAAGATAGTAAAAATACAAATAAATATTATAAATACAGCAAATAAATTTTATACAATAAAAGTGACAATGTTTACAATATTACTGCAAATATAATAATAAAAGTAAAAAGCAAAACAATGATATTTAAAAAAATTACAAATGATAAAAAAAATGATGATAAAATATTTGTATTTCCAATATTATTAATATAAAATGGTTCTAATGTATTTTTAGTCCCTCATGCATTTTACTTTGGCGAAAACCGTCCCTCTACTTTTTCTTGGAGCGAATTTAGTCTTTGTAGTTTTCAAACGTTACAATTTTTGTCCCTCCGTCAAGTTGCTATAAAAAAGCTAACAAAAAACGCATATGTGGCAGAACAACTAGAACCAAAAAATATTAAAATAATATAAATAACGCTAAAATACACTTTTTAGTCCCTCAAGTTTTTCAATTTGGCAAAAATAGTCCCTCAATCTTTTTTTGTGAACAATTTTAATCCTTTTAGTTTTCAAACGTTGTAATTTTCGTCCCTCCAACAACTTGCTATAAAAAAAAAGCTAACGTAAAATACATACATGGTAAACGGATTCACCACGTGGCTCCATGGGGCATGCACAGCTGAAGCAAAATAAATAATAAGATAAAAAAATAAATTTTTAAAATGTTATAATCATAAATTATTATAAATAAGCCAATTCGAAATAATTGACAAGAAATTATCCTGGAAATATGCCAATTTACTTTGAATAAAAATATCAAATAATCAAAATAAATATAGTAAACTATACAAAAAATTTAAATAAAAACGTTAATATCAAATAATCAAAATAAAACTAGTAAATTATTAATAATAAAAGTACTATGGTAGTCCAAATTATAATGGCCCAAACCCCAATCGCTAGCCCATAAGAAACTTGACCTAGTAAAGGTCTAAAACCCAAGGGACCGGCCAAACAGCTCTCGGCTAATCAAAACGCTTGACAGAAATCCCATCTAAAAGAGCAGACTTCTCCGCCTCGGGAAAGACCCTCCACCCACTCAACGACACGTCAGGAAGAGCCCCCCCCCCGACCTGGTAAGGGGCACCATACACGGCAATCATGTACACCAAAACCAAGAGACCACTATAAAGACCTCCTAATGAAAGCCAAGGTATGATTTTACGATATGCCACAGATACTCTATCTGCTACACCCTTGCTGACTTAAGCATCACAGTTCGCAGGTACTCCCATTCGGTCAAAACATTGGAGCCAGACGAAGAGGAAGAAGAAAAAGGAAGAAGAGAAGGGAAAACCAGCCATCTAAAGCCTTAAGATCAGTGTTGGGCCACTTCAACACTGGTCCAATAGGTGGAACCTTATTTGAGTTCTGGGCTTATCTCAGAACAAGTATGAATGGGATTAAATTAAATACATTGTTATGTAGTTGATGATATTCCCCCGCAAATCAACATGTTCAACATGCATACTTTTCCTTGCTGACGGGCTTTTTAGGAAACTTCCCAAAACGTCACTCATCCCATAATTGTTTCAAGACAAGCATACTTTAAAGTTATTAAGTGATGGGTTCCTGAGAATGCATGATAGTGCATTGTCCTATCTAGTTTCATCTTAGATTTCTTATTAGATCTTACCAATCAATTTTTTTGTTCGCCAATTTCAACTCAAAATAGTCGTTGTGTTCACTTAATTTGGGTGGATAGCTGCCTAGGAGCAAAGAGAGAAGCAAGAAGAAGATGGAGTTAACTCTCAGAGTCATCTATCCTGTAGAATGTCCAGTTAACTCAATTAGGCTTTGTGTTTAGCTTCTATGCATAATGCTTTCAATTAACCTGCCACTAGTTAAATGATTTGCTAATGATAACGAGATCGAAAGGTGATTTATGTGAATATGGCGTTCGGTAAAACCATATGGTTAATCCGAGTAGAGTTATCACATAGGAATCGTATGTGACTATCATAGGAGTCGTTGGTCTTTAATGAATTTGTTAATAATCAACCATCATAGAGATATAATTGGTTAGGTTAAGGGTTAAGGGATGATTGCTATGGTATTCAAGAGACACATAAGGATAATTTAGGACTCTTAATCTACAAAAATAGAGGATTTTTTTTGAAGAAACAAAAATAGAGTATTAGAAATTACAATTGATCTATAATTGTATCGAAAAAGATAAGCATTTTTTATTATTAAGGGTAATAATAATTAATGTTATTATTAGTAGTAAAGTATACGATGTATTATATTATCATGATTATTTATAGTAATATTGTAAACATTGTTACGTTTGTTATATTATTTTATTATTTTTTATAGTATTTATTTTTATTCTTTACTATTTAAAAATAAAATAATTACAAATATTATTTTATTAAAATAAATTTGTCACATTTCCTACATAAAGATTCAAAAATACACGCGAGAGTCACACATGTCTTCAATAAGGGACAATGTTACTTCATCTAACTCTTTTGAAGGAAATTAATTTGATTTGCGTCATTGATTTTTTAAAAAATAATATTAAAAAATTGTATTAATTTTAAAATGTCAAAAATTGGTAAATAGTTTTTTAAGATACACAAGTTAATTAAAAAGCTTTAATAAAATATTTTAGTCATTCAATACTACAATATTTTATTGATTGTTCAGCTCATTCGTATTATTTTAAATATTTGATATTAAACTAGTAACAATTCTTTTATAAGGTTACAATGATAAAAAGTCCTCTAAAAAAAAATTACAATGATAACATATCTGATAGAGGTGCACGTGGGAACACTGTAGATTAATCTTGGGAGTCGAAAAAAATGATAAAGAAATGGTTTTGACCGGTCAAAATCAGGAATAACCGGGTGTTGAACTAACTACTTTCATTTAAAATTACCGGAAACCTACTTGATACGTGTAAAATGGATGGAGTATCAAAACTCAACTTCAACATGGAGGATTGAAGAATCCGCCAGTTACATTTGGTGCAAATGTTGGAATTGGCCATGCCTCGATGGTGCAGTAACTCTAACATGGGGACGACATTAATTATGAATAGCAAGCCAGTTTTTTTAACCCATTAATTAATATTAGCATGCCAAACAAAAGTATCCTTCACCTGAGGATGAAAATTAAAATGAAGGCTTTTTAACTCATCCACAATATGCTTAGGGAGATTCGTATACAACAACTGTAAACATCTTTGATTCTGATATTTATATCATGGTCAGGTTGTGAATGTTTGACTTTTCTGTTATCTAAAACTTTTAAAATTGCAATTATTGCTGTTTTTTTTTGGAGTCACATGTCAGATGTGCAATTAAGAGCTGGCTGATTCTAGCAGCACACATTTTAAATTGGAAAATTTGTAACTTTCGATTTGGACTAATATGTGTTGTGTTTGTATTTGTTAAACTTCAACTAATTGGGCTTTAGTATGACGATTTTGAGTTAATTAAATAAATAGTCCAAGTTGTTTTACAATTCTAATTAAAGTTAAACTTCAACTAATTGAGCTTTAGTATGATGATTTTGAGTTAATTAAATAATTAGTCCAAGTTGTTTTACGAGGGATAGAACCAATTAAAAAGTACTCACTTGCTAGAAATTTCAAAAGTTTAATTTTGATATGGTATTGGTGTAATTTTTTTATTTATAATATCAAATAATCATAAATTATCTTATATGTGATGTTTAATATATGATAAGAGAATTTTTTATTGGTTTATTAAATAAAAATATTTATATTAACAATATATATCAATTAAATCTATTAAAAATATAGTATTAAAATCGGTGAGTGGTTGAGTTAATTAAAAAATAATCCATGTGTTTATATTTTTTTAAAGGAGAATGCTAACGAATGTTCTTATGATATTTTTTAAGGACCCGAGAAAAGAAAGTTTTATAGGGAATTGATGTATTTAATGTTTGAAAATGTGAAATATTTAATTTTTTAATAAAAATTTTCTTTACTTGATTTCTTAAAAAGTATTATGAGAACACTCGTTAGCATAACCTTTTTTAATTAGGATTGATGTGGCCGGTAGTTGAACTCTAGAGTTTATATCCTAAGCTTTATAGTGTCAATTTGGTTGACATTGTTCTCGATACAAACGGTATTTTTTTTTTTCAATTTGGGATCACTGTTCAGACATTTGGGTACTGTTTATGCATTTGTTTATGAAATTTTGTTGAAAATAATTGATTCTTGGTGGGTCAAAACTGAGTTTTGTGTAAGCAAAAATTTCTAGCTTTTCCGTTGAAAATAATTGATTCTAGATGTAGTGCCCACAAAACTCTATATATTTATACTTCAAAAATGATTTTATTTTATCATCCAAACAAAATCAGTTCTTCTAAACCCACTTTTAAAATATTATTATCAAACACATTCAATTTTTTTAACATTGATTCTTCCAAAATCAATTCTATCAAAATCTAAAACAAACGGATCCATAATTGTTACCTCGATTTCCTATTTTATTTCGTTGGGTCTTGCTAACAAGTGTTTTAAGGGCATTGGTTAAGCAACCCATAAAAGGAAAATTCATATTAAAAAACTAAGTGTTATCGAAATGTTAAATACACAATTTCACATATAAATTTTCATTTTTTTATTCCTTAAACAATATCCTAAAATACTTGTTAGGCTTCTCCTAATTTTAGCCTAATTTTTTTTTTTGTAAGTTTAAATTTCACTTCGTTCCAATCATTTCTTTCTCTACATTTTTTTTCTCTCTCCTGAGGTGCTTCTCTCATTCCAGCTAGTTCTTCCCAGCGTCTACCAATGTTCTCTCCCTTCGTCCTAAACTCCCAGCCATGAGTATGTATACGTAGGAATCCAGAACATTTGTCTTTGCGCTTCTTGCTTTTTGTGTGTTTTTTTTCTTTCGTTTTTTTATATTTATTTTATTTATACGAATAGTGAAACCATTGTGTTGTCTGGTACTATAATATTTTTTAAAATTCTAAAAATCCACTCTGTTTTGCAGTGAATAGGCTTTGTTGGGATACTAAGTTCTAACGGATAATGTATATTTAGTTTGTTGGATTCTCCAGAAATCGCATTTTGATGAGTTAAAAATAGTTTGTTGCAGTGAATAGTATGGACTCATGCTTTGATGTATGTCTTTCATCAGTTTCATCTAGTTTGTGGCTTAAATTAGTCAACCATTATAGACTAATCTTTTGAGCTCTATCCCTCACATTCAAGCCCTTCCTTTGTATCTAATCCTTGCCTTATCTATGATGAGCCATTCTAAGAGGTCATTTATCGTGTAATTTTCTTTAAGTCTATCACTTCCTTAAAAAAACCTTTGTTGGGTGATCTCTATTTTTATTAATTTAATTTAATTTATTTTAAAATCACTCATTTTGACTCTCTTTAACGGAGATCAGCTTCTTTATGGAAAAAATGGAACTTTCAGAGGAATATCATGACCTAGAGGACTTTATGTCGTATCTTTTATGAGGTACGTTTGCAATTCTCCTTCCCTAATCAGGTCTTCTTCTTGTGTTTTTTTTGGTCCTTCTTTCCTCGATTGAAATTTTATAGCTAACGTGTGTGGTTTAATCATTAAAAAAAAACGTATAATTTTTTTTTATAATTTATTGTAATGAAACCAATTATATGTTTAAACATAGGTTAAATTACTCTTTTGGTCCCTTATTTTTATTTTATGTTTCATTTTGGTCCCTTTCGTTAGTTGTGCACTAACGGAGTTAGATCCCAATCGTCAGTTGTCGGCAACCGCACCTGCTCGCCAGAATCTAGCCGGAATCTTGTCAGAATCTGGGTTTAGAGAGAGAAAAACTCCAATTTCCCTTTCTCTTTCTTCTTCCAAGGGGTGGGAATAGGCTAGGCCGAGCTAGGTCCTGGTAAGCCCGGGCCTGGCCTGTGTTCCAATCACGAGGTCTGTGCCTGGCTTATAACCTGATATAGGCCAATTTCTAAGACCTAAGCCTAGCCTACTTTAAAGCATGACCTGAACTGAAAGCCTCTTTAAAAGCCTACTTATCAACGAGACCTTTAAATATGTCTTCATCTATAAATAGGTCACAGGCATTCACTTGTAAATAGGCTCGTAGGACAAAGAAGTTGGTAGACATATGATAATAAATATAGCATTCACAAATAAATATGCAAGTAGGTCACTACATGGCCAATAGGCATTTACCTTTAAATATTATGAATAACGTAAATAATATATTATAGTATTATAATATATTATATTATACATATATTTATGTGTGTGCATGTGTTAAATAGGTCAGTCTGATAGATCTTGTAGGCTTTTTCTAAAGCATTAGGCCCGACCTATTTAACTATATAGGCTTTTTATAAAGCCTTGACCTGACATTTTTACTAATTAGGTTAGGTGAGCTAGCCCTTAAATAGGCTAGGCTGTAGTCTCCCGACAAGCGGCCTGACCTATTTCCACACCTACTTCTTCCTCCCCTTCCTTCTTCTTCCTTGATAAATGCCATAAGGCACGCCAAGATAGGCTAACGGACAGTAGAAACCTAACGTCGTTAGTGCAAAACTAACAGAAGAGACCAAAATATGCTAACATTTATAAGATAGGGGACCAAAACACAACAAAAAATTAATAATGGATCAAAATAAAACATAAAATAAAGATAAGGGACGAAAAGAATAATTTAGCCTTAAATATATTAGCTGAAAATGTAATTTTGAGATAATATGTTTGATATGTATTGTTCGAAAAGAATCACTTTTATGTCATTAAATTACTAAAACATATTTAATATAGTTAAAAATAAAGTTATCTAGTCGAGGGATTAATAATATTTGTCACTTATCGATGTAAAATATACCTATAAAAAATATTTTCAGCTCATGAAGAAAAAAACTTTGTTTATGTCAAAAAAGAATTTTTTATATTTTAATTAACTTTTCCAAATGTCTTATTTATTCCAAAACAATTTTTATCTAAAAAATATTTTGGAAAATACAAACCATTAGAAAACAAAGGTTATCAAAATGAATTTACTTAGTATGCAATGTCTCAGTGTAAATGTTTTTTACACAAATCAACCAATCATAAATCTTAATGTCATTAAAATTATGGATTTAATTGATATATATTGATAGTGTAAAGTTTTTTTACACCGTCGACCAATCAGAAATTGATATACCGTTATAAATGATTGATCCTTATCCTAACCACATTTAAAGTCATCAATTTTATGATTTCTGATTAGTTGTCAGTGTAAAAAATCTCTACACTAACCGTGCACACAAATTAAACTCCAAAATTATTTTATTCTTATCGTAATCATCGTAAAAATTATTTATAAAAAAGATTTATGATTTATTGATAGTATAGGAAACTTTACATATACATCAAAATTAAATCTTTCTAAATAGTTTCATACGCTATATCAATTATTAATTACTAAAGAATTAAACAATTGTTTCTAAATATTTAATAATTAAATCTATTTAACGTGTATAACTTTATTATTAATGTCTTAAAATAATGCTAAAATTAAGCCAATAAAATTTTTCAGTCATGGATTAAATTAATAATTTTGGTTGATTTAAATAATAGGGAAAAAAAGCATACACCCCCTTAAATTTTACCAAATGGTAAATAGACACTCTTAACTAATTATTATTCTCAATTAATCCTTAAACTCTCTTAGTTAAATTGGTCCTTCTGCTAATCCAAGTTTAAATCATTGCAATTGAATCTAACCCTTCATTTTTTAAAGATGTAACCGTTGATTATTTTATTTTAAATTTTAATTTTTTTTAATTTCATATTTCATATTTTTCGGAAAAAGAAGAAGGAAGAATCAGATATAGAGCACGTTTCATCTTCCTCCTTTCATACTTTTATTTTTTATTTATTTAGAAAGAAGAAGAAAAAAATAGAAACAACTTTCTTTCTTTTGGGTGTTCTCTCTTTCGGTCACGGGTCTTTCATCTTCTTGTATTTGATTTCTCTGGTTGGTTGTTACTCCTTTTCTTCTTCTGTTGGCTCTTACCTTCCTTCTCTTTGATTGTTCTGCTATTCTTTCCTCTTCTCATCAACGAACTGAACATCGTAATCGGAAGTGCTGCCTTTGATAGAATTAACCTCTTGTAACATGCCATTGAATTGGACCGCGAATCCATTGACCAATTCATTACACAGCCCCCCTGCTGTAAGTCTAGCCCGGGCAAGCATCCTATTCATAATCCTAATGCATAATGTGATGACCAGTGCAGTAACCATGCTCTCCTGCGTTTTTTTTTTTTTTTCTTTTGGTATTTAGAAGTTTTTAAATTAACAATTACTGGAAGAAGATGAAACGACCTCTGTTCTCTTCCTTTTTATTGAAAAATAGAAAATTTTAAAAAAATTAGGTTTTAAAAAAAATGAACAATATGTTCCTGCCAAATATCTCGGGTATGAAATACTCTTTGAGCGAGATTGGTGGGGTGTTTTTGGATTGTCTTGTGAGAATGTGGATTCTCGCTCCTACGTATCCAAAAGGGAATCAAAGCAAACGTAGTTTAGAATGAGGGGTAAGCCCCTATTTATAGTTGTTCTCTCAAGATCGGGCTCGAAATAAGCGGAGGAATATTTGGATCAGATCGCGATCATGGGGAGAGATATCCAGGAGCACTGATTGTCCAGGAGTGGCATTATGGCAGCGAGATATTCGGCCCGATTAGGCTGCGGATGGATAGCTTGGGTAGAAGTAGTTATTCTCGGGTGTCGGGTGTCTTTGACATGTCCTCGGGCCGGAGGAGTTTGGGTCAAGGCCCATTCGCGGGGGGTAAGCTCGGTTGGTCCGATGTATAGAGACGAGTTCTCGGTCTTCCATTCTCGGCGATACACAAGCCCCCGAGCTCCGAGCTTGAATAAGCGAAGGAGGCGATACGTATGAAAACCGAGCTTATTCTTCGGTTATGCGATTATCCACATTCTCAGTTGTCATTTCAATCAAGTCTTTCTCTCTCGTCGAGGAGAAAGCAATTATTCTCGTTACTTCTTCGGCACGCCACAGACAAGAAACCCTAGAGTTCCGCGCCCATTTAATGGGGGGAAAAATCAAAAGTCGCGTCGGGACAATCAAAAGTCGCACCCCTTTTTGGGCCCAATGGACAATGGGCTACCAATTGCAGGCTATAAATACCTCCTCCGACGCCAACTCCCTCCTACTTCGCTTACCCTTCTCTGCCATTCACCCTCGTCTTCCAAGCTTCTACCCTTGTTCCTCTGCTTGTCATCCTCCAGGTACGCTCCGTCTCTTCTCTTCCTTCGTGCTTCTAAGCTCTGTTTCTGACCTTCGGACATGAGTTCATCTATGTCTTCTGAGTCAAATACTTCGCCTCTGGTTGAGGGTGAAGTTTCCCCAATCGGGGATCCTTCTGCATTTCTTGTTCCTTCGCGGGAGGCGGGCGTTGGGGAGGCGGAACCATCCTCCTCCGGGTCATCTTGATCGACTCGAGATTCTTCGAGTCCGATTCTCCTAGGTCTGGTTCTCCCCCTCCTAGAGTGTCCAAACCCGCCGCCCGTAAACAACGCCTTAGGGTTCCTAAAGACCCTATTCCCGATATAACCGCTTCCGGGTATACCGGGTTAAAGGGGAGGTTGGAACCTTTTTTTCGACTACCGGACTCCCGATTCTATTGTTGAACTTCGGTCCCATATCAATATCTCGACCTCAGGGGACGAGTCCGAGTTTATTTGCTCTCCGTGCACGAGCACCGAGTGTGTCTTTCTAAGGGCTCGCCCTTCCGAGCCTCCCTTTACATACATGTATAAAACACTTTTTGACAAACTGCATGTGTCTCTTCCCCTTTATCGAGTTTGAGTGCGATGTTACGAGAACCATGAGCGTCGCACCTACTCGACTTCACCCTAACAGTGGGCTTTTATGAAAGCCTTTTAGATTCTATGTAAATACATAAGAATAGAGCCTACCACTCCAAAATTTTTGTATTTTTATCAAACCAGATTTGGCGAGAAAAAGGGATGGGTATCTCTTAATGGGTTGAACCAGAAGAGGTCTTCTTAGTTTATTCGCCTCATCTTATAAAGACTTCAAGGTTGGCTTCTTCCGTGTTCGCCCTTCGAGTTCTCATACTTCCCACTTTTTTTGACGAGAATAAACATGCCAAGTTTCCTTTATACCGGCAATCCTCTCCCACAAAATTCGTCGGCTTGAGTATCGTTCCCTGCCGAGGATAGGCGGGATATAGATGTACTAGAGGGTCTTCCTCGGCCCCTCCATTGTGCACGCCTTATGAAACTCCCCTTCTCCTCCACCCCAAGGTCCGATCTTAAAAGTAAGTGCTCGGCTTTTTAGTTTCTTAAGTATTTTACTGCCTGTGTTGTTATACTAACAACTCTTTCTTTTTCTGATCATCATGGGAAAGTTCGACTTTTCAAAGCTTGTCAAGGCTGGTGTTGGTAAAGAGGGTCGGGGTCCCTCTTCAGCCGAGAAGAAGCAGAAAAGACCTCCTCCCACCAAGGTTTCTGCGAAAAGGGGCTTCGTCATCCGCCCCTCAAAAAGGAAGAGGGCGGAGGTTGAAGTGGTGGCCGAAGATTCTCCCCTTCCCGGCCCAAGCTCCCCTCGCCCCACTACTCGGGGACGCAAATCGTGGGGCGAGAACAGCCACTTTCTACCCCCTCGAGCCGAAATGGTACAACACCACCCCAAGGCGGGGACTTCATCTCTCGGGGTGAAGACTTCAACCCCTCCTCCTCTTTCGACTCGACCCTCTTAAAAGCCGCTGATCTTCGGCTTATCAAGCAGCAGGGGCCCGATCCAGCATGGAGGCCCTCTCGGCCTCATCGCCTTCGTCTTTGCGGCTTTGGCTCGTTTCTGTAGCCGAGAGGTGACGGAGACCGAGAGGAAGTCTCAGCAATTGGAGTCTGAGTTCGCTGCTATAGAGAGGTTGAAGGGGGATCTTTCCCGGATTGCCTCCGAGAATGAACGCTTGACTACCACCATCGCTGATATCAACACTCGGAACTCCGAGCTGGATTCTCGGGCGAAATCAGCCGAGGAAAGCAGAGCTCGAGTGGAAGAAGACAAGGCTCGTGCCGAAGAAAAGATCAAAGAGGCTCAGGCTGAGATTGATCGGCTCAAGGCTGCCTTGGAGGCTGAGATTCAGGCCAAGATACTGCTTGAGGAGGACGTACAGGAGGCCACCCGCTGCATTGTCATCGAGCACCGGAAAGGTTTTGACAAAGGCATTGCCCAAGCTGAGGTTCTGGTTCCCGGCATCGACCTTTCGGGGGCCGATGTGAATATGGAGGTGGTAAATGGGGAACTTGTTCCCATCATTCCCGAGGGGGAGGAAGAGGTGGACGTAGTGGGGGCTCTCCGGACGATCATGTAGAGGCCGAGGAAAGCCATAGGGGGGAGTAGCTGTTAATAGTTTTTTGTTCCTCCTTTGTACTGGGCTCATGCCCTTGTAACCCGATTACTTGAATGAATATTATTATCATTTTGCTGATTCTTTGTTATGTTCGGCTCGTCCATCGAATGTTCGGCTAAGGCCGAAATACTCTACCGTCCAAAATGGACGGTGGTCATTACACGAAAAGCACGTGTATTTCATTTTGCGTTGTCATGCATTAAATGCTTTTGGGAACCGTAATGGGTTCACGCAATCGCTGCCTTTCACTTGGTTTCGAGGTTTGTTTTCCCAACAAATTCTCACACATTCTACTTCCTTTCGTGCCTATAAATAGGGCCCTTCCCACTTGTTCATTCCTCATCCTTTTCTATCAGTCAAGTTCGCTTCTTACTTCTCTTCCACCCGAGTAGTTCTATGCTAACAACAGGGGTTTACGTTCCCCTCTCCCAGTTGACATCCTTTTTTGGGTTTCACATCCGCCAAAAAGGATGTAAGTGGGAGACGGGATCCAGAATTCCTTGATCCTTCAAGAAGGATGTCAACTGGGAGAATAATAATCTTCGGGAGTCGAGAAAGGGGTAGCGGCCGTCTACTCCCTGAGTTGGCCGAGCACCTCATCGTCCAGCTTTCTCAGGGGGGAGTGTGAACTACAGCCTCCCTTGAGAGAGCGCGATGGCGTTGAATCGGGGGGACTGGGGGCCGAGTGGCCCTTATTTTCAATTTCGGCTTTCAACCTCAGCGCTGCACTCAGTCCCGTGAATGTACTTTTCAAGAGTCAAACTTAGCTTTATTTTTGCTCATTGTACTCGGTTTCCTTGAATGTATCACTCGGCTTTATTTTTGCCTTATTGTACTCGGTTTCCTTAATAAAACAATGGCTCATACTTGGCCTTTACGAATTTTGTTTTTTGCGCATATTCAGCTTTACTATTTTCGTAGCTTGAACTCAGCGTAAATAACTATAAAGTAGCTCGGATTCGGCTAGTAAGATCGTACCTGACCTTTATACTTAACTTTATGGCTCGTACTCGGCCATGAGGCTCTGACTTGGCCTTTGGAATTGAACGGCTCGGACTCGGCCGCCGGGCTCAAACTTGGCCCCTCGACTAGCTCGAACTCGGCTAACGGCTCGTACTCGGGCCAGGGCTCACACTTGGCCCCTCGACAACGGCTCGTACTCGTAGTCGGGCTCAAACTTGGCCCCCTCCGACTAGCTCGAACTCGGCTAACGGCTCGTACTCGCCGTAGGGCTCACACTTGGCCCCTCGACAACGGCTCGTACTCGGCCGTCGGGCTCAAACTTGGCCCCTTCGACAATGGCTCGTGCTCGGCCGCCAGGGCTCATACTTGGCCCCTCTGACAAAGGCTCGTACTCGGACGCCGGGCTCATACTTGGCCCCTCTGACAACGTCTCGTACTCGTCCGCCGAGATCATACTTGGCCCCCTCGACTACGGCTCGTACTCGGCCGCAGGGCTCATCTTGGCCCCTTCGACAACGGCTCGTACTCGTGGCCGGGCTCATACTTGGCCCCTCCGACAACGGCTCGTACTCGGCCATTAAAATAGGATGTCTGCAAAATAAAGACTTCGGCAAGGCAAGGAAAAATAAAACCATATTCATAATAAATTCTGCTTTTTATTGAATGGAGTCCGCGGTGTGCCTCGTTAAAACCTCCCCGGTCAAAACCCATTTTGGGAAAAAATACCGAGGTAGGAAAAGAGTACAAGCACCCGACTATATACATCAGCTGTAATAAAACTTCAAATGAGAGGCATTCCAAGTCCTCGGGATAGGATTTCCTGACAATTCTTCTAACCTATAGGCCCCGTTCCCCAGGTTTTCAACTACTCGGAACGGTCCTCCCCAATTCGCCGCTAACTTGCCTTCCGTGCGGTCCTTCCTTGCTTCCCCTTTTATTCTCAGCACTAAGTCTCCGCGCAGAAAACTCCTCGGCCTTACCCTTGAATTATACCTTCTAGTGGCTCTCTGTTTTGCAGGCTTCTTCTCCGATTCGGCTTCCTCCCTAACCTCTTCTACCAAGTCAAGTTCGATCCTCATATTGCTCTCATTGTCGTTCGGCTCGTGTTGCACACGTCGGAAAGACGGTTCCCCAACCTCTCTGGGATCATGGCGTCGGTTCCGTACGTCACCTGAAAGGTGTTTCTTGAGTGGTAGATTGAGGCGTACGAGTGGTAGGCCCAGAGAATACTCGGTAACTCCTCCGCCCAGGCTCCTTTAGATCTTCCTACTCTTTTCTTGACTCCCGAGGATGATCTTGTTAGCCGCTTCGGCCTGCCCATTGGTTTGGGGGTGCTCAACGGATGTAACCCGGTGCTTGATACCGAGGTTGTCATAGAATTCCCGTAGCTTCTTATCCACAAATTGTCTTCCGTTGTCAGTAACGATTGCTAAGGGAATTCCGTGCCTACAAATGAGGCTCTTCCACACAAATTTCTGCACCTTCTCGGCGGTAATCTTAGCCAAAGGCTCTGCTTCGATCCATTTAGTGAAGTAGTCCACAGCTACCAGTAGGAATTTGACTTGGCCTTTGGCTACTGGGAAAGGCCCCAGTATGTCCATTCCCCATATTGCAAACGGCCAAGGCGAGTTTAATGTGTGAAGTCCTTCAGGGGGGGTATGATTTACATTGGAACATCTCTGGCACTCATCACACCGCTTCGTCCACTCCATGCAATCAGCTCTAAGGGTAGGCCAATAATACCCTGCTCGGACTATCTTGGAGGCCATTGATCTGCCTCCACTGTGAAAACCACAGATTCCTCGGTGAACCTCTTCCATGACATACTTAGATTGTGCCTTGGTTAGACATTTGAGCAAAGGCGCCGAGAATCCTCGCTTATACAGCTCCCCGGCGATTATGGTGAAATGACTCGCCCTTAGCCTGACTTTCCTGGCTTCAGCCTGATCCGAGGGTAGAGTTTCTGAGGATAAGTACTCCCAGATAGGTGCCATCCACTCTCGGTCAACCAACTCATTGGCCATCACCTCTTCTGTCCCAATGCTTGGTTCAGTGAGGGTTTCTTGAATGACCGTTCTGTGGTGTCCCGGCTTCTTTGTGCTGGCAAGCTTAGACAGCAAATCAGCCCGAGTGTTTTCTTCTCGGGGAATATGCTCAATGGTGAACTTTTCAAAGCCGGAGATTAGCTGGTTGACCTTACACAAATATCTGGTAAGCTGAGGTTCCTTCGTCTGATAGCCTCCAGATATTTGTCCGGTGACTAGTTGTGAATCACTTCGGCACTTGACAGCCTTCGCCCCCATTTCATTCGCCAGCCTTAGTCCCGCTATCAGAGCTTCATATTCGGCCTGATTGTTCGAGGTTTTGAACTCGAATTTCAACGATTGCTCCAAGATCAAATCTCCTGGTCCTTCCAGAATCACCCCCGCTCCACTGCCCCTGATATTTGAGGATCCATCCACGTATAGATTCCACCATGTATCCTCAGCCTCTGGCTGTGGATGGAGCTCGGCTATGAAGTCAGACAGGCATTGTGATTTCAGGGGTCCTCTCATCTCGTATTTCAAGCCAAACTCGGACAACTCTACTGACCAAGCAATCATACGCCCCTTGATTCGGGTTTTTGAGTATCTGTTTGATGGGGTGATCCGTCTTAACAACCACTTGGTGACTCTGAAAGTACGGGCGCAACCGCCGAGCTGCAGTCACCAAGGCTAAGACCAGCTTCTCAATAACTTGATACCGAGTTTCGGCATCATGGAGCACCCTACTTGATGAAGTATACTTGGCATTTGGGCTTTCTCTACCTCCGCACGATGATCTGCGCTAATAGCATTCTCGGAGGTCGACAGATCTGAGATACAATTCTTTCCCCGAGATGGGCCTTGTTAATATCGGGGGGGAGGACAGAAAGTCCTTGAAGTCGACAAAAGCCTTTTCGCAGTCCTCGGTCCATTTGAAGGTTTGGGGCTTCTTCAAGCAGCTTGAAGAAAGGCCGAGCTTTCTCTCGGATTTGGGTAGGAACCGAGATAATGACGCCACCGGCCCCGCCAATCTTTGTACTTCTTTAACGTTCTGCGGGCTTCTCATCTCAATTACGGCCCAAGCACTTATCGGGATTGGCTTCAATTCCCGGTGGGTGAGCATAAAGCCGAGGAATTTACCCCATGGACACCGAAAACACACTTTTCCGGATTGAGCCTCATGTTGAACCTTCTCAATCGCTGAAATATTTCTTCCGGATCTAAAGGGTGGCGGTGGGGTCATCTGATTTCACTACCATGTCATCTACATATACTTCCATGGTCCCGCCAATTTGCTTCTCAAATACTCGGTCCATAAGTCTGCAGTACGTAGCTCCCGCATTCTTCACCCAAACGGCATTACTCAGTAGCAATAATTTGACCCCTCGGTAATGAAGGCTGTTTTCTCCTCATCCCGGGGTACATTCTAATTTGGTTGTACCCGAGTACGCATCCAAGAAGCTTAAAATTCTGTATCCGGAAGCCCCAGTCAACCAGCTGTCAATACTCGGCAAGGGATAAGAGTCTTTTGGGCATGCTTTGTTCAGATCCGTATAATCAGTGCACATGCGCCACTTGCCGTTTGCTTTCTTGACGAGAACGACGTTGGCCAACCATGTGGTGTATTCTACTTCTCGGATAAAGTTGGCCTTGACCAACTTCGCCGTCTCCTCTTCGACTACCTTTCTCCTCTCTTCACCTAATCTCCTCTTTCTCTGGGCCACTGGCTTCGCCTCGGGACAGATGGCCAATTTATGGCATAAAAAGTTGGGATCAATTCCTGGCATGCCAGATGTGGTCCATGCGAATAGATCGGCATTTCTGCGCAGCACTTGTTTTATTTCTTCTTTCAGAGTAGGCTCAAGGTGGCCACCGAGCTTAGTACACTGTTCAGGCTGCGCGCCGAGTTGGAACTTCTCTAGCTCCTCAATAGGTTGCGGACGTTGTTCCTGCACGTCCATCCTGGGATCCAACTCAACGGAGTTTACTGAATTCACCGCCTTGTCCTTCCCCCCGTCTAGGGTTTCTACTGGTGCGGGTCTAAGTTTGCTCACCCGCAAACTATCAGCGTAGCACTGTCTCGCCATCCTCTGATCTGCTCGGACAGCCACTATATCTCCCGAGCTGGAGGGGAACTTCATCGTGAGGTGGGGAGTAGAGACCACGGCCCCTAACTCGTTCAAGGACGGCCTTCCGATCAGGATATTATACGATGTAACTGCGTTTACCAACACATACCTGACCATGATGGTTTTAGAAGCTCTGCCATCACCAAAAGTGGTCAAGAGGTCAATATATCCCCGAGTATCAACCTGCTCCCCTGCGAAGCCAACGAGTTTTATTGTCATACGGCTGAATTGATTTCTCAGGGATCCCTAGCTTTTGAAACGTTGAGTAGTACAATATATCCGGGAGCTCCCCTGATCGACGAGGGTTCTTTTGACCGAGAAGTTGGCCAACTGTACGGTGATCACCATGGGGTCATCCTGGTTGGGATCCACTCCCACGAAATCATCATCAGAAAAGATAATAGGGGGGGAACTCCGGGGAGGCTTGCCAGATACCGAGTTAACAGCTCGGATGGCCCGCAGATGTCTTCTCCGAGCTGAACTTGTGGCGCCTCCCCCCGCGAACCCTCCTGAGATGGTGTTTATCACCCCCCGGATGACATTATCCTCTTCCCGTCTTTCATTCTGCCTTTCTCTGGTCTCTACTCTCTCCTCGTTTCTTCGATCGCCGCCCCTTCTCGGGCTTCGGTCACCCTCTCTTCTTCTGTTTCCCCCGCGCCTCTCACTGTTGTTGTTGTTTCTTCGGACAAAGTTGCTGAGGTGACCTGCCTGAACCAGTTCTTCAATTTTATCCCGTAGGACCCAACATTCCTCGGTGGTATGGCCATAGTTGCGGTGAAACCGACAATGCTTCTGGCGATCCGCGTTTCGGGGGGTGTGGCCACCCTTTGGGAGCTGCAGAAGCTCCGCGCTGTACGCTTCTTCGAACACCCGAGCCCTATTTGTGTTGAGGGGAGTATAGTGATCGTACTTCGGTCCCCTCTGGAAATGCTCGGCCGGGCTTTTAAATCTCGGCTTATCACCCCCTGCCCTCCTCTTGTCTCTGCCTTCTCGCCGGTCAGCCTCATCTGTCCGATCCCTTTTCTTGTACTCCTCTACCTCCTCCATATTGATATAACCTGCAGCTTTTCTTCTCAGTTCATCCATATCGGCCGGCGGTTTTCGAGCTAAGTACCTAGCAAAAGGGCCAGGTCTCAACCCGGTCAGGATGGTGTGTAGTGCAACATCGGCACTAAGATTGGGGATGAGTACCGCCTCCTTGCTGAATCTGGCCATGAAGCTGCGCAGGGATTCGTTCTTCTCTTGCCTGAAGTTCACCAGGGAGGCCGAGGTTTTCTGGTGAGCTCGGCTCGTGGCAAACTGAGCACTGAACCTAGCCACGAAGGTATCAAAAGAGTCCACCGAGGCTGGGGGTAGCTGGGTGTACCAAGTCAACGCTGCCTCCTTCAGTGTGGTTGGGAAAACTTTGCACATGACAGCGTCGTCATCCGTAAAAAGGTACATCTGCGTGGTGAAGGCGTCCAAGTGGCGCTCGGGGTCCGAGGTGCCATCAAATTTGTCAATGTTGATGGGCTTGTTGTTGGCCGGCAAGGGGACCCCCATGATATCATTCGTGAAAGGATGCCTCGGTTTCCGCAGGCTGGCCCTGTCATTAAGTCTGTTCGTTTGGAGCGAAGATTCTGGGGCCTGCTTAGGGAATCCCTCTTCCTCTGCTCGGTTGTTGTGGTGGGAAACCCGGAGGCGAGGACCTCCTTCCCGATATAAGTTTCTGGACCCCTCAATCTCGGGAGGTCGGCGCTCTCTTTCATGTGAGGAGGAGACCGACCTCTCCCTGCTCGGCTCTCTCTCCCGATGGTCATTATGCCGGCGGATTTCTTCATTCTCCCTTCTTAGCGCTGCGACCTGTGCGAGAAGCTCCTGAACCATGGGGTTGTCAGTCATTCCTGCTGGGCCTACGGACTGTTCTCCATTATCTCCGTTAACTCCGTTGTTGGCATTCCTTGGCTCCTCCCTCCTGCAGTTTCCGCTTCTCGTCCTCACCATATTTGTGTGGTATGGGAAAATGTTTGCTTCGATTCCCACAGATGGCGCCAAATGTTCCTGCCAAATATCTCGGGTATGAAATACTCGGCTGAACGAGGATTAGTGGGGTGTTTTTGGATTGTGCTTGACAGAATGTGGATTCTGCTCCTACGTATCCAAAAGGGAATCAAAGCAAACGTAGTTCTAGAATGAGGGGTAAGCCCCCTATTTATAGTTGTTCTCTCAGGATCGGGCTCCAGAAATAAGCGGAGGAATATTTGGATCGAGATCGCGATCATGGGGAGAGATATCCGGAGCTCTGATTGTCCGGGAGTGGCATTATGGCCAGCGAGATATTCGGCCCAGTTAGCTGCGGATGGATAGCTTGGGGCCGAGTAGTTATTCTCGGGTGTCAGGTGTGCTGACATGTCCTCGGCTTCGGAGGAGTTTGGGTCAAGGCCCATTCGCGGGGGTAAGCTCGGTTGGTCCGATGTATAGACGAGTTCTCGGTCTTACATTCTCGGCCAGTACAAGATTGAATCACAGTTAATATTTTAATTTTGGGTTAGTAAAAGGATCAATTTCATTGTTCATGATGTTTGAGGATTAATTAGGAATAATCAATAGTTGAATGTGTCAATTTGTAAAAAAAGTAAAGTTTAAAAAGGGTGCATACTTTTTTCCTTAAATAATATATTAAGAAATAATCGAATTAATAATCACAAAAAATAAAGGTGGTCTTGAATCAACAACAAGAAATGGTTTTTAAGAAATAATCGAATTAATAATCACAAAAAACCAAGGTGGTCCTGAATCAACAACAAGAACTGGTTTTTAATATTAAGATAAAATTGTTTACAAACAAAAAGAAGTTCGAAAATCCACAACAATGGAGAAGTTTCACATGACAACACCAAAACCAAAAGAAAACCAGAACATTAGCAGCTAGCCATACTACTTAAGCTCTCGAGCTTCTTGATATGAGTCCTAGTAAATAATGCAACCAAAACATATGTGCATAATTATGCAATCATAATCTAACATGAAATAGACAACTGTAAACACGAGAAGGGGGATTGAATTGTGTTTATCAGAAATTAAACAAAGTTGAAAACTTTTCGTATATAGAAATTTGGTTCAGACGAGTGGAAAGATATCAATGGACAAGCGACCTGTCTGCTGAAATTTTAACAGTGACTTAGGTAAACAACACCACTTGATAAACGGATAAGAAAACTAAAGAGTTTACAAGGAAAGAGATATTGACACGGCTATTTATCCTGGTTCACTCTTCAAATCAAATAGTTACGTCCAGTCCTTGGCAGCACCAAGTTTTATCCACTATAACTAATCAGGTTACACACTCTAAGTATTGTTTGCACACCTAGCCTTTTCAGACTTCAAGACAAGTATTCTTTGCACACCTAGCCTCTTCAGGCTCACTCAAATTTGTTTGAGAAATTTGGTTTGTAATAAATACAACTTCAGACAGATAGATCTTTCACTAACACTCAGAGTGGTTTAAATGTAAAGCTTAGGAAAGTCTGCGTAATAACTTCAAATGATTGAAGAATACGGAATGAAAAAAATGAAGATATTAATGCGCAGAGTAATGGCTCTTAAATGCTATATGTATTCTCTATATCTTCATCTTCAATGACTTCTGTTTTTGTAGTCTTTAAGTATTTAAGATCCGTTAGAGACATTCCCTCAGATGTTGGCTTCAAGCAGAACTTCATTAAATGCAATAGAGTCATTCTGGGCAATCATTAATGCAATAGGAACGTTGGTTGTACTCTAACTTGAAGGATCATGTCTTTATGTATCGTGAAACAGCCATATCAGAGTTGTGCAGAGAACTTTTTGTACTTTGCTGAGTACAATTCCCTTTTCGTGAAAGGACCAGAGGTATTAGGGAATAAAGCATGTTGGAAGCATTCTTTAATTGGCCTTTGGTTCTGATAACCGAGGTTGCTTGAGAGAGTAACTTCTGACTTTTCTTGATAAGCATGAGACTGAGTAGAAGATAAGGCTTCAAGTCACTTTCTGATGGGATAGCCAACAAAAGCTTGTTAGGTCCTTGGTTCTTCAACGAGTAACTTCAGACTAGTGTAGGAACTCGTGGAGAGACAGGTTGAAACATATCTTGAAAGAAGTCAATAATCCTAGTCAGCAGACAAGTTGACTTTCGCTTATCCAGACAGGTAGTTACTTATATGAGCGGACAGATGATTCTTACTATTTTAATCTGCACACTAGATAGACAGGTTAGCAACCAATACGAAGGTTAATTAAATCATTAACCAATATGTAATTCTCACCAAAACTTAGGGAAATGCACAACAGACATATTAGAGACTTAACATAACCATATGATACTTTTTCAATATCTGAAAACCAGCCTTAGTGATAAAATTGTTTTTAAAATCGAACTGGTCATTGAATCAGTGAAGACACTGATTTAATGTTCAATGGTTCACTCGTAATTGACCATGATCGAAATGGTGTTAATTAAATATATGTTTTTTAATATTATGTGGGCTTAATTGTACTTTTAGTTCTCTTACTATCGTTTATGTACGATTTTGGTCCCTAAAATTTTTTTCTGAGCACATTTAGGGTCTGTGTGGTTTGCATTTTCATTTTCTAAATTTTTTATTGATTTTAAATTGCTAACAAGAGGATGGAAAGTTCCTACAATAAACAATTATGACAAAGCAGAGAGGATGGAATGCTAGTTAGGAAGAATGCATTTCCGGAAACAAAGAAAACAACTATTTGGCATTTTGAAAATTCCTAGAAATGCGGGATGTGTTTTCAAAATTTGAAAAAGAAAATGATGTAGCAAATACTAAAATCAATACAGATTTTAGAAAATAAAAACACTAAATGAAAGTGCAAACCAAATAGGCCCTTAATCCTCCTTATTTTTCAATATTATAAATTTGGTCCCATCCAATTTTCATTAATTTATTAATAAAAATTGCATATGTGGCACTTGGATTAAAATATACTAAATAATTAATAAATTTTAATTTATTGAATAAAAATAAATTATTAACTATTTTGAAATCTTTAAATATATATATATATATATATATATATATATATATATATTGTCCTGAACCCACAAATTGCTCATGATTCGAGATTGAACAACCTCGTTACCGTCTTTAATGGCGTAGGTTTTGTTCAACTGTAGCACCCAAGGTAGTCGATCCAATGAATTGTGATTTGATTCATGCGGTTAAATGCAAATTCCCACTCGATGCATATTGGATGGGGTTTTGTTTTTAGTGCCAGAATCACACACTCAGTTGAGGAATTGCAGAACCCTTAGCGGATAGGATGGCTTCTGAAAAAAGGACTTAGAGTGGGGGCTGAAAAAAATTAGGGTTTCAAATGCAGAGAAGGAAGGGGGACCGTGGTTTTTAAAATTTATTTCAAAATAATTAATAAATATTTTTTATTCAATATATCAGATTTATTAATTATTTAATATATTTTAATCCAGGTAGACCGTTACCTATGCAATTTTTATTAATAAATTAATGAAAATTGAATTGAGGGATTAAACTTGTAACATTAAAAAACTAGGAGGATCATACGTGCTTAAAAAAAATTTTAGGGACAAAAATCGCACATATACGATAATAGGAGGACTAAAATTACAATTAGGCCTATTATATATTATATTAAGACAAATCAAATTTAAATTAACATAAAATAATCCTATTATATATTTCATAAGATAAAAAAAATAATGAAGAAGGATAAATAATAAAAATGTATGTATATGTATTTTTGGAACTTGTCATTGGACCTTTATTGGACTAAAAAAATATTTTTATAATTTAAAAATAAAATTGAAAAATAAAAAATTATCGATTCAAATCAGTTGCCACCATCAGTTTTTGACTGGTTTTCACCTGTTTTTTTACCGATTCTATGACCTGTTAAATCATAGATTTAAAGAACTATGAAACTAAAACTAAGGTATATTTTATATTTAAAAATAAATAATATAAGCATATCATCGCATTATGCAAAAGGTTAATGATTTAAGCCAAAAAGTCTTAATGTCTTATTACCTATATCTAATTTTAGAAAAAATATAAATTTCAAAACAGTGCAATACATCGAGCCGGCTTGGATGACCTAAATATAACCCAAACTTAACCCAAAAACACACTGAGTCAAATTTCTAAAACTTGAATCCATCTTAATTAGCTTCGAGTCAGGAAGGGTCACTGGTACACAACAAGTCGTGAACACATGTAGTTTGGAGTCATCTTTTGCCTTTTCCGATCTTTAATGGTGGAACCTTGATCATGAAGATGTTGGGATTCCCTTCATCCGACATAAATTTTAGACCCAGTTTGAGTTCCTTTAAATTCTGGACCGTATTTATGCTTTTGAATGGAGTTACCCATCCTGTCTATGGGCAGCTTCGTTCTTCACACTACATGAAAATTTGTAATTTGCGTCAGTCATTTTGCGGCGGTTCTATCCAAACCGTCGCCGGTCTTAATTTGCGGCGGTTATCACGACGGTTCCGAGCAACCGTCGTAAACTTTAAAAATTGCGGCGGTTCAGTACATGTTTGCGACAGTTTGCTTGATTTCTTCTTACTCTTCTTTACACTCCACACGCACAACCATGTGAGAAGTGAGAACCCTACCGCGCGCCACCTGAGAGAACTCGTTCGCAGGAAGGCGAATTTGACGCAGCCGTCGCCGCCGCTGGCAGTATCTGTCCTCAGTCTCCTTCGCCGTCGTCGGTATGTTTCCTTCTCACTAACTTTCCTTCTCCTTCTCACTTTCTTACCTTCCGCTCTCTCATCGTCACTCACAACACACCTCACGCTTTGTCCCAGTGAGCTGAGTAGATAGGTATGGGGTTTTAGGGGGATTTAGGTGCAGCCCAGTAACATGCATTGGGAAAGAGAGCAGAAACACGGTATCTAGTGAGGGGAGGAGCATTGAAAACCCTTCCAAAAAAGAAGGGCTTTCTTCTGAAAACGTCAATAGTAGTGGCGTCTCTTGCAGAAAAATGTCCCAAAAGCAAAGGTTTTGGGGAAGAAACTAGGGCTAAATTAAGGTTCTCCATCTTCTTTTGGTTTAGAAGAAAACCTAGACAAATTTTGAAACAAAACTTAGATTGAAGCACTCGAAATCGGGAGAAGAAGAAGAAGAGGAAGTGAATTGAGGAAGTAAAGGGGTTCAAAAAATTGAGTGATCCACTTTCAGAACGAGAAAAAAAATGGATTCACTTCAAATCGTGTTGTACTCTTATTTCGTCCTTTTCCTCTTTGTTTGTTTTCTCCTCTGTTGGCATTGAGACTGTTGAGTTAATGAAAGTTGATGTGTTTATTCTATTTTGATTAGAAATTAAAAGCTAGTTCTTTGGAGCATTTTGTTTCTAGTTAGTCTCTGTAAATGTTGTATGTCATCTATATGAGAGAATGCAAAATCCACTAGTATTGCACATGGAATGAGTTGGTACAATATTTGCCTGTGAAAGTATTATTGACTAATATACATATAACATGTTAGAACAAGTAGGACCTCTGTTTGTTTCTCAAGAAAATATGTTGGCGTCACATGTTTGTAAACTTTGTAAAGTTGAAGTCATTGACTTATTGTCCTTTAAATCATTTCCTCTGTTTTACTTCTTTTGCCATGACAAAAATAAGTAAATATAGTTCCTTGATTCTTTCTTTGATACAAGATTCAGATTTGATGCTTCTATAAGATTCAGAGTGTGTGTATATATATATATATATATATATATTCCAAACTCATGGGTTCTCTTTTTGTTGTTTTCCTTCTTATTCTTAGCTATTCATGTGATATCAATCTTCCTGTCGGTTTTCTTTTGTTGAGGCACCTACCTTGGGATATATATGACATGATCAAAGATTTAGTTCTCAATTTTTTAAAAATTGCAAATTTAATATCGTAATATCTTTTAACACTACTTTTAAGTATTATCCTATAGGTGTTTGTTTCTTTAAACTATGATTGTGATTGAATAATTATATGCATAAATATAGTCTGGCTTTAGCAATAGTTTCACTTTCCCCTTTCACATCGGTGTATATACATATACAAAACTAAAGATAGATACCCAACCTCTTATGATAACTGTTGATCAGATAGTGCAGATATGGTTATATGCATGAATTTTCTTTGATTCCAAAACTGATACATCACCAACAAGAAATTTATAAACCTTTCCTCCTATTTCAATCCAACTGCAGCCTGCATCTTTTTGAAGGCCAATCTCCTTCATCCTCTCTTAGGACTTTTCTCACATCATCCCATTTTCCTAATCCAGCATATAAGTTTGATAACAACACATAATTCTCAAAGATAATAAGTTTGCATATGCAGATCTGAATATGATACACTTGGCACCTCTATCAAAGCCGCTGTTGTTTATCTCGCAACAGCATTAGTCAAGGTTAGTGAAATTTATCAATTTTCAGCTAATATTTGCTTGTACTAAGTAAGATTAAATTCTCGAGGCTTTTTCTCTTTTCCGTTTTCTCTGTAACTCCGTGACTTATTTGTCGGCTACTTTTCTCAATGTATCCGAGAGTGATAGCTTTGATCCATATCAGGTATGTTTTTGAATTGCTTATCTGTTTTACATGTAGGGATGCTAAATAACAATTCAAGAACTGCTTTTAAGCCATAAATGTACACCACTTATTTACTCCAAAAAAATGTATACTTCATTTGAAAGTTACTACCAATGATGCAATGAGTAACTATAGACAGTGAAATTTATCTCGTGGATGACAAAGACACATAACAAGAGATGGCTATGAATTTATCATCTAAAATCATTGGATACTCTCCATGTCTATGTAGAATCACCTTGTTGTTAAGCTTATTATTTTGAGTGATAACAAATGGCTTTATTCATCGGGAATTTTTGAAGGCGTTAATAGGTTTTATAGATGTTGCCGGGCTTTATTTTGCCTTGACCCAGTTGACTCACGGGAACATCTCTCAAAATCATAAATTTCAAGCAGCTTGGACTTGGTATGTGTGATGGCTATATCACTTTATACGAAAATAAGTTTTATACTTGTGTATATCCTGGAAGGGATTATCTCCTTCCTAGATCAGCTTCCGGTGTTTCTTGTGTTACTCTACTTCTCTGATCTTCATCTGGGTCTTAGTGGCACTTTTTTTTTTTTGGCGGTGGGCTTTTTGCCGATTCTCAGATTGCATAGATTGGCTCCTCTTTGGGTCGGTGCTAGAGGATTAGAATTTACATGGGAATACATTTTGCAGGGCCTTGAGGCTAATGCAAATTTGGTACATACTGTCTCTTAATGTTTGAAGTCATTCTTTTTTTCTTTCTAATATTGAAATTCATCTTTTGTTATTATATATATATATATATATATTTTCCTTTCATTAAACTCAAGATCTGTATATATCTTCAGTCTCTTTACGGTGTTATTTATTGGTCCTCGTTGGAAATACTAAAGGAATTTTCCAATCTTTAACATTAGAAAACAAAAAATTACATCATCATTTGAATGCTTGATAATTGCTTCTAAGTTACTTTCTTCTTGGATAGAAAAAGAAACTCTGGGAAACGAATTTTGGAAATGCTTTTAAATTAGATTTAGCTACATATTTGTCTTACATAATGTCCACATGCAAATTCTTTGCAGGGACTCCAGCTGATTGTACTTCTCTTGGAATTTCTAAAGCACTCTTTCCTACAGTTGCCGATTTGGTAGCGTTTCCATTTTTAGTTTTTGCTTCATTGCTGGAATTGATTTTGTTCCCAATCTGTTTTCATCTTGGCTATTTTTCAAAGGCGTTGTTAAACTTCTAGGACATTGGGATTTTGTCTCCCATACTCCCATTTGCACCAACACTCCTGGTTTTTGAGTTTCAATTATTTAGTTTAGAGATTCTTTTTGCTTGAGTATGGGATCTATTTGACTCGGTCATGCCGGATAAATAAATTCATCCAGCTGGTTGCTAATATTTGTTATACATGATACAGGTAGTCGAGTGGCATAAACATGGGTAGCAACTGTGGTTATCACGAAATAAGGAAATAAGGAACAGAATCGAAATAATAAACAACTTATCTAATAGTCTCGATCTTGACAAATTTAGTTCTCGCTTCATCCGGAGGCTTTGTTACCATCTTGCTTGCATTGCCTGATGTCCGAGGTGCTTTCTCTTATATCGAGGAGCCGATTATCCAGGAATTCTCCTTTCATCAATCGAATGCTAATTTACTCGGCCGGGGACATTTGCATTTGCAGAGTGGTTAGTTCAAAGACAGTCATGCATTGAAGGACGGTGTGCCATTGAGTTGGGAAGGTATTTCAATTACTTGTACCTTAAGCTTTTTGTCTAAGCTTTAATTATTTGCAACATTTTATTTATGAATGAGTTTTACCTTTATTTGTTTTAAGAAAAATATATATATATTTAATAAGCAGGTTTTGTAGACTCAAAACGATTTGCTAAAAAAATTAATTACAAATTTTTGTTATGTTTTGCGACGGTTTTGAAACGTCGTAAAATTAACTCAGAGTGGGGACACAAATAGCGGTTCACTAACCGCCGCTACTTGTATTGGCAAATTTGCGGTACTAATCTGCGGCGGTTACAAACCGTCGCAATAAATTTGCGGCGGTTGTGAAAAACCGCCTCAAATACTAATTTGCGGCGGTTTTCACAACCGCCGCAAATACTAATTTGCGGCGGTTTTCGAAACCGCCGCAAATTAGTATTTGCGGCGGGTTCTTATACAACCGTCGCAAATGCTAATTTGCGGCAGTTTGTGCGGCAGTTTTTATAACCGCCGCCAAATGTCTTTCGCGACGCTCGACATTGCGACGGTTTT
Source organism: Sophora flavescens (assembly GCA_030762895.1). NCBI lineage: Eukaryota > Viridiplantae > Streptophyta > Magnoliopsida > Fabales > Fabaceae > Sophora > Sophora flavescens. The sequence continues at coordinate 64,629,971 of CM061069.1, forward strand.
GGAACCGCCGCAAACACGAATCTGCGGCGCATAAAACCGTCGCAATTTAACCTAATAACCGTCGCAAAATAGCGCCTTTTTTGTAGTGTCATGACCAATTGTGCCATAATAATGACAGTAAGTACGTAATTTTCCAAAGAAAAATTCATCCAAAATCTTTCCTAAGTTGGAAATACTAAAGTTTATTCCTCTTTTGAGGGGCCAAACTGAAGTTAGCTAAACCCTGGTAGTACTTACTAACAGTGGGTGAGGGTGAGTGTTTTGGGTTTCTAAAATTGGATGATTCTTTTGTTAGTTTTTAAAATATTTTGTAGAGGATCAATTTGGATATTTATTCTAATTTTTTTAGGAGGGAATGATTTAGAGTCCATTTGTTTAAGATTAAAAAATAAATGATTTTGTTACAAAATAATTTAGTGATTATTTTTAGAGATTTTAAAGAAAAACAAAAGTAAATTTGTGTTTGTTTACAATAAAAAATAATTTTTTCCAAAAGCTAATTAAAGTTGTTTTTCATTTTAATCCTGAAAATGACTTTTTTTCTACTTTTCATTATTTTCAAAAGAAAAAACAAACATACTAAAAGTTTTAAAAAATGATAATTCAGTTAAAAAATAATTTTTTAACAAAATAAGTAATAACAAATGCACTCTTACATTAGTATAACTGTATAAGTCAAATTTTCACTTGTATCAAATCTTAACAGTTGATTTTATTTTCATTTAACAGTGCAACCTATTAAAATCATAATTAATGTTGGATAAAAATAAAATCAATGGTTGATATTAAGTATAACTTGAAGTTGACACAAGCAAACACAAGAAGGGGGTTGAATTGTATGTGTTAATAATTTTCGAAAACAACATTTTTCAAAGCTTATTTTCTCACAAAAAGAATGAAAGACAGAAGCACACACAAAATGATCTTTTAAAAGATTAACAAAATAAAGTTCAAATCCCCACAGTCAGTAAAACAAATAAAACTGAAAGAGTTAAGGGATTAGAAGATTCACGCAAGTGTTTTATCCTGATTCACTCTCTTCCAACCAAGAGCTACGTCCAGTCCCTTCGACTTGAAGGTTTTACTCCACTATTTTTCCAAATAGATTACAACAAGTATTCAACATCTCTTCAGGCTACAAGTATTCCTTTCTTACCAAGCCTCCTCAGGCTCTAACTCTAACAAAGAGATTCTTTGCTTTTGATCTTCTAACTCACTATGTATGAGGATATGAAAGTTTAAGACCGGTTGAATATTACAACAATATTCGAACTAAAGAATACAGATTTTTGCTCTTGAAAGAATGAAAGAATGAGAGATTGCAGATTGGAAAAAGTTCACCTTGCAAAAGTTAAATTGAATTCCCTTTTTTTTTCAATTGGTTGAGGTCTTCTATTTATAGTGACCTTCTTCTTTACTTGAAAAACTTCAACGGTTGTTTTGAATCTACCCGTTTAGAGATAGCATTAAATTCATAATATCCGTTGTGACTGATAGCTTGATCGTGGCCATTGTGAAATGTACTCTTGGTTATCACTTTTGCACGAAATGGAGGGTCACTCACTTCGAGCAATTGCAACTTGAAAACTGTCATTCCTCCTTTGCGAAAATTCCAGCTATTCCAGCAATAAAGGTGATAGGGTACAGATCGTTTTGCATTTCCCCATTGTACTATGTTGCTTTTTGCATTTCCTTGATGGTACTATGTTTCTCTCATAAAGAAACAAAGCATTAAAACATATAAAACAAATAGGAATGACCAATATTCGTTTGAAATAAATATCAATCATTTGAAATAAATATTTCTTTGTGGTCGGGGTAGCATTTACTTAGTTAGACTGAGCATATGAGAACTTATATGAAAAAGAGCTCGTCTACTTAAAATCTGTGTCTACACGCTCATGGATAAAACCAAGTCTATGGACTTGCAGTTTTCTTTTTGCTCGTCTACTGACGTGGCGTATCTTCTTGTCTATCATCGTCTTTGGACTTGTGGCTGCTTCATTAAAACTAAAGTTCTCGTCTACTGAGAGTATTTTATTAACCGTCTACTCAAATATATTAAGTAAAAAATATATACCAAATGTTTTGAGCAGCTCGTCTACATGAATGGATGCGGATTCACAATCTAAGTCCAAGCATATATAAGGAAACTTATTCAAGGTTTCCATAACTTATATATTTTTAACACTCCTGCAAGACTAGATAAAGCATGTTAGATCTCAACTAAAACTCTGTCATGCAAATTTAATTCTTTTTGTTAACATCAAAACTCAGATTATTAATCCAAATCACTTTGGTTCCAACAATCTCCCCTTTTTGATGATGACAAAAACTAATTGAATTTGAGTAAGCAAAGTCTAAGAGAGCTTACAAAGATGCCCCTAAGACAAAGCATTCAAACTTAATAGGAATAAAATATAAGACATAAAATCAGCAGCACATATCATATATATATATATATATATATATATCTTATCAGATCAGTTCAGCTACTTATCAGTCAAAAGATAGTATCAGAGCATATAAGCTAATAAGATCATGCAGATGCAAACAAATATATAATTTCAAAAACTGACTTTTATAAATTTAATTCTCTATCATTTCTCCTCCTTTTTTGTCATCAGACAAAAAGCAAAAAGGAGTGGACCATCATTGTCAGTATAAAAGGAATAAAAGAAGACTAAGAAGAGGGTGGAGGTGGTGGAGGAGGGTTCTGGTTTGGTGGAGGTGATTCTGACTCTATTGAAAACTTAGCATAATGTTCATCATTTGGTTCATCATGACATTTTTTGGAGCCAGGGCTTCTGCAACCTGCTCTCTCACTTGTTCATTAACCTCAACCTTTACTCTTTCCTCTACAATTATTCCAATAATTTCTTCAAGGTTTGGAGGCAGTGAGGGCCTTGAACTTTCAGTACTGTCTTGAGCATGTGGTTGACTTGGAGCAGTGTCTAGAGTTTTGGAAGTTTGAGGTTGATTGATGGGCTCCGGCAAGTGTACCGGATCGAAGCAAGTAATAATAAAACGTTAAGAAACCGAGTATCGAACTCAGGGATTGGGTGACCAAGTACCACTTCACAAATTTAACAATTATTTAGACCATAAGAAATTGAGGATTTTAATTAAGATAAAAATTATGAAAAGAAACTAAAATAAATATTTTTTGGATTTTTGAATTAATTAACTAAAAATCAAAACTAAACAAGGAACAAACAATTAAAGAAAATCCCAGGGATCCAATTTCACCAATGCTATGAATACGCATCCCTCATAGACAAGAAATACTTATCCCAATTGGTTTGATTCAATTATATCAATTCTTCCTAATTTCTAATCAACTTCTAATGTCAACCAAGAATCTTAGTTTATTCTAATGTCTCTCCCGAGTACGCTAGAACACATCGCTTAATCCCTAATCAACTATATCTCTATGATGATTATTTATCAAGAAATTCATTAAGTTCTATGATTCTCTATTGAAGTTTCATAAAGCTCCTACGGTATATCTCTATCCGTATTAACCCTATTGGTTTTATCTCAATACCCTTGACACATAAATCTCCTCTCGGTCTCATTATGATTAGCCTATCATCTAATTGGTGATCAAGCAATTAGAAGCATTAAGAATAGAGAATAAAACACAAAAGAAGGAGAAGAGGAAATTAAGAAAACTGAAATAAAATCACCAAACCGTCATGACGCGGTTACATCGTTACCCTAGAAAAAGAGATTTAGGCACTACTCATAAGAAAAGAAAGAACAAGAACAAAAATAACTATGAAAAAACTCCATCACTGTGTTGCTCCTGTGGTGCTGTGTTCCTCTTCGGTTCTGCCTTGCGCCCCTGCGCTACTCTCCTCTTTTCGGTTTTTTGTGCTGCACTCTATATATAGGGCATGTTCTCTTCTATTCTATCTCCAATGTTTATATTTTCAAATCTCAATTCAATTAGGAGATCTTCATGTGGGCCCTCCATAAATCAATTTCATGCTGAAGTTTTTATTATCAAATAAATGTAAATCTCTCAAGTGGGACCCTTGCACTTTGCTTCACGTGACCAAGCTCCAACTTTTACTCACATGATAAGCAAATAATGTCTATATCCAAATCCAACTTGATTATGTGAGCACTTGCACAATTTTACTTCAAGTTTCACCAGTTTGGCAGCAAGTGCACATTGACCATGTGCTTCTCCTCTTCAATTCCAATTTAATCATGATGCAGGCCCCATTAGCAAAACCATTAGAAATTCACTTCTTCTCCACATTATGCTGCTAGATTTCTTTCCAATTGAACTTGCAATTACAAAGTGATCATGTGGGATCCTACAATTTTATCTCATTGACAATCATATCAAAATTATTCTTGACCACATCCTCTAATATTTTCAATCTTCCAAATCAATTGCCAAATACAAATCATATCCTTTATTGTTGTCTGGCTCGCGGGGCGAGCCTGAAAGACTCAAATTCCTTACTCAGCATCAGCTCTGGCTCGCGGGACGAGCAGCATCTCGCGGGGCGAGTCCTTGAAATTTCCTTTTTTTTTCTTCTTATTTCCTCTATTTTCCAAGTTCCCTTGAGCTTCACTTTTAACTTGAAAATATAAAATAACATTAAATGCTTTATTTGACTCAAAATTAACTAAAATATCCTAAAAACTACTTGAGAGACTCAAAATGTTACTCGAGGATAATTAAAGCAAAATTTGGGCGAAAACGAGATTAAACTCGAATATTTAGCACAAAACCGTGGCCTCACTAGCTATAAAACTAGATGAGCCAGAGGCTTATCATTGATCATTAGGATGAATGACAGTCAAAGCCAATGGTTGAGAAGAGTGTTTCTCAGAAGTGCTTGGTCTAGGAACAGACTCAGTAACTTCCTCAACCTCAATAACTGGTTGAACAGAGTCAATATCCATAGCAGGGTCTTCAATTATTATTTCCTCATCAGTGTGCTCTGAAGATGGAGATGGTGGAGGTGAGTCAGCAAGAGTAAGAACATGTGGGGGGCAGCTCTTTGGCCCAGTGGACATGATCTTCTTCAAAAACAAGACTAGTAACAGAAGTCCCAAAATGTCCTTGTAGATGAAGTATCTGCAATGTGAGAGTCCACACTTTCCTTTGACTTTTGGAATGAGTCTTTTCTCTTCAATACTCAGACCAGAAGAGGAAGCGTCCCGTGCACATTCCACCATATGAGTTCTGCAAATAACAACAGTCACATCTTCACGGACATCTTCAACAGGTTGTGCCAACCAATAGTCTATGACATTCTAATTAGTGATGTTGACATCTTTAGGATTAATCATGCAGGATTCTAGAAATGGCATCTTTCCAGTATTTCTCTGTTTCTTCTTGTCCTTGTCCTTGTCCTTGTTCAAGTCAATCATAGGAAGTCTATGAGCAATCATGGGGGGTCTGACACCAATCTTTGTTTCCTTCTTGGTATGAAATAACTAAGTTGGAGGGACAAAGTTTGCAACCCTGACATACCTAGGCAATTCAAATTCATTCTTTAGAAAGGCATACATGAGGTGATCCACGATAGTCACAGCTCTGCCATAGATGCTTGGGTGTTTGAATGTCTCCCAAGAAGTTTTGTTGTCCATGATAAAAGGAATTTGTCTGTAGGATCTTGCCCTTTTGTAAATGACATTGGTCAGATCTTTCTTTGTTGGATCCTTGGACCAATCAGAGATGATATGCCTTTTAACACCATCAGTGAATGGCTTGAAGGATGGGGATTTGATGAGGTTTGGGTAGAGTTTTCTAGGTGGGAATTTTTTCTGTGGAAGATGAATTAGGACAGGTCCAATATGGTTGTGCAGAGTGGATGGAAGAGGTCTTGTGATGTTTGGTACATATGGTATGGGTACATAATCAGGTTGAGGTATGGTCTCGGGTTCATATTCATACTCAGGTCAGGGATAGAAGGAATTTGTTGAAACTGATTCTGGTTTATGTTGGTGATAAAGGATTTTCTAGTTCCTCGTTACTTTGGCCCAGTTTTCAGATTGGCCATCATAAAGAACAGAGGGGTGAGTGTATGGAAATTTTGTCTTTTGCTTTTTGGGAAAGGGTACACCAGGGATAATTCCATCATCTGGCTGGTTGAACCAAGGGTCATTTTCAGGTATAATGGGTGGGAAATGTGGTCTTTTTGGTGAGGCTGCTTGTGGTTGGTCAAGGGAAGTTCTTTGTGGTGATGGAAGTGTGGGAATGTATATATCATCTATAGTTTGATTCACGGAAGTAGCAGGTACAGAAGCAGCATCCATTCTATCCTCAAAACTAGACACTAAGGCATCTACTTCTAATTGTACAGGGTCATTAGCAGGCATAATTACCTCAAGTCATAACAGACTTAGGTTTTCTATGAGGTTGCCTTCTGGGTTGTGTGGGAATGGGGATATCAGCAACACCAGCAGTAGCAGTAGTCCCCTGTTTCTTCAAAACAGAACTAATGGGAACCTTATCCTCATCATCCTCATCCTCAGAATAAGATTGTATCATCTTCCTTGTCCTTTTCTGAGAAGGGACAACTTAAGGGGCAACATCAGTTTGTTCCCTTATTACAATCCCAGCAGTAGGCTTCTTGATAGCTGGCTTTCTCACAGCTGATGTCTTCTTCCTCATTGTTCTTTTTAGCCCAAGAACTTCAGCATTGTTCTGCTCAACTTGTTCTTCCTTAATCTTCATAATTTGCTCTGTTTTGGCTAAGGCAGCAACAATGTAAGTGTTGAGATTCATGTTGGCAATGTTCATTTTACCAAAATCAGCTGCAGACACAGGCTTCTCGATCAAGTGTTCTTGCTTGCTCTTCGAAGACCTAACAGCAATGAAGTCACATATTCCTTGTGACTTAAAGACCTTTGATAGAAGGTGACGATAAGGAAGTACAAAGAGATTCTTCCTGTTAACAACAAACATCCCCTGAATCTTCCATAGAGAATTCGGGCAAGTTGATCTTAGTCTCGGTGATAAGGTGACGTAGAAAAAATTTTGCAGAGCAGAGCGATGATTGTCCTTAGACCCAATTTTGTGCAAGACGACCTTGTTCGGCAGCTAATGAAGAATGCGAACCAAATCCTTTATTTCCACCGACTTCCAAGAATGAGTTCTCACCATGTCTTCTGTCATTAGAAAGGTAGCTATAACTTCGGAACCACCAAGGTCTTTCTCCCATGTCTCAAGAAAGACCACTCCTTCTTGAGCGCAGATGATGGCATCGGAAATGGTTTTCTCAAAAACCATTATTCTCTTCCCAAAATTGTGGAGAAGACTTCTTTATTAGTAACTTGAAATCCTTGATCAGATTAGGAAAAATGGAGACTTTTTCCATGAAGAGTCCTCCCTAGCCAACCGCATTGACATTCTTGCTAATATCTAGGTTATACTCCTCCAAAATTCCGAAGTTGAATTTATGCTCACTAGCAACATTCATCTTGTCCACATTAAAAGTTGAAGAAGAAGCCATTATTGAAGATTGAAGGTTAGGGTTTGGAAGCAGGAAGCAGAGAGTTCAAGAGAGGTTTCAGAGATGAAGGGCAGCGAAAGGTTTCAGAGTGGGAAGAGACTTGCTTAAAAAGGTTTTGAATTTCAAATATTTTTCTTTTGGAAATAAATCAAAAAGAAAATATTTTGACAAGACATGTCATTAAGGATAAAACGACATTGGTATTTTGAAACTATAAAAAGGTCTTGATGGGATTGATGGAAGTAACTGACTTAGCAAACAGAATATAGGATAAATATGTCTTTGAGACAAAATAATTGCAATTAATAAATATGTGTATGGACGGGTCCAAGCAAAAGGCAATCAAGTATGGACGCAATTGCAGTGGACGCGGCACACAAATATGATGGACGCGGTATGCAATGGACGCGCTCTTTAATCATGCAATGGACTTGAAATGCTTTAGACGCACATATATCAACAACAAAATTCTCAAGGCTGGACACCTTAATCAATCCAAACATAGCATATTAAGATGCTTTCTAATGAAAATAAATCTGTCCTCAGTAAGAGGTTTAGTAAAGATATCTTCCCATTAATGGTCAGTATCTACAAATTGTATATCAAAAACACCTTTTTGCATATAATCCCTTATAAAATGATGTTTAATCTCTATATGTTTAGCTCTAGAATGTAATATTGGATTCTTAGATAAATTAATTGCAGCAGTATTATCACACATAAGTGGAATACTACTTACTAACACATTGTAGTCTCCAATCGATGTTTGATCCATAGAAGTTGTGAGCAGCAACTAGCAGTTGAAATATACTCAGTTTCAGTAGTTGATAAAGCTATGGTACTTTGTCTTTTTCTTGACCATGATACAATACTAGCTCCAATGAAGTGACATCCTCCACTGGTACTCTTTCTTTCAATTTTGTCTCTAACATAGTCAACATCACAAAAACCAACTAATCTGTAATCTTCATTTTTCTTAAAATGCAAACCCAGATTAGTAGTACCTTTCAAATATCTAAATATTATTTTAACTGCTGATAAGTGAGATTCTCTAGGAACTTATTGAAATCGAGCACACAAACATACGCTGAACATAATATCAGGTCTAGACGCGGTAAGATATAGAAGAGATCCTATCATACCTCTATATACCTTTTGGTCTACCTTTTTCTCTTTATCATCTTTGTTCAGTATGGACGTGGGGTGCATAGGGGTATTCATTGGCTTGCAATCATCCATTTTGAACTTCTTCAGGAGTTCCTTTGTATACTTGGTTTGATGGATGTACACCTCGTCCATAGTTTTTTTTAACTTGAAGTCCAAGGAAGAATATGAGTTCTCACATCATGCTCATTTCAAACTCTTTCGCATTAACTTAGAAAACTCTTTGCACAGAGATTCATTAGTAGCATCAAATATAATATCATCAACATATATTTGCACAATTATGAAATTACATTTAGTGGACTTTCTAAACAAGGTTGTATCAACCTTTCCTCTATTAAATCCATTTTCCATTAGAAATGAACTTAGCCTATCATACCAAGCTCTAGGTGCTTGTTTAAGGCCATATAAAGCTTTCTTAAGCTTATATACATGTTCAGGTTGGGTTTCACTCACAAAACCCGAAGGTTGCATTACATATACTTCTTCATTAATAAAGCCATTTAGAAAAGCACTCTTAACATCCATTTGAAAAAACGTAATGCTATGATGTGCATCAAATGATAGTAAAACCCTAATCTAGCAACAGGTGCAAAAGTTTCAGTATAATCTATACCTTCTTCTTGAGAATAACCTTGTGCAACAAGTCTTGCTTTATTTCTTACCACCTTACCATTCTCATCAAGCTTGTTTCAGTAAACCCACTTTGTTCCAATAACTGATTTGTCTTTAGGCAGGGGTACCAGAGTCCAAACATCACTTCTTTCAAACTGATTAAGTTCTTTTTGCATTGCCATAATCTAGGGGTGTTCAAATCCAAACCGATGGGAACCGAATTTATTTGGTTTTTTTTGGATTGATTTTTATGAGAACCGATCGGTTGGGTTTAGTTTTCGGTTGTATCATCAGGAACCGAACCGAACCAATAGCTTATATTAGAAGGGTTGGTCCATGCGTTTTATGTTGCATCCTATGTCGTTTTGCGTTTTATTCTTAAGTTAGTCACTTAGTCTTGCGTTCATTTTCTTTTCTGACTTCAGTGACTCATCAGACATCAGTCCCTATTCCATTCCTTTTTACATCCTAACCCTAAGACTCTTACTTTCTCGGACTTCCTCCCCTCGTGACCGTCGCTGCCGTATCATGTCTCCCCCTCTCTCCCTCCCTGCTCGTGCTCCCTCCTTCTCGTCACCTCTTACGAACTGAGCGTGTTCGACTCTGGCTTTCCCTCCCTGCTCGTGCTTCGTCCTTGCTCACTAGCCGCCGCCGCTTCTGAACTCATACTGGTATGAGATTGCAATACGGAGCTGATTACGGCCGTGGGTGCCACTGCTCCGGTGAGTGCTCCATGCTTGGATTTACCACATTTCCTTCATCTCCCTATTCGTTCAAATCTGCCATTTTGTCCTTCAAGTTTGTGTTTTATCTATATAGATTTTGGTTCAAAGTCTAATGTATGTTGTTAATTGGATGGTATTATGTATGTTGTTAATTTGATGGTATTGTGCATTGATACTGTAAGGACTGGAGTACAAGTGGAGGGTCAAAATTAATTTAGACCCTATTATTTATGTGTTATTGGTCTAGAAAGTCGATTTGGGTTTCCTTGAATTTTGTTGTTGTTTCATTTGTTCATGTCTTTTGTTTGTTCTGTTGTCATTTGTTTCTCTGTTTTCGGGTGGGTGAGCTGTTATTCAAGGTCTAAACAGCCTAACAATGTTAGATTATGGACTTAAAGTGCTATCATGAAGAGTATGTAATGATGTGTTGCAAAAACCGAATCAACCGAATCGATCCAAACCGCATTTAATCGGATTGGATAAGATTTTTTTAAGGCATCCATCCAAACCGAACCGAACGTCCTTTTTATCTTTGGATCGGATGGCTTTTTGCCTCAAAATCGATCCAAACCGAACTGCGAACACCCCTACCATAATCCAGCCATTGTCCAGCAGAGCCTCGTCTACTGTCTTTGGTTCCAACTCAGACTAGTACATAATCTTCCTGCTCCCTGAAAGTTGATCTGGTTCTTAGCTTATCATTGGGATTTCCAATGATTTGATCTTGTGGATGATAATTTTTGAAGTACCAAGATCTCTGAATAGTATCCTGTTGAGAAGTGGAGGTTTCTGGTTATTGAGGAGGGTCGTCCATTAGATCATCAGCTTTTACTTCTGTTGTATCTCCTGAGATATTTAGATCAAAATCTGCAAAAGCTTCATCTAGCTCTGATAATTTCTTATCAGGCTGCTTGTCATCAAACTTGACATGAAAATATTCTTCTACTACTAGAGTTCTAGAATTATAAACTCTAAAACATTTTGATGTTTTAGAATATCCTAACAGTATTCCATTATCTACTTTTGCAACAAACTTACCCAGTTGATCTTTAGTATTCAATATATAACATTTACAACCAAAAATATGAAAGTATGAAATGTTGGGTTTTCGCCCCTTCCACAATTCATAAGGAGTCTTGTTCAAGATTGGTCTAATGTATATTCTGTTCTGAATGTAGCAGGCAGTGTTAACAGCTTCAGCCCAGAAGTGTCTAGGGACAGAGTTATCATTGAGCATTGTTCTAGCCATCTCTTGAAGAGACCCATTCTTTTCTCTCTACCGCACCATTTTTTGTGGTGTTCTAGGTATTGAGAAGTTGTGAAGAATACCACTTTCTTCACAGAACTTATCAAATTGTCATTTTCAAACTCTCCCCCCATGATCACTTCGATTGAAGTGATACACATGCCTTTTTCATTCCGTACATGTTTGTAAAATAGAGAAAAGACCTTGAAAGACTCATCCTTGTGAGCTAGGAACATAACCCATGTCCATCTAGTGTAGTCGTCTACAATGACTAGACCATATTTCTTACCACTGACAGAAGCAGTCCTTGTTGGACCAAAGAGATCAAGGTGTAGCAATTCTAGTCGTCTATTGGTACTAACAATATTCTTAGATTCAAAAGAACCCTTGACTTGTTTTCCCTTTTGACATGCATCACAGAGAGCATCAGATTTGTACTTAAGGTTTGGTAGCCCTCTCACGAGGTTTTGCTTATTTAGCTTTGAGATTAATCTCAGGCTTGCATGACCTAGCCTTTTCTGCCAAATCCATCGCTCATCTTCAATGGACACTAGACATGAGACACTTTGATTTGAGAGGTCCTTCAAGTCAATTTTATACAAATTGTTTTGCCTCTTAGTAGTGAATAAAAGTGATCCATCATTTTTCTTGACATTACACATGTTCTTATCAAAAGAAACAACATATCCACTGTCACATAATTGACATATGCTCAGCAGATTATGTTTTAAACCATTAACCAAAAGAACATTATCAATGGAGGGAAAATGATGTTTACCAATTTTACCAATACCATTGATCTTCCCTTTCCGGTTTCCTCCAAAAGTAACCCAACCACCATCTTTGTGTCTAAGATCTTGGAAAATACACTTTTCTCCCGTCATGTGACGTGAGATTTTTGTGTCTAAGGTCTTGGAACATACACTTTTCTCTCGTCATGTGACGTGAGCACCCACTGTCCAAGTTCCAAGATGTTTGTTTCTTTCCTATTGTTAAACAAATCTGCAACAGGTATTATCTTATCTTTAGGTACCCAAACTGACTTGGGTCATTTCTTGTTAGTTTTCACTGGACGAGAATGTTTAGCATGTTTATTATGTATGCATCTAGATGTAACATGCCCACTTTTTCCACATACTTTACAAAAGATGTTGGACGGGCTTGACTTAGTTTTAGCATGTTTATCTGGAGCTTTTGAAGCTCTATGCCGTGCATGTGGTATTGACTTTTTGTGAGATATTTCATGCTTCTCCTTGTCATACCCGAGGCCAGATTTATCATAAGGTGATCTAGAGTACCTTAAAATGAGACTGAGCTTATCTGAGCCACCTACAAACTTTGACAGAGTGTCTGTCAAATACATAACATCTTGTTTCAGTTTTGCAAATTCACAAGAAACATCAGGCTCACACTCAAGTTTGTCAGTTAGACTGACATTCTTTGATTTTAGTCCGTCATTTTCATCTTTAAGGTTTTGTTTTTCCATGCAAACCTTAGCATATTCTTTTGATAGTTTTGTAAACTTCTTTTTGAGACTTCTATACTCATGAGACAGTATGGACGACTCATGCAACAATTCGTCAAATGCATTTTGAAGAGTTGACGGGTCAGAGTCCATTATCTCAGCCTCAGTATATTCACTTTCTGATGCCGTATCAGCCATGAGACAGATATTTGCCTCTTCTTCAGCTTCATCTTCTTCATTAGATGAGGATAAATCCAGATCCTCCTAAGTAGCCATTAAACCCTTCTTCTTTTTGAAGAACTTCTTTTTGTCCTTCAGATCAGGGCAGTCAGCTTTGAAATGACCAGGCTTCTTACATTCAAAGCACAAGGGTGGACCTTTTCCTTGGAGTATGACTTCTCCTTGGAAAACTTTTTGTTGAACTTGTTTCCTCCCGAAGCCACCTTTCTTTCTCCACATGTGTTGAATCTTTATGGAGTTGAAAAATAGTTCATCTTCATCTGATCCTTCATCACTGTCTGAAGTTCCAGCATCATCTGAAGATTCAGCAGCTTTGGGAGCTTTTGATGAACTTGCTTTCTTTGCCTTTAGGGCAATAGACTTTTCTTTTCTGGAATTGTCTTCTTCATTCAGTTCAAGTTCATGAACTTTGAGAGATCCAAGAAGCTCTTCTAGAGAAAGAGTATTCAGGTTCTTAGCTTCCTGAATAGCACTAACTTTGGGTCTCCATTGCTTAGATAAACTTCTCAGAATCTTTCTAACGTGGTCTCTATTTTCATATGTTTTTCCGAGAGATCTGAGACTGTTGGTGATAGCTTGAAATCTTCCAAACATCTGATCTATTGTTTCATGGTCAGCCATTTTAAATAGTTCATACTTGTAACACCTCTCTTGGGCATTACCTTGTAAACACGTGTTGAAAATAATTTAGGAGAAATTTTCACTGGTTGCTTTAGGAAAATTTATTGATTATCAGTCATAAAACTCAGATATAAATATTTTCTCAAGGATTACCTCAAAAAAAAAAATGACGCATCCGTCACAATAGTAAAATTGCATTATAATTGACAATACACGTAAACTGAGTTTATTCCTAACTCAAACCATCACCATATATAAGTTCTCATGAAAACTGTTTCATTATTGAAAACTCGACTCAACAACATACAAAGTTTTTTTCAAAACCACCTGAAATTAACTTTCTCAAAAACACACAACCCAAAGACAATACCTCATAAGCTGGTCATTCTAAAAGACATTTACTGGAAAGAACTCGTTAGTTCTCACCATATGGGTCATCACCAACTTCTTCGAGAGTTCGGGAATTAGTAACTCCAGGTGAGGTCAGAAACATCTCGGCACCATTTACTCTCGTGTACCAAAGCACCTCAACAAAGAACCAAGGAACCTGATATGTTGTAAGGGTGAGATACCAATATATGGATGAATTATGACAACTACATACTTGCAACACAGAACATCAAATACAATAAACACCATCATATACGCAACATGAAGATTACTAAATCCAACATGGTATCACCCAATTCATCTTCAACTTTGAAAACACATGACATTAAAAAAAAATCAACATTTTTATGCAAAACTCCGGAGTTTTCAACTTCTTTAAAATGAGCTGATCAGACTCGATTGCCATAAAGGCACAACGTGTTTTCCACAGCATTGCCCAAAACTCCTGGCACAGTGATCAACGTGTGTGGATGTTCATAGCATACTGTCCAACACAAGGCACAATAACCCAGGCATATGGACTTCATTGTCCATCAAGGCACAATGAAACAACGTAGCATGAAATACCTGACCCTTCCAGATATTCATACGAAAACAACGTGCGCACGTCTGCCAAAAATACATGAGAAAACCATTTTAGTTTCGGACTTTTCTTTGTGATTCACACTTTCCTTTGTCAAGGCTCAAAGCTCACGACCTTCCTCAATTTTCAACGTCTTACAACTTTTATTATCAACACAAGACTTTAAGTCCGAATGTCTAATCACAACAGTCCTGGACCCGTGCACCAGTCTTGGACTTTGTGGTCGTAGAAAAACAGTCTTTACCCTCTTTACTTCGTTTTCCATGTTTATAACAACATTTATTGGACATAATGTCCACAGCAACATATAACAGGCACATAGTCTACACCAACTTGTATAGGACATATAGTCAACAACAACTTGTATAGGACATATAGTCCATCATATCATATATAGGACACACGGTCCACAATGTTGTGATACGGATCATGGATCCACGTGTCAGAACTCTAGTATCCCGAAGTCTCGGTTACTATGTTCACTTTTCATCTTATTTTTTGTTTAGTGAAAAACAAATACAAAACCGAAAGTTTCTGTAACTTATCCAAGTTATCGGATATTTCATTTTGAACAAAATCTTTTAAATGAAAACTTTTCTTTTGAAATCCTTTTTGTTTAAAACTTTAGGTTTTGAAAAGTCTATTTCTATTTCCATAAAACCATTTTATTTTCAAATCTTCTTTTTCCTAAAACATTTGAAAATTTCCAAATAAATTCTTTTCAAGTTCCAAACTAACTTTTTTTTTCTTCAAAACATTTCAACAAAATTAATTGTCCTTTTTGTATAAGATCACTCAAATTTTCCAATTTAATTTTCTTCATAAAATTTATTTTATTCTCTAAAATTTTCACCAAGGCATTAAAATTATTTAACTTCCCTTTTGTTTATCGAAACCTTATTAAAAAGAACCATTTATTTATGATTCTCTTTGTAAATATTTTCTTAAAGCTTTTATCTTCATTATTTGAGCTCTAACCAGTGGTTAGGCTTCCATGCAAAAATCACAACACAACTTCAACATGTATAGCATCATGCATGTATCCATAAGTCATCAATTAAACATATAAAGTATCAAGTACATCATCAACACCTCATAAACTCAAAAGTCCAACCAGAACAGTCACAAAAATAACCACATCAATCAAACACATCAAACAAACACAAAAGGCATATTGTCATCATAACATAATTATCCCACAGGCTTTCTCCCCTTACCTGATTCGACGGGTAGAAAAAGTCTTTGTTTCCGTGTTGCCCAGAGCGAACTTCCTTTGCCCACAGCGTGCCGCAAGTCTAAGAATTAAGCGAATGACTTAAATTAAAATAACAAAGTCACCTTATCTTTCTATGTATAAATTTTGGGCCATGGCTAAAAAAAAATGATGCTAGAGATGTCCAATCTTTTAAAAATTCTTGGATTACATTTGATCCAAGACTTACTTTTATGTATACATATACTTTAATCCCATATTTTTATATCTTTAAATTAATCACTGGTTTATAGTCCATTTAATGTCAAAAATCTTTACTTGATCATGATAAAAGACATTATTTTTAAAATCATAATTTTTCATTCAAAAATTTGGGTGAACTCTTTCATAAAATCATTTTCAAAACAACAGTGGGTTTAAATTATGAATGATCATTCAAATAACCTTCAAAATCGTTGAAAATTTATTTGAAGGTACCCAACTCACATATAAACATATTGTAGTTGGTCCCATGTCAAAATTAGAAGACATTAATTTATTAAAAATCTCATACTGCCTCTGTTTGTACAGGATTTTCTAGAAATCCTTGTTCACTAACATGCAACTTTATGAAATTGTTTCTCTTTATATACACATGTAAAAATATCAAATCTTCAACAAAACTTTAGTTATACTTTATTATTAACCCAAAAATTTTATAAAAGTTTTTAACCTTCAAAACCATACTCAAAATCATCATGCAACCCATGATGTTCATAATTTCGAAGACAGAATTTGGTTCCACTTTGACAGGTGTTTTGACCTAGTAAATCTCATTTAAATACTCACATATTGTATATTAAATTAAATCCCTAGAAGTCTTCTTTCCAAATATGTATTTATTTTCTCGAAATCCGTTTTGTACAAAAACTTATGGGCTTACGAATAAAGGTATATTCTGCTGTCAGAATTACAATTTACACATGTTTATCTACACCAAGTTATTATCTTACTCTAGCATCATCCACAAGCCATAAAACCAACATGCAAGGGTCCTAGACCCTTAAAAACATACATGCAAACATATATCAACCAAAATTAGTAAGTGTTCCTCTTAAAATATAAAACATAATCTCTTCAAAAAAATTTTATCAAAATTAATGAAATCAAAGTGATGATCAAAGTGCTCTATCTTCTCAAAACTTAAAAACAAATCATTTTCAAATTTGGTACCACATGCAGGTTAAAAATATAAAGATCAAAATAACATATTTTCATGAAAATCAAAGTCAAGCCTCCTTAACCCTAACCTTTAGGGTTTCGGCCTTCACACTCAAATAGGAATGAAAAACTCAAATTTCATATGAAGATCTTAAGCTTAAAACTCACATGCATTTAGGTTTTAAATACATACAAGTAAAAATTTCATCAAAGCACCAACTTTCCCCTCCTTGTGTTTTTCGGCCCTCCAAAGGAAATGGGTTTGGAGGATTTTCTCACCCCATGCAATCCAACAAGATGACGATAGAGATGATGGTGAGTTCAAAGAAATTCATCTCTTGTTCAAAAAGGCATTTTTAAACTCTTTTTCAAAGTTTTAAACTAAGAACATGCAATCAAAAAGAGAATCATGCATGTTGATTTTAAAAGCTTGAAAGAAAAGAGCAGGAGTTGAGAGTTTATACCCTCTAGATGATGATGATGATGAGCAAGAGATGAAGATGAAGATGGTCCCTAGCTTCCAAGCTCAAGAGTTATGAGGTTGAAGATGATGAATAGTAATTTAGTGAGTGAGAGTGAGTTTGAGAGAGAAAATGAGGAAATGGAAAATGGAGTAGAATGAGGGTATATATAGAGGTTGTGGAGGGGGTGAGGGGCGCAACTGGGCTTGATCCAAGGGGGAGAATTTTTCTAGATTTTTCTTATTTTTAAATAAGTCCAAAAAATAAAATAATCAAATAAATGCTTTCTTGCAAAAATAAAGAAAATGATGATATGTTTTAAATGCTAATACTATTCACATCAATCCATCAAGGTCAAATTCACATAATTTTTTTTTAAAATTATGCACATAATTTATTTGAATAAAATTCTCTTTGTTGGAGCAAAAATGTATTTTAGAATAATTTATGGATTTCTTGCAAAAATGGTTGAAATCATTAGATGAAAAATCATGATGTTGTGATTTGAAAGCAACACTATTCAAAATCACATCCAACTATTTAAATCCGTAGAAAAATCTATTTTAGATAAATGTGGCTCGTTTCGGTTCCATTTATTTCTTAACGGTTAAAAACCGATCGTGCTTTACTTCGTAAATTTTCCACCCAAAAATTAATATTTAAACAAATAACTTCTAAAATCATAGAAATAATTATAACTGGGTTAGGAAAAATTTTAATTTTAATTTTATGTAACGAAAATTATTTTTTTCGGGTCAGTAGAGTTTAACTGACAGTGAAAACTCAGATCGAAAACGTCTAAAATTTTCTACCGAAAATCCAATTGTACTTTACTAAAATAAAATAAATTATGAGAATGAAATTGATTTATTAAAATAATTCTTCATAAATTTAAAATAATAAACACTCAATTATCTACATAAACACTGATTATCGAGAAACAGAAAAAATCGGGGTGTTACAATACTGGTGAACCAGCATGCTTATCTTTGATTCTTTTACTTGAGATGAACCCTCATTAGCTAGGGCAAGAGTATCCCAGATTTCTTTGGCAGTGTTACACTTTGTGAACCTTATCATGCTCAGATCTGGTAATAGCACACATGAGATAGTGCTTAGCTTTTAGATTGAGCTGATGTTGATTTTTTTGCTCTTGAGTCCACTGGGCTCTAGGGACAGCAGCTCCAGCTTCACCTATTGGCTTTGTAGCCGGTTTCAATCAGCTCCCAAATATCTACGTTCTGTGCATCCAAGAAGGCTATCATCCTCTTCTTCCAATAGTCATAATCAGTTCCATCAAAGAGAGGAGGTCTGTTGATAGCTTGTCCTTCTGTATCCATGATTGTTGGATTGTACTCCCTCAGCACTTGTTAGATGCCCACCCCTTTCGAGGTTGAGCTTTGATAACAACTGAAGTTGACACAGGCAAACACAAGAAGGGGGTTGAATTGTGTTTATTAATAATTTTCGAAAACAACATTTTTCAAAGCCTATTTTCTCACACAAAGAATGAAAGACAGAAGCACACACAGAAAATGATCTTTTAAAAGATTAACAAAATCAAGTTCAAATCCCCACAGTCGGTAAAACAAATAAAACTGAAAGAGTTAAGGGATTAGAAGATTCACGTAAGTGTTTTATCTTGGTTCATTGTATTCCAACCTAGAGCTAAGTCCAGTCCCTTCGACTTGAAGGTTTTACTCCATTATTTTTCCAAATAGATTACAACAAGTATTCAACACCTCTCCAGGCTACAAGTATTCATTTCTTACCAAGTCTCTTCAAGCTCCAACTCTAACAAAGAGATTGTTTGCTTTTGATCTTCTAACTCACTATGTGTGAGGATATGAAAGATTAAGATCGGTTGAATATTACAACAATATTCAAACTAATGAATACAGATTTTTGCTCCTGAAAGAATGAGAGATTGTAGATTGGCAAAAGTTCAACTTGCAAAAGTTAAATTGAATTCCTTTTTTTTTTTCAATTGGTTGAGGGCTTCTATTTATAGTGACATTCTTCTTCACTTGAAAAACTTCAACGGTTGTTTTGAATCTACCCGTTTAGAGATAGCATTAAATGCATAATATCCGTTGTGATTGATACCTTGATCGTGATCATTGTGAAATGTACTCTTGGTTATCACTTTTGCACGAAATGGAGGGTCACAGCTTTGAGCAATTGCAACTTGAAAAATTGTCTTTCCTCCTTTGTGAAAATTCCAGCTATTCCAGCAGTAAAGGTGACAGGGTACGGATCATTTTGCATTTCCCTATTGTACTATGTTGCTTTTTGCATTTCCTTGATGGTACTATGTTTCTCTTACAAAGAAACAAAGCATTAAAATAGATAAAACAAATAGGAAGGACCAATATTCGTTTGAAATAAATATCAATCATTTGAAATAAATATTCTTTGTGGTCGGTGTAGCATTTACTTAGCTAGACTGAGCATATGAGAACTTATATGAAAAGAGCTCGTCTACTTAAAATCCGCGTCTACACGCTCGTGGGTAAGACCAAGTGACTTGCAGTTTTCTTTTCGCTCGTTTACTGACGTGGCATATCCTCTCGTCTATCATCAAGTCTTTGGACTTACTATATTTCAATGAGTTGTTTTTGATCTTCGTCTACCGACGTGTCATTAAAGCTTGTCTGCTTCATTAAAACTAAAGTTCTCGTCTACTGAGAGTATTTTATTAACTGTTTACTTAAATATATTAAGTAAAAAATATATACCAAACGTTTTGAGCAGCTCGTCTACATGAATGGACGAGGATTCACAATCTAAGTCCAAGCAGATATTAGGAAACTTATTCAAGGTTTCCATAACTTATATATTTTTAACATTCCTGCAATACTAGATAAAACATGCTAGATCTCAACTAAAAGTTTGTCATGCAAATTTAATTCTTTTTATTAACATCAAAACTCAAAAATTATTAATCCAAATCACTTTGATTCCAACTTAATGGTGTAAGTGAAAAATGACTTATTATATACTAAACTATCTTCAAAATTATTGAACCAAAAAAAAGTTGGCCTCTTAAAAAAAACATTAAAGTTGGCCTTTTTTTCCTAAATATAACAGAAGTTTGACTTTGGTCTCATAATTGTTTGACAGAGCCTCCATCACGGTAGCTTGACGAAATAGAGGATAAAAAAGGCATGGCTGAGTTGACTGTAAACGTTGTTGCAAAGAGACTGTCAGAGCTCCTAATCAATGAAGTGCTAGCGTTGACTGCAGTAGAAAGCCGTGTTGAAGATATACGTAAGGAGCTGATGCTAATGGAGGCATTCTTGAAAGACATTAACAGCGACATTAACAGGCGTGGGCAAGTGACCGATGAAGGCTTCATTATTTTGACGGAAGAGTTAAAGGATGTTGCTCGTAAGGCAGAGGATGTCATAGAAAACTTCCTTGTATCAGTCCGTATGCCTTGGATTTTCTCTTTTGTAAAGCGATACAAGGTTGGAAAAGAGGTGGAGCGGATCAGCGAGCGGGTGAGAGAACTCTACCACAGAGTCAAATATGCCCAGAGTCACCAGATAAACATAGACGTGGTGGTTGAATCTCTACCAGAAACATCACAGGATGTTGCTTCTCCCAACATATCCCAAAGAAGATTGAAATATGACCAAAGTGAGGTGGTTGAAAATCTACCAGAAGCCCCTGCAGTAGAGAAGCTTTCTTATATCCTGAGTGAAAATTTGGTTGCCAATTTTGAGGTCAAAAAGGTAGTAGAAGAGGTAAGGGATGAAGTAGTGAGTATGGTGAGTTTGGTGTCTGATTTGAAGTTGAAAGACCGATCAAGCGAAAGACAAAATGTGTGGCGGGAGGAAGTAAATACTGTGTGCAAGTTTACAATAAGTGTTATTGAAGACTTCATTACAAGAAGGAAAAGTGAAGGGTTTCCGATAGGTGTGCTTACGTGTCTCCTTCCTCTTCATGATCAGCCACGTCCCTCCGAAGAAAAGCTTATGAAGGAGATGAAGTATATTAAAACTCAAGTTCGAGTTGCACTTATCAGACGATTGACTTACGGAGTTGGAGAGGAAGATGTTGACGACCAGATAGGATGGACTTACGGAGTTGATGCTGCATACCTAATAGAATCAATACCAACTTTTCAAATTGCACAGTCACTGGCAAAATATGATCCATTCGTTGGATTGGTCAACTATGAAATTGCTCTTCTCCAGAGTATTGGGTTTATGAGGAGGTCTATTGTCCAAAAATTGGAGTCCGTTCAAAGAGAATTAGCACTAATGCATGCATTCTTCAGAGACATTAGAGGTGTGGGAGGCCTGAATAAAAGACAGAAGGTATGGGTTGATCAAATAAGACAAGTGGCTCAACAGGCTGAGGCCCTTCTTGCTGCATTTGAACTCAGAATGAATAGTCGGGGTTTCAGAAGGCTTTTTCAGGACATAGTGGAGCCTCTACTTCAATTTGAGGACGCAATCGATTACATATTGTTTAAGATGCATAACAACTGGGAAAGGAAGACCGTTTATGACATTGCTAACACAGAAGGAAGAAAAGGCTGGGAAAGGAAGATCATTTCTGACATAGCTAGCATAGAAGGAAAAAAAGGCCTAGTCTCTTTGGGTCAAAGCATGCAGGGGAGTGGGAGTGAAACCCACACTGTTGTTGAACACAATGATAATTCTGGTAGCGAGGAAGATCCACTTCTACCAGCTGGCATGAGTACCAACAATCGACTGGTCGTCAAAGAGCCAATCG
This sequence comes from Sophora flavescens, assembly GCA_030762895.1. NCBI lineage: Eukaryota > Viridiplantae > Streptophyta > Magnoliopsida > Fabales > Fabaceae > Sophora > Sophora flavescens. The sequence goes on from CM061069.1 coordinate 64,652,124, forward strand.
AGAAAGTAGTTGAGTCAATCCGAGAGGACATGGAATTGATGAAAGCACTGTTTCATGATGCACAAGTGATTGGGGAACTAGATAGAATATCCAAAATCTGGGTGGAGCTAATGAAAGACATTTCTCTTGAGATGGAATCTGTCAGTAATGAATATGCTAGTAAATTTGAAGATAAACCAATTCACATCCGCATTTTGAACTTCCCTCATCTATATACTATTCAATCGAAGATAAATCAGATCAGAAACAACATTCAAGAAGCCTCGAGAATAAAAAAGAGATATGGTTTGATTCACTTACAAACCAGAGCAGAGCCAGCCCCTATGGTTCAAAGATTACGTGGGAGGACAAAACCACCTCTTCATGTAAGGGAATCCAATATTATTGGCTTTGACGAGGATGTACAAGTTTTGATGGGAAAGTTACTCTCGGATGAGAAAAATCGCTGCATTACTTCAATCATTGGAATTGAAGGCATAGGCAAGACAACAGTAGCCAGGTTGATCTTTGACAATGTTGCTATTCAAGAACATTTTGATTATCGAGTTTGGGTATCAGCACGTCAAGATTCAGTTGAATTGCTTGTTAAAGATAAAGGCAAGCAAATTATGAGCGACCAAGAAGCCACGTGGACAGGGAAAGAAGACTCGATTCAGATACTCAAAAAATTCCTGAAGAAGAAACGGTGCCTCATAGTTGTTGATGATGTTCAAACTCCAGTATTTTGGGATACATTGAAAAAGATCATACCTGATATGTCAACAGGTTGCAGACTTCTTCTTACCAGTCTCAATGCAAAGGTAGTGGAGTTACATGCAGGTCCAAGGACCTTCATTCACCAATTACTATTATTAGATGATGAAAATAGTTGGGTGTTGTTTAAAAGAAATTTGAATATAGACATCCCCCCTGAACTAATCAAGGTTGGAAAAGATATTGCGATAAAATGCGGGGGCCTACCATCTGAGATTTTGAAAATAGGGGATGATCTTTCCAAGAAAGATGTGACAGAGAAGGAGTGGTCAAGCATGCTACAACACCTCAATCAATATCGAAAACCTTGGTCTGAAACACTTAACACAATCAACACAAACTTACCTATGTATCTGAGGAGATGTCTATATTATTTTGTGCTATTCCCTGCTGAATTTGAGATTCCTACAAGAAGATTGATTGCCTTGTGGGTTGCAGAGGATCTGGTGCATCATGGGCACGACCAAGAGCCCCCAGAGCAAGTTGCAGAAAGGTACTTGGCAAATTTGATAGATCTGAACTTGGTCCAAATTGCTAGGAGAATGCGTAATGGGAAGGTGAAAACATGCCGCCTCCCTAATGCTTTACGAGAGTCTCCATTTCTTCAACGACACACCAGCACCAATTCAGATTCAGTCTCAAAAAAGTCCATTATACGTCAAGTGGCAGATCATCTTGACAAAAATGATATCTGCTACAATCATATTCATACTGACACTGTAACTACATCAGCTGCCATGAAAAGCTTGTACAAGGATGTTTTGTCATTTTTATCCTTTGATACTCGGGAAGGAGGTAAACCTGGCCAAGACATAGGTAAATTTCTAGACCGATGTATTTCTAGAGGTTGTTTTTTACAGCTGCGGGTTCTTGATCTTGAAAGGGTTTACAAGCCCCAATTGCCCGACTTCTTTGCTAGCCTTTCTCAACTGAGGTATCTTGGCTTAAGATGGACTTACTTAGAGTCACTACCATCATCTATAAGCAGGTTGCTGAAACTCCAGACGCTTGATCTGAAACATACTTACATTAGTATTCTTACTAGCTCCATCCTGGAAGATGCAACTGCGACACTTGTTCTTGAGTGAGACTTACCGCAGCAGATTTCCACCTCATCCGAAAGGTAATTCTCTGTCGACCTCCAAACATTGTGGGGACTTTTTGTAGATGAGAAAACTCCAGTGAAGGGTGGCCTAGACAGGTTGGTCAATATCAGAAAATTGGGATTGGCATGCCAATCAATGTCACTTGGGGAAGAGGAGATGACAAAACAACTTCACGCAGTAGCTGAGTGGATTATGAATCTAAAATACCTTCAGTCCCTTAGACTGAAATCAAGAAAGGAAGATGGACAACCTGGGGATTTGCGCCTGGGGTCTTTGGAAAAACAAGCAGATCTTACTGACATGTATTTATCGGGAATCTTAAAATGTCCATCTATAGAGCCTGTATTCCCCCCAAGCCTCATTGAGCTTACCTTGTCACATTCCAACCTACAAAAGGACTCCATTGCAATTTTGGGAGATCTTCCAAATCTTCAATTATTGAGCTTACTTGCAGGATCTTACATAGAGGAAACTTTGCATTGCAAAAAAGGAAGCTTTCCTCAGCTTTATTTCCTAGAATTCTGGAATCTGAAGGAACTAAAAGAATGGAATATAGAAGAAGCAGCATTCCCTCATCTCAGACAATTGGAAATCAGATCGTGTGAGTGCCTACAGATGCTTCCTGATGGACTAGAGCATATTAGCACTCTTCGTGAGTTAAAATTAACAACTATGTCAGAGAATTTCATGGAAAGAGTTAGGGTTGTTGACAAGCACAAGATTCCTAGCTCTTGTAATGTCCTCCGTTGTTACATCATCGCAGGGTGAGTTTCCTCCATATCTGTATATTTGTTTTCTTTCCTTTCAGCTAACATCTGGTGGTTTAATTACTTAAAATATGTTTGGCAGCGAGCAGCAATTTACTTGCAAGAGCTTGTTCTAGAGAGAAGCTTACTGGAATTCCAACAAACTTGATCAATTGAAATGCTCAGCATGAAATTTGAAATTTGTACTGGGACAAGATCCTATGGTGGCTTTGAACTACTCACGTATTGTTGTACAATAAGAAAGGATGGTAAGTTAGGTTCATCGTTGAAAACTTGTTCCTTGATCACATTAAAAAAAGACTATGTAGACCATACTTTGTACCGGGACATGTTCATTTCCTTTATTGTGTTGTGGAATCTGAATCTTTTGTTATAATTTCAAGATGTTGTGTTTATGGGAAGATTTCTCTATATTAATTGTCAATCTAGAAAGTGAATCTTCTTCTTTTGAAATTTTAAAGTTCTTGGCAATTTTTAATGAGCAAATGTCAGATTGGTCAATTAATGTATGAGTTCAAATTGGGAGGAGCCGCAGCTGAAATGTGTGCGTGTGAATATATATATTAGAATTCAATTTGCTAACATTTCAAAGATCCAATTCATGTTCTGTTTTATTAAATCAGAATGCAGAACCTGTAAACTCCAAAATAACGATAAAACTAAGAAAATGTCAAGAGCTTAGGCAGGCCATGGGTTGAAAAAAACGAAATAAAAGAAAATGGGAACCTCTTAACAAGGAAGGATGTTGAACTCGTGGGCAGCGGTGAAGAGAATCTCCTGGATGAAGGTTGAGAAGCTTTTGTGTTGTCTTGGTCTATATGATGTGAGGCATTGTCTCTCCTTTCATCTCTATGCAAAAACAACAACCCAACTAAGCTTTGTTTTGCTGTGAGAAGAAGAGGAGAAGAGAGAAAGAGGTGAGAAGAGAGAAAACTAAGAGAAATAGATTAGATTTTATGTGTTGTTTGATGTAAGAGAAATATGAGAGAAATGGATGAGAAAGATGTGTTTTCTCTCTCCCCTTATTTGGTTGGATAGAAAATAAGAAGAGAGAAATGTAATTTTTTTTAAAAAGACAAAAATATCCTTAACTAAAAAATCAATATAAAAATATTTAAATTTAATTGATTTAAGTTATTTTAACTAATCAAATAATTTAAATTAATTTAACTGATTTAAGTTATTTTAAATAAAATTTATTAGTTTAATATAATTATTTTATTTATTTCAATTTAATTTAATTAAATAAATGATTAATTTAATTCAATTTATTTAAATTTATTAAATAATTGAATGAGAACCCAAAAAGAATGATACAAAAGTCATTTTATATGAAACTCTCTCTCTCTTCCATTTTCTTCTCATTTGGGGAGAGAAAAAAATTTGAGGTGGGTCCCATCAATTTTCTTCACTCTTCCCTATTTCTCTCCTCCACCAAACAAGAGAAAAGTGTATTTTCTCCTCCTTTTCTCTCTTCTTATTTTCTCTCTTAATATTTTCTACTCTAACATACAAAACCTAAAGGAAGGATTTGGATTTACACGAATTCACGCCGTCACTACATACATCATTGGATTAGGACAGTTTTCTCTTTTTTATTTTTTTATTAAACACATCCATTGATATATATATCAATGAATGCATGAATTTATTGAATGCAAGAAATTCAAAGAAACACAGTGAACTAAGTGAAGCGATTCAATTTAACAGGGGAAGTGAGTGTTTTGGGTGAATTGAGTTTTGATAGTGATTAGGAGAATGGAGTGGGGTCATGATTCTTATGAGTTTTAGTTTAATTAATTAGGTTAGTTTAGTTAATCATTGTGTTAATCAGGATATTAAGAAGTTAATTTTATTTCTAAAGAATTTAGTTATGAATAAAAAACATTCATTAAAAAAATTAAACATTAATTAGTTAGTTAGTTTTAAATTTTTTTAATTAGTTAGTTGTATTTAGTTAATTAATTAGGTGAGTGTAGTTAATTTAGATTTAATTAGAGAATTATTAAGGTAAATTTAATAATTAAAAACTTGAATTAAAAACATAATCGGCCATACATAAATAAAAGTCACATGAAATTTCTATTGTTGAGAAAAACTTCCGGCACAGTTAAGGCAATTGTTCTTGTTATGACCCGACATCCGGTAGAGTCCACATCTTTTTGGCTGTCCTGCTTCCCTCATGTCCATTTCAGTATGAATCCGAGAGGATTTTGGACAGCCCTTAGGATCTCTCCACATCTCGATGTTCTGGCACACCATGGGTCCGTGATATTGTGGCCAGTATCCCTCGTTGCCGACAGTGCCAAATTTTTCCCAGTAAACGTTGAACACATGTGTCAACCTGTACGCATCTGCCACTTGTTTGTAACAGTCGAGACTCGCACGTGCACAAGCTGCGAGGACATGCGAACAGGGGAGGTGCATTGCCTGAAATTTTCCACAGTCGCACCACTTTTCATTCAAGTTCACCCGGAAGTTGCCCCCAATCCGCCCCTCTCTTGGGTTTGCCAACTCTTCCACCAAGAATTCACTCCTTTCCCGATCGAATGTACGCACATAGTGCGAGTTGGAAACTACTCGATCCTCCTCGATGGACTTTGTGAGAGCCTCGGTATATGTATGGCTGGCTTGGATCATTGCGTCGGCCTGCTGGCCCTTCTCAATAAAGTTTTCACCAATCTGTAATAGGTAGCCTTAACCAACGCAATGATTGGAAGATTTCTGGTTCCCTTCAGTACGCCATTGATGCATTCTGCAAGATTGGTTGTCATGTGTCCCCAACGATGCCCTCCATCTCAAGCCTGAGTCCATTTATCCTTGGGGATACGATTTAGCCACCTAGCGCCCTCTGCGTTGTCAGCTTCCAGATTATTATAGTACCAATTGAAGGTCGGCTGAGTGAAGGTGTATCCCGAACTGTTGGAATAATACGTTGTCAAGTTTCGTATAAAAAAATTGACAAATATAAATCACAAACTAAATGAATTCGGCACTTACCCATATTAACCACTTGCCTTCGCTAGTCCTTATTCTTGAAGCACATCATCCAGTTCTGTGCGAGGTGACGAATGCAGTACATGTGCACCGAGGGAGGGTCTGACCATCCATTACCACGTCGTCTGCAAGCACTTTTGATTGATTTGGCCCTATCCGAAATCAAGCATAGGTCAGCTTAAGGGGTAACGTGCCTTCGCAAGTTCCGCAGAAAGAAAAACCAGGCATCCACTGTCTCCCCCTCGACGATGGCAAAGGGAAGGGGGAATATGTTGTTGTTCCCATCTTGAGCAATTGCCATCAAGAGGGTCCCCTTGTACTTTCCGTACAACCAAGTGCCATCAATCTGGACAATAGGTTTGAAAAATGGAAACCCTTTGATGCATGTGTCAAAGGTCCAGAATAGATGACCGAATATGACCCTGTCCTGCACTAATTGGTTAACGTTGTAGGCCAGCATCGTCTCCAAGTCAACGATCATGCCTGGGACAAACTCTTGCATGGCTAGGAGCCATCTAGGTAGGTCATTGTAAGATTGTTCCCAGTTGTCGTTGACCGTCGATCTGGCGGAAGGATCTGGGCCGTTGAAACTGTCGGCAGGATCTGAGCCATTGAAAATTGTCAGCAAGATCTGGACCGTCGATCTAGCGGCAGGATCTGGGCCATTGAAATTGTCGGCAGGATCTGCACCGTCGAAAACTGAGGCAAAATCTGGACCGTCGATCTGACGGCAGGATCTGGGCCGTTGAAACTATCGTCAGGATCTAGGCCGTCTATCTTACCTAATTGCTTGTCTATAAATATGCCCCTCCTCATTTCAATACATTCCGAAACTCTTTCTTCTTCGTTCTCATCCGACTCTCAACCCAAGTAACACTTTGACTCTCAATCATGGAGCCTGATCTTGAGCCATTCAATCCTACACAACATGCGGAAATTGAACTGAGTCTTGATAATGAGCTTGCTTTTGTTTACTTCAATGGTTGAATTACAAACGGTCCCGAGGATGTCAAGTTCTACTGCGATTACCTAAGGCGCATCCGTATCAACGAGGACATATCTCTGCAGGATTTGAAACAGATGAAATAGACAACTATAAACACGAGAAGGGGGTTGAATTGTGTTTATCAGAATTTAAACAAAGTTGAAAACTTTTCGCATACAAAAGCTTGGTTCAGGCGAGTGGAAAGATTCAGGACAGACAGGTGACCTGTCTGATGAAATTTTAACAGTGACTTAGGCAATCACACCGCTTGATAAACGGATAAGAAAACTAAAGCAACTAAAGAGTTTATAAGGAAAGAGAGATTGACCCAGTTATTTATCCCGGTTCACTCTTCAAAGCAAAGAGCTACGTCCAGTCCTTGGCAGCACCAAGTTTTATCCACTATAGCTGATCAGGTTACAGACTCCAAGTATTGTTTGCACACCTAGCCTCTTCAGGCTCACTCGGGTTTGTTTGAGAGATTTGGTTTGTAATAAATACAACTTCAGACAGATAGATCTTTCACTAACACTCAGAAAGTGGTTTACTGATAAGCCTTTGGCTTATCTAGTTTTATAACTAGATGGACTGTGGTTTTTGTGCAAATTATTCGAGTTCAATCTCGTTTTCGCCCAAATTTGGCCTTGTTTTGTTCCTAAGTAGACTTTTACTCGTTCTAGGCATTTTTAGTAGTTTTTAGTCTATTTTGAATAGAATTACGCTTTTTGTGTCTTTTTATTGTTTCAGGTTAGAAGTGAAGCTCCGGGAGTCAAGGAAAGTCAAGAAACAGTGGAAATTTCCATTCTGATGATACTCACCCCGCGAGTGTATGCTCGCCTCGCGAGCCTGAAGATCAGCAAAACAGCAACAATCATACATTCTCTCTCGCCTCGCCAATAAAAGTTCGCCTCGCGATCATTCAAACTCAGGATGGAGCCAAAACTGAAATTCGCCCCGCGAGAGGCTTCTCGCCTCGCGAGAGACTGAAGACCCTGGAAGACAGAGACCATCACTGCCTAGCCGTGATGAAGGTCACGGCTGTGACAGATTAAGGTTCGAAGACTCGCCCCGCTAATACATTCTCGCCTCGCGAAAATCCAAATTGAAAGCGCGCCAAAACTAATGATTCCCCTCGCGAATGGTTGTTCGCCCCGCGAGAGGCCGAGAATTAGAATCCCTATTTATAGGCTGTTTCAGATCAGAAGTGGGGGAGTTTTTGGAGAGCTTTTGGGGATCCTAATCCTAGTAGGTTTTTTCCACTATAGAGTAGCGTTTAGGCCAGATTTCTTTTCTCTTTGGAGCTGCGTCTCCCTTTTTCTTTTTCTTATTTTGATATGGAGATTATGTCCGATTGTTCGTCTATGAGCATGAGGAACTAATCCCCTCGTCTGAGGGAGTAATGAAGCCGCCCATGGCGGTGTAGATTCGATGTGATGTATGTCTTTCTCCCTTGTCTCAATTTATGTTTTCCAATTCTGATGTGATTGCGATGATCATATGTGTTGCGTGATTGACTAGTTAAACGTGTTTGAGGCTGATCGGCGATTCGCGTTTTAGAACTTGGATTGGGATCACTAATCGAATAATGAGCACGACAGTGGATTTAGGAGATTAGTGCAACCTTATAGGGAACAAGAATTAATAGAATTCGAGAATAGGATTATGAGACCTAATAAGTAATTAATCCAATCGTCGAATACGTCCTATTGAGCACGACGGTGGATATAGGAGAATTTGGGGGTCCCGATTGACATTGTAATTGAACTTAGGGAGGAATTCATCATCACTTGGGTACTATACATGATTGGGTAGGTGGATTTGAGACCTTGGACATTTTAATTTCAGATTTTTAGTTAATTATTTTATTAGATTTATTATTGAATTGCGATAATAATCTCTCTCTCTCAACCACTTTCTGTTACTTGACCAAACGTATCTAATTTCCCACGAATTAGTCGAATTGGTAGCCCAATCCCTGAGTTCGACCTCGGTAACTTCTTACCGTGTTTATTTTATTACTTGCGACGACCCGGTACACTTGCCGGTGTCTTATCAAGTTTTTGGCGTCGTTGCCGGGGATTGGCACAACCAATTTCCTAATTTTAGGGGAGTTTGATTATTTGGTTAAGTTATTTTTATTTTTATTTTTATTTTATTATTATCTCTCTCTACTTCTTTGATTCCACTTGGTCTTGCCTTGTTTTGTATGCGAGGTACACGAGGGAATGCTTCCGGGTTGCGAATATTGTAATGGAGACCATGACACTTGGAGCTGTCCTTTCTACTCTTCTCAAGAATATGTGGACTCATGCCATAATTTCTATGACAGCGTACCCCAGGACAACTATCAGAGTCAGAATCAGTATTGGGGTTATATGAGTAGAGACCATCCGGATTTCGTTTGGATTAATGATGGCGGTGGTCTAGCCTGGCAACCACAACCTCAACAGAATTGGCAACCACAACCTTGGGAGTTGGCTCTGGAGAAGATGAATGCGGCAATGGAAAAGATGGTAATCAACACAGAGAAGGTGAATACGAAAGTTGACAACTTGGCAACTCATACAGGGTTGGCACTTCAGAATCTAGAGATGCAGATTGCCCAGCTTGCAAAGCAACTAAATGAGCCTCTCCCAGACACTCTCCCAGGTGATACCGAGAACAACCCTAAGAACCAATGCGAAGCCATAACAACTAGAAGCGGTAGGGTGTTGGGATCTGATTGGGATGCATCTAGTTCTCAGGAAGTTGAGGAAGAACCACCACATGTTGAGGAAGAGCAACCTGAGGAAGAGGAGTTGACAAGTGACAAGGCACCGGAGCAAGGGGGTAGAGATCAAAATGCAGATAAAGTGGTAGAGGATTTCACCATGCTTGCCAAGCAACCTGAAATTGCTGCAATGGATAATATGTTGGCTTGCATGCATGTGTGGACATTGGTAAGTTAGACCCTCCCACTCGTCTGGCACACTTCCTCGAGAAAACACCATTTGACCCAAGAGGAAGTGAGTTCATAATTACAGAGGTCAATGGAGTTTCCACACACGGGCCAGATGGAATCAATGATAGAGTCGTATTGCTCTTGCAAGGGCCACTTCACAAACCATGGGATCCGGGTGGAGGGTTTGATATGATGAGCGTCTCTTGGCCCTTGTACCACAGACTATGGGATCCAGGTGGATGCTTCTTAATAAGTCAGGCTCGGGACGTTAAACAAGCACTACTTGGGAGGCAACCCAAGCTAGGTATCCTTTGGTTTTAGTTCTGTCATTTTCATTTATATAATTGAAAAAAAAAAAGCTTGATTCGCCACGCGAATCCATAGTGGCCGCGCGAGACAGAAGCCCTGAATCTCAGAGGCTTGCTCACTTTTCTGTCTCGCGCCGCAAGGTATACTGTCGCCTCGCGATTCTGGGCATCATCATCTGTTGGAATTCCAGATTCGCCTCGCGAGATACTACTCGCCTCGCTATTCTGGAAAGTGTGGAAACAGTGTTTCCAGATTCGCCTCGCGAGTGATCTCTCGCCTCGCGAATCTGCAATTAAGGTTTTAATTTGCAGGAGTTCTTCCAGGATGCTATGCAATAGAAGGGAGGCCGTGAGACCAATTGGATGAGGAGGCAACCATGGAAACTTGATCAGGGAGTATCCTCTCCTCTCCTCACTTTTGTTTTGTTTTTGTTTTTGCTTTTTGTTTTGTTTTTGTTTGTCACTCTTGAATAATTTGAGAAGATCAAGAGTTTTTGTATGAATGTTGTGTCGACAAGCTTGTTGGAATTTAATTAAATTGAGCATAGATTGATTGCATGAATTATATTGACCATCGATGATTTCACCCTAGGTTCTGCAAATATAAAATTGATCCCCGTGTGAAAAATTGAAAATTGAACTTTGAGAATTTTATTGTGATTACTTGATTTATGATAAGTTTGGGGTGAGGGGGTGCACACACTAGGAATCGTATCTCGGTCAAACAATTTGCAAAATGTCCAGGTGAGGATTTGAGCCTCCAACTTTGTTTTTGATTGTATGAATCACTGTTAAGTTGCACTTTCCCGGATTTGCTTAAATCTCTTCATGGTTTGCATGTTTATGTGTTGCATCAAATGATTTAGGCAATTTTCTTTGAATTAGCTACTTGGCCTAAAAAAAGAACCATCCCTAATGCATGTTCCCTAGTTAGCCACATTGAGCCTAATTAGCCTATTATTTCTTAATGACCCTATATTATAAGCCAAAATCTGAAAAACCATGTTAACCCAATCTTAGGATTAGGAGAGCATGAACACTTCGCAAGAGAAGGGTTGTGAGAAACTAAGTTTGGGGTGGCTACAAGGTGATGTGTCATATTTGGGTTGAGAAAAAGAAAAATAAAGGTTGGAACCCAAGGCAATATATTAAAAAAAAAAATTTGCCAAAAGAAAAGGGGCAAAACAAACAAAAAGAATAGCAAGGAAAAGGTTGTAGTCACCCGAGGCAAAAAGAAAAATGGAAAAAGGAATTTGAGTGGAAAATGTGTCAAATGCTCATCCTCTCTTAGTTCCTAGGGACTTAAGCCTAGTATCCTTAAATATCCTACCCTCAACCAGGCCCCATTACAACCTTTAAAAGACCTTCTGATGTTGCATGCATGTTTTCGTGGGAACCATTTTTGAGATGAAAATCAAATCCATGGGAAGTGCTCTTGGAATGTGAAGTTGAGTGAAAAGTTGATAGCCTAGACACAATTGAGCGAATGAGTGAAATTTTACATACCCTTGTGAGGAAGACAGTTGTTTGAAATTGGTGATCTTCCTTTTGTGTGTGACCCTGATCCTCAACTTAGATTAATGATTGCATGAATGATGAAGTTCTCAATTGTTTAAAGTAAATGAATGTGGGGATTACGTTAATGTAGGGGGGCAATCATTGGAGAAAAAAAAAACTGTTTTGAGTGCATGAAATTTGTGCGAAATCGATTGATTCCCTTAAGCTTGCCAAGTCTTGAGTCGTTTTTGAGTTTTAGCTTGCTTGGGGACAAGCAAGGTTTAAGTTTGGGGTGTTTTGATAAGCCTTTGGCTTATCTAGTTTTATAACTAGATGGACTGTGGTTTTTGTGCAAATTATTCGAGTTCAATCTCGTTTTCGCCCAAATTTGGTCTTGTTTTGTTCCTAAGTAGACTTTTACTCGTTCTAGGCATTTTTAGTAGTTTTTAGTCTATTTTGAATAGAATTACGCTTTTTGTGTCTTTTTATTGTTTCAGGTTAGAAGTGAAGCTCCGGGAGTCGAGGAAAGTCAAGAAACAGTGGAAATTTCCATTCTGAAGATACTCGCCCCGCGAGTGTATGCTCGCCTCGCGAGCCTGAAGATCAGCAAAACAGCAACAGTCATACATTCTCTCTCGCCTCGCCAATAAAAGTTCGCCTCGCGATCATTCAAACTCAGGATGGAGCCAAAACTGAAATTCGCCCCGCGAGAGGCTTCTCGCCTCGCGAGAGACTGAAGACCCTGGAAGACAGAGACCATCACGGCCTAGCCGTGATGAAGGTCCCGGCTGTGACAGATTAAGGTTCGAAGACTCGCCCCGCTAATACACTCTCGCCTCGCGATAATCCAAATTGAAAGCGTGCCAAAACTAATGATTCGCCTCGCGAATGGTTGTTCGCCCCGCGAGAGGCCGAGAATCAGAATCCCTATTTCAGATCAGAAGTGGGGGACTTTTTGGAGAGCTTTTGGAGATCCGAATCCTAGTAGGTTTTTTCCACTGTAGAGTAGCGTTTAGGCCAGATTTCTTTTCTCTTTGGAGCTGCGTCTTGAGACACCCCGCTGTGCCCCTTTGTGACATTTAGTTTAAAACCACAATTATTAGTTCCTTAAGCGCGCGTTTAGCATTAAAGATTTTCACAAATCATTTTCGAAATGTCCCCTTTAAAAATCAGAGATTTGTATGACGTCGGAAAAACACCTGATAGACAGTTTTATTACTTCAAAATTTAATCCAACCATAAATGGTCTCTGGTCTTACATCAACTGCCAGGAGCGGAAAAATAAATATACAAACTCCAGTCGTGATAAAGACTTGGGAGATAATTAGATACAGTAATCCCAAATTGGTTTTCATGCACATAAACAGTTTTCATTAATAACATAAGATATTCGCAAGATTATAATATATAAATACCCCAAGTTTATCTATTACATTACCAAAACACTGTTGAGGGAATCCTCTCAGTAGGAGCCCTCACAGGCATAGACTTAGACAAAAATACTAAACCACTGAAAACATCTAAAACGTCTCACAAGACGCACTGGCCATATACTACCTGGACCCTAATCAGCATGGGTCAAGACTCAAGCTTCGGCATCCGGCTCATAGTGAATCCCGTCCAATCCCTCATCATTAAGTTTGTCCACCAGGTCTTCTAGTACGATTTCATAATAAAACAAAATACAACATGCAGAAAGATGCAGGGGATAAGAAACAGTTCTATCATCAAAAACGGAAAAGATTCATAGTAAATGATACACTAATTGCCATAGACAATCAACACACATTTCTAACAAGTCATCCTCAAATTAATATATATCCTCCTCTACCCTTTGTCATGATGCAATGCAATGCAGTATGAATGTTTTGCCACAGCCACGTATCCAAATTTCCATCTCAAGTAAATCAGACTATATGTTTCAAGTCAACCAGACTATGTTTCAAGCCAACCAGACTATGTTTCAAGTCAACCAGACTATGTTTCAAGCCAACCAGACTATGTTTCAAGTCAAACAGACTATGTTTCAAGTCAACCAGACTATGTTTCAAGTCGATCATATGAAAATATCACAGACCATGTTTCAGGTCACCCCCTAGTGCCGTAACCTCTCATCACTATTTCATGAATAAACCCAACAATAATCACATCTCGGTTAGGCACTTCTAAACTCAGATCTCATGAACCCCCGCACACATTACTCTAATTATCATGTATTAAGACACATCAAAATCTCTAACCATATATCAAAACATTGTGGAACAAAGCAGTTCAATTATCATCAAGCTATAATACATTCTCACATAAACATATCAATCATCATAAAATATCACAGTAATATCAGCATCAATAAATTCATACATTCCCAATATCATATAAGCAATCCATCACCGATAAACTTACAATCCCCGAATCAACATTGGTTTTACAGAAAAACAACTCCAACGTGATTTTGGTCTTGTCGACTATTCGATTTTCTAGTAGGGTTTGGGTCGCCCTACACAATTAATATATAATCTACTACTTATCGTTCTCGACGGTAGATTGATTCTTTCCCCCACCTTAAAGGTGTTCAGAGTTTTCCAAGCACTTGGCAGCGATGCAGTCAGCTCCAAACAGTTCCCAGAAAGTAATTTCTGCTTCCCCAGAGCAAGCACTAACATGAAAAACATCCCAGGGAGACGATCCCAGCATTGAAACAACCAGACAAAATACTAAATTAATTTCTCAACATAAATACTATAAATTTAACTCACTAAAATAGTTAATTTCTCAAAAACATCATTGATTTAAATTAAAACAGATTTGGGGGTTTTAGTCTCAAGATGAAAATTGAGAAAAATCAGTTTAACAAGAGATTGACAAAATTGATTTAGGGAGACACTTAATCATGCTCCCAATTTCAGAAAACATCAATTAATTTCAGATTTTGAGAATTAAAATCAAAACCTAGGGTTAGGGTTTCAAAATCAATTTGGGGGTTTTGAATCTGAGCAAAGGAAGTGAGAAAACCACTTACCCAAGGAAGAAGATGAAGTTGTGGTGGCTACCGGGACCTCGGCGTGGCGGCTGCAGAAGCAACCACGGTGGAGAACGGCGGCGGACAGCTCCTACCGCGGTGGCTAGCGCGATTTCGCGCTACGGGAACAACCGAGACACGATCTGGACAAAGACACGAACCAAGCGTGGTGTCGCGGCGTCGGACTCCGGCGGGCGGTGGTTACTGGCTTGATCGCACTGGCCGAGGTGGTGGCGCGATCTAGTTTAGATGGGAGGAAGAAGATGAGGTTTGTGTTATGTTGTATGAAGAAGAGAAATGAGAATATGATGTTATGTTGAAGAAGAGACAGAACACGGGTAGTATAGGAAAAGGAAGAGAGACAGAAGTTCAGGAGGAAGAAGAGAAGAGAAAGAAGAAGAAAAAGAAAAAGAAAGAAGAGAAGAAGAAACAACAGCAGCCGAGAAAGAAAAAGAAGAAGAAAGAAGAAAAAGAAGGAAAGAGAGAAAGGAGAAAAAGAAAGAAAGAGAAAAAGAGAAAAAGAAGGAAAAAGGAACAGAGAAAGAGCACGTGAGGGGAGGGGTTACGGGTAGAAATAGGAGAAAGAATTTCTTATTTTTGTACTAGTGGGTAAATAATGAGTGATAAATATTAAGCCTAAAATAAACATGTTTTTAGTTTTTGAATCAAAAAAATAAAGATTGATAAAGATATAATTTCGAAATTCAAATTAGAGTAAAGATTAATAGTTGAACTGATCCACTAAGAAAATACTCAGTCCAAAATTTAATCTCCGATTAAGGTCAAACCAAAATATTTTTAACTCCAAAATTAAATAGGATGAGAATATGAAAATGTTTTTCTATTAATCATATTATGAAAAATATTTTTCTGTACTGGTATATTAGTGACAATAACGTAATTATTGTCTAGTAAGCATGCATTCACTGAATTGAGTCAGTGCTAACGCACCCAATAAAATAATTTGAAGAGAGTAATTTAATTACTCAAACTAAACCACATAACATAATAAACATAAACATCCAAATAAAATAATTAATCCTAGGTGTAAAAACTAGGGTGTTACATTACTACCCCTCTTAAAAAAAATTTCGTCCTCAAAATTTCGTAGCTCAAAACTACACAGGATTTTGTAATCACACTTTGACCCTAAGATCCCACTTTGTATTTTCCTTTGCTCATTCCTTTCATCTATAACTCTATAACAAGATCGATTCTTATGCCATTCTATTTATCCTCGAGACTTTTCACTACCGCATTATCTCCGCTACCTTCGATATCTTACCTTAGTCTATTACAATTTAAAGAACAATATCAATACTTAATCTCTTCACTTCTATATATAGATCCATTAGAAAAACTTTCTCCAATATCTAACTTTCACAGCTAACATCAAAACCAACACTAACTTTACCATAACATCAATTAACCTTCTACTCAAGAGATGCAATCATAGTCTTAGTCTATTTGGGCTTAGTCTCCTCTTCTAGTCATATCAAATTCACACTTTTCAAGTCTCCAATCAAAACGTCATAACATTCCTGAGTTGCACATGATAAACCTTGCTCCAAGAACCTAAGAAATTCAATCTGATTGAAATTGAATCTTACCATATCCAACATAGTTCGTTCTCTTCTTAATTCCTCTCGAATCTTTTGCCTACTTCGATTTCATATCCTTCATTTGCCTCTCATTTTCAATTTGGCTCTCAAGCCCCGTTTGTATTCCTGATTTAAGAACTTTCCCATACACATCTACCCTATTGTCCAAGGAAAATACACAACTCCTAACAATTCCTCCATCTAAAGACAGGCTCTATGACCTATGCAAGGAAGTGCTTGTATCACATCTGCTTTATCTTATATATTGCAGCCGAGAAAAGAGATTATAAAACAAAGTTTCTCTAAGGTCATAACCTCTAGGAGTTGCACCCAAAACAAAGCCAAGAAATCCAGGTGGACGCTCCCCAATGGCAATCTTGAATTTAAAAATGTCCAGTTTCCACTATGGATCATCAACCACATATTTACCAGAATAAGACCTCAAAGATTATGAACATTTCATCATAGCTTATTAAAATCAAAAGACACCATCAAAACTTAATCACTTCTTGCCTCAAAATTTGTCTGCTAGCAAAACTTCTTCAACACCTTATCCTCACAAAGAACATCAAGTTCAACGCTAACTTTACCCCATCATACATCAACCTTCAACCCAAAGCACACAATTGTTGTCTTAGTTTCCTTTGGACTTATTCCACCACTCCAAATTACAATAAGATTACACATTTCCAGTGTCCAAGTAAAACATCTCCATACTAAAATCAACAAAAACCATGTCAGTTAAAATTATCTAACTCCACAACCTTGAACTACTCTAGAAAACTTAGTTTTTACTCAAGAAATCATCCTTTTCATTCACATCCAACTTAGGTGAAACTACAGTAGGAACTTTCCTTTTGATCTTCCAAATTCCTACGTTCCATCATAACCATAAGCATTTGATCATTACCCTAAATCTCCTTAACTATACTCTGCCTCAGTCAAAATTTGATCCTTCGATCTATAGTAATTTGTCATACTTGCTGATATTACTCTTAATCTTACCATTCATGACTACACCTCAACAAAATTCCTACTACTGCATATCCTATAGTTTTCAATATCTCTAATCCACCGTAAATCTTAACAAAACTAATTTAGAATTATCGCACTCAAGGGAAATCTGAATTTATCCTACGTATTGCCTGATCAAGTCTTTATTCCAATCCTCAAAGCATGATCAACAATGACAAAGTCAACATAAGTAAGTCCCTTAGTTTAAGAACCTACTTTTCTGTCCAAACACTAACTTAGTGACCAAAATTTAACACGAAAAAAAATTATATCTCCTTAATCTCCATCTTAACTTCAATACCTCACAATATATGCAACAAAACTATCATTATAATTCAACTATTGATCATCAAACCTTATAACTATAATTCTCTATTCAATTATCGCACACTAAAACTTTACAAAAGAAATATGAAGGCTTACATCTTACTTGAAATATAAAACATGACTATAAGCCCTTAACTACATTAACTGCCATATTAAACCAAACAAAATATATTCTATAACACTTAAGGTTTTACTAGAAGCTCAAACTCATCATTTTAGCAAGAATACCATGCCTAGGTAAAACATCCCTTTTCAAATCCGAAATCACCATAATATTACTCATCTAAAGTATCGTCATTCCGCTCTTAGTCCTACTTTAATAATAACAAGTCCCCACTCACAAACTAAATCCTTAGATATGAACTTGATACGTACTAGCACTTACCTACATATCATTCCCTTAGAATCACCTTCATCATTAATAACAATCTTCTTCAAATATCATATCCTAGTAATGTACCTAAATACTAGCACACTATTTCCATATCTACCGTGCTTCTTTATATCAAAATCTTAACTTAACATCCTCTTAGTTTGAACTACTACTAATTGTGTCCACACAACATTTCCAAATAACCTCGATTTAACCATATATATCATTTCTACATACTCAAACTTCTTCATTATGTTTCCAAATCATTTCAAATCCCCCTAAATTTTCCTTATAAACTTGTGTCTCAAACCAAGTTCGGGTTAATACTATTTTCATAAATCAAATATCACTTTAAAGAATAATCCCATCACAAGCTAAGGTTTACACTTTATCTTAATAAACTCTAATAACATCAAAGTGATTAGAAACTAATTCTATTCTCAACAAAAGGACTTAAATACTAATCATGTACAAGCCACACCCAAATCAACACCTCTTATAAACACCATATGCTTAAACGTCCTTTTCTTTAAACCAACCTATCATCATTAGAAAACATCATTAGAAACTAAGTTCATCTTCACATCCAAGTATTAATTTCATAAACTTGAGTCTAATTCCTTTCTCATCGTTAAACACTAGATTCGGGACTAAGTATCCAACTTATACGCCTAGATTTCCAATCAAATCCACAACTATAACCATCATCTCAACCATAAAAGGCTACAAGACTTCAACTAATGCAATCCTATACTATTTAAGGCCCAAACTAATTTTGTTGTCACTTTATCATCTTCAACAACTTCCCACATTATCCAAATATATCTAGTACTTAAAATAAATTCCCGTAATAACAATTTCTTTCTACCACTAATTGCTCACTATACCTTATGAACAAGAATTAATTCTTCCAATAAACTTATTGTCTAACACTTATTCCAAATCTTACTTTCTAACTTTCAAGGCACAATCAACCACGATACTCTCTTTTATACAACAACTTACCCAAGTAACTTATCCCAAAATATCGTGTTTATCATGAGTAAGAATATTAATCATTTCAGTTCCCTACTGTACTTAGGAACTTAAAACGACGAAGCTACGAACTTTCTACCCAATTTCTAAGCATAGTCAATATCCGATGTGGATTCAACTAGACACGGCCAGTAACAACATCCTAGACCTCACAGTCCGATTAGAATCGAACTGCTCTGATACCAAAATGACACACCCCGCTGTGCCCCTTTGTGACATTTAGTTTAAAACCACAATTATTAGTTCCTTAAGCGCGCGTTTAGCATTAAAGATTTTCACAAATCATTTTCGAAATGTCCCCTTTAAAAATCAGAGATTTGTATGACATCGGAAAAACACCTGATAGACAGTTTTATAACTTCAAAATTTATTGCAACCATAAATGGTCTCTGGTCTTACATCAACTGCCAGGAGCGGAAAAATAAATATACAAACTCCAGTCGTGATAAAGACTTGGGAGATAATTAGATACAGTAATCCCAAATTGGTTTTCATGCACATAAACAGTTTTCATTAATAACATAAGATATTCGCAAGATTATAATATATAAATACCCCAAGTTTATCTATTACATTACCAAAACACTGTTGAGGGAATCCTCTCGGTAGGAGCCCTCACAGGCATAGACTTAGACAAAAATACTAAACCACTGAAAACATCTAAAACGTCTCACAAGACGCACTGGCCATATACTACCTGGACCCTAATCAGCATGGGTCAAGACTCGAGCTTCGGCATCCGGCTCATAGTGAATCCCGTCCAATCCCTCATCATTAAGTTTGTCCACCAGGTCTTCTAGTACGATTTCATAATAAAACAAAATACAACATGCAGAAAGATGCAGGGGATAAGAAACAGTTCTATCATCAAAAACAGAAAAGATTCATAGTAAATGATACACTAATTGCCATAGACAATCAACACACATTTCTAACAAGTCATCCTCAAATTAATATATATCCTCCTCTACCCTTTGTCATGATGCAATGCAATGCAGTATGAATGTTTTGCCACAGCCACGTATCCAAATTTCCATCTCAAGTATATCAGACTATATTTCAAGTCAACGAGACTATGTTTCAAGCCAACCAGACTATGTTTCAAGTCAAACAGACTATGTTTCAAGCCAACCAGACTATGTTTCAAGTCGACCAGACTATGTTTCAAGTCGATCATATGAAAATATCACAGACCATGTTTCAGGTCACCCCCTAGTGCCGTAACCTCTCATCACTATTTCATGAATAAACCCAACAATAATCACATCTCGGTTAGGCACTCTAAACTCAGATCTCATGAACCCCCGCACACATTACTCTAATTATCATGTATTAATACACATCAAAATCTCTAACCATATATCAAAACATTGTGGAACAAAGCAGTTCAATTATCATCAAGCTATAATACATTCTCACATAAACATATCAATCATCATAAAATATCACAGTAATATCAGCATCAATAAATTCATACATTCCCAATATCATATAAGCAATCCATCACCGATAAACCTACAATCCCCGAATCAACATTGGTTTTACAGAAAAACAACTCCAACGTGATTTTGGTCTTGTCGATTATTCGATTTTCTAGTAGGGTTTGGGTCGCCCTACACAATTAATATATAATCTACTACTTATCGTTCCCGACGGTAGATTGATTCTTTCCCCCACCTTAAAGGTGTTCAGAGTTTTCCAAGCACTTGGCGGCGATGCAGTCAGCTCCAAACAGTTCCCAGAAAGTAATTTCTGCTTCCCCAGAGCAAGCACTAACATGAAAAACATCCCAGGGAGACGATCCCAGCATTGAAACAACCAGACAAAATACTAAATTAATTTCTCAACATAAATACTATAAATTTAACTCACTAAAATACTTAATTTCTCAAAAACATCATTGATTTAAATTAAAACAGATTTGGGGGTTTTAGTCTCAAGATGAAAATTGAGAAAAATCAGTTTAACAAGAGATTGACAAAATTGATTTAGGGAGACACTTAATCATGCTCCCAATTTCAGAAAACACCAATTAATTTCAGATTTTGAGAATTAAAATCAAAACCTAGGGTTAGGGTTTCAAAATCAATTTGGGGGTTTTGAATCTGAGCAAAGGAAGTGAGAAAACCACTTACCCAAGGAAGAAGATGAAGTTGTGGTGGCTACCAGGACCTCCGGCGTGGCGGCTGCGGCAGCAACCACGGTGGAGAACGGCGGCGGACAGCTCCTACCGCGGTGGCTAGCGCGATTTCGCGCTACAAGGAACAACCGAGACACGATCTGGACAAAGACACGAACCAAGCGTGATGTCGCGGCATCGGAGCTCCGGCGGGCGGTGGTTACAGTACTGGCGTCGCACTGGCCGAGGTGGTGGCGCGATCTAGTTTAGATGGGAGGAAGAAGATGAGGTTTGTGTTATGTTGTATGAAGAAGAGAAATGAAAATATGATGTTATGTTGAAGAAGAGACAGAACACGGGTAGTATAGGAAAAGGAAGAGAGAGAGAAGTTCAGGAGGAAGAAGAGAAGAGAAAGAAGAAGAAAAAGAAAAAGAAAGAAAGAGAAGAAGAAAAAGAAAGAATCGAGAAAGAAAGAAAGAAAAAGAAGAAGAAAGAAGAAAAAGAAGGAAAGAGAGAAAGGAGAAAAAGAAAGAAAGAGAAAAAGAGAAAAAGAAGGAAAAAGGAACAGAGAAAGAGCACGTGAGGGGAGGGGTTACGGGTAGAAATAGGAGAAAGAATTTCTTATTTTTGTACTAGTGGGTAAATAATGAGTGATAAATATTAAGCCTAAAATAAACATGTTTTTAGTTTTTGAATCAAAAAAATAAAGATTGATAAAGATATAATTTCGAAATTCAAATTAGAGTAAAGATTAATGGTTGAACTAATCCACTAAGAAAATACTCAGTCCAAAATTTAATCTCCGATTAAGGTCAAACCAAAATATTTTTAACTCTAAAATTAAATATGATGAGAATATGAAAATGCTTTTCTATTAATCATATTATGAAAAAAATTTTTCTGTACTGGTATATTAGTGACAATAACGTAATTATTGTCTAGTAAGCGTGCATTTACTGAATTGAGTCAGTGCTAACGCACCCAATAAAATAATTTGAAGAGAGTAATTTAATTACTCAAACTAAACCACATAACATAATAAACATAAACATCCAAATAAAATAATTAATCCTAGGTGTAAAAACTAGGGAATAAAGCATGTTGGAAGCATTCTTTAACTGGTCTTTGATTCTAATAACCGAGGTTGCTTGAGAGAGCAACTTCTGACTTTTCTTGATAAGCGTGAGACTAAGTAGGAGAGAAGGCTTTGAGTCTCTTTCTGATGGGACAGCTCACAAAATCTTGTTAGGTCCTTGGTTCTTCAACGAGTAACCTCAGACAAATGTAGGAACTCGTGGGGAGACAGGTTGAAGACGTAACTTGAAAGAAGTCAATAATCCTAGTCAGCAGACATGTTGACTTTCGCTTACCCAAACAGGTAGTCACTTATATGAGCAAACAGATTATTCTTACTGTTTTAATCTGCAAACTAGATAGACAGGTTAGCAACCAATATGAAGGTTAATTAAATAATTAACCAATGTTTAGTTCTCATCGAAACTTAGGGAAATGCACATCAGACATTTTAGAGACTTAACAATCTCCCCATTTTTTATGATGACAAACATTGAGATGATTTAATGAACCTCAGAAAATATCAACAAAGAAAATAGCATATAACAAACATGTTGAAATTTTCTTAAGCGGACAGGTTAAGCAGATGCTTGATCAGACATTAAGATTAATCATATAATCCGGTTAACTTAGGCACACATACTTTGATCATATCAAAACATACTTGTGTCTATGTATTATTTTCTTATTAAGATCATATCATATTCATTCTCTCCCTTTTGTCAAGAGCAAAAAGGAGTAATCATAAAAAAAAATAAAGAAAAAAGGAAAGTGAGGAAGAAATATATTTTATTCTTCATGAGCTTTGATAGGTACAGGGTACAACAGAGAAACAAAAACTACCTAGATTAACTAAGTAACAAATATAAGGCAGCAACCCTTTGCTCTAATAGCAGCCTAGCTCGCCTTTATTCATCCAGCTATCTTCTTAAATCTTCTACTTGCCCTTGAAGCAGATGAAAGTCTTGTAAGGCCATTGTCTGAGAAATGGAGGCTTCTGTAGACAGGCTTGAGGAAGAGACAGACAGAGAAGAGTGCCAGGGTAAGGCTAAAACTGGGGGTGCCTTAGGTAGAGATAGGGGAGAGGTGATGGAAGGGAAGAAAGGTTCATGGAGAGTTTGAAGGACATAGAAAGGAAGAAAGACGAATTTGAAAATAAGACTGGTTCTGACAAAGTCAGTATCAGGTGAAGGAAACATACAGGAAAGTCTCTCGGACAGAGACAGTCTGGTTATGATTATTTGGATAGGCGGGGGAAGAGGTGTTTGAGCTATTACAGATAGAGGGATAGGTAATAAGGAATCAATATGAAAAAATAAAGAATTTGATCCAGTAATTAACATAAAGAAATACCTAGACCTACGAGGTAGCATTACAACATAAGCAGGATAGTGAGTTCCAGCTAATGTTCTAATGAAGACAAATATAGGTGGGTAGAAGAAAAGTTCTCTACAGGGGTTAAGAATATGAGGTGGAGGAGAAGGGATGAAAGAGACATGTGAGATACTTGCAAATAAAAGAGATTACAGATCGGATACAAAGAGTCTCGATGATATGCCAGTTTGTTCTTTGGGTGAAGAGTCCCTATGAACAACTGTGTATTGACATTCATCAGTTATAACAGTGAAAGAAGATTTTTGAGTTTGAACGGAGTGGACAGGTGAAGGAAGAGGAGATGCAACAGAGAGAGGTTGAACAAAAAGGGCAGATGGAGAAAAGACAGATGGAGATATGATACCTTGATGAGAAGGCGAGGGGAATGAAGGAGATGTCTGCTCTTAAGATCTCTTCAACTTCTTGTGAGAAGGAGACACTTGGTCATCCTTGGTTACAACTGTCTGAGCTCCTCCAGACAGGCCTTCTGCAGTGTTAGCATCTGCAGACACTTTAGTCTTTGCAGGTACTGGGTAACTAGATCTTCTCTTTTTGGGAATAATTCCCAAAATGAAAGTCTTCTTTGGTCCTTCCAGGACTTGTTCTGTCTTCTCCCCCTGAGCAGATGCTTCCTCTTTGCTAGGCTCAGACTCAACTTGTCTGACCTTGGCAAAGGTCTTCACCAGCTTCCTTTTCTTGCTGGGATGACCAGGAACATCCACTAATTTCTCGGCTTCACTAATATTCCTATTGGGAGAGGGTCTCTTCAGCTTGAACCTCAAGGGCTCAACTATCTCAGCAGAATCTTCAGACACTGAAGGTTGCAGCTCTGGAATTTGGTCTTGTCTAGCGACCTTTCCAGATGGTTTGAACAGTCTCTCAGAAATGAGGACTTCTGACTCATCAATGGAAACCACTGGTTCTTCCTCCTTCTGCTCAACAGCGGGCTTCTTCTTCTTCTTCTTCTTCTTCTTCTTCTTCTTCTTCTTCTTCTTCTTCTTCTTCTTATTATTATTATTATTATTATTATTATTATTATCATCTGCCTCCTCATCAGCAAGAGGGATTCCCTTGATGTCCATCATAGACAGTATCTTCCTGTTTATGGGCAGTGACATGTCCACAAAGTGAACATCAGTAGGAACAAACAACTTGTTCTCCTGAAGACCCTTGTCAGCAACATCCCATAAGGATAGGTTTGCATGTTGGTTCTCTTGACCAGAGTCTCAAGGTACATGAAGATAAGGTCGTTGATGTCAACCTTGATTTTGTGGTTCAAGTGGTACAGAGCAAATCTGTCCATCTTGGTCACACTATCTTGTGAGCCTTTCCTTGGCATCACGTACTCCAACAGCAATTTGTGCAAGAATCTGCACTTGACCACCATGTTGATAGGCTTAGGGTTCATAGGTTTGGGACACCATAGATGGCAATGTTGACATTGTCAACTCCTACTTCATCTTCCCAGTTGGGTGTGAAGCCAACTCCGATTCATGGACATTTTGTGACAAGCTCCAGAGAGTTTATGGGGAAGAGAAGGGATCTATCCCCCATTTCAGCCTTAAAGCTCTTGGTTCCATTGAGCCTGTTGGTGACAACCACAACATTTCTCCAGAACGTTTGAACGAGCTTAGGGTGAACAAGCTCCTTGATGTTGAAGAAAAGAGTCCATTTGGAATACTCCAACTCTTCAGTGACATCCATACCTAGCTTCTTCATCAGTTGAAGATCAAAAGTCTTTCCTGGAATGATCTTCTCGATCTCAGTAACTTTGAGATTGTATTTCTCAGCGATTTCTTTTGCAGAGAGATGCTTGGATGATGCCATTTTTGAGAGAGAAAGGTTCTAGGGTTTCGAGAGAGAAAAGAGTTTGAAAGATGAGAAGACAAAGAGATTTTGGATTTTGAAAACGTAAAGGTTCAACCTTTATGATCTGTTGTCTTTTATAGTCATAAAGGTAGGAGAGATAAAAATGACATATTTAATTCAAAATGGCAGGATTTGTATAGGAAACCGCAGCGCCCACTTAAGACATAATGAAAACATGGTTTCGAGATATATAAACTATCGTGAACATGAGTAGCTTCAGATAAAGGAATAGCATTAATTAATTAATAACCATTTCAACAAAACTGTTGAGTTCTAGCATAGTGACTCATGAGTCAAACAGGTAAGCATAGACAGGTGATAAAGCACAGACAAGTTAACATTCAGACATGTCATTCAACAATGCAATGCATGTTTAGATTATCTCTAATAAATAAAAACCTTTCTTCTGCTAAGGGTTTAGTGAAAATATCAGCCCATTGATTTTCAGTTTTAACAAACTTAATATCAAAGATGCCATTCTGAACATAATCCCTAATAAAATGATGTTTGATTTCAATATGCTTAGCCTTAGAATGCTGAATTGGATTTTTAGTTAAGCATATATCACTGGAATTATCACACCATACAGATATGTTATGCTCATAAATAGAGTAATCCTCAAGTTGATGTTTTACCTATAAGAGTTGAGAGCAGCA
The DNA here is from genome assembly GCA_030762895.1 of Sophora flavescens. NCBI lineage: Eukaryota > Viridiplantae > Streptophyta > Magnoliopsida > Fabales > Fabaceae > Sophora > Sophora flavescens. Next base: position 64,677,939 of record CM061069.1, read on the forward strand.
ACTAGCAGCTGAGATGTATTCTGCTTCAGCAGTAGACAGAGCAATAGTTGTCTGCCTCTTGCTTGACCGTGAGACTAAGCTTGCTCTAATGAAGTGACATCCTCCACTAGTGATTTTCTTTCTATTCTGTCTCCAGCAAAATCAGCATCACAATATCCCACTAATCTATATTCTTTTGATCTTAAATACAGCAAACCAAGATTGGTAGTCCCAAGCAAATTTCTAAATATTCTTTTAACAGTCTTGAGATGAGATTCTCTAGGATCGAATTGGAATCTAGCACACATATAAATAATAAATTGAATGTCAGGTCTGCTTGTAGTTAAGTACAGTAGAGAGCCAATCATTCCTATGTAGACAGTTTGGTCTACCTTTTTACTTTCATCATCTTTGCTTAGTTTTGCATTAGGTTCCATAGGGGTTTTCATGAGCTTTGCATTTTCCATTTTGTATTTCTTGAGTATCTCCTTAGTATACTTTTGTTGATGGATATAAATTCCATCACTTGTCTGCTTAATTTGTAATCCAAGGAAGAACTTCAATTCTCCCATCATGCTCATCTCAAATTCAGCTTGCAATAGATTTGAAAATTCCTTGCACAGCTTTTCATTAGTTGCTCCAAAAATAATATCATCAACATATATTTGAACTACAATAAAGTTCTCTTTAGAGTATTTCTTGAACAGAGTAGTGTCTACCTGTCCTCTAGTAAAACCATTATGCATGAGAAAAGAACTAAGTCTATCGTACCATGCTCTAGGTGCTTGTTTCAAACCATATAATGCCTTTTTAAGTTTGAAAACGCGATCTAGTTTATCAGTGTCATCAAAGCAAGGGGGTTGTTTAACATACACTTCTTCTTCATTTATACCATTTAGGAAAGCACTTTTTACATACAGTTGAAACAGGGTGATTTTGTGTTGTGCAGCATATGACATTAAGATGCGTATGGCTTCTATTCTAGCTATAGGTGCAAAAGTTTCAGTATAGTCAATACCTTCTTGTTGGTTATAGCCTTGAGCTACTAACCTTGTCTTATTTCTGACAACTTTACCATCTTCATCTAATTTGTTTCTGAAGACCCATCTTGTTCCAATAACAAACTTGTTTTTAGGCTTAGAGACAAGAGTCCAGACATCATTTCTGGTGAACTGGTTAAGATCCTCTTGCATAGCAAGAATCCAGCTTTCATCCTCAAGAGCTTCTTCAATGCGTTTTGGTTCCATTTCTGATATAAAGGTCACATTGCTTGATTCTCTTAGTGTGGATCTGGTTCTTACTCCTTCAGAAGGATTTCCAATAATAAGATCCTTAGGATGATGAGTGTTGAACTTCCAATCCCTTTTGAGGTCTACATGAAGATCTTGACTTGTTTGCTGACTCGTCTGTTGACTCATCTGCTCCACTTGTCTGACATCCTCAAGCACAGGTTCTGTTTTGGTTAGATCGGGTTGTTGACTTTCTGGCTTGTTTATATCAAGACCTGCAAAATCATCTTCTAGATCTAATAGTTCTTTATCAGTCTTTAATCCATCATTGAATTTAACATGACCAGATTCTTCAATAATGCAAGTTCTTGAATTGTAAACTCTAAAAGCCTTAAACATTTCAGAATATCCTTCAAAAATACCTTTATCTACCTTAAAATCAAAATTTCCAAGATTATCTCTGGTATTCAGAATAAAACATTCACATCCAAAAGCATGAAAATAAGATATGTTGGGGATTCTTCTTTTCCATAATTCATAAGGAGTCTTCTTTAGAAAGGGCCTAATAAGTATTCTGTTTTGTACATAACAAGCAGTGTTTACAGCTTCTGCCCAGAAGTACTTAGGGAGATTATTTTCATTGAGCATAGATCTAGCCATCTCTTGCAGAGATCTGTTCTTTCTCTCAACCACTCCATTTTGATGTGGAGTTCTAGGTGCAGAGAAATTGTGAGAGATTCCATTCTCCTCACAGAACTGTCTAAACTGCACATTTTCAAATTCTCCCCCGTGATCACTTATAAGGGTAGAAATACAGAAACCCTACTCATTTTGTACTCTTTTATAGAATACTGAGAAAGCCTTAAAAGACTCATACTTGTGTGTTAGGAAGAGTACCCATGTGTATCTAGAATAGTCATCAACTATGACAAATCCATATTTTCTTCCAGCCGGGCTGGCAACACTAACTGGTCCAAACAGATCCATGTGTAACAACTGAAAAGGTCTAGAGGTTGATACCTGGTTTTTAGATTTGAAACTTGATTTTATCTGTTTACCTCTCTGACATGCCTCACACAAGACATCTTTGTTAAAGCTGATATCGGGCAATCCTCTCACAAGGTCATTCCTTTTTAATTTAGAAATTAGTTTCATACTAGCATGTCCTAGTTTCTTATGCCATAACCATCTCTCATCCTCTTTAGACATCAGACAGGTTACACTTTGATCTGAGAGATCAGACAGTTCAATCTTATAAAGATTTTGTTGCCTTTTAGCTGAAAAGAGGATTTTGCCACGACGGTCTTTAACTATGCATACATCATTGGTAAAGGAAACATCAAATCCACTATCACATAACTGACTTATGCTAAGCAAATTGTGTCTTAATCCTTTACCCATAAGAACATTAGATATAGAGGGAAGAGGGGGTTTACCACCAATAGTACCAATTCCTATAACTTTTTCTTTTTGATTCCCTCAAAAGGTAACATGTCCTCATTTCTTAAGTTAGAGGTCTAGGAACATAGACCTTTCTCCTGTCATATGACGCGAGCAACCACTGTTCAAGTACCAGCAGTGGTGTTTTCTTTGTCCTGTTGAGGACATCTGCAACAAAAATTATTTGATTTTTAGGTACCCATATTTTTCTGGGTCATTTTCTGTTAGTTCTAAGAGTCTGTGAAGATTTCCTTCTCTTCTTATGGATACACTTAGACATAACATGTCCAGTTTTTCCACAGAAGTTACAGACAGGTGTAGACTTGGTTACAGATGACTTAACAGATACTGTAGAAGCTTTAGTTGATACTTTATGATGTGTCTGATGGACATATCCAATACCTTCTTTGTTAAGAGAGTGCCTCTGACAGCCAAGTAGTGTAGTCAGATTATCTATACCATTAACAAATTTGGCAAGATCAGAAGTGAGCTCTTCCACTTTCTGTTGAAGTTTTTCAACTTTTTCAGATGGTGATGTTTCACTTGAGGTGTTAGCTTCATTAAACTTGTCAGTCTTCAACTCACTGTTCTCTTTAGCCAGCTTCTCACACTCTTGAGATTTCTGTTTATGCTCACTGGTGAGCTTTACATTCTTTATCTTGAGGGATTTGAAGGTCTTAGATAAGCAGTTGGATTCCACCAACAACTCCTCATAGGCATCAAGTAATTCCTCATAGTCAAGATGTACCTCATCGTCTGAGTCTGAGTCAGTGTTGGCCATCAAACAGAGATAGGCTTCTTCCTCTGTTTCTTCATCAGAAGATGTTGACTCCAGATCCTCCCAAGTAGCCATCATTCCTTTCTTCTTCTTCTTGAAGAATTTCTTTAAAGGGGCCTTCTTGAGTTGAGGACATTCAGCCTTGATGTGACCAGGCTTCTTGCACTCATAGCAGACAATTGGACTTTTGTCTGTTGGAGTGGATTCTTTGAAGTTCTCGTCCTTGTTGAACCATCTGAATGGCTTATCCCTCTTGAACTTCTTTTTTATGCAGGAGAAGCTTTATCTTCCTGGTCAAGAAATACAATTCTTCATCACTTTCAGAATCCTCAGGTTCAGACAGGTCAGCATCAATGGATGACTCGTCTGCCTTCAGAGCCTTGGAAGCTTTTGCTGACTTTTGATCAACCTTTAGAGCAATTGACTTGCCCTTCTTTGGTGCAACTTCGTCTCCAAGTTCTTGCTCATGAACAGTGAGTGTTCCAAGAAGTTCATCCATAGTCAAGGTAGTGAGATCCTTAGCTTGAGAGATAGCAGTGACCAAAGGTCTCCACTATTTAGGTGGACTGCTCAGAATCTTTCCAACTTTCTCAGCATTGGTGTAGACTCTGCCAAGAGATTTTAATCTGTTGACTATAGTTTGAAATCTTCCTATCATTTGAGCAACAGATTCTCCTTCCTCCATGACAAATAGTTTATACTTTCTGACAAGTATGGCAATCTTTGACTCTTTGACTTTGGTTGTTCCTTCATGTGTGACAGCTAAAGTGTCCCATATTTCTTTTTCAGAGTCACAAGCACATACCTTCTCAAACTCCTCAGGACTGAGAGCATAAATGATGTTATATCTAGCTTTGTGATTCAGCTCCCATTTTGTCTTTTCTGCAGTAGTCCACTGAGTTTTTGGCTTGTCATAGTCATCATCATTCTTGGGATTGAATGGACCATCTGTAATGACATTCCAGATATCAGAGTTTGTAGATAGGATGAACCATTGAAATCTATCATTCCAATAGTTGTAGTTTTCTCCATTGAAGTAAGGAGGTCTAGTTAGAGAAGCTCCTTCAGTCCGGTGACTTCCATTTGAACTAGCTCCAGCAATCATGTCTATTCTTCAAGACCTTTAACCTCTACACTATTAGATGCTCAACCCAGAGGCTGAGCTCTGATACCAACTGAAATAGACAACTATAAACACGAGAAGGGGGGTTGAATTGTGTTTATCAGAATTTAAACAAAGTTGGAAACTTTTCGCATACAGAAGCTTAGTTCAGACTAGTGGAAAGATACAAGACAGACAGATGACCTGTCTGATGAAATTTTAACAGTGACTTAGGCAAACACACCACTTGATAAACGGATAAGAAAACTAAAGAAACTAAATAGTTTTTAAGGAAAAAGAGATTGACACAGTTATTTATCCTGGTTCACTCTTCAAATCAAAGAGCTACGTCCAGTCCTTGGCAGCACCAAGTTTTATCCACTATAACTAATCAGGTTACAGACTCCAAGTATTGTTTGCACACCTAGACTCTTCAGGCTCCAAGATAAGTATTCTTTGCACAACTAGTCTCTTCAGGCACACTTAGGTTTGTTTGAGAGATTTGGTTTGTAATAAATACAACTTCAGACAGACAGATCTTTCACTAACACTCAGAGAGTTATGGCTCTTTTATGCTATATGTATTCTCTATGTCTTCATCTTCAATGACTTCTGTATTTATAGTCTTCAAGCATTTAAGATCCATTAGAGACATTCCCTCAGATGTTGGCTTCAAGCAGAACTTCATTAAATGCAATAGAGTCGTTTTGGGCAGCCATTAATGCAATAGGAACGTTGGTTGTACTCTAACTTGAAGGAACATGGCTTTATGCATTGTGAAACAACCATATCAGAGTTGTGCAGAGAGCTTTTTGTACTTTGCTGAGTACAATTCCCTTTTCGTACAAGAACCAGAGGTACTAGGGAATAAAGCACGTTGGAAGCATTCTTTAACTGGTCTTTGGTTCTGATATCCAAGGTTACTTGAGAGAGATAGAGTAACTTCTGACTTTTCTTGATAAGCGTGAGACTAAGTAGGAGCGAAGGCTTCGAGTCTCTTTCTGATAGGACAGCTCACAAAAGCTTGTTATGTCCTTGGTTCTTCAACGAGTAACCTCAAACAAGTGTAGGAACTCGTGGGGAGACAGGTTGAAGACGTAACTTGAAAGAAGTCAATAATCCTAGTCAACAGACAGGTTGACTTTCGCTTATCCAAACATGTAGTCACTTATATGAGCAGACAGATGATTCTTACTGTTTTAATCTGCACACTAGATAGACAGGTTAGCAACCAATATGAAGGTTAATTAAATCATTAACCAATGTTTAGTTCTCATCAAAACTTAGAGAAATGCACATCAGACATTTTAGAGACTTAACAACAGATAGCGCATGCCAAGCTCCAAGCAGGCAGCAAAATTATTTCTGATCTTTACTATCGATGCCCTAAGAAAACATCGGAGGATTGTTCCACTTCAGTCAAATGACGCTAGCAAGGGATGCTGATATACGCGGCATGTTTGCATTGTTTAATGAACTCAAGATGGCGGGCCCTATTGAGTTGTACGTTAGGTTGGGCCGGTCGACTAACGAGATATTGGTCTTGCTTAGGTGGCCATATGAATCTGGTGGGTCTGAATGACTCAACATACACTTTGTTCCTATCGGAGTTATCTAGTTTTTTGTTGGTGTGTGTTTCAGTTTTGTAACTCCAGCTGCTCTGTAATCAATAAAACGTTTTTGTTGGTGTGTATTGCAGTTTTTTTTAAAAAAAAAACTTAAAGTACTCAACCAAAATAAGTTAATATCGTGGACGTATGTCTCCAATTTGTCACCAGAGTATTACAGCAAAATGCATAATTACGCAAAGTAGATAAATAGCCGTGACACTGACTCAACGGTGACAAATGGGGCCCACTCGTGATACCCGTGTTGGCGCATCACCGTAAAGGTTAAATGGTTGCAAAGTTGATCTGGACCGTCGATCTGGCGGCAGGATTTGGGCCGTTGAAACTGTCGGCAATATTTGGGCCATCAAAAACTGTCGGCAAGATCTTGACCGTCGATCTGGTGGCAGGATCTCGGTCGTTGAAACTGCCGGCAAGATCTGGACCGTTGAAAACTGTCAGGAAGATCTGGATCGTCGATCTGGTGGCAGGATCTCTGCCGTTGAAACTGACGGCAGGATCTCGTTTCACGCATGCTAGCGCGTAGCGCTGACAACGACTCGATGATGACATGTGGGGCCCACCTCATGTCACGCGTAGCGGTGACGATGAAGTTTTGTCGTTTTCTGTCGACATAAATGAACGGCAAAGACTAAACCACCAAAATGAACGGCCCAGATCGCTCCCGTCTCCTCTATAAATCCGTGAGGCCTCAGAGTCCAGAATCAAACCATTCGCCTAAGAGAAATCCATCTTCAGTAGCTACTCCAAATTTCTTTGTCCTCCTCTTAACCCGAAGTCATCTCAATGGAGCCTCAACCGTTGCTCAGGCTACAACACGTTCACCAACCGACCACCATCAATGATGTCCTTATCCGATCCCACCTCCATACCATGTCCCCTCCGAACCGGCAAATTGAACTGTTGTTGCAGGAAACTGGGTTATTGATGGCTACGAAAGTTGGTCACTGCAGGATTGAACATGCCTTGATAACTGCAATGGCTGAAAGATGGAGGCCTGAAAAACACATGTTTCATCTTCCTGTGGGTGAATGCACAATAACCATGGAGGATGTTGCGCATCAAATGGGCCTGAGTGTGAGGGGTTTACCTGTTATTGGCCCCAGATACTTTGACTGGGAAGAACTCTGTGCTGAACTGTTGGGTGTGGTGCCTCCATAAGATCAAATGAAGGGGTCTACCGTAAAGGTTAAATGGTTGCAAGAAACCTTTGCAACTCTTCCAGGTGGTATATCACCTTTCGATATTACGACACATTGTAGAGCGTACATCTTGCTCTTGATCGTGGGGGTGTTGATGCCTGACAAATCAACCAAAAGAGACTACCTTATGTACCTGCCTTTGCTGCGAGATTTTCAGCAAGTTGGCCGCTACAGTTGGGGATCGGCATGTTTGGCATGCCTTTACATAGAAATGTGCCGCGCAACCTTACCTGGTGCCATTTCTATGGGTGGTTATGCTCTAATGCTACAGTTCTGGGCATGGTATCGTATGCCCTTCATTGCACCACGGTGCCCCCATGATGCAACATGGCCACTAGCACAATGGTTAGCAAACAAATATCCTACGTTAAATTTACTTTATTTCCTAAATAGCGGACTGATTTAAAAATGCTTTTTTTACTAGTTGGTCCGGGAGGGGGGTGCAATTTACCAGAACTCCTCAGAGCTCAGTTTCAGGTTACAGAACAACTATTGATCACATGGGACATGATCAGGTTGAAAATGTCACTATTAAAAATATTCACTTGTACTTGCTGCCATCATGCTTAATTTTACTGATCATGCTTATTCTTTCAGTTTTTGTGGAGGCCGTATGCAAGTTATGAGAACGTCCTGCCAGCCAGAGCATTCCGAGACAGAGGATAATGGAGTGCTTGTATGGTGTTGATTTGTTTCTCTATGATTGAATGGCACCAAACGGATAGGGTAAAACTCCAGTTTGGCATACAACAGGACATACCCGGACCTCCTGTAGATTTGGATAACGAACACAACCTTGACATGAGGGGATAACATTACACAAATTGGCAAGAAAGGCACGAAGGGTATCTGCCATACTGGAGGGATCGTAGAGAGCACGTGGTGCAAGGGCAACCTATTCAGGGTCCATTGACTAGGGCTTGCAAAAGGATTCGCGGACCAACTATCCATCCGGTCCAATCATAACAAAATCCATCCAATAATAATAAAAACTAAATGGATTGGATTGGTTGGATTGTTTTTATTAATGGGTGGATTATATCCATCCAATAAATTTTTTAATCCATTGGACCAAACAAACAAAAAAGGAATGGATCATTTATTGTCCATCTGCCGAACACTGAGCTTAGAGGAACCTTTCTTCAAGAGCTTCAGGTACAGTGCTTCTTCCAATTACTTCTTCAGTGCTTTACCATGCTCTTGCACGCTTCACCATGCTCTTGCATAATCAGTTCGACGTAATTTTGCATCATCGAAATTGCCAAATTGATGTTGCTCCTGCTTCGCCATCGAACAAATTGGAATAAGTCAAACTTCATAACTCTAATGATCAGTGCTCACGAGAAACTAAGAAATGTGCAAAGAAAGGATTGGGCAAAGAGATTGCTCTCAAGGCCTTGGTCCAATTTAAATTGGGTGTAATTTCGAAATGTTAAAAGTGTTTTCTTTGAGTTTAATTGGAAATAGATGTTTTTTTAGCTGTGCCATTCTCTACAACTCAAGAAGTGTTTTATAGTTTTTTTAAAAAATAAATTCATGTATTTAATTAAGAACTTTAAAATTTTAGAGAGAAAAAAATATTTAGAGAAAAAAAATATTTAGTTTGACAAAATTTTTAAAATAAAATTTTATATATAATATATTTTAAATGGATGGATCGAATATCCATCCATATAAAAATGATTAATGGATGGGTTGGATGTTTTTATTTTTAAATGGATCATGGATGGATTGGATTTTTTTAATATAGTTTTAACGGATCGAAATGGATTGATGGATTATCTTTGACCCATCCATTATAATCCGAATCAAAATCCATCTGAGCCATCCATTTGCCACCCTTACCATTGACGCATACATCAGAGTATATGACGTGGTTTAGGCAAAATTTCAAGCCTTACCTCGTAACTCACCAACAACTGCGAGACCCACGACGAGGTGGACGGGGTGGACGTCACCCTGACGTTGGTGAAACTTTAGCTGCAGTCCACCAACGGCCTACACAATGGCGTCAAGGCAAACAACACCCCGACAACCAAGCCCCCCGGTGTAACACCCCAGTTTTTACTATTCTTCAAATTTGGAAATATATATATTTTATATTATTTTAATTGGAGTGATTAATTATCTGAATGTTTGTTTTTTTTTATTTTGTTTAGTTTGAGTAGTTTTATTACTCTTTTAAAATTACTTTATTAAGTGCGTTAGCACTGACTTATTTCAATGTATGCACGCTTACTAGACAATAATATTGTGTTATTGTCACTATTAGTATTTGTTTAGAAAAATATTTTAAATAATATGATTGAAAGAAAATTATGTTCATATTTTACTCTAGTTAATTTGATATTTGAAAATAAATTAATTTAGTGTTAACTGGAGATTTATTTTGAATCACTGATTTTCTTGGTTGATAAATTCTATCATCAATCTTTACTCAAATTAGAATTTTGAAAATATATATTTGTCACTCACTATTTTTAGACCCAAGGACCCATATTTTTTTTTAGACTCAATCTTAACCACTCATTTTAGTATCTACTTATTAAGTACATGAAAAACAAATAAATTGCTCTCTCTTCTTCCCTCTGCTTCGCACGACTTCTCCCCCCTCAGAATTATTCTTCTTCTTTTTCTTCACTTCTTCCTCCTCCTCACACCATCTCTCTCTTTCTCCTTCCTAGCTCACAGCTTCGCTCCGTCCATCACCGGTCTGAGTACCGCCAGATCGTCGCCTGGAGCGAGGAGACGACCACCATCGCGACCCAGCTTCGCCCACGTGTTTGGGTCATTTTCACAGTCGTTGTGTCCCGGGTCGCTGTCGTTCGACATCGCGAGCTCCACCGCCGGATGTGCAACGCGGGGCCTCCGTTCCGGCCACCGAATTGGTCCCTTGACGCCTCTGTTTGGATCTCCTCCTTCTTCCTTGTGTGGGTCGCATAAAAACCCATCTTTCTGGTTAGGAACAGCTACTACCGTCGCTCACTGCCATAGTCGCCACCATGCCAACCTCTTCTTCCTTGTGTAAGTATTTACCCCTAATTTCTTCTAGTTTCAAAAAGCCCCAAATTGATTTTTGAAACCCTAACCCTAGCCTTTTAAATTCAGAGTTTAATCTTGAAATTGAAACTTGTTTAATACAATTTGGACTATGAATTAGTGTTTCCCTAAACTAATTTCATTGTTATTGGGTTAGATTGATTTTCCCCAAATTATGTTATGAACCCTAAAAACCCCAAATATGTTTTCATTTAAATCAATGATGTTTTTGAGAAATTAAGTATGCTAGTGAGTTAAATTTATAGTGTGGATGTTGAGAAATTAATTTAGTATTTTGTCTGGCTGTTTCTATGTTTGGATTGACTCCATGGGTTGTCGTTCATGTTCGTACTTGTTGTGAGGAGGCAGAAATTACTCTATGGGAGCTCTGACCGGAGCTGACTGCATGACTGTGAAGTTCCAGAAAAACCTCCGAACGCCTTAAAAGGTGGGGGAAAGAAGCCATATAACGTCGAAAACGACGAAGTGGCATTCAATTTGATAATGGCGTAGGGCGACCTAAACCCTACTAGGAAGCGAGTAACAGACACTGTCAATATCACATGGGGGACTACTTTGTGTTACCAATGATAATATTGGAATTGTATGTTTATCACTGATGCATATAAAAATTATTATTTTATTCCTGAGGTTGACTGTTTGACTGTCTTTGATATACTGCTTGATATGCAATGAATTGTCTGGAAATATTATACTGTTTGACTATTTGCCTGTCTTTGATGATATGCTACTTGATATGTGATGAATTGTCTGGAAATATTATGATCAGTGGACTGGTTGTTATATTATTTATTTATTTATTTATTTATTTATTTTATATTATATGTGGAGAAGATTGGAATGATGATATGATGGGTGATTAATGTGATTAGAGATTTTATGAGTATTGATACATGATGAATAGGGTGATGTATGCGGGTGTTCATGATATTTGAGTTTAGTAGTGCCTAACCGAGATGATTATTGTGATATAGTGATGAGGCTGATGAGATGTGATTATGGTTGAGGTTAATTATGAAATGGTGACGAGGGGTTATGGCACGAGGGGGTGACCTGAAACATAGTCTGTGATATTTTCACATGGTGGACTTGAAACATAGTCTAGTTAACTTGAGATGGATATCTAGATATCTGGCCGCACCTGATTATACATACTGCATTGCATTGCATCATGATGGAGGGTAGAGGAAAATAATAGATGATTGTCGAGGATGGCTGGGTTTATATATATATATATATATATATATATATATATATATATATATATATATATATATATATGGAGAGATATATGGAGAAGTATGTTTAATGTGATGTTATGGATTTAAATGTTGCTAAACCCTTTCCACGTTTGACGTTAAGCTGTTTCTTATCCCCTATCTTTTCTGTATGTCATATTTTTATTTATTATGTGATCGTACGAGAAGACCCCATGGATGAGCTTGATGATGAGGAGTTGGATGGAACTCCCTATGAGCCGGAAGCTGGAGGTCGAGCTATGAACCATGGTGATAGAGTTTAGGATGTATGACCAGTGCGTCTCGTGAGATGTTTTATATTTTCCGCTAAGTATAACTTTTGTTTAAGTATATGCCTGTGAGGGATTCTTGCTAAGAGGATACCTTTAACAATGTTTTGTATTATGTATAAGACATATGGCTGTATTCGCAATATAATTATGGTATGAAGTTTTAATTAATTGAAGTTTGTATGCTTATTAACTTAAATTTTAAACTTTACGTATTTTCTAGTTAAGCGTGCGATTAAGTAATTAAATAATGAGGTTTTAATCTAATAACACAACGAGGCATAATGGGTTGTCTCATTTGGTATCAGAGCAGTTCGATTCTAATCGAATTGTGAGGTCTAGGATGTTGTTATTGGCCGTGTCTAGTTGAATCCACATCGGATATTGACTATACTCAGAGGTTGGGTAGTGTTTCCGAATTTGATGCGATGACTGACATTGGTAGGGCATGTTGTATTTATATACTTATTTATGTAGTATTATATGTCATATGAATGTGAGATGATGATTTCTTTAAACAAGATCATGGCTCGAGAAAGAGGACGTAATACCCACAGTAGTGATAGGACCCCCGAGAGAGTTTTTGGAGGTGGCAATAGGGAGGATAATGACTATAATTAGGCATGTTGTTCTTGTTTAAAAGGGTGAGTTTAGGACTTCACTTTAAGCTTTGATGAATATAGATTGGGTTCAAATGCATATTTAGAATTTAGATTGTGTCAATCTGATTAATTATGATCGGGTTCGGAGATTTTGAAGATAAGACTTGCATTGGGTATTATATACATTTTGAATTTTGGATTTATGATGAACTAGGAATTTTGAAGGTAGGATTGATAGAGCTTAGAGAGTCTATAATCAAATAAGGGAACCTAAGTGTTTAACCTAGTTGTAGAAATTTAAGTTTGATGCTTGATCCCTAATCTAGTGTTTAAAAGATGAGAAATGAAGTAGGCTCAAGTTTATGAAATTAATATTTTGATGTGAAGATGGTCTTATTTTCGAATGATGGTAAGTTTGTTTAAAGAAAAGGAGGTTTAAGTATATGGTGTTTATAAGAGAAGTTTAGTTGAGTGTGGCTTATCCATGACTAGTACTTAAGTCTTTATGTTGAGAATAGAATTAATTTCTAATCACTTTGAGGTTATTGGAATTTACTAAGATGAAGTATAAACTTTAGCTTGTGATGAGATTCTATTTTTCCTTTAAAGTGAGATTTGATCTATGAAAATACTATTAAGTTGGATTTGGTTTGAGACATAAGGTTATAAGGTAAATTTAGGGGATTTGGTTAGCCTATGATTTTGTTTAAAATTTGGATTTGGTAAGGAGTCTAAGATTATAAGTCATTTTGAATGGACTATTAGGGTGTGTCAAGATGAAATAAATGAGTTTAATTATACGATGGACGAGCAAGAGATTTGAAGGATCATACTAGTGTTGATCATACTAGTGCTTAATTATAGAGATTGTTATAAGTTTGAACCGTTGATGATGATAAATTATTATTTTGGAAATAGTTGTTTTTTAGTATTTAATTACTAGTTATTATTTTGATCTTGAGGAATAATAAATATTTTATGCTTTTTACATTTTTTTTGTTGTGGTTATTATCGTTGTTGTTGTTTATCTTTCTACCATGATTATAGTTTTGCACTTTGCGTGTGATGCAAAACGCGTTACTTTGTATCGCGTTGCAACATCATTTCTGTGTTCCTTGATGTCGTTCTCGCTTCTCGTACCACCTTTGAGGCATTGTAGACTTACCAAGGAAGTGATGAAAGTTAATTTCTCCTTCAAGTATCTCGATTGGAAAGGTCATCGAAATCCAATTCAGTAAGGCTTTCTGCCCGAAAATCGGTACTGTCTCCATTAACAACTCATCAATTGGTCCTCCTGGAACTATAATTGATAATAAAGTTTGTCATCCTCGAAATTATGATTTCTAATTATGTGCTCATACTGGAATGATAGGCACCATTAGGCCTTCGCACTATCATGTTCTGTTAGATGAGATTGGCTTCTCCCCGGATGATCTTCAGGAACTTGTTCATTCTCTATCCTATGTGTTGTTCTGTTAGATTCAGTACCACTGCCATTTCCGTTGTTGTTCCTATATGCTATGCTCACCTGGCTGCAACACAAATGGGACAGTTTATGAAATTCGAGGACAAATCGAAGACATCATCAAGTCATGGTGGTCTGACTACTGCTGGAGCTGTTCCCGTCCCTCAGCTGCCCAAATTGGATGGCAAGGTCTGCAACTCCATGTTCTTTTGTTGAATCCCGAGTGGCCGCTCTAGAGACAAACTATGGCAGCATGATGTTTATACAATTATGATACAAACTATCTCCTCGTTCACCGTTAAACTTTTTTTAGTAGACATTTGAGTGGATTGATTTGGTAATATTCATTAGCCGGGATATTTTCACATTTCGTTGAAAGAATTTGTTATGACTATTTCTTGAGTTGTAACACAGGTAATTTCATGGTAACAGAAGTTTCTTGATGAGACTTAGTCTAGTCACATTTACTTTTGGTAGATGTGATCCAATCTGATTTTTGGCCAGACTGTTTTCGTTTAAATCGTTGTTTTGTAAATTCACTGTATTAAGAATGAATACTCTTGGGGTTAGGAACTGTTCATCTTTTGATTTCCTAATCCGCTGGATGTTAATGTGAAAGAGGAGACTTTATTAGATTCATGCATGTAAACATGTAATGGCCCTGCATTTTTATACTCACGAACCTGTTGAAGACACTTTTTACATGTCGAAGAATCCTTTATCTTCTGTTTGGTAAAATTCCTCTTTCTGCTTTCTTGAGAAGGTATAGTTTAGAAGAAAAAAAATTCTTTCTTGAAAGTTCATTCTCTTAATCCTTAAGAGCTTGTCTTATCATAGTTCTATAGAACTTACCATTTTTGATCAATTTCACTATGTATTCTTCCAAAACGTCATTGACGTGTGACCTATCTCATGAGTCATGAGGATGGGTATCTGATTCATATCAGGATGTCAGCGAGTACAGTGAAAAGGAGATAACTTGATGTTTGAGACCTTTCTTGTTAAGATGATAGAGTCACAATGAATTTTCGTTATGAGTTTACCGAAGACCTTTAAGATTTTTGATTAGTTTCGAGTGATCATGGACAAACTGATGAAGTCGACACCCTGCTTACATGTTAAGATCAATTATGCAGTGGAGAAGCAAACAAGTATGTATCAGAGAACCGAACAAACTTCATGGAGTATCTTCCAGCATCATTCCAAATGAAGAATAAGTATGAAATGTGTGGTTAAGTTACAAAAAGTCACCTAAGTGAAATTGAATACGGGAAGTACAATATAGGATCTTCTGATTAAGATGTAATTAGAAGATCCTGTTTAGTTTCGAGTCACGAAATTTTGAGGACGAATTTTTTTTAAGTGAGGTAGTAATGTAACACCCCAGTTTTTACTGTTCTTCAAAGTTAGAAAAAATATATATTTTACATTATTTTAATTCAAGTGATTAATTATTTGAATGTTTATTTTTATTTTTTTTTTAGTTTGAGTAGTATTATTACTCTTTTAAAATTACTTTATTAAGTGCGTTAGCACTGACTTATTTCAGTGTATGCACGCTTATTATACAATAATATTGTGTTATTGTCACTATTAGTATTGTTTAGAAAAATATTTTAAATAATATGATTGAAAAAAAATTATGTTCATATTTTACTCTAGTTAATTTTAGATTTGAAAATAAATTAGTTTAGTGTTAACTAGAGATTTATTTTGAATCACTCATTTTCTTGGTTGATAAATTCAATCATCAATCTTTACTTAAATTAGAATTTTGAAAATGTATATTTGTCACTCACTGTTTTTAGACCCAAGGACCCACAGTATTTATTTTTTTTAGACTCAATCTTAACCCCTCATTTTAGTATCTACTTATTAAGTACATGAAAAATAAATAAATTGCTCTCTTTTCTTCCCTCTGCTTCACACGACTTCTCCCCCCTCAGACTTCTTCTTTTTCACTTCTTCTTCCTCCTCACACCATCTCTCTCTTTCTCCTTCCTAGCTCACAGCTCCGCTTCGTCCATCACCGGCCTGAGTGCCGTCGGATCGTCGCCTGGAGCGAGGATAAGACCACCGTCGCGACCCAGTTTCGCCCACGTGTTTGGGTTGTTTTCGCCGTCGTTGTGTCCCGGATCGCTGCCGTTCCATGCCGCGAGCTCCACCGTCGGATGCGCACCGCGGGGCCTCCATTCCGGCCACTGAAATTGTCCTTTGACGCCTCTGTTTGGATCTCCTCCTTCTTCCTTGTGTGGGTTGCACAAAAACCCATCTTTCTGGTTAGGAACCGCTACCTCCACCATGCCAGAGCCGTCGCTACCGTCGCTCACTGTCCCAGTCGCCACCATGCCATCCTCTTCTTCCTTGGGTAAGTATTTACCCCTAATTTCTTCTAGTTTCAAAAAGCCCCAAATTGATTTTTGAAACCCTAACCCTAGCCTTTTAAATGCAGAGTTTAATCTTGAAATTGAAACTTGTTTTATACAATTTGGACTATGAATTAATGTTTCCCTAAACTAATTTCATTGTTATTGGGTTAGATTGATTTTCCCCAAAATATGTTATGAACCCTAAAAACCCCACATATGTTTTCATTTAAATTAATGATGTTTTTGAGAAATTAAGTATGCTAGTGAGTTAAATTTATAGTGTGGATGTTGAGAAATTAATTTAGTATTTTGTCTGGTTGTTTCTTATGTTTGGATCGACTCCCTGGGTTATCGTTCACGTTCGTACTTGCTGTGAGGAGGCAGAAATTACTCCCTGGGAGCTCTGACTGAAGCTGACTGCATGGCTGTGAAGTTCTAGAAAAACCTCCGAACGCCTTAAAAGGTAGGGGAAAGAAGCCATCTAACGTCGGAAACGGCGAAGTGGAATTTAATTCATTAATGGCATAGGGTGACCTAAACCCTACTAGAAAGCGAGTAACAAACAATGTCAATATTACATTGGGGACTACTTTGTGGTACCAATGATAATATTGGAATGGTATGTTTATCACCGATGCATATAAAAATATATTATTTTATTACTGAGGTTGACTATTTGACTATTTGACTGTCTTTGATATATTGTTTGATATGTGATAAATTGTCTGGAAATATTATACTGTTTGACTATTTGCCTGTCTTTGATGATATGCTACTTGATATGTGATGAATTGTCTGGAAATATTATGATCAGTGGACTGGTTGTTATATTATTCATTTATTTATTTAATTATTTATTTTATATTATATGTGGAGATGATTGGAATGATGATATGATGGGTGATTAATGTGATTAGAGATTTTATGAGTATTGATACATGATGAGTAGGGTGATGTATGCGGGGCTTCATGATATTTGAGTTTAGAAGTGCCTAACCGAGATGATTATTGTGATATAGTGATGAGGCCGATGAGATGTGATTATGGCTGAGGTTAATTATGAAATAGTGATGAGGGGTTATGGCACTAGGGGGTGACCTGAAACATGATCTATGATATTTTCACATGGTGGACTTGAAACATAGTCTGGTTAACTTGAGATGGACATCTGGATATCTGGTCGCACCTGATTATACATACTACATTGCATTGCATCATGATGGAGGGTTAAGGAAAATAATAGACGATTGTCGAGGATGGTTATGTTTAAATATGTATGTATATATATATATATATATATATACATATATATATATATATATATATATATATATATATATATATATATATATATATATATATATATAGATAGATAGAGAGAGAGAGAGAGAGAGAGAGAGAGAGAGATGGAGAAGTATGTTTAATGTGCTGTTATGGATTTAAATGTTGCTAAACCCTTTCCACGTTTGACATTAAGCTATTTCTTATCCCCTATCTTTTTCTGTATGTCGGATTTTTATTTATTATGTGATCCTACGAGAAGACCCTATGGATGAGCTTGATGATGAGGAGTTGGATGGAACTCCCTATAAACCGGAAGCAGGAGGTCGAGCTATGAACCACGGTGATAGAGTTTAGGATGTATGGCCAGTGCATCTCGTGAGATGTTTTATATTTTCCGCTAAGTATAACTTTTGTTTAAGTATTCGTAATATAATTATGGTATGAAGTTTTAATTAATTGAAGTTTGTTTGCTTGTTAACTTCAGTTTTAATCTTTACGTATTTTCACGTTAAGCGCGTGATTAATAATTAAATAATGAGCTTTTAATCTAATAACACAACGGGGTGTCTCACCCGGATGCCAGCACAGTGCAGTTTGAAGCCCAGCAACCTCTACTACTGGAAAATATGGAATAAATGATCAGATATAACGTCTGTTATGTAAAACGTAGACGTTAAAAAGGAGGCGGTGGCAGAACCGTAAATATAAGGTTCATTTAAATCATCCTTTACATCATTTTTACATACAACAGACGTTAAAAGTGATGAGTGTCACTTTTAACGTCCGTTGTTTAATAAGCAGACGTTAAATGTGATTTTACTAATTTTTTTAGTTAGTATACCCTCACGCATTGCCTTCCTCAAAGTTTCAGTTTCAGTTTCACTTGCTTTTGTGTTTTGTGTTTTGTGTTTTTGTTCGATCTGTTCTGATTTTGCTTTTGTGTTTGTTTTTTTATTTCATTGAAAACTAAAATATATGTGGGAAGTAAAACTACTAAGTTGACTCAATAACCCAAACCGGATCTCATTCATGAAGTGAATCAATAATACAAGTTACAAGATACATTCAAAAATTTAAAATCCTATAAAGTTACATTGAAAGGGTTAAAATCCTATAAAATGCTAAACATTCATTGAGGCTTCGATCCCTTCACGAGTGAGCAAGAGAGAAGAGTCGAGCAGTTGAGTTTTCCAGAGCGGCTGAGCAAGGGTGCACTCGATCTGTTTCAGCAATGGTCCTGGAACAGTCACTTGCTGCCAAAGCTGAGGTTTTGGAACTCTAGCAGCCGATTCTCCTGAAGGATGATAAGGTGAGCAACTCTTATTATGTGATTTACACAACCTTATCACCCATGTTATGTGATTTACACAACCTCAGAAGTTGTTTGACCATTAAGACAAAGACCTTTGAGTCTAGGAATAGGAAGAAAGAGTGATGAAGTTAATCTCTGTGGCAGAGCCATATCGTGAAGCAGAAAAATAAAGCCTTTGCAGAAATACATTATAAAAAGAAAAAGTCATATATTTTGGTCATGAAAGGAAGGAAACTATTTATAAGGAGCAGGGGATGAAGTTAGGCGCATGGTAAGTTGCTAAAAAATTAAATTGATCATTAAGAGGATTATGTTCCAAGGCGCATGAGAAGTTAACAGTCAAATAAAGTAATAAATGTGCAGTTATATTATAAACGTGCAGAAATGAATAACCGATTGGGAGGGATAATACATAAACAATGGCTTTTAATGTCTGTTAAGTAGAAAGTAGACGTTAAAAAGGAGGTGATGGCAGCCCATAATTATCAAATTCATATATCACCTTTAACGTCTGTTGTTTAAACAGCAGACGTTAAATATGGATTTTAATGTCTGTTGTTATAACAACAGACGTTAAAGGTGATCTGTAATGTTTTTAGAAAGTATACGTTTACCCGTGCGCCTTTCTCTTCATGACTTTCATCACTTCACTGCACTAACCCTTCTCTTTCTCCGGTAAGCCACCGTAGCCCACTGCGAAAGCTCCTTCTCTTCCACCACCACCAGGAGCTCCTCTCCACTGCCACCACCGGGAGCTCCTCTCCACCACCACCGCGAGGTAGTTACTCTTTCTCTCTCCCTATCTCTCTCTTTGAACTTCACACCATCTCTTTCCCTCTCTGAACTTTGCGCGCGTGCCCTAACTCTCTCTTTCCCTCTCACTCTCAGCCACTACATCGAACGGCGACCACCGGTGGAGAGCCAACACCGAGACCACTGAGCCACTCTCCTTCTCCTCTCTTTGAATGCAGGTAAAGCCCTAAACCCTCAAAGTTTTAGTTTCATGATACATACTCCGTTTCTCTTCTCTGTTAGGTTTTCTTCGATTCTCTGTTTGGTTTGCTTTTGCTTGTTGACTAAAATCTCATTTCTTGTTCTATAATTTCTTCTGTACTGAGTATTTGGCTTTGATATGTCTTTTCTGTGCTCTATGCGTTTCCAGATACTGAAATGATCAAATGTCTGAATTTTATTATAGAAAGAAATTTCTCTTATTGATAGTGTTCTTTTACACCATGTCACTGATTTCATACATTCACTATAACTGATCCTGGTTTGGTAAAATAGTTTGCTGTTATATATGGGGCATGATTGGTTCTGATATGCTTAATGCTTATTGTTGGTCACATAAAAGCTAAGATATATTGAAATATCTAAAGGGCATAGTTGTTTATATCTTCTATTGTCAAAAGAAAAAAAAAATACTGTAGAACTCACCGACCCTTTGAAAATGAAATTTGACAGTAACTCTTTAGATAGTGGTGTGTATATATGGTTGTTAGGTTTTCAAAGAGGGATAGAGTGTAGTGGTGAATATATATGGTTGTTAGGTTTTCAAATACTAGTTCGCTTTTCCAATCTCCCTTATTATGCTTATATTGGATATATGTGTGTGTATCTATATAACCTATCTAGCTATGGATTTTAGTTGGATGGTTTGTAAACGCACAAGTGATGAGTATCTGAAGGGAGTGGAAGAGTTTATAAAATTTGCTCAAAGGAATGATCCTAATAGTAAAGGAATGTTCTGTTATCCTTGTGTCAAATGTTTGAATACAAGGAAATGTGCGGTCAAGGATATACGTACTCATCTTATTTGTATTGGGATTTGCTTGAATTATACATGATGGATATGGCATGGTGATGTGTTGTAAAATAATAAGTCAAGTGTCTCCCAATGTGAGGACGTTGACGTAGATATGGAGGATGATCGAGTAGAGGACATGATCCGTGATATTGGACAAGAATCTTTTCAATAAGCACATGTGTATGAAAGATTGTGTAGTGATGCGGATTAGCCTTTGTATCCGGGGTGTACTACTCATACATGGTTGTCGGTGGTGTTACAATTGGTTTGTGTGAAGTCATACATGCGGATTCACCAAACTGATTGAATTGTTGAAAAACTTGCTTCCAGAGAACAACACATTGCCTGAACGTAACTATGAGGCGAAGAAGGTATTGTGTCCGATGGGTATGGAGTATAAGAAGATACACGCATACCCCAATGATTGCATATTGTACATGGGTGATTATGAAGAGATGCACGATTTCCTCAAGTGTGGGTTATCACGCTACAAAGTGAAGGATGGTGATGATCTTGATGATTCTAGTTGTGATGTGAAAAAAAAGGTCCTCCTATGAAGGTGTTGCGGTATCTTCCAATAATTCCAAGGTTCAAGCGATTGTTTGCTAATGTAAAAGACGCAAAGAACCTTAGATGGCATGATGATGAGAGGAAACGTGATGGACAGGTTCGCTATCCGGCTGATTTTGTGCAATGGAAGAAGATTGATACTTTGTTTCCGGATTTCGCCAATGAGCCAAGAAACCTTAGGCTTGGACTTGCTACGGATGGAATGAATCCATATGGTAACTTAAGTAGCATTCATAGTTCATGGCCTGTTCTCCTGATAATTTACAACCTACCTCCTTGGTTGTGCATGAAGCCCAAATACATGATGTTATCTATGATGATTTCGGGTCCAAAGCAACCGGGAAATGACTTAGATGTTTATCTAAGTCCCTTGATTGAAGACTTGAAAGATCTGTAGGTGGAAGGTGTTGATGTAGTTGATGGGTATTCTCATGATACTTTCAAGCTGCATGCCATGTTATTTTGCACCATCAATGACTTTCCAACATACGGGAACTTGTCTGGGTGCAGTGTTAAGGGGCATAAATCATGCCCTATATGTGAAGAAGGCATATGCTTCACTCAATTGCATCATGGAAGGAAGACGGTTTACCTTGGGCATCGGAGATTTCTTAGACGTGATCACCCATATCGTAAGATGAAAAAAGCTTTTAACGGATGCCAAGATAGTGAAAATGCTCCGACGGCCTTAAATGGAGAGCAAGTTTATCAACGGGTGAAGCACATCAATGTTATCTTTGGCAAAGCCAAAAAGAAGGCTAAGGCTAGTGATAAAAACATATGGAAGAATAGGTCGATATTCTTTGATCTCCCATACCGGTGCAAACTTGATGTCAGACACTATTGATGTGATGCATGTGGAGAAAAATGTGTGTGATAGTTTAATCGGAACGCTTCTCAACATTCAGGGCAAGACAAAGGACGCGTGAATGCTCGTCTTGATCTCGTTGCGATGGGTATACAAGAGCTGTTAGCTCCAGTTGTTGAGGATGGTAAGCGGACATATTTGCCTCCAGCATTTCATAGTTTGTCAAAAAAAGAGAGACAAATTTTTGTGAGTGTCTTCAGGGCATCAAAGTTCCACATGGTTACTCTTCAAATGTCAAGAGGCTTGTCTCAAGTGATCGCAAATTAGTTGGCTTAAAATCTCATGATTGCCATATCTTGATGCAACAACTACTGCTCGTGGCTATTCGTGGTATTGCTCCTAAAATATTAGACATGCCATAACTAGGTTGTGCTCATTCTTCAATGCTATATGTAGCAAAATCTTTAACCCTCATAAGTTGGATGAGTTGGAACTTGAGGCTGCTATAATCCTGTGCCAATTGGAGATGTATTTTCCTCCTTCATTTTTCGACATCATGGTTCACTTAATTGTTCATTTAGTGAGGGAGATTAGATTGTGTGGCCCCATTTTTTTGAGGTGGATGTACCTAGTTGAGCGATACATGAAGATCTTGAAAGGGTATGTGAAGAATCCACACCGTCCCGAAGCATCTATTGTCAAAGGTACGATGCAGAAGAAGCTATTAAGATTTGTTCAGACTACCTTCCTAACACGGATCCTATAGCCTAAGACTCGTCATGATGAGAGAAGATGTCAAGGTAAGGGTACACATGGTGTAATGATTAACAGCAAGGGTCGGGAGGAAGTGCTTCAAGCATATTTGTATATATTGAATAACATCGATTTTGTTCAACCTTACTTTTGTGATCATAAAAGAAAAGTCAAGGAAGTAAACCCTCGATTGAACGAAAAGTGGTTGTTGAACAAGTATAACAAGACTTTCTTAAAATGGTTTAAATAAGAAATTCCGAAGGATGGTAGTACTGCTTCCGATTCATTAAAATGGCTAGCACGTGGGCCTAGCTTTAATGTCATATGTTGGAGCGGATACGACATCAATAACTTTTCCTTTTATACAAAGGAACAAGATAACAAGAGTACGATGCAAAATAGTGGGGTTATGATCGTGGCTGAATCCATGCACTTCTCTAGTTCAAAAGATACAAACCCCGTTATTGCACCAATACCTTACTTTGGAGTCATTGAAGAGATTTGGGTGCTCGATTACACTAAACTTACGATGTCGATTTTTAAATGTAAGTGGGTTGACAGTAAAGGTGGTGTACAAACCGACGAATGTGGATTTACATTGGTAGACCTTGGTAAGTTAGGTCCTACAGATAAGCCTTTCATCATGGCTTCCCAAGCAAAACAAGTGTTTTACATCACTGATCCTTCTAACAAAAGGTTGTCTGTGGTTCACCAAGGAAAAAGCATGCATAATGGTAGTGATGAAAATCAAGATTCAACTCTTGATATTCCTGAGACTCTTTCTTTCTCAACAAACATGCCTACTATCATTGAGGAAAAGGAGGGGGACGATGTACATGCCACTCATGATGATCATCACGGAGGGATATTGATATAGCTAAATTAAACTTGACCATAGTGTGAGTTTTGTTCTTTTAGGGCAAGTGTTTTATTTATCCATGTTAGTTTAGATTTATTTTTATTTATCCATGTTTATTTAGCTTTATTTTTATTTATCCATGTTATACCTAGCCTAATTTATTAATTCTTTGTCCAAACAGGCATCACGGAGGTCTGACATCCCTCATGCATTGGCCAGGGGTTGGTGGCGGCTACGCCAGCTGATAGTGTTAGTTGTATAGAATTGTGTATTATTATGTTATGTATTTTTCATGTATTGTGGCCTGAATTGTGTTAATTAAGATAGTTATAGTTCTAATTGTTTTAATTAAGAATTGTGTTAATTAGCTAGTAATAGTTATATATATATATATATATATATATATATATATATATATATATATATATATATATATATATATATATATATATTGGAATGTAAATGCATGAGTTAATGTATATGGACTAGTTAGTGATGATGTGTGTGCAAATTCTGTATCCTGGAATTAGTGAATGCATGGAGCTAGCTGAGGGAAGGGATATTGTAACATAATTTAAAAAAAAAAAAAACTTTTAACGTCTGTTGTTTACAACAACAGACGTTAAAAATAACGCTTTTAACTTCAGTTAAATAAAATAACTTATGTTAAAGGTGTTACATTTAACGTCAGTATAAATAAAGAGAGACATTAAATGTAAACTTTTATGTTTGTTCAAAACAGACGTTAAAAGTCTCACATTTAACGTCTGCTGTATTAACGTCTGACTTTTTTGAGACGTTAAAAAGTACTTTTAACAGACGTAAAAGTGCTTCCTGCACTAGTGCTCCAACTGAAGCTTTTGCCAACACTATCCCAGACCAAGAGCCTCCTCCCTAATGGACCGGCAATCGTCGACTCTCCTACGCCTCGAGTGATGACGAATTTGTCAGCAATTTATTCGGTGCAGACCTCAGTACACCAGCGTCAGGACAAAGATACATAGACAACATGGACTCCTTTGGCGAGCCAGCATTCCCCCACATGAGTGGGTTTGGAAGTTCTTAGATGCTGTATAACGACGAACATTTTTACACAATCCAAGATTACAAATGACTTCCTTCCTATACCACATGTCTCTGACCTCCCAATGATAACAACAAAACTATTCTTTCTCCCAATGGCTCGTGCCCAAGTCAAAAGATTATCTCGTGTAGGGAAGACCTGTAAATAAAAATAAAAGATGTTATATTATTCACATAACAATTACTAAACAACAATAATTTTCCATTCACACAACTCTTCAGTGGTGAAAGCATCAGTAAAATCCACACTCTTAGTCGGCATGTCCACTTCTTCAGACAACTTGAATATGTGCTCTTCCATGAGAATTTCTCCACGTGAGCAATATATATATATATATATATATATATATATATATATATATATATATATATATATATATATATATAAACAATATATGTATACACAAAAAAATAAATTTATATTATTCATTGATGTTTTCATTTTAATTTTATTTATTATTAATTTATATTAACAAAAATAAAAAAATTACTAAAAAATGTAAATAAAATACTGGAAATACACATTCGGTAAATTTTTCTATAGTACCGGATGTTTACTTCCAAAATAGTATAAAATACATACCGATTATATATCTCCTAAAATTTATGCGTACCGGACGTTAAAATCCGGTAAGTAAATAAAAAGGCAGAATCACAATACTAGAAATGCATGTCTGGTATTATAAGAAGAACATAATACCGGAAATGTACTTTCGGTATTATATGCTGAAGAGAATCACGATTAACCTGATCGATGGTGCTGGCGCAAAATTCGTATGAAAAAAAAAGGAAGAAGGGGCATTTATTGTAGCTTCAATGCATTCAACATGAAAGAATAAAAAAGAAGAAAAATAATCTATCAATTATGGCAAATAGATGTTCCTTTGAAGGTGGTTACTTTTGTGTGGCAGACAACACAAGGTAGGATTCCAACTTTGAAGCCTGGTGTCAGCACACGCCTCAAATATTTGCACATTTTGTTGCAGAACCATCACCACCAACACAAAGTGTATTTGTTGATTATCAACATAAACAACTTACCCTTTTTATGATAATATTACTTGCATTATAAATTAGCCTTTGTTGGGTCTTTTTTATAGCATAATTCTTTGCTGATATATGTTATTGGTTTATGGTTTAAATTTTGTTTTTGGTTTTTTGCAAACTCAACAAGCAATGATCTTAATTGTACCTTAATTCCTTGATTTTTCAAACTCACAATTTTTAAGTCCGAGGCTCCATTTCCATTTAAGACAAAGGAGAGTGTGTTAGCAAGTGTAGCATTACATCACTTTTTTCGCAAAGAATATTTCATTCTATTGGCAAAAAAGCATGAGAGAGAAAGTAGAGAGAGGTAGAGTCCAAGTGCGCAACAGGGAACGTTAATGGTTCCAAAGGAGACAAAATCATGCAGCCTTCTATGAAGACTCAAGACAGGGTCCGGGAGTAAGGATGCCGGTACATCACAACAATGGATTAGAGGGTGTTACTTCATTCTTCTTCCCAAATTTTCCTGACGATTATGGTAGAGATGAACTGAGGTCAATGTTTAGTAGATATGGAAATGTTCTAGAAGTCTTCATACCTCCGAGGAAAGATAAGTTAGGTAATCGTTTTGGTTTTGTGAGGTTCTTGAATGTCAGAAATGTCAATGAACAAGAGACTACACTGAACTGGATTCTGATAGGTAATCAGAAACTGAGTGTGAATATTCCGAAATTTGATCGTGGTAGTCATAACCGAGGAAAGTTACCAACTTTGGAACATGGGAGTTGGAATGCAGGGTTAGGATCTAGACATAGTGCTACATACTCTGAAGTCATATATGGAGGTGGCAGAGTTGAGAAGGATAAGGGACGTCCGCTTCAACCACAGAACCACGGAAATCAATAAAAAAACAACAACAAATCTGATCAAAGGAGTTGGAATGGATTGGAACTCCTGGTTCTTGACGAGGAGATGGAGTGGTTAATTGGAAGCTTTGTAGGGAAGACTTTGTCATTGGATGGCGTATTCTATGTTCAGAAAGACCTTGATTGTGTGGGATGGTCTACCATTAGAGCAACCCCTCTAAGTGGGAACCAGGTATTGTTAATAAGAGAAACCAAAGAATCAGTTAGGGATTTTTTAATTCAAGAGGAATCCCTAGTTTCAAATTGGTTTGAGGAAGTCCAGGATTGGAACCCGGAGTTTGCAGGTGGTGGTAGGAAAGTATAGGTGTCTATCACCGGAATCCCAGCACAGGAAAGAGGAATGTTTCAAAAGCCTGGTGGGTCTTGTTGGTACTTTCGTTGGGTTAGATGATTCAACTAAACAAAAGATGAGAATGGATGTGGGAAGGGTTCTTCTTATTATGACCAGTCATGAGGCTATAAACATGTTGGTAAGGGTGAAAATCAACTCCTATGTTTATGCCATAAGGTTAATAGAAGAACCTTTTGCACTTCCTTTCAATCAACTTTCTTCAGATAGGAATCGTATTTACTCCGAGGAAGGTTTGTAGGATGATTCGGACTGTGTTTTTGAAACTTTGGATAGCCTCGACAAGGTGCCTGGAACGGTTCTTTCTTCTTCTCTCCGTTGTGGGGTGGTTGGCGCTGGGAAGAGACTGCTGGACACAAAGGGGCTTAGGAAGGTGTTTGATTCAAATTTTGAAATGGGTGAAGTGAAAGAAAGTGATGTTTTAGGTAAGGCTAAAGAGCTTCTTTCGATGCAAGAGCAAAAATTCTCAGGAAAATCCCCTAGTTTTGACGGTGTTTTTGCTGGAAATGTCATACACTGTTTTTCTGTTGATAAGAAAGGCATGAGTCAGGTGAAAGTCTCGATGGAAGGGATGAAGGGGATTCAACTAATTGGGCCAAAAGTGGACAAAGGGAAACAAATAATGAGGGAGGACACGGACTGTTTGGGCCCAGAAGAGGATTTAAATGAATTTGGGATTGGGTCATATGGCTCGGTGGACTTAGAGAATATTGGGTTGGAAAATTATAACTTAATGACTAAAGGCAAGAATGGTGGACAGGAATGATGATTGTGATTTTACCTCATTTTTCATGTACAATTTTGCATGCATTTTCACAAAAACTTCGATACAGTCACAATCGGCTTTTGCTTTGGCCTCAGAGATGGATAGCTCTTGGGAATATTGCTCTAGAGCAGGTTTCAAAGGTGTTTGCTCATTCCATTCCCATTCCTCCTCATGCTTCATGATTACACTATAAACTTGTGCACGAGGGCTTTGATATCCCCAGAGCTCGTAGTCTCCTAAGACTACATTAGGCCCAAAGGAATATTTTGTGACTCCATCCAAGGCAGGAAAATAATAAATCTCCATGTGTTGCAATCCACCTTGAATAGATAAAACTCAAAAGAAAAAAAAAAGAACTATACACAAAATAAAAATAAAATAAAATAAATGTCTAAATTAGTTGTTTCATTTGTTATTAATGATATTGACAAAACCAATCCCCGGCAACGGCGCCAAAAACCTGATACGATTTTTTTAATAGGCAAGTGTACCCAGTCGTACAAGTAATAAATCGGTAAGACCGAATATCGTCCACATGGATCGGTTGTCAATTACCACTTCACAAATTATACAACTATCTAGACCATCGAGTTTGGATGGAAGGGAGCTCAATACTAAGTACCAAGCTCAGCAAAAGTAAACAAAACAAAACAGACAAGAATAAAATGTTTTTGGTCTTTTGGGATTTTTAACAAATACTTGTAATGCAGAAAGAAATGGATAGAATTGTCAAGGTTAGACTACACTAATACTCCCTCAATTGCAATGAAATGGTTACTAACACAAGTCCTAATTCATTTATGACAATCAAATCTTCTAAAATACTCAAACCCTAATGTCTTCGGTGGAATGAGCCTAAAACCCCAAATTAAACCCTAATGTCTTAGGTGGTGTAACATGAGATTTTGCATTAAGAGTCAAGATTTATAATATTGCAAGCACCCCAAGACCTATGTCTAGGTTCCTGAACTACTTGACATTTGATTCATGAGCATGCCTTAACATCAATCTTTCAATTGTCTATCAAAGCAACAAATCATTTCATGGGTAGCTAAGCCAAGAAAAGCATTAAGAATAGAATCAAACACTCATAAAGAAATAGAAACTTGTATTAAACCAAATCAATAAACAACCAAGTTCAGAAAAACTATCATCTAATCCCAACAAAAAGGGATTTAACTACTCTTAGTAACAGAAATTACAATAGCGACAGAGAGAAGAATGAAGAAAACTCATGACAAATCCTCCAATCTTCTTCCAATCCAAGAGCAGAGAAAAATCATCCCTTTTTGCTTCCCAAAAGTCTCCCTAAGATAAAAGTGCTCCTAGATTAAAAACCTATTTTTTTCTTCAAAGCCCCTCCTTTGCGCAAGAACGGCGCTGCCCTTGCGTCCCTCTCTGCTGCGCTTTTTATTACTGATGGATGCCCCACTCTCTACATCTCGCTGACGCTCATTTTCTATATGTGTGGGCTTGCTGCCTCTACAAATCCAAAACCAACTTCAATTGTAATCCAATGTTCACGTGGACCCTGATTAAGTTCAAGTCTAATTGGAAGACAAATATTTCATGTGGGACCCTACCAGTCCAATTCATTTCCCTTATCAAATTGACTTTCCTCCTGCCATTCAAGTGAACTCACGTGGGGCCATGGCAATTTTGCTTCTCTCTATTTCAAGCCTCTCAATGAAGCATGGGTCCCGCATTTAATTTTTGTTCACGTTATACTCCTCCAGTAATTAGAATTGAAGTGTAATTGTAATACACTTGCTTAGTCTTCCATTCTTCTTGCTGGCCCACTTTATTTTGTATTGAATTTCAATTTCTCCTTGCAATTTTCACTTCTCTTGCTGGACTCACGTGACCAAATCAATTCCTTTCATCAATATTCAATTGCAATCCTGCACCTTTCAAAAGGGATATCACCAAATTCAAACATTTACCTTTTTCGTAAGAAAATTTAATAATTCACTCGTTCGCTCAATTTATCTAGGACCTGAGCATTTAACCCTTGATTTCTGCAAAACAACACCACAAAACCGCCTTAGCCGTTCTAAGGTAAAAACTAACAAAAATCAAATTAAATATACTTAAACTATATAAAAATGCATGCAAAATTGTACATGAAAAATAAGGTAAAATCACAATCATCTAGGAACCGGCGGAAAATGCTTCGGTGGACTGTATTATGAAGGAAATGCTGGTAGCTGGAAATGTGGGGCAACGCAGTGGATCCGAACAGGAAATGACAAATGGGTTGTTTCAGGAAAATGCCATGGTGGGCTCGCATAAGTTGTCTGGGCTAAATTGTGTTTCTAATAAGGATGATGGGAATATCCCCCAATATAGCACTGCCGGATAAAAAAGTGAAGGAGAAAAAAAAAAGAGAAAAAATCGAAACAAGGAAAACCAATTAGCTCAGAATTGGCTAATTTGACTGATATTAGCAGCCACTCAACAAGTAAAGGGGGCAAACAGATCAAGTTTTTAATTTATCAAATCTCGCCTTTGGGACGTCTTTTCCTAGAGCTAGCAGGCGCAGACTGGGTTCATTTGGTGTTTCATCCTCCATAGGTATGTGTGTTTTGCAAGGTCGAGGTGGAATCGGTCGATCACTTGTTGTTAACTTGCAATATGTTTGTTCCTGCCAAGATCCGTTTTGTCAGAATCTCGGCATAGAACGTGAAACCAAGGGGGTTATTTTATGATTTGGGCTTGACAGAATTCAGTGATTCCGGTCCTACCTATCCCAGTGGGAATCAAAGCCAGACGTAGTTCTAGGTTCATCCCTTGGCGGGGGGTGATCTCGATCCCTTCATTTTGTGTCGGACGAGTACTAGGGAGCAAGGACTGTTTCATAGTCTCTTGGTCGACGCTAGTTCCTCTAGGCGCTTTAGGGAGAGTCACCTGTGTTGAGTGAAAAAGGTCCTCTCCTCTTATGAGGTCGCCCTTTTATAATTTCTCGGGTGGGTAGGGCACTTGGGCTCGGTGGCGGGTTAATAACCTCGGCCAAGACACAAGCCCCCAAGCTCGAGCTTAAACAAGCGAAAGAGCTGACAAGTATTAAACCGAGCTGATACTTCGGCCATGTGGACTTTCTTCCTTCCTTATTTCAAGCTGTTACTTCAACCGAACCTGCCTTCCTTTTTGTATTTTAAGGCTTTGAACTCGGCCTCATTTTTACTTTCGGCATTGTGCTCGGTTCCTTTAATAATTTCAATGGCTCGAACTCGGCCTTCAGGTTCAGACTTGGCCTTAATCAATTTAATGGCTCGTACTCGGCCTTGAGGCTCAGACTTGGCCTTAAATAATTTAATGGCTCGTACTTGGCCTTGAGGCTCAGACTTGGCCTTAAACAATTCAATGGCTCGTACTCGGCCTTCAATAATTTGCCTGTCGAGTAAATACTTCGGCAAGATAAGAGAAAATAAAGCAATATTCACAATAAATTCTTTTATTGGATGGAGTCCGCGGTGTGCCTCGTTAAAACCTCCCCGGTCAAAACCCCTTTTGGGACAAAATACCGAGGTAGGAAAAAGAGTACAGCACCCGACTATATACATCAACTGCAGCTTAGTGCAGTGATCGGGCTGTGATCCAAGCTGGAACTTCTCCAACTCCTCAATGGGCTATGTCAATTCTCGGGTCTAGTTCAACCGAATGGCTGTAATTTTCAGACTTGTCTTTTCCCCTGTCTATTCATAATTAGTACTAGTTGAGAGATACTCGGCCGAACTATGTTTTGGTGGAGGAGTTTTGAATGAGGGGGTAAGCCCCCTATTTATAGAGATCTCTCAGGATCAAGCTCCGAGATAAGCGGAGAAATATTAGGATCAGGTCCCTGATTCTGCGGGGTGATATTCGGATCAGTCATTTATGACTGATCCGGGAGGGACCGAGATGTCCCTCCCTGGCGGGCCGAGTCCGAGTACTTATCTTCGGCTGGCCCGGTGTGCTGATATATCCTCGGTCCTGGAGGAGTTTGGGCTAGGGCCCATAGCCGGGGTAAGCTCGGTCAACCCGAGGTATAGGCAAGTCCTCGGGATTACATTCTCGGCCCGTACACAAGCCCCCCGAGCTCCGAGCTTGAATAAGCGAAGGAGCTGATAAGTATGAAACCGAGCTTATTCTTCGGCCACACAAACTTTGTTCTTTCTTGATATTCGTATTTGATTTCAATAATTTACAGGCTCAAACTTGGCCTTTAGAGATTTAATGGCTCGTACTCGGCCGTTGGCTGGTACTCGGCCATCAGGCTCAGACTTGGCCTTTAGAAGATAACCGGCTCGGACTCGGCCGTTGGCTCGTACTCGGCCACCAGGCTCAGACTTGGCCTGTAGAAGATAACCGGCTCGGACTCGGCCGTTGGCTCGTACTCGGCCACCAGGCTCAGACTTGGCCTGTAGAAGATAACCGGCTCGTACTCGGCCGTTGGCTCGTACTCGGCCACCAGGCTCAGACTTGGCCTGTAGAAGATAACCGGCTCGGACTCGGCCGTTGGCTCGTACTCGGCCACCAGGCTCAAACTTGGCCTGTAGAAGATAACCGGCTCGGACTCGGCCGTTGGCTCGTACTCGGCCACCAGGCTCAAACTTGGCCTGTAGAAGATAACCGGCTCGGACTCGGCCGTTGGAATTGAACGGCTCGGACTCGGCCGCCGGGCTCAAACTTGGCCCCTCTGACTGGCTCGAACTCGGCCATTGGCTCGTACTCGGCCACTAGGCTCAAACTTGGCCTTTGGAATTGAACGGCTCGTATTCGGCCGCCGGGCTCAAACTTGGCCCCTCTGACAACGGCTCGTACTCGGCCGCCGGGCTCATACTTGGCCCCTCTGACAACGGCTCGTACTCGGCCGCCGGGCTCAAACTTGGCCCCTCTGACAACGGCTCGTACTCGGCCGCCGGGCTCAAACTTGGCCCCTCTGACAACGGCTCGTACTCGGCCGCCGGGCTCAAACTTGGCCCCTCTGACAACGGCTCGTACTCGGCCGCCGGGCTCAAACTTGGCCCCTCTGACAACGGCTCGTACTCGGCCGCCGGGCTCATACTTGGCCCCTCTGACTGGCTCGAACTCGGCCAACGGCTCGTACTCGGCCGCCGGGCTCAAACTTGGCCCCTCTGACTGGCTCGAACTCGGCCATTAGAATAAGACGCCTGCAAAATAAATACTTCGGCAAAGCAAAAATAAAACCATACTCATAATAAATTTTGCTTTTTATTTTTTCTCTTGATTCGTCCTCATCATTATCATAAGACCCCTTTGAGGAACAATTAATGCGGCAATCATTGGGCCTCCATGAACGTAGGGATTTGAAAAACAGGGCCAGTATTAGCTCCACGATTTCCTCCAGTTGATTCTCCAAAAAAAATTTTTTTTTTGAATGCCCATTAATGCTGATTGGTTACTGCCTTATCCAATGAGATAGATTTTGAGTGCCCATGCCCATTAATGCTGACTGGTTACTGCCTTATCCAATGAGATAGATTTTGAGTGCCCATTAATGCTGATTGGTTACTGCCTTATCCAATGAGATAGATTTTGAGTGCCCATGCCCATTAATGCTGATTGGTTACTGCCTGGCGAGATATCTGTCATTAAAGGATCAAATCGCCCTTTATTGCTAATAATGGCCTTATCTGCATTGAAAGGCACATTATTCGGGATCCCGTGATCATCGTTGACAGTTGAACGTCATCCTTAATTTTCGACCCCATAATCCTGCTATCTCGGACCCCTTCGCCTGGCTTCCGAACCCACCTGCTACCTCCGGCACCACCCATCCGCTTAATGGTATCTGCCCTGAGCTCAGCTCTCCATTCTCTCCTCCCACCAACCTAGCCAGCCGTGAATAGAGCTTCACTTAACTGATCAGTGTGCCCCAATCGCCCACAGTAAAAGCAGAAAATATCCAGTCTTTCATATCGAAATTTCACCACTCTCCATTCTCCCCCCGGCTTCCTCACTTTCCGTTCCTTCTTCAAAGGTTGGCTTACATCAATGCGAACACGAAGTCTCATGTATGCCAGCCAGATACCAGTTTCATTGTTCTTGTCATACTCTCGCCTATGAAGTTTCCCAGGTGTCTTCCTATAACTGGAGTCATGAATCCTACTGGGAGGTCATAGATTTGAACCCAGAAAGAGGCATGAGTTAGAGCAATCTGGTTGAGAACATCACCCGCCGCTACCCTAACTGGTCTATCTGTAAGAAACCGCCCCGCAAGACAGAGCCCTACATTCACCGTGCCTCTGAATCCCATCCTTCTCCTCCTCCTCTAGGTTGGAGACTGATTCCTTCCTCATCATCATCGGTCAGTGAAAGAGTATCTAGCCGCACATCCATCATTATTGTGCAAGAAAGGAAACCTCAGACTTCAAACTTCTCACAAAGAGAGATAACACAAAACCATCTCACCATGGTTTGTGGTATGGGAAAGTTTTTCTTCGTTTCCCATAGACGGCGCCAAATGTTCCTGCCAAGATCCGTTTTGTCAGAATCTCGGCATAGAACGTGAAACCAAGGGGGTTATTTTATGATTTGGGCTTGACAGAATTCAGTGATTCCGGTCCTACGTATCCCAGTGGGAATCAAAGCCAGACGTAGTTCTAGGTTCATCCCTTGGCGGGGGGTGATCTCGATCCCTTCATTTTGTGTCGGACGAGTACTAGGGAGCAAGGACTGTTTCATAGTCTCTTGGTCGACGCTAGTTCCTCTAGGCGCTTTAGGGAGAGTCACCTGTGTTGAGTGAAAAAGGTCCTCCCTCTTATGAGGGGTACTGCCCCTTTTATAATTTCTGGACTGGGCCGGGTACTTGGGCTCGGTGGCCGGGTTAATAACCTCGGCCAGTACAATGTCAAACTTAGTCTGGTGTAAAATCCTTGGGTGGTTAGGTTTTCAGGCACCCCTACCGGCTTGCTTAGAAGAGCTATATTCGTTGTTTAAGGAGTTTTTTAAGAAGAAAAAAGGAAAGATGAGAGGCTTGGTGTTGTGGCATGTTGTTATCTGGACCTTATGGTTAGAGCGTAATGCTGTAATATTTTCGGGTAACTCCTTTGATTTGTTGCGGATGTTGGATCTGATAAAGTGTAGGTCCTGGTCCTGGCTGAATGTGGATAAAGAATGGAAGTTTACCTTTGCGGATTGGTGCTCGTGCCCGATGGGGTGTTTATAGTAAGCTGTGAGTCGTGATGGATTTTTTTGGAAGGAACAGATTTTTATTTTTCCATATGGATATTTGTATTTGTCTTGCACTGATCATGTTTTTGCAGGTTTTCCTACACTGGTTGGTTTTTTTTTGGGCTAAAATGGATCTGCAGGTGGTGCTTTGATTGAAATAATTTTCTTCAGTGAGAGTGAGATTGAGTGGGTGAGAGAGTTATCAAATTGAAACTTTCTGAGTGTACCACAAATC
The DNA here is from genome assembly GCA_030762895.1 of Sophora flavescens. NCBI lineage: Eukaryota > Viridiplantae > Streptophyta > Magnoliopsida > Fabales > Fabaceae > Sophora > Sophora flavescens. The sequence continues at coordinate 64,713,236 of CM061069.1, forward strand.
TGAGAGTATGGTGAGGCTATGGGTACGCAAAAGGAGTGGCTTGTCAGGAGTGTTTTCTCTATGCTAACATGTAAGTTGGTTTTGGTTATTTTCTACTACTTTGCAGGTGTGTTTTCTATCAACTATGGAGCTTGTGGAAGTAAGGTTAGGGGGCTTGAGTGTGAGTGAAAAGTGGAGGTGAGGGGTCTATTTGATCGCTAGGGAGTGACTACCAAATTTGAGTGAACTACTATAAATGGGTTGCGTGTGTTTGTGTCTTATGCTCTTATTTGATACTATTGGTTTCTTATTCCTCTTGATTTGAAGATGCTCTAGGTGGTTATTAATCCTTACTCTCGGCTGATGAACTTCTGGACTTTTGCTAAGCTTGCATTGGTTGTTAATTGGATATGTGGTTCCCAAACTGTTGTTTTAACCCTCTTAAGCTGTTTTGGAAATAATTATTTTTGTTTGGATAAAAAGATTAAATCTTGAAAAAGCTTTTTTGTATTAGTTTCAGCTGTTTTGTAAGCATCTTGGAATCTGGACTGTTTTGAAGAAACACTTTTTTTCTTCCATCCCATATGTGTGCTTGTACGCATATATCCTCGTAAAGTTCCATCTTTTTCTTTTTTTCTTTGTTTTTTTTTCCTTGTTTCTTATTTTTTTCTTCCCTGCACACGTGTCCATTAGTCCTTGTACAACGTTGTTTTTCTATCATGCATTAACGATATTTTTTTTTATTATTCTTACGGTGCTTGTATATTTCTATTACACTGCATATTTGTTTCAATAGAATTTTTTTCATGTTCATAAAAAAAAATTACAAGTTTCATTCTAATTTTTATATAATAGAAAAAATTGATGATAAATATTAAAAACAAAATCTACAAGTTTTAATATTTAAAAAAACACCAAATTATTATAAATATAAACAAATAACTTTATACCATTTTTCGTAATTTGTCATATAAAAGTGATTTTTTCATACCACCCAAACGAAATAGATTATCTTAAAATCGCTTTTCAGCAAACATAGCAAAACAAAAATAGATTCTGATTATAATTGATTATTACAATAATTGATTATTTAAAAACAGATTATCAGCATAATCTTTTTTTTTCCAATTTTTCCAAACACACTCTATGTGGACTATTATTGGGTTCTAGGTGGACATAGTTAATTCTCAACCAAATATTATAATTTTGGCCCTGTTGCATACAAAATGGTTGCCAAGGGGTATTAGCGGTTGCTTTGGTTGATAAATTAGCTTTGTTTATACCTTTTTTTGTATGTATCTTACTTTGTATATGGGTTCTGAGTAACCCTTGTACTCCTATAAATATCACTTTTGCTTATCTAAAAAAAAATGGGTCTATTAATTTTCGTTCTATTAATTTTTAATTGAACCAATTGACAAATCTTCTTCTCTATAATATTTTACATTGAGTCTTGTAACTTTTAAAGTTTGCGAAAAATCCATGTGGCCCTTTCAAATCCTATATATCATTGTGGTTCTTTCAAAATTTTATTTAAAGTAAAAATGACATGCAAAGGTATCTCAATAGCATAGGTGATCCATATTAGGTTAACATCACAATCACTAACAATCATCTGCAGCACACGAAAAATTTATTGACAAAATGTGAAAAGAATACAAAAACATGGCGGGACTAAAAGCAAAAAAGAAAATTCATAAATCTAAAATTTGGAAGACCCAACCTATTGCGATTAAAGTCATCTCTAATAAAACTAGATGGTAAATCTCACCAATTGAAGACTCCACTAGTAATAACAAAAGTTGCTAACTTGTTAAAATCAAAACGTACAAAATCGATCTTGATTATAATTTTTAAAAAAAAAATCATAAATCATTGCATTTATATATAGTCTTTTAGAATCCATAAGAGTTATTTATCAAAAAAAAAAAAATAGTCTCTTTTAATCCTAATTGAATACATCCCCATAAATTCATCAACTTCATAAGAATTGTCAATGCTAACTCATTACTAAATTCCATTTTTTTAAATTAGAGAAAAAGATTTATTAAGTTCAACTTAAAAATTCGGATGGACATAACTACGTGCACTTCTCAATTAACCAAGTGATTAAGTGAAAGTGGTTAACGCAATGTTACTTAAGGACGAATCGTTCGGGCTCTGTCCGAATTCGATCCTTGGGCATGCAACAACTCTTGGCCAAGCTTTACTAACCGTGCGGCCGACTTTGAGATTAGTCCCATAACAGCTCCAAATGATCTAAGACGTGGGATACTTCGATGGCTCACTCTATCCCAAGGACTAATTAGGGTAAGTAAAAAAAAAAACATACCCTTCTCTATTAGGAAGGCTCTTTATATCACACCACGAAGATGAATGCAACAGAAAATATGGATGCAAAGATTAAAATCGATTTTACAGGCTAATTAACCGTTAATGGTAAAAGCTGAACCCCAAATAACAATTGTTACAATTAGCATCAACGGGTGCCGGCTAAGATACACCACCTTATTTTTACACTAGTCAATACACCACCCACATGGTTATGTGTGTGCCAGTGAATTTTCCACTTGTTTTTTTTTTTTTTTACTTTTCAACCTATAAAGGATGAAAGACTACCTTGAAGCATCAAAATATGTGGTACATGCATGTACCACCATTTTTAATATAGATAATATTTTTATTTTAATATTTTTTTTATTTTCAATTTTCATTCATACCCTTCTCCTTCCCCACCACCCACCTATCTGCCTCCTCCCCCACAACCACCACTGGCCGGAGGATACACCGCCGCTGCAACCTCTGTAACCCAGATCGTAAGGGTCAGCATCACAAATTTGTGGATTTGTCACCCAAAGCTGGAATGGTAATGGTAGAACCACATGGCGGAGAAGACGAGGCACGCGACAGAGAAGACGATAACCATGCTCAGCGGATCTGGTGCGACTTGAGGAGAACGATAACCATGCTCGACAGATCGGGCACGAGCGGTGGCGGCGCGACGCGAGCAGCGGCGATGGAGCATGCTACCGACAATGGTGACTGGTGCGACGACGAAAAGAATCGTGAACGACGTTCGTTGTGGATCGTGCGACCGTTCCAGCGTTCGTTGTGGCGGCTGCGGCCGAAAACCCGCTCTGTTGTAGGATGATGGTGGCAGATCTGGTTTATAGGGGGCGACGATGGTGGTTTTAGGATGAGGCGGTGGTCGGAGCACAGAGGACGACGAAAGCTTTGAACGCACGAGGAATGGTGGAGGACGAGCGTACGGCCGCGATGGAGCCACGGAGGTAGCCGGAGTCGAGGTTCATGGCGATGTGAACCAGAGACCAGAGGGTGGGGATGGAAGGGAAGGGGAAAGAGGTACACCTGTATATACATAATTTGGTGCTTCATGTTAAAAACATTGGTCCCTTTACAATGGTTGAAAAGTCAAAAACCTAAGTGGCAATCTGTTTGTCCAGATTTTGCTACTTGGGTGGTGCATGAAGTGGTGTAAAAATAGGGTGATGTAACTTAGCCTTCACTGCATCAACGATGGGTCGGGGCAATATGCGTACATTGCTAAAGAAATACAGCAAAAATTACTTATATAGCCTTCAAGTTATGTATTCTTTTTCGATAATGTGACTTTTTGATTCACATCTTTCTCAAACTTAAAATTCCAACAACTATTAGGTGTCATGAGAAGATGTTCAAATCTGTCGTCTTTGGGTGAAAATAATAGCAAATGAAATTCAAAGACTAAAAGCTACGGTTACAGAGCAAGCAACATGATGAACGAATCACATTTTGGGAATTCTGCACATACATCTTGAACATTTGCAAACAAGTACCAACTCAATAGTTCACAATCTTTTCATAATCCAAACATTAAACAAACAGTTATTGCAAGATTTAATAAACTCGAAATAGGGAATGGAATAAAGCCAGATTGTACAATATCAACATGCAGAACCAAGCTTCTGATTTCTATATAAAATAAAAATAAAAAAGCAGCAGATTTCACCATTGGATTAGCTGAACACAAAATGGGAAAACACTCCTATATGTGGTGCAACACTGCAATACAGAAATCTTCAAGGTAGAGGAAAGGCATAAGTGAGCACAGCACAATAAGGGAAGTCACAAGAACTTCAACTACTCACCTAATATGTTTAGCTCAGACATAACTTCGCCCTTGCATGACCTTCTGAAATCTGAAACTGTTCAGTTATACCAAAATGAGCCATTAAAAGCCAGACATGGGTAAGCAACTCTCCACCTTTGCTAAGTTGCTTAGCATGAAGAACCCCTCTACAACGGCATGCTGCATGACAAAGCATCTCCACCCAAACATGACTCATCATTTCCCATTTCTGTTCTTTGGTCCAATTCTGCTCTGAATTTAACAACTCCAGTGATTTTGCAAGCCTGCATGCATCAAACAACACCGAGTTGCTTTTAGCTCCTTTAACTTCTAATGGTGGAATTTCTGTATTCACTCTATGTATCATATGACAAGCTTGGTCTCTCTCTTTTATGTACTTCCTTTCCTGCAAAAGCTCACTAGCCTCAGCGAGTGTGTCGTCAAATCTTTTCTGGCCTATTCCGGACGGCAACATAAAAGGGCTTATAACAAGAAGATACAACATATAATTTGACAACAATCTGCTTCTTGTTATGTATCTTTGAAGTTCGCCATTATTTGAGGTATCAACTTGTTGATCTGAATGATAGCAGAGATCTGTTGCAATATGCCAAAGCAAAATGCTTTGATCAAACTCTACTTCTTTAATGTTCCAATCAAGATCTATTGATTTGTCAACATTCCATTTTTGAAGAACTCCTTCACCCCTGAGATCACATAATCTTTTACATGCTTCATAATCTGTTGCATCCCCAGACTTGTCCTTGAGCAGTTTAAAGATGAGTTCTTTCAGTTCCTCAGGGACAGTTTCTCTGTCTTGGTAACAAGACTTCTCCACAAGCTTATTAACGAAAGGGAGTTTCTGAGTCCAAGTCCAAGAAGTCCAACTAATTGGCTTATCTTTCAAACAAAAACTTAAAAAATTGAATTGTGACATCTCATCAGACCACCTGTGTGATAGTTTAAAACATGTTTGATAACATGAGATGATCTTGCAGAGCCAATCCACTAAACAGTGCTTAATGTCACTCAACCGCCGCATTGCCCAATTTGAGCAGAGTAAAACAACAGCACCATACATCTCAAAAACAATAGCCGAAATGAAAAGCACAAAAGTAACAATCTTGTCAGAATTTATTTCTCCTTTGTCTAACAGACAGAAGGCAATAAGTGCAGAAAGTGTAAAAGAAAAGCTCACAGTTTTGAGGAAAACGCCAAGAAGGGAGTGTGTTATGACTGCCTTTGTATATAGCCTATCATACATTAGTTCCAGCTCAATCTCAGTTACTTTAAAAGCATGCTTCCAAGTTTCTCCATCACGACGAAAGAAGTCTCTGCTGCTTTTGCGGGCTTGGAAACTAAGATTAAGATCAGCAAACAAGCACTTGAACTTTTCGAAGAACATGAAACCGTCGTGCATAGCTGCAGCATCTGGAATCTTGTCATTTGCTATTGCCCCTTGAGAATGAGCCGATATTTCGTGACTAGTTTTAATCACGTTCCCTAAGGAAACATGATACCCTTCAGCTTTTCTTGCAGTGTACTCATCCATGAATTTTGCATAATTTGGTCCTGGGTCTGGACCAGGCAGAATGGATTTTCTCAAATATTTGTAGCTTCCCAACCGTTGAGCATAAATCCTCTCAGCGCATTTGATGATTCCTGCGATGAACATCGGGATGGTAATATAATTAAGGTGGTGGCTGCTATTCCACGACCTCCCAACAACAAGAACTGCTATTAGTAACTGGTAAGATAGCTGAAACAAGTGCCGCGACCATAGTTCATTATCTTCTAACGAAAGGGCAGAGATGGTGTCAGGGCCTCCAAGATGCAGAAGAAGGAAGGGTGCCCATGTCATCATAACTATGAAACTTGGATCTGATGAGCTTTTTTGGCTGTTTGCTGAGAGAACGCTCAGCGCGGAGATAGCAAACCCATCTGCACTCACATAGGCAAGCCAGACAAAGAATTGTAGCACTTTATTGGCAACGCTCTTCCTTCGGTTGCCACAGAGGAGTAGGAACATTTGCAACAACACACTAAGTAAAATCAGAAACTCTGGTTTCCATGTGTTCCAGAGATTCAGGAGTTTAGGAATGATCCCGTTCAATAGTATTTCTCTTGTGTATAGTAAACTACACAAACTTGAAAACATGTCTATGCAAAAAGCACTCTCACCAGCAGCGACTGACATTGTTCTTGTGCGCTATCTAGAGTCGCTTGCATCTGTCTTTATAATATTGACTTCTAATAGTCGTTATAGAAAATCATTATTTGGTAGGAAGGTACAAAATCCTTCATCTGACTCCTAACATTAATATACATACATACGAAGGGCATTATTTCCACGAGCCCTATAAGTAGTAGCTGCCATGGACATTTCTTCTAATCGTCGAAGAATTTGATATTCAGAAAATCCATCAATATTCCATTCCAAAATGCCTTCACCATTATATTGTGAAGCATTATCCAAACTATTATCTTCAAATTGAATATCAAGTAAAGTAGGCCTATGATAATAGTTTCGAGAAGTGGGATAGGATCTTGATGTGTTTTTGATTTTATTTAAAACATCAACATCAGAATCTTGAAACTGTTTTTCAAGTTCTAAAACATCATCATTTTTCAAAACATTCAATTTTGAAGAAGATATTTTTAAAGAGGCAAGTTGTTTATTAATTTCATCTAATAAAGTATTAGAAGACTCGTTTCCAATTTTAAGCTCTTTGATCTCAGCATCAGATAATTTGTATGGAGAAATCAAAGGTTTTTCTAATTTTGAAATTGGTTTTGAAGAAGATTCGACTTTGGTCGAAGTTTCAAATTCTTCTGTTGTACTAGCAACCTGATACAACAGTTGATTTGTATAATTCAATTGATGTTGAATATTTTTTATATCATAACGTATCGGATTTTGAACAAAAAGGATTTTGTCATCTTCTTTCATTGATTTGAAAGGAGATCTTTGTAACTTCGACGTTATCAACATTTGGAATTGTGATTTCTTCCAAAGGTGGAATAACTGAAATTACTTCTTTACCCTTTTGGTTTTCCAAATTTTTTTCGCAGAGTTAAGAACTTTTAACTCCAGTCTCAAAAACAAGTGATTTTGAAACCATTCAAGAAGGGAATAGTGTCATCCTAACTAATAGAAACATTTCCTGAAGAATATTCAATAGGTATAGACATGACGGAAGATTCTCGGCTTCTTGGGAGCGAGAATTTCCCGTAGATTCCATTCTAAATTTCTAGAGACTTCATTGTGATTCATCTCCTTGGTGTAACAAAGATTTGATTTATTTAAATTTACTTGCAAAAGCAAAGTATCTTCTTTGGAAGATATGTTCAATGCTTTTGGCGAAATATTCGTCCTCATAGCTTTATAATATATTTTATATATTACATCCATTGGATAGGAATTGGGATTCCAAATTCCTTCCTTTATTTTAATATCCAATTTTATATTATGCTTGTTTTTACCCAAACTTTCCAAAGACATTGTATAGTTAGGGAAATTATTGAAAAACGTGGGACCATCATGAAGATTGGTCTCAATTATAGACAAGATTTGTTCTTCAAATTTACTGGTCGCGTATCTCTTAGACATACACACACAGGTGTGTCTATGCCTAGTCTATGCAAAGGTTTTATCGTGACTTGAATTAAACCAATATGCAAAAATTTGTATTTTTGCTTATGTTCCTTCAACATTGATAAATTCAAGAGATTTAAAGATTCTTGAGTTTTATCTACCTTGATGGTATATTCAGCAGTTTTGATGATAAAATCTGACTTGAACTTGTTAAGTAATTTTGTCTTATATATTTCAGAAACATTAATTGAAGGGATATTCCAATTACTTAGTTTCTGTTCTATATCTGGAAAAATTATTTGTTGTTCATTTATTAAAGTAAAAATGCATCACCAAGTAAAATTTGAAAGTAAAACCAATTCCAAAGAATTGGGAAATTTTTGTGAGCAGTTTGGCTATGAGAAATTAACTCCTCCCTCAAAACAGAGAAGAGTTAATACTCAAAAAATTTCAAAACGTTTTCCTAAAACCAAGAAGTTTTATAAAAAGGAAAAAGAAATAAAACCTTATAAGAAATCCCAAAGGAAATCTTATAAGAAACCTTTTTCAAAGGATTTTAAGAAAAATATCACTTGTTATAAATGTGGTCATGTGGGTCACATGGCTAAAGAGTGTCGTGTGAAACAAAAAATTAAAGAGTTGAAAATGGATGATGATCTTAAAGATCAAATTTCAAAAATTATTCTTTATGATACTAATTCTTCAGAAGAATCATCCTCTGATGATGATTCAGATGTGATATATCATAATCAAGAAACTTCTTCAGATTCTGATGCAGGCTGCTTAAGTTGTGGTTGTCTTGGTGATAACTGTAATTGTAAATTTACAATTAACGTTATTTCTAAAGAAGCAAGAGTTCTTCTTGATTTGATAAATCAAGTGGAGGACCCACAAGTTAAGCTAGCTATGCTAGAAAAATATAAAGAATTAGAATCACAGGAAGTAGAAAAACAAGAATTTAAAGGTTATTCTTTAAAAGAAATTCTGTCTTCACAAAATGTTGCAGAATCCTCTTTTAATCAAGAACCTTTAAGTTTTTCGTTTTTATATAAGGAAATTAAAGTTTTAAAATCTTAAATTACTGATTTGAAACTTAAAACTAAAATTTTGGAGCAAAATTTTTCAAAAACCCCAGGGAAAGGTCGGGCAACAAATCTTTCTGCTTCATCTTCTTCCCAAAGTTTTCAAAATGATTTTAAAACTGATAATCTTGAGGATAATTTCTTACTGAGAATCAAAACTTTACAGCAAAAATGGCATGTGAAAGTCAATTTGAAAATTAAAAACTCTTTTCACAAACCATTCATTGCTTTGATTGATTCTGGAGCAGATCTAAATTGTATCCAAGAAGGTCTGATCCCAACTCAATATTATCAGAAAACAATACAAAAGCTATATACTGCAAATAATGAGAAGCTTCAGGTTAAGTATAAACTTGAAGAAGCTAGTATTTGCAATAATGACATTTGTTTTAAAAATTCTTTTTTGTTAGTCAAAAATATGTCTGAGCAAATTATTTTGGGAACTCCTTTTATCACTCAACTTTATCCTTTTGGAGTTTCTGAAAATGGTTTAACGACAAAAAGAAATAATCAGGAAATTCTTTTTGAATTTTTAAATCCTGTTGTGAGAGAGAGTTGAACAGTGGATCAGAATGTGAGAGAGTTACTTCTCTCTTTCTGGTTGGTACAATATGTGTGTCTATCTGGAATGCCTAATGGGGAGGCAATCCTTATAACCTACCAGCAGAGAGTAGGGGACCTCTCAACGGGTTAATATTAGAATGGCCCAGCCCATCATAGGGTCACTCTTAGTAAATACCCAATAACAATTTCATCAATTGGTTACGTAATTAAGAATTAATTTTATAACTGATATATTAATAATTTAATCACCAATTAATGCTAATCCACATATTATTACACATGTTAAATTAAAAAATTTAACAATTCTCCCACTTGGATAGCATTAATCAATTATTAAAGAGAAATACCAGTTACGATCAAAGCACACGTTAACCAGCAGTATAAGAAATATAAGCTTTAACAATGCAGAAATAGTATCCGATAGGGAAGTAAATCATACATGCTAAAGACTCATATCTCACATAAAGAATGATGAATATAAAATTGCATATAATTAATAAAGAGAAATATGCAATTTAAGAATGGTCCAAGCATCTTAAAATGCTATAAGAGATATGGAAACAAGAGTGACGTCAATTTACATATCTCATAAAAACGATAATGGGCAAATAATGGTTTCAGACTCCCACTAATCCAATACATCAAAAGACTTAACTAAGCCCATATGAATTACATGATTCCGGAATATTCCAACAGTTAAGCCTTTGGTTAGTGGATCCGCAAGCATGTTTCCTGTATCAATATGCTCAATACGAGTCTGAAACTCCTGAATCTTCTCTCTAACGAACAAATATTTCACATCAAAATGCTTAGTGCGAGAAGAGCTTCTATTGTTATGAGAGAAGTTCACAGCAGCAATATTGTCACAATATATCACAAGTGGCCTAGATATGCTTTCAACAATATGAAAGCCGGAAATTAAATTTTTCAGCCACATGGCTTGACAAGTAGCCTCATAGCAAGCAACATACTCGCCTTCCATGGTAGAAGTAGCCGTAAGCGTCTGTTTGACGTTTTTCCAAGAAATAGCTCCTCCCGCCATCATAAAGATAAAGCCAGTAGATTTTCAGGTCGTCAGGGCAACCTCGCGAAATCGAATCGGGAATAACCAATGACCGAAGTTGATCGGACTTCTTATAGGTCAACATATAATCTTTGGTTCCCTGCAAATATCTCATGACCTTTTTACGGCTTTCCAATGACCCAAACCTGGGTTGCTCAAGTATCTCCCTAAAGCATTTACAAGAAAAGCAATGTCTGGACGAGTACAAACTTGAGCATACATTAAACTCGCCAACAATGGAAGCATATGGGACTTTTTCCATTTCATTTATTTCTACATCATTTTGAGGACATTGAGATTTAGAGAATTTTTCCTCACCCTTTTGAACAGTGCAGCACATGGGGAGCAAGAATGCATATTAAACCTTTTGAGGACCTTTTCAATATATCCTTTTGAGAAAATCCAAGAACACCACGTGACCTATCACGATAAATCTGGATGCCTAAAACAATGAAGCATCACCAAGGTCTTTCATATCAAAGTGGCTACTCAACATGAGTTTTGTCTCGGTCGAATTTTAACACAACCGCTAGCAAGAAGTATATCATCAACATATAGAACGAGAATGATGAACTCACCCTCACAAGTCTTCAAGTAAACGCACCGATCCGAGGCATTTTCTTTGAAGCCAAGAGAAGTGACAACCTGATCAAACTTCAAATACCATTGTCCGGAGGCCTGTTTCAGTCCATAAATAGACTTATTCAGCTTGCAAACCAAGTGGTCTTTGCCTGTTTGATGAAACCTTCAGCTGAACCATGTAAACATCTTGATGAAGGTCTCCATTCGGAAAAGCCGTCTTCACATCCATCTGGTGAAGTTCTAGATCAAAATGAGCTACCAAAGCCATGACAACTCGAAATGAATCTTTTGTAGAGACTGGTGAGAAAGTCTCCTTATAGTCAATGCCTTCTCTTTGGTTATAGCCTTTAGCTACTAGTCTGGCTTTGTACCTTTCAACTTTACCATCTGGAGTACGTTTGGTTTTGAAAACCCATTTGCATCCAACAGGTTTACAACCAATTGGTAATTCCTCTAGACTCCAAACACCATTATGAGACATAGAAGACAACTCATCATGCATAACATTCAGCCAATCAGAAGCATGAGAGCTAGAAATTGCCTCCTTAAAGGTAATAGGATCATCATCATCATTGAGGTCAAACTCATGTTCAAGAAGATATACAACATAATCACTCCCGGTATGGAAGGTCTGCGCACTCTTTGAGATCGTCTCAGTGGAATTTCATCAACAATAAGATCATGTTCTTGTTCATCTACTAGCGGTGCTGCCACACCATCTTCATGTTGAAGATTCTGATCATCATCATTAGCTGGAATCATAACTTCTGTAGGAAAAGGAACAGCTGGTATAGGAACAATGGTGGGATCTTCTCTAAGAGTAACTGGTCGTGGTATATCACTCCCACTATCCAAGTCATCCTCAAAGAAAATCGCTCGATCAGATTCGACGACTCGCATAGAATGAGATGGACAATAGAATCTGCTACCTCTGGAACCCACACAATAGCCAATAAAGAAACCACTAACAGTCTTAAGATCAAGCTTTTTAGACTGAGGATTATAAGGTCTAACTTCTGCCTTACAACCCCATACATGAAAATGTTTCAAACTCGGCTTCTTTCCACTCATGAGCTCATATGGAGTTTTTGGTACAGACTTGCTGGGTACTTGATTTAGAATGTAGACAGCAGTTTTTAAGGCATCTCCCCAAAGAAAGTCTGGCAATGATGAATGGCTCAACATACATCTTACCATATCCATAAGTGTGCGGTTACGCCTCTCTGCAACTCCATTTTGCTCAGGAGTACCAGGCATAGTGTATTGAGCTTCAATACCGCATTCCTCAAGAAATCTGGCAAAAGGTCCTGGGTTTCTACCCGTCTCATTATATCTACCATAGAACTCTCCACCTCTGTCAGATCTTACACATTTTATCTTCCTACCTGTTTTCAACTCAACAGCAGCCTTAAAAGATTTGAAAGCATCTAGGGAACTAGACTTTTCTTGAAGGAGATCTATCCATCCATATCTCAAGAAATCATCTATAAAGGTAATGAAGTACCCATATCCACCCATGGCAGTGGGTGTAATAGGTCCACACAGGTCGGTGTGAATCAACTGTAGCACATCATCACACCTATTTGCTGCTTTATTCCTAACCTTGGCAAAAGAATTTACCCTTGATGCAATCAATACATGTATCAAAATCGGAGAAGTCTAGATCATGGAGAATACCTTCCTTGACTAGCCTCTCAATACGGGGCCTAGAAATATGCCCCAAACGTCGATGCCATAACATAGAAGAATGTTCATTAATCCTACTGCGTTTGTTTCCAACAAAGAATTGTGAGACATGTCATGTAGATTTAACATATAAAGGCCATCACGTAAAACCCCTGAACCAACAGAAATAGAATCTGAACAAACAATCAATTTTCCACTACCAAACTTAAAGGTGTAACCACATTTATCCAAAGCAGAAACAGAAATCAAGTTCCTTCTCATAGAAGGTGCATACACAGCATCTCTTAAAAGCAAATTATGTCCAGAAGGAAAAAGTAAAGAAACAATTCCAATGTCAATAACAGAAACTCCAGCTCCATCTCCCATAATAATTTTAGACTCAGCATCACTTGGTTTCCTCAGGCTTGTGAACCCCTGCAAGGAATTCACAACATGAATGGTTGCACCTGAATCAAACCACCAAGTATTTGGAGGAACATCAATGACATTGGATTCAAAGCATGTTAAAGCCAGGAATATACCATGCTTCTCTTGTTTCTTTTTCAAGAAATAGCAATCATCTACCTTGTGGCCATACTTCTTACAATACTTGCAGTTACCCTTGAAGAAACTTTTCTTAGCCTGCAGATGCTGCTTTGCATTTTTCTTCTTTCCCTTTTGATCTTTCTTCACAAATCTTGAACCTGACTTAGAAGTTTGATTTGGATCGAGATGCAAGACAAAATGAGCACTGTGAGATTTACCCTTTTTAATGGACTCTTCTTCTTGTGTAACAATGGCAATCATCTCGTCCACTGTCCATTCAGCCTTCTGTGTATTGTAAGAGGTCTTCATAACATCGAATTGTGAAGGAAGAGATTCAAGAACCCGATAGATTAAAGTACTTTCGCCAATTTCAACTTTAAGAGATTTCAGTTTGTTGTAATAGTGCATCAGCTTCATGATATGCTCACGCACACCATCGACCCCATCATATTTGGTCTTGTCAAACAAGGAAAGATATCGACTTTTCCGAGCCTTCTCAAAAGTCATAAATTTCTCCCCAACAGACTTTTCGATATTCCTTAGCATTATCGGTCTCTATGATACTCTGCCTGATGGATTTTTCCATAGTATACTTCATCACTTTCGTGCACACTCTATTAGAGTGTTCCCATTTCTCATAAGCAATCCTCTGTGGCTGCAAAGAGACTCATTTGTGAGAGCTGCTGGCTTGTCTTCCCTCAAGGCCAGATCCAAGTCAGCAATGGTTAAGTAGAGATCTAGAGACTCTTTCCAGTCCTCATAGTTTGTCCCATTTAGAGTTTTGACAGAATTTGGGAAGGAGGCTGACATAAAACAACGAATAAGGAATCATTAAGAATTGAAAGGTAATATGATTCCATATATATGTTCAGCCAATCTTGCCCATAATACAAATTTCTTATTCATTATAATTCTGCCTAAGGGTCCCGAATCATAATAAATAAGAAATATAATAAGAAGAATAATACAATGTACAAAACTTACATCACCAAAATTTCCAATACCGATAGGGTACTTGAAAACCATAATTGACATAAGCTTGAGACAATAGTACGATGTATAATAACGAATTACATTAATAATAGTACACCGATAGGGTATAATTATTATTAATATAATACAAATATAACACATTAGAATAATTAATTATTTAACAACACAAATTTTGTATAATTATACCCACGATAGGTGAGTTCATAACTATACAAAATATCAATAGTCATGCTACAATTATACATTAGAAAAATTATATTGTATAACAAATGCAAAGATAGAACACACAACTTAATTCACATAAGGCTCTAAAATTAATTCCATCTATATGACACATGATCAAGGAGAGTATAACATATCAAAGTGTCACAAAAAAGTAGGGAACAATCACAAAATTTTAGATCAAAACCTTAGAGTACAGTATTAAAAAAATACAATATATTTTTCGGATTTAACCATATAAAATGATTCGCGAGGCGAGAGGTATCTCGCGAGGTGAATCTTGTGAAAAGTCAGCAACGTTTGGTCTTCTCGCGGGTACTCGCGAGGCGAGTCAAGTGTTCGCAAGGCAACCCAGAAACCTTTCATTTTCCTAGAACAGTCAGCCTTCGGGGTCGCGAGGCGAGAAGAAGTCATGGCAACCCAGAGACCTTTCATTTTCCTAGAACAGTCAGCCTTCGGGGTCGCGAGGCGAGAAGAGTAGTCGCGGGGCGACCCAGAGAGGATGACAATTTCACTGTTCTGCTGGCTTTCAGGTTCGCGAGGCGAGAATAATCTCGCGAGGCGAATCTGGAATTCCACAGATGCTGATGCCCAGAATCGCGAGGCGAGCATACACTCGCGGGGCGAAGCATCGATTTCTTACGTTTTATTTGATAAAATCCAACGATTTTCGAGTATGATACTCGAATAACATGCGGGAATTGATTCAAGAACTTTAGAAAAACAAAACCCACGAATTTGTACAAAAAATTGTTCTTGATCCAATTCTGCAATAGCTATAATATGTATCTATTTGGCTCTGATACCAATTGAAAGAAAAACCTATAATCCTAATTTGTTTAAACATCATACAGATACAAATTATAGCATATTAGACATGTTAATTAAAGGAGAGGAGAAGAATTTCACACCTTGGAGAGTCGCAGAATCCATCACGGTAGATCAGATTGTGAGAGAGAGTTGAACAGTGGATCAGAATGTGAGAGAGTTACTTCTCTCTTTCTGGTTGGTACAGTATGTGTGTCTATCTGGAATGCCTAATGGGGAGGCAATCCTTATAACCTACCAGCAGAGAGTAGGGGACCTCTCAACGGGTTAATATTAGAATGGCCCAGCCCATCATAGGGTCACTCTTAGTAAATACCCAATAACAATTTCATCAATTGGTTACGTAATTAAGAATTAATTTTATAACTGATATATTAATAATTTAATCACCAATTAATGCTAATCCACATATTATTACACATGTTAAATTAAAAAATTTAACAACATTTGCAACAACACACTAAGTAAAATCAGAAACTCTGGTTTCCATGTGTTCCAGAGATTCAGGAGTTTAGGAATGATCCCGTTCAATAGTATTTCTCTTGTGTATAGTGAACTACACAAACTTGAAAACATGTCTATGCAAAAAGCACTCTCACCAGCAGCGACTGACATTGTTCTTGTGCGCTATCTAGAGTCGCTTGCATCTGTCTTTATAATATTGACTTCTAATAGTCGTTATAGAAAATCATTATTTGGTAGGAAGGTACAAAATCCTTCATCTGACTCCTAACATTAATATACATACATACGAAGGGCATTATTTCCACGAGCCCTATAAGTAGTAGCTGCCATGGACATTTCTTCTAATCGTCGAAGAATTTGATATTCAGAAAATCCATCAATATTCCATTCCAAAATGCCTTCACCATTATATTGTGAAGCATTATCCAAACTATTATCTTCAAATTGAATATCAGGTAAAGTAGGCCTATGATAATAGTTTCGAGAAGTGGGATAGGATCTTGATGTGTTTTTGATTTTATTTAAAACATTAACATCAGAATCTTGAAACTGTTTTTCAAGTTCTAAAACATCATCATTTTTCTAAACATTCAATTTTGAAGAAGATATTTTTAAAGAGGCAAGTTGTTTATTAATTTCATCTAATAAAGTATTAGAAGACTCGTTTCCAATTTTAAGCTCTTTGATCTCAGCATCAGATAATTTGTATGGAGAAATCAAAGGTTTTTCTAATTTTGAAATTGGTTTTGAAGAAGATTCAACTTTGGTCGAAGTTTCAAATTCTTCTGTTGTACTAGCAACCTGATACAACAGTTGATTTGTATAATTCAATTGATGTTGAATATTTTTGATATCATAACGTGTCGGATTTTGAACAAAAAGGATTTTGTCATCTTCTTTCATTGATTTGAAAGGAGATGCTGTAATTTCAACGTTATCAACATTTGGAATTGTGATTTCTTCCAAAGGTGGAATAACTGAAATTACTTCTTTACCCTTTTGGTTTTCCAAATTTTTTTCAGAGAGTTAAGAACTTTTAACTCCAGTGCTGAAAAACAGTGATTTTGAAACCATTCAAGAAGGGAATAGTGTCATCTTAACTAATAGAAACATTTCCTGAAGAATATTCAATAGGTATAGACATGACGAGAAGATTCGGCTCTTCGGGAGCGGAATTTCGTAGATTCCATTCTAAATTTCTAGAGACTTCATTGTGATTCAGTCTCCTTGGTGTAACAGCATTTGATTTATTTAAATTTACTTGCAAAAGCAAAGTATCTTCTTTGGAAGATATGTTCAATGCTTTTGGCGAAATATTCGTCCTCATAGCTTTATAATATATTTTATATATTACAGCCATTGGATAGGAATTGGGATTCCAAATTCCTTCCTTTATTTTAATATCCAATTTTATATTATGCTTGTTTTTACCCAAACTTTCCAAAGACATTGTATAGTTAGGAAAATTATTGAAAAACGTGGGACCATCATGAAGATTGGTCTCAATTATAGACAAGATTTGTTCTTCAAATTTACTGGTCGCGTACATACACACACAGGTGTGTCTATGCCTAGTCTATGCAAAGGTTTTATCGCGACTTGAATTAAACCAATATGCAAAAATTTGTATTTTTGCTTATGTTCCTTCAACATTGATAAATTCAAGAGATTTAAAGATTCTTGAGTTTTATCTACCTTGATGGTATATTCAGCAGTTTTGATGATAAAATCTGACTTGAACTTGTTAAGTAATTTTGTCTTATATATTTCAGAAACATTAATTGAAGGGATATTCCAATTACATAGTTTCTGTTCTATATCTGGCAAAATTATTTGTTGTTCATTTATTAAAGTAAAAATGCATCACCAAGTAAAATTTGAAAGTAAAACCAATTCCAAAGAATTGGGAAATTTTTGTGAGCAGTTTGGCTATGAGAAATTAACTCCTCCCTCAAAACAGAGAAGAGTTAATACTCAAAAATTTTCAAAACGTTTTCCTAAAACCAAGAAGTTTTATAAAAAGGAAAAAGAAATAAAACCTTATAAGAAATCCCAAAGGAAATCTTATAAGAAACCTTTTTCAAAGGATTTTAAGAAAAATATCACTTGTTATAAATGTGGTCGTGTGGGTCACATGGCTAAAGAGTGTCGTGTGAAACAAACAATTAAAGAGTTGAAAATGGATGATGATCTTAAAGATCAAATTTCAAAAATTCTTCTTTATGATACTAATTCTTCAGAAGAATCATCCTCTGATGATGATTCAGATGTGATATATCAGAATCAAGAAACTTCTTCAGATTCTGATGCAGGCTGCTTAAGTTGTGGTTGTCTTGGTGATAACTGTAATTGTAAATTTACAATTAACGTTATTTCTAAAGAAGCAAGAGTTCTTCTTGATTTGATAAATCAAGTGGAGGACCCACAAGTTAAGCTAGCTATGCTAGAAAAATATAAAGAATTAGAATCACAGGAAGTAGAAAAACAAGAATTTAAAGGTTATTCTTTAAAAGAAATTCTGTCTTCACAAAATGTTGCAGAATTCTCTTTTAATCAAGAACCTTTAAGTTTTTCGTTTTTATATAAGGAAATCAAAGTTTTAAAATCTGAAATTACTGATTTGAAACTTAAAACTAAAATTTTGGAGCAAAATTTTTCAAAAACCCCAGGGAAAGGTCAGGCAACAAATCTTTCTGCTTCATCTTCTTCCCAAAGTTTTCAAAATGATTTTAAAACTGATAATCTTGAGGATAATTTCTTACTGAGAATCAAAACTTTACAGCAAAAATGGCATGTGAAAGTCAATTTGAAAATTAAAAACTCTTTTCACAAACCATTCATTGCTTTGATTGATTCTGGAGCAGATCTAAATTGTATCCAAGAAGGTCTGATCCCAACTCAATATTATCAGAAAACAATACAAAAGCTATATACTGCAAATAA
Source organism: Sophora flavescens (assembly GCA_030762895.1). NCBI lineage: Eukaryota > Viridiplantae > Streptophyta > Magnoliopsida > Fabales > Fabaceae > Sophora > Sophora flavescens. The sequence continues at coordinate 64,731,892 of CM061069.1, forward strand.
TGAGAAGCTTCAGGTTAAGTATAAACTTAAAGAAGCTAGTATTTGCAATAATGACATTTGTTTTAAAAATTCTTTTTTGTTAGTCAAAAATATGTCTGAGCAAATTATTTTGGGAACTCCTTTTATCACTCAACTTTATCCTTTTTGGAGTTTCTGAAAATGGTTTAACGACAAAAAGAAATAATCAGGAAATTCTTTTTGAATTTTTAAATCTTGTTAAGTCAAAAGATTTAAATGCAATTTCTGATACTTTTGACGAAACAAATTTTTTATCTATTTTAAATGGGAAACAAAATCAGATTTGTTTTCTTCAAAAAGAAATTCTTTACCAGAAAATTGAAAAACAATTACAAGATCCTTTAATTAAGGAAAAGGTAATTGCTTAGCAAAAAGAATTTGAAACTGAAGTTTGTTCCATTATTCCGAATGCTTTTTGGAATAGGAAAATTCATACTGTTTCTTTACCATATGAAAGAAATATTCCAACCAAAGCTCGTCCTATTCAGATGAATAGTGAGACTTTGGAGTTTTGCAAAACAGATATTCAAGATCTTTTGAATAAGAAATTGATAAGGCCTAGCAAGTCCCCTTGGAGTTGCACTGCCTTTTACGTAAATAATAATTCTGAAATTGAGCGTGGCGAACCGCGTATGGTTATTAATTATAAGCCTTTGAATAAAGCGTTACAATGGATTCTATTAGTTTTGCTCCTTTAAATAGGAGTCATTCCACAAGATCTTTTAGGACTTGTCCTGAGGGATCTAGACAAACTAATACAAACAATTCACGAAGATCAATGGATTCTTTCCATTCTTTGAGATTACCAGGAGTGAGCAATCAAAGGATTTGATCAAAAGGCTGCACAATGCAGTTATCTTTTCAAAATTTGATTTAAAATCCGGTTATTATCAAATAGCTTTGAAAGAAGAGGATAAATACAAAACTGTTTTTACTGTGCCTTTGGGCCATTATGAGTGGAATGTAATGCCTCTAGGTTTGAAAAATGCTCCTTCTGAATTTCAAAATATTATGGATGAAATATTAAAGCCTCATTCTGAGTTCGCTTTAATATATATCGATGACATCCTAATATTTTCAAATTCCTTGGAACAACATTTCAAACATTTGCATATTTTCAAGGAAACAATAAAAAGAAATGGAATGGCTTTGTCTGCCAAAAAGACAAAACTTTGTTTACAAAAAATAAGGTTTTTGGGCCATGAAATATTTCAGGGCACAGTAACACCCATCAGCAGGAGTATTGCTTTTGCTGATAATTTTCCAAATGAATTAAAAGATAAAACACAACTTCAAAGGTTTTTGGGTTGTTTGAATTATGTTTCGGAATTTATTCCTAACATTAGGATAAAATGTAAGCCTCTCTATAGTAGACTTAGAAAGACTAAGAATCACAAACCTTGGTCTGTTGAGTTGTCTAAATTAGTGGCTGGAATTAAACAGGAAGTCAAGTCTTTACCGTGTCTTGGTATTCCTCATCCAGATGCCAGTCTAATAGTTCAGACCGATGCATCAGAAAAGGGATATGGTGGTATCCTACTGCAAATCCTTCCAGAGTCAAAAGTGGAACAAATTGTCAGATACCACTCTGGTCTTTGGATTTCTTCACAAGAAAAATATAGTACTATTAAAAAAGAAATTTTATCTATAGTGCTATGTATCACAAAATTTCAAGATGGTCTTTTCAATAAAAGGTTTTTATTACGAGTAGATTGCAAAGCTGCAAAGGATGTTTTAGAAAAAGATGTTAAAAATCTTGTTTCAAAACATATTTTTGCCAGATGGCAAAGTCTTTTGAGTTGCTTTGATTTTGAAATTGAATATTTAAAAGGAGAAAATAATTTCATCCCTGATTATCTAACCAGGGAATTTTTGCAGGTTTCTATAAAATAATGGCGCACAGGGCCCAAGGAGGGTCTACCAGAGGTGGGGCATCCCCTTCCTCTTCAAAATCAAAACCTCTCACAATAGACTCATTTGCCCCCAGTGCAACTAAAATAGCCTCTACCCCAATATCGGCCCAACAGCCCGCTAAAAATACTTCCCTTGAAATAACCAACCGTTTTACCCCTTTGGGTAAACCCCCAAACACCCAACCAAAAAGCCCACAACAAAATATCCAAACTCTCGATAGAGAACCTCTCCAACAAAAATTTAAACCCCAATGTCAAAGGTTACTGCTTCTGGAGCCCGAAATGGGTGATCCATCAAATAGTGTTTCAGGACCCTGGAACATTTACTCAAAATATTTTCAAGAAGGATGTGGTTGGATTCAAGCTTTTGGATCCAAGAAAAATTTGAAATTTTATCAATTTATTTTAATAAACTCTGGGTCTGTTGAAATAAATGAAAATGAAAATGAAAAAGCCAAGGGAATAGTGGCGTATTCCCAATGCAAGATTTTAAAAGTGTTGACCATGTCTGATTTGGGTCAACACCCTTTAAAGCCCAAAAGATTTTCTCGGGTATTCGATCCGGCAGTATATGACTATGTGGACTACCAAAATGCTTGGGAACACTTTTAAAATATTCCCAATGAAAAACATTCTTGGTATTTCATTATAGTAAGTAATCAATCTGTGTACCCTTCTTGGTTTATGGATTGGTTTGTGCGTTTTGGGTTGTCTGTTGAAATACTCCCAAACGCCATTTATTCAAAATACTTAGAGTTCAAAACTCTAACTCCAAAACTTCAGGCTCATGAAAAATTACTACATTTTTGTGCACAGTTTGGAATTTCATGGTTGCTTCGATATAACTATGATATTCGTGCACATCTCCCTGAGCCTTTTCCCAAATGGATTTGTGCTTCCATTCTTGTTTCTTGGTGGCGCAAGTTCAATGAGGATTTGTATTATCAAAATTTGAGACTTGGAAGAAGCATGGACTTCAGAAGAGGAGACTGCCTCAGTCCATCACCCCTGCCAATTCTCCTTCCAGAAATAAAGATAAGAATATTGTTGGGACTGCTTCCTCAGTATTTCCCAGCCAGCTAGTCCTTTTTCACCATATACATTAACATTGGACGCCTCGTCCCCAGCAGAATTAAAGAAAAAATTGTTAGAAGCTGCATCAACAGTTGGTTCAGATGAAGAAACTGAAGTACCAGCTATTGAAGCAGAAGACTTTGAAGAATTTAATCCTTATCTGGAAAATAATGACCCAGATATAAGATTTTTTGACTAAAATATTTAGAATCAGTTTGTCGCATCTCCGAAAGGCTGAAAAAATGTCCGACAAGATAAAATGGATTCCCACTCAGAAAATAAAGTAGAGTCCTTTGGACACAAATGTGGCCGCCCATGTGCCATTCTGCTTTAATAAAGAAAAGTCGTTTGTCGTGTTCTGCCGAAAGCAGATTCGTGGCAGACAAAAATAAAGCTCAACAGTGAAAGCTGGTATCAGAAGTCAAAAAGAGAATAATACCTGCTTTTCGGATTTGAAGCATTTGAAATCCGCGACCCTCAGCCGAAGGCTCCTCCCTCTATATAAGGAACCTCAAGATTTAGTTAAAGGCATCGCTTATTTTCCATCAGAGCGATTTAGTTAAAGGCATCGCTTATTTTCCATCAGAGCTTACTAATCTCTCTTGTTTGTAATCTTGCAGTTTTATAAGTATTCTCAAGTTTTCTTACAAGCTTCAATGCTTTGTAAGTTCTGTAATATTTTCTCAACATATTGTAAACATTCGCTTAAATCTTGGCATATAGTGAATTTTGAGAAAATCAGAAAATATTTTCTAAATCTTTATTTTATATTTTCTAAATCTTTATTTTATATACTCTGATATTTTCATATTTTGCTTCTTCACCTGTATTCTTCAATGATTTCTCTAACATCTTTCTGTGAAATGATCCGCAGTGGCCACATTGACATTTTTTTGAGAGAACTGTTTACTATGATTTATTTTGAAAAATTACTTTTACCTAATTTACTTTTCATACAGTTCCATTACTATTATTTCTTCTTGGTTTTAGTGTAAAAATATAATGGATCATGGATATTACTCTCCTTTTTTCAGGTGTGGGTTTGGGAAAAGTGAGCAGGTCTCTCTTTGTCTTTGGTATGATCCTTGATCGGAGATTGACCCAATTACCCGGAGGTTTGGTGAGCAGATTATTTATGACTTTAGCCTCCTAAAAGAAGCTAGTTACTGATATTAGGATTGGGGTAAGATACACTCATATTTTGTACTATCCACTATATCATTCATATGTGACAAATTTTGGATCAATACTGTAGTCAAACTATATGAATACAGTATATTGTAGTATAATATATATACTCTTTGTATTTGTAAATTTAATCCATATTAAAATAATATTTTTTTATTAAAAAACTGATTATATTAAAAAATAATATTTTCATATGAACTAAAATAATGTTCGTTGTCAATAATATTTTGTAATATAATCAATTTTTTTAATCGAAAAACATTATTTTAATATGGGTTAAATTTATGAATACAAAGAGTACATATACTATACTATATTATACTGTATTCATATAGTTTGACTACAGTATAATACAACTAGAAAGTTTGAAATTTTGACCAACCTATGTAATAATTTGATTGACCTAAAATTTGTCACATAAGTAATATAATGGATAGTATAAAATATGAGTAACGCATCATAATCACACCTCAAATATTATCATTGTTGTTCTTTCAAATTAATGCCTTTAGGCTTTAGTCAATAAAAATAGTCCAAGTGGTGAATTTTTTTAATCCTATTTGGTGTGGTGAGACTTGGTCAATAAGCATGTATTTACGGGATAAAGTTTTGTTCCAATATTAAGAATATTAACGTGCTAGAGTAATTCTTTTAGATTTTGATAGAATTGATGTTGGTAGAATTGATTTTGAAAAAATTAAGGTTAAAAAAATTGATTTGTGTTTGGTACAATATTTTAAAAGTAAGTTTAAAGAATTGATTTTATTTGGATGATAAAATAAAATCACTTTTGAGGTGTAAATATGTAGAATTTTGTGGATCCTATATCTACAATCAATTATTTTCAACGGAAAAGCTAAAAAATTTTGTTTCCACAAAACTCAGTTTTGACCATCATGAATCAATTATTTCCGACTGGATTTTGTACCCAAATACCTCAGTGTAGTAGTTGGGGTTTGGGGCTGAAACAGAGTTACCAAACAAGCACTTCGAATGTGTTTGGGAAAGCTGGAAAAAAAAAGATTATGTTGATAATCAATTTTGTATAATCAGAATCTGTTTTTATTTTGGTCTATTTGCTTAAAAACAATTTTAAGATAATCTATTTCTTTTGGGTAGAGCAAAAAAAATTACTTTTGTATAATAAATTACAAAAAAATGGTATGAAGTTATTTGTATAATTTAATAATATTTGTTTAGAAGTTAATTTTATAGGGATAAACAGGGAAGAGAGTTTTGAGAATGAAAAATAATCAAATCACAACAATCTTAAGTTAGAAAAAACTAGATGGCATAAAATAGTTTTTTTTTCCTAATTTTTTTTTTAAATTTAATAAAAATATCAAATATGACAAATTATTTATAAAACAACTTTTAAGTTGAAAAATAGTTGAAATCAGAAAAAATAATCATTTACCAAAAACAGTCTCAGTGTTTAAGCCAGAGTTTATATTTAAAAAAAATTGGGTGACAACTTGCAGGAATCATCTCGCCCTTCATTTCACATCTGACATGTGACTCCTGCAAGTAAAAACAACGACAATTGCAATTTTATTTTATTTTTTGTTGATAAACACGACAATTGCAATTTTATAAGTCCCAGTTGTAGGATATTTTAATGGCATTTTGTTTGGTGAGTGCTTTAGCCAATTAAAAAATTATCCCCTCTAGTTGGATATTTTATTGATATTTGATTTGGTGACTGTTTGAGACGACTAAAAAAAATATTAATCAATATCCTTACAGTACTTTTAAAGAATTAAGAAAGAAAATGATGTATAAAAAAAATATGTATTTAATATATTGAAAAATATTATACTTAATTTTTCAATTCAATATTTTTTTGTTAATATCTTAATCAATATTCTTAAGAGGCTCGTTAACAAGATCCTTAAAAAAAAAAAAAAAAGATACCAACTTGTTGGATATATAGTGAATGTCAAGTTGGGACGAATAATACCAAGTATAGATAAATTATAATAGTTAGCATTAATTATGATAAATTATAATAACAAGTATTAATTAACACCATCCAAAATTCCAAACTAAACTAAACTTTCATTTGAATTGAAAAGGGAACATTTTCACTTCAAACTAGACTAAATGGGATAAATTGAATTTATTCAATGTAACGAAAAAAAATGAAATTTATTCAAATGAAATTATTTATATTTAGAATAAAAGTACAAATTGGTCTCGAAAAATTTAGACAATCCACTTTTGGTCCTTAAAAAATAAATTAATTAACACTTAGTCCCTCAAATTTACAAATACAAGACACATTAGTTCCTCCTTCCACTTCTAATGTCTGTTTACCAACCTATGTATCTCATTACCCATCATGTCTGACTCATTAGTGCTCCTATATAGTCGATGACAAATTTCCACATTAAAAACCAATAAAAAAGTGAAAAACATACACAAATTTCAGATATCATGGTTTTAAAATTTTGCTCTTTTTTTATCAATTTTGTTCATTTTTTCACGGTGGAAATTCGTCATAGGACTTACAGAACCATCGGCGAGTCAGCCGGGATGGTTAACGGGACACATAGGCAAGTAAACTGACGTTGGGAATCAAATGAGGGACTATTGTGTCCCACATTTGTAAATTTGAGGGACTAAATAGCTAATTTATTTTTTTATTAACCATAAGTGGGTCCTCAAAAATTTTCAAGGTCTAATTTGATCTTTTACTCTTGTATTTATTTTAACGTCCCACTTAAAGGAGGCGTTTGGTATGCCTTAAACTTTTATGGGAATGTTACTTGTGAATTGTTGATTCTCTATTTGCATTAAGGACATCTTTTCTAGAAATATTAATGTTATTTTTAAGGTTTAATTGCATTTTTGGTCTCTCTACTATTGTGTATATGCAATTTTAGTCATTATTTTTTTAGGACATTTTGTCATTCTATTTTTTCAATGTTGTAAATTCAATTCTTTCGTTTAATGCCTTCAATTTTTGTAATGATCAACATAGAGGAATTATTCCTTACATAAAACCTCTAGTTGAGCTTCTACAATAAAGAACCTTGTGGTGGAACTAAAAGAAATGGTCCAGTAAAGGAGGGATGAAATTGTTAAATGACAAAGAAAAACCATTGAATCATGCTAAAGCAGAGAAGCAGAGATGAAGCAGTTAAATCAGAGGTTCTATGTGCTTATAGGAGTGGTTTGTCTTGGTTGACATTGGCCAAATTGGACTGAATGGTCGAATTTACAACATTAAAAAAAGGGGTCAAATGTCCTAATTAAAAAATTATATAGACCAAAATCATACATAACTAATAGTAGGGTAAGCAAAAACGCAGTTAAGCATATTTAAAAAATATACTCAATTATAGATTAATTAAGACTGAATAATAAAAATTCAAACAAAATTAAAAAATTAAAATTAAAATAATTTTAAAAAATAATGCAGGCCAATCACATAGGTTCTTTCCTACCCAATAAAAATATATTTCTCGTGTTTCTCTTTGCAACCTTTACTATCTGGAGTTGCTTGCATCTTGTCACTATAGTATTTTTTTTCGATCTACTTTAAGGAACATCCCACTGTTAATTTGAGACGGGGATTAATCTTCCGCGAGAGTTTGTTCGGTACTTCGATTGGTGGCATCTCCCTCAGCTGAGGTTTTTCAAACCCGAAACCTTGATTAAGGAACGAGAGGCCTTTAACAACTCACCCCAACCTCAATTGATTGTCTCAATAGTATTGACTTCTTATATATAGTCAATTAGTCGTTATAGAAAATTATAGTTGGTGGGAAAGGTATAGTAAACAATGACAAAATCCTTCGTGTGTAGATTAATTTGGTGTAGTGAGACTTGATGAATAATAAGGTTAAAGTTGTGCTCCAATATTAACGACATTAACACTCAGAGTTTGAGTCAATTTAAAGAAGTTTAAGTTTAAAGTGGGTGATGCAAGAATCAGCCGGCTCTTCACGTGACTTATGTAATAAATAAATAAATAACACGACAACAATAATTGCAATTTTAAATATGGTGAGTTTGAGTTAATTAAATAAATAGTCCCAGTTGTTGGATATTTTAATGGTGTTTGGTTTGGTGAGTACTTGAGCCAATTAAAAAAATATTCCCACTTGCTGTATATTTTAATGGCTCGTTTGGTACGTGGTTGGGATAAGAGAGATATGATAGGATAAACTATCATATTCTGTCAGAAACTGTTGTTGGCGAGTCATCAAAATATAATAAATCAATCATGTCACCTATCATATTATGTTCATCTAGTTAAAATTCTACCCTGATGAGAGAGCTGAGTTAGAACTCAACATGATATGATAGAGGGATTTACGGTATAATAAAATAAAAAATATTCTATATATACTAATTAAAGTATAATAAAACATAACATGATTATCAAAAAATGTATAATAAAATATAAAATATTTAAAATGATAAAAAAATATTAATAATTAATTTTAAAAATTGTTATGTTTTGTCACAAGGCTAATTTTGTTATTTTTTTATTAATTTGAAAAACTGAAAAATATAAAAATTATTTTAACAATCTAACTATATGTAAAGTAAAAACTAAAATGAATATTAAAAATTATAAAAAAAATTTAATTTAAATTAAACAATATTTTTTGGTGCTCAAGTTAAACAATATTTTTTAAAAATGATAAAATTAAATATAATTTTATCACAAGGATAAATTTGTGTTATATATTTAAAAATAAAAATTATAAAAAAACTAAAATCTAATAAAATATGAAAACATTTAGAATAAAAACGAAAATTTTAAAATTCATACTAAAATCATAATTTTATCCAGCTGGTTGTCTGGTGAACACCAAATGTCGGATAGGACAACAGCTTATCATGCTCATATTCTATTCTACTCTTATCCTATCTTGACCATCAAACGAGCCATAATGATATTTGGTTTGGTGAGTGCTTGAGCCAATTAAAAAAAATGTTCCCACTCGTTGATAGATATTTTAATGGTATTTGACAGTATTATTAAAACCAGACCGATTATCGACTGGCCGGATGAACTGGTATATATTAAATTTACAAATTCATAATAGAATTATGTTATATTACATAACTCTAGTGGTAAGGACTTATTAGAATAGGCCACAGAATGTGGGTTCAAGTCTAACCCATGTAATTTTTGTATTTTCAGCAAAATAAAAGGTCAAGGGCAGTCTCATTTCTGGCTCAATTGACTGCTTGAACCCACTAGCGAATTCCGTCACCCACTTTCCCCATCACTCTAGCTTGTAGAAGAGCTTTTCGTTACTATAGATGCATCTGATCTGAGTAGTGGGTCATGATGCCAGGGATTTGTTCACAGCGGAAGAAGTTGGGACTACCTCAAATGGATCAGACAACTATGTTTAACACACCTAGATCTTTTTAGCTGCCATCTTCGATTCCCGTGTCTCTACTGATTGGAGTGCTCTGCCAAAGAAGTGGTTTGATCCAAAGTCGGCATGCAAAAATCTAAGGCTGTTGGCAGCAGAAGAAAGTGACTTAGAACGGTGCGTGAGCATGTGATACGCTTCTCGAAGAACATGTGGGCACTGAAGGACGTGTGCGACGTGCCTCTCGGAGACCGTGCCAACGTCTTGCAGAATTCGCTCGGTTCAATTGAGTCACCGGTTTAACACCGGTTTAGGCCGGTTTGATGACATTAGCACCAGGTTGAATGGCAAACTGGTCTAATCACTGGATCGGTGACAGGACGGTTTTCCGTCGAACCGGCCCGACTAGCCAGTCCGATCCGATTTTAATAACACTGGTATTTGGTTTGGTGAGTGTTTGAGCTAATTAACATTTCTCTAAGGTGTAATAAGCCCGGAGCTTGAATTCTTTTTTGGGGTGAGGCTATGGTGCACCAGTCACCAAGATGGTACAGTAGTGCACTACCCAAGTGGTACAAAATGGACAATCCAGATTGCGACTTACTAAAGAGAATTTAAATTTAATCCCAAGCTAATGGCACGATAATATAGGACAGGCAAAGGCAATGCACTTGTCAACAACATTAACAACACATATAATCCATGGAAAAGATATAAATTTTTACTTCCACTAAAGAAGTCACGGTAACAAAAAAAAAGTCTTAAAGGTCCCATTTGAATAGAGAATAAAGAAGAAAAAGTCCCATTTAAATAACATAACTTAGAACTCATTAGAGTTTTTCTATTTGTTGAAGTACTTTTATATATTAAAAAAAATAGTATTTGATAAGCTTAACTAAGTAATTTATTAAATTCTAAAAGTTTTTTTTACCTGATTTTAGAAAGTAATTTTTTTTTCATAATCAGAAGTAAAAAAAAATTAATTCCTAAAAAAGCCTTGTGTTAAAGTTATTTTTTAACAAGATCGGGAAGTTGTTTTTGCATATTTTCAGGATAATTATGTAGCCATCATAATTTAAATTCTATAAAAAAAAAAAACCAAACTCTTTAATTCTCATGAGTTTATAGATTTTAAAAACTTTTTTTAAATATCCATTCAAATATTAAATTCCTCAAAAAAAAACTTATTTATATGAAAACTTAGTTTTTTATATGAAACCTTTTTATACAAGCGCTCAAATAAATTATTTATCCAAACGAGACTAACTAAATTGAAATTGAAAGACCTTTAAGTTTAAGTCGGAAGGTTCATGATTCAGTGTGCCGTGTGGTCTTCGTTGCACATCTGACACGTGAGGCTGTGACTTTTGTAAAACAGAAGAAAAAAGTAATAATTGCTAAAAAAAATTATTGTTGCTTGCTACTTTAAAAGTTAATGATATCATTTGGGTTTAGTTTGTTTTAGATTGTGATATAAATGATTTTGAAGAATTGATTTTAAAAGAACTGATTTAAAAATATAATAGTTAAAAAAGTTAATTTGTGTTTAGATGAGAAAGTAAAATCATTTTTGAAGTATAAATAACTAAATACAAAGAATTTTATGGATCCTACATCCAAAATCAATTCTACTGAACGGAAGAGATATAAATTCTTACCTCCACTAAAACCAAACCTAACCCAAAATTGTTTTTTTTAACGCAATTTTTTAAATAAAAAGTCCAATTATTGTTAAAATTACTTTTAAGGTGAGAACCCATTGAAAAAGCCTGTTTGGGCTGCGGCCAAACAGACACGTAGATATTTGGTATTACGTTGATTATGGATATAGGGTGTGTTTGTGTAAACAACTTAATTAAGAGTTTATCATATAAGACCTTATCGCATGAGAGCTTATGTCATAAGTGCTTAAAGAAAGAAAGGGGCATGAGAGGATTCGAATAGTGAAAAACACGAAGAGGGTGTTTAGTGCATAAGCTCTTATGATAATTCCATAAGCTTCTCCTAGTGACTTATGAAAATAAGTCAAAAACTTCTTATGGGATGTCATAAGTTATTTTTATAAGCTCTGTCAAACACACTGTATAAAAACTTATGTAATCAGATAAGTCAAAAGGAGCTTAAATAAACTGTTCCAAACGCTACTATAATCGATTCTGAAATATAAAAGCTACTCATGGTAGCTTAAGTTTAAGCTCAAGTCCACACGAAGGAAAAAAAAAAGAAATGATTTTTGAAAACAGATTCCAGACACCTTATTCCCAACATCGTAAGACTTTCTTTCTAACCTGATATCTGACCCGCTAAAAAACAATATACATATACTTATGTGTTCAAATAAAAGCACTAAAAAAAATATCCAAACATGCTTTATAAATGTTTATGTAACATTGTAGCAACCACAATTCAAATATATATATATAAAAAAAAAAACAAAAGCTTACGATAATAGAAAAGTCAAACATTCACAATTTTTATTAATGTAAACCTTCAACTACTTGAGATTTTAATGGTATTTGGTTTGGTGAGTGCTTGAGGCAATTAAAAAAATATTCCCACTTGTTGGATATTTTAAATGTATTTTCGTCATCTCTTTCATTTCCATCTTTTCTCTCATTTGCGGAGGTTGCTTCTCTCATTTCAGCTCTTAATTTCCCAGCGTCTACCAGCCAGTGCTTGATCTTTTCGTCCTAGACTCCCAGCCATGAGTATTTGTAGGAAACCATAACGTTTCTCTTCTGGGTTTTCTGCTGCTTTGAATTGCTTTTCATTTTTTAACTCTAAATTACCACTCTGTTTTGCAGTGAATAGGCTTTGTTGGGATACTAGTATGTTCTAACGGCTACTGTATATATAGTAAGTTTGTTGTATTCTTATCCAGATATCGCATTTTGATTTGATGAGTTAAAAAGGATGGACTCATGCTGTGATATATCATATATGGTTTTCATGTAATTTGTGGCTTAAAGTAGTCATTCATTCTAGACTAAAGAGCGTCTATTTGAGATCCATCGCCCACATACAAACCCTTCCTTTCTGGATCTAATCCTTGCCTTATCTATGATGAGTAGTCTTTGATTCTCTGTCGCATTTTAATAATATTCTTTTGTAACTCTATCACTTCATTAAAAGCACAAAAAAAAAAAAAAAATTGTTAGGTCTTTGTTTTTTATTTATTTTTATTTATATAGAAAGATCACTCATCTTTGTCTCTCTTTAATGGAGTTCAGGATCTTTATGGGAAAAATGGAACTATCAGTGGAATGACATGTCCTAGAGGGCTTTATGTTGCATCTTCTATGAGGTAGTTTGCAATTCTCTTCACAATTTTTAGAAATTATATTTGTTGTTTGAACAACATTTAATTTAGGTGGCTTTACGGCCAAAGCTAGGATGAAGTACCTCACCATGTGCCTCACTCATGAAGCATCAAAAAACACCATTGAATTTATTATTAAAGTAATCAAGGGTCCAGATTTAGTTGATAAAAAAAAATCATCACCAAATGTAACACCCCCTTGGGCATTACTTTCTAAACAAGTGCGGAAATAAAATTAAAAGATAATTTGCTAGTGCTTTCGGAAAATAATTTGTATAAGTACATAAGTGTCTGAAATTGGGTATAAAAATTTTTGTCACAACTCCACACCTAAGCCTTGATCGGCACACAGACTTACTATCATAGCCTGGCAAGCCTATTTCATTTAAAGAATATACTTGAATAAAAGCTAATATTTTACGAAAATTTCGACAGACTCTCCTATGTAATTCGGACATCCCAGGTAAAAGAACACCTGCTAAAATAATTACATTTTCATTCCAGAATTCCAGTAACACCAAATACCGCCAGACAGTGATAAAAAAAAATATAGTTATAACAATTAGCTATACAGGAAAAGTTTAAGTTTTTCATCCAAAAGAAGGACTCTCCGAGCCATTTACATTCCATCCAAAAATAAAGGATCTCAGAGCCATACTCATACATACTATCAAAAATAATCTAAGTTTCAAACCCTAAGCTGGTCATTCTAAAAGTTATTTCTAAGAAAACTCACGTGATCATTCCACAATCAAGTACCTCGTTAAGATTAATAATTGAACTGATCAACTAAGAAAATACTCAGTCCAAAATTTATCTCCGATTAATGTCAAACCGAAATATTTTTAACTTTAAAATTAAATAGAATGAGAATATGAAAATTCTTTTCTCTTGATCATGTTATTTAAAAATATTTTTCTGTACCGGTATAATAGTGACAATAACGTAAATTATTGTCTAGTAAGCGTGCATTCACTGAAATAAGTCAGTGCTAACGCACCTAATAAAATAATTTGAAGAGAGTAATTTAATTACTCAAACTAAACCACATAACAAAAATGAACATAAACATCCAAATAAAATAATTAATCCTAGGGGTAAAAACTAGGGTGTTACATTACTACCCCTCTTAAAAAAATTTCGTCCTCGAAATTTGGCAGCTCAAAACTAAACAGGATTGTATACTCACACCTTAACCCTAAAATCTTACTTTGTATTCTCGTCACTTCATTCATTTCAACGATAACCCTATAACAGGATCGATTCTTATGCCATTTTATTTATCCTCGAGACTTTTCACTACCGCATTATCCTCACTACCTTCGATATTTCACCTTAGCCTATTACACTTTAAAGAACCAAATCAATGCTTAATCTCTTCACTTCTCAATATCGATCCATTAGAAAAACTTTCTCCAATATCTAACTTTCACAGCTAACATCAAAACCAACACTAACTTTACCATAACATCAATCAACCTTCTACTCAAGAGATGCAATCATAGTCTTAGTCCATATAGGCTTAGTCTACTCTTCTAGTCATATCAAATTCACACTTTTCAAGTCTCCAATCAAAACGTCGTAACATTCATGAGTTGCACATGATAAACTTTGCGTCAAAAACCTAAGAAATTCAATCTTATTGAAATTGAATCTTACGACATCCAACATAGTCAGTTCTCTTCTTAATTCCTCTCGAATCTTTTGCCTACTTCGATTTCATATCCTTCATTTGCCTCTCATTTTCAATTTGTTTCTCAAGCCCCGTTAGTATCCCTGGTTTAAGAAATTTCCCATGCACATCTACCCTATTGTCCAAGGAAAATACACAATTCCTAACAATTCCTCCATCTAAAGGCATAGTTCTATCACTTATATAAGGAAGTGCTGGTATCATATCTGCCCTTATCTTATATATTTGCAGCCGAGAAAAGAGATTATAAAATAGAGTTTCTCTAAGGCCATTACCCCTAAGAGTTGCACCAAAACAAAGCCAAGAAATCCAGGTGGACACTCCCCAATGGAAATCTTGAATTTAAAAATGCACAGTTTCCACTATGTATCATCAACCATATTTTTACCAGAATAGGACCTCAAAGATTATAAACATTTCGCCATAGCTTATCACACTCGAAAGACATAATCAAAACTTAATCACTTCTTGCCTCAAAATTTGTCAACTAGCAAAACTTCTTCAACACTTTATCCTCACAACGAATATCAAGTTCAACCTTAACTCTATCACATATATCAACTTTGAACTTATTCAGAAAATGAATTTTCACAAGACCTTATTTATTTCACTCGAATCCACTTAGGTGAAATTACTATAGGCACTCTTCCTATTAATCTTCCAAACTTTATACAGTCAATCTTAACTACAAGCATTTGATAGTTACGCTAGATTCCCTTGGCGATACTATGCCTCGATCAACATTTGTTTTGTAATATTTGTCTCACTTACGGATATTGATCTTAAAGGTTCACATCTTACCAGTCACAACTATACCTCCACACAACTCTTATCACTTATTGTCAATCCTGCTAAAGGAATGATCGTAGTTAAATAATACAATTAATAACAACTAATCTTCTAAAGATCAAATCGTTTTTCTCATTTCTCCCTCTCTAACCGAAGGTGATCCATTAGACTCAATCTCAACTTGGTTCTCACACTTGGAATGGATTTTACTAAATCGTTAGTAAACTTCGGGTCTTCATCTAAAACTATGTTTAAAAATAATCCATGAAGTCTGATCAGCCCTCTGACACATACTTTGGTTAAATTCTCTACTACGTAACTTATCCACTGCAGAAAGATGCCTTCCTCGTTAACCTGACAATTGATTGTCCAAAACGAATGAAAACTCTTAGAGATCCTCAGTAAATCCACACAAAGTTCATTGCGATGCTATTGTCTTGACCAATGAGGTCTTATATGCCAAATTATTTCTCGATTAACTTTGATATTGGAATATGAATCAAATAACCATTCTCCTAACTTATGAGATAGTTTACACGTTAATGACGTTTTGAAAAATATATATAGGATAAAGTTGATCAAAGGTGGCAAGTCCTTTTGAACTACTATAAGACACGATCTTGAAGAATATGACATGTATCGAAAAATACAGGAATAATCCTTATGTATTAAGATTCTTTAGTAGGTTCGTGGTTGTAAAACTGCATGATCGGTACACCTTTACAAACATGAATCTAATAAAGTTCCTTCTTTCACAAGAACTTTACTGCACAATGGTTTTAAAATAATAGTAGTCTGACAAAAATTCAGACTACCAGAACCAATTGATAATTCATCATCGACTTTAAATCAAGGTCAGCAAAATGAGTTTGGCATGTACAAAACGTACCGCTGTGATTGTCTAATACAACCATAGAAATTTGAGGAACAAGTGTCAACTAACAGTTCATAAAGAATCAATTAGTATAGTAAAGAGGTTTTCTTAAACATAAGACATTCATTCTAAGAGTGAAGATTAGGATTGGCTTATCTCGACTTCGAGCAAGCACGGAGGTCTTTCTAAACACACTTAATCCGGTTTGTTGTTGTCTTCTGCATTCTTCTCTGAACTACGTACGAAGACCGACAACTTAGTTAGTCTCAGTCATGGAAAGAATTGGTCTTTCCTCGTAAAGCAAGTCAATGGCTCCAAGGTCTTTGATAGTTCCTCGATGAACCTTTGATAAGAATTGGTTATCCTAACCATCTATGGATTTCAATCACCGTTTGCGATCACTTCCACAAAATAATGTGCTTCATTCTGATGAACAACATCGATGCGCGAGGACACACTTGGTCCTAAAACTATCCTGACAGCAAAACTTCCCGTCAAGACAAGTCATCTAACTTGACTAACTTTGTAGGCGATATCCTACCTAAAGTAATAAAGATCCGACTTAATCTAGGGACTAGATGAATCCAAAACTCAATATCCTTCGCAAAAACAAATTTGGAACATTCTCAGGGAATACTCCCGGAAAATCTTCCACGACAGGTACCTCAGTCAAATGTCTGACACAATCCCAAAGGATGAACGAATGTGTCAACATGAACGCAAGTACCATTCACTAAGCATGAGTTCTCACCAGGTCTCCACCCAATTAGAACTCACCAAAACATACATATTTGTATGTCAACACACATTGTTTCGACAAAAATAATTTAAGTAAGGTCCAACCAGAGATCACACAACAAAAACCTAACGGACCTATTCCCCAAGGTTCCCGAAAGACTCGACCAGCTCTGATACCACCTTGTAACACCCCCCTTGGGCATTACTTTCTAAACACGTGCAGAAATAAAATTAAAAGATAATTTGCTAGTGCTTTCGGAAAATAATTTGTATAAGTACATAAGTGTCTGAAATTGGGTATGAAAATTTTTGTCACGACTCCACACCTAAGCCTTGATCGGCACACAGACTTACTATCATAGCCTGGCAAGCCTATTTCATTTAAAGAATATACTTGAATAAAAGCTAATATTTTACGAAAATTTCGACAGAATCTCCTCTGTAATTCTGACATCCCAGGTAAAAGAACACCTGCTAAAATAATTACATTTTCATTCCAGAATTCCAGTAACACCAAATACCGCCAGGCAGTGATAAAAAAAAATATAGTTATAACAATTAGCTATACAGGAAAAGCTTAAGTTTTTCATCCAAAAGAAGGGCTCTCCGAGCCATTTACATTCCATCCAAAAATAAAGGCTCTCAGAGCCATACTCATACATACTATCAAAAATAATCTAAGTTTCAAACCCTAAGCTGGCCATTCTAAAAGTTATTCCTAAGAAAACTCACGTGATCATTCCACAATCAAGTACCTCGTCAAGCAATTAAATCTAAGTCTCTGAGTGGCTTAGGGAGACTCCTCTGCACCATCGGTACTAAAGTACCCAAGTTACAATAGCGAACCAGAAGAAACCTGAAATATCTGTAAGGGTGAGATCCCGATATATGGATTTAAATACGACAACCACATGCACGACTCTCAATTACCATTTAACATGAATATTCAAAGATAAACAATATATTTATCAAAGGGTTTTATACCCGACAGTCGTACCCGTTTTAAAAACCATGACACTTCAATATTTCACAACTAACTTTGAAACCTAATCTCCGGAGCTCCAACCAACAAATAAATGAGCTGATCAGGCTCTAGTTGCCAATTAAGGCAGAATCAATGCCCGATATGGCAAAGTTCTATTGACCATTCCACAGTCTAACTCAAGGCAAAGTGGTGACTACATATAGCACATGGTCTACTTGGTCGTATATCCATCAAGGCATAGTGACGCAAACTGCATGAATACTTGCCATCAAGCATTCAAGTCCTATGCAAAGGCACGTCTGCCCTGTAATGCATGTAAAACATTTTGTTCACGTTGTTTTCTTTGTGTTCAATCTTTATATGTCGGAGCTAAAAACCTCACAACCAAATCACCATTTTAAACTTTCAAGTTTAATACCTCTTTCAACTATAATTGACTCCAAGTCAAAAGTGTGCAAATCACGAAATCTAGACCGATGCACCAGTCTTAGATACGTAGATTTTAGTGCACAAAACAAATAAACCACTTATAGGACATCTAGTCCATAACTTCACCTTTCAGACCCCAGGCCCATATCATTCGGACCCCAGGCCCATATCATAGAACACTAGATCCGACGTCTCGGGTGCTAGGTTCGTTTAAACCATTTTCGTTCTGTGAAATACAAAACAAAACCAAAGTTTCCTCAACTTATCCAAGTTGACGGAAATAACACCATTGTGTAAAAATCATTTCCAGAAATCCTTTCCGTTTGAAATTCATTTATAAAACCATCAAGTCATAGAGAAATTCATTTTTCTCAAATCCGTTTTCTTTTGAAAACTCCTTTTTCCATAACAACTTCAAATCCTCGTAAAATCATTTCCAACTCATTTCTATTTGAAATAATAAAATTGTTCCTCATAGTTTTCGTTGTCAAATACTTTTCCAAAGTATTTTTCGTTGGAAATAAAGTCATTTGTAAATCAAATGATTTTCTCTTTTACAAAAATTCTTCATAATCATTGTTAAAATATCCTTTAAATTTCTCCTCAAGATTTTTCAACGCTTTTATCTTTAATTTAATTGAGCACTGACCAATGTCAGGCTTCTCAGTCAATCAACCAACCAACAGATAATCCATACATAGCAGATATCCATATATCACAGTATAATCATGTTTCACAGAAAACATTAAAAACCACATAACAGTCATATAACAATTTAATTTGACACCACACATCACAACAAATAAACTCAAATACGACACACTAATAGCATGCAGTTACCGAAAATCCCTCAGGCAGTCTCCCCTTACCTTTGAAGACAAGTAAAGGATCATCGTCTTAATGCTCACGTTAGCTCCAAGAGTGTAACTATCTACTCCATCAAGCAAGCATAGCCGTGTCAAACGTCTCAGAGAGGGAATCCAACAACGCGCAACAACAAAAAATCAAGAAATCAATTACACATGATCAAACACACATTCTAATTTGATCTAAACACTTTATCTTATTAACAAACAAGGTTATTTTCAAAGAAAATCATGTTTGGAGCTTACGCTTCACAATACCCTTTAAGGAAACTTTGTTTTGATTAAAAGATCATGAAAGAGAACTTGGGAATCATCAATTAAGAGTCTTAATTGCACTAAATCATAATTAATTTCACAAAAACAGAATCAAATTCAAATAAAATCTAATTGGGGTTTAGGGCTCCTAAATACAATTTGGGGAAAACTCATTTTAACTAAAGAATGATGAAATTGGTTTAGGGAAACACTAATTCACAGTCCCAATTTCATAAAACAACCTTAAATTTCAAGATTGGAAGCTGAATTAAAAAGGCTAGGGTTAGGGTTTCAAAATCAATTTGGGGGTTTTGAATCTGAGACACAAGAGAGGGTTTTGACTCACCCAAGGAAGAAGATGAAGTTGGGGTGGCTGTTGAGACCTCCGGCGTGGCGGCGGACGGCAACGACGGCGGTCAAGCGGCAGAAGATGGTGGCAGTTCTTTTCTGTAACCATCGATAGCCAAAGAGAGAGAATAAGTTCAAGGAAAGAAGAAATAGAGATTGAAGAAGGTGGAAACCACCCTTACCTTTTTCATCAGGCGCGGTTGAGCGGCTCCAGCAGTGGCGACGAGCGGACGAGCGGCGGCCAAAGCTGGGCTGGTGGCTGTGTGCGGATCCGGTGGCTGGTGTAGGGTCTGCGCCGGATTTGAGAGAGGAAGGAGAAAGAGGAAGTTTGAGAGGAAGAGGTTGAGTCTGAAACTTAAGAAGAAAGAGAGAAGAAAAAGAAGCAGAGAAGGAGAACGTGAGGGGGGAGGGGTTACGGGTTTTGGGTAAAAATAGGAGAGAGAAAAATCAGATTTTTGTATTAGTGGGTATAAAATGAGTGATAAATATTAGGCCTAAAATAAACATGTTTTTACTTTTTGGAATCTAAAAATAAAGATTGATAAAGATATGATTTCAAAATTCAAATTAGAGTAAAGATTAATAATTGAACTGATCAACTAAGAAAATATTCAGTCCAAAATTTATCTCCGATTAATGTCAAACCGAAATATTTTTAACTCTAAAATTAAATAGAATGAGAATATGAAAATGCTTTTCTCTTGATCATGTTATTTAAAAATATTTTTCTGTCACTAGGTATAATAGTGACAATAACGTAAATTATTGTCTAGTAAGCGTACATTCACTGAAATAAGTCAGTGCTAACGCACCCAATAAAATAATTTGAAGAGAGTAATTTAATTACTCAAACTAAACCACATAACAAAAATGAACATAAACATCCAAATAAAATAATTAATCCTAGGGGTAAAAACTAGGGTGTTACATTGTGGGCATGTAACACCCGGGTGCCGACGAGGGCGGGGAGTGGTCGCCGGTGCAAGAAGGCACGGACAAGGAGAGGCTCCTGGCAGGCTTCTAGGCGGAGGGACACATGAATGAACCGATTACACACCCGAATGAGAGGGATCCTAAGACTGTGTAGGTATGAGACTATACATTTGAGGAAGGCTTATATGAATTGATTGGTACTACCTATACTAACAAGATGCATCTTCTTTTCGGTAGCCCATCACTTAAGAACTCCACAGTTAAGCGAGCTTAACTTGGAGCAATTCTGGGATGGGTGACCTCCTGGGAAGTTTTTCCAGGAAGCGTGTGAGTGAGGATAAAGCACGCTGAAAAGACCTATGTTGGTTTGTGGGGACAGTCGTCAATCCATAAAACAGCCAGGGATGTTAGAAATGGTATCAGAGCGGCACCTCTCCCAGTACGGTGTGGTTCGGGGACGAACCAAGCGGAAGCTGGTGGGCATGTAACACCCGGGTGCCGACGAGGGCGGGGAGTGGTCGCCGGTGCAAGAAGGCACGGACAAGGAGCGGCTCCTGGCAGGCTTCTAGGCGGAGGGACACATGAATGAACCGATTACACACCCGAATGAGAGGGATCCTGAGACTGTGTAGGTATGGGACTATACAGTTGAGGAAGGCTTATATGAATTGATTGATACTACCTATACTAACAAGATGCATTTTCTTTTCGGTAGTCCATCACTTAAGAACTCCACAGTTAAGCGAGCTTAACTTGGAGCAATTCTGGGATGGGTGACCTCCTAGGAAGTTTTTCCAGGAAGCGTGTGAGTGAGGACAAAGCACGTTGAAAAGACCTATGTTGGTTTGTGAGGACAGTCGTCAATCCATAAAGCAGCCAGGGATGTTAGACCAAACAAATTTCGTTTTACATTTTACCCCTACCCCTACCCTTAGTTTTCGTGTGTTATAAATAGTTGTCGTGTGTGTTAAAAAAAATTATAACATACGAAAATTATAATTTTCGTGTGTCTTAAAACTTGTTAACATATACAGAAACTTAGTTTCCATGTGTTACAAAATTTTTTAACACATGGAACTTCAATTTTCGTGAGACACTAAAAAAGAAGAGTGGTTGTCGTCGTGCTCCGTCCTGATCGAAGGTTGCAAAAGGGGTAGTGTGGTGAGAGGTGGGAGGAGAATAGTAGAAAAGAACATGAGAGAGTGATGGGTTGAGGAGGGTTGAGGGTCGATGGGGTGAGGTAAGGGTTGGAGGAAAGGGTATATTTGGAATAAACAAAAAATTAAAGAGGGAGGAAGGTGGGAAAGATGAATTTATTTTATATTTTTGTAAATTTTATTCATATTATACTAATGTATGATATATTGATTTATGATACTGATACTCCCTATAATACATTGATATTGATTTGAACTGATATAATACTTGTACTATATTATACTCTATGTATGAATTATGTTGGTCTATGTATGAATATTTTGGAATTTTTTAATGTATACCGAGTCAACCAGTGACTCATTGGTTGAACTAGTAACCCATTAACTCAGTTTCCTGACCGAGTCGATCACCGATCCAATTTTATTTAATAACATTGGTAAAGAGTGTATTGCTAAAATTACTCTTATGATATATATAGGGTGTATTGAATGGTTAACTAGTTATTTAATAGTTGCATTTGTGAATAATGATTATTAACTTGTTAATCATTAAATAAATTTGATTCACCATGAATTTATAGACCATTAACCAATATAAAAAAAATAGTGTAGCAAGGTACTATAAGATGATAATTTTTCTCTTGAAAATTATAGAAACATTAAAGTTGGCATTGTTTTGTTGTTGAATTGAATATAATAAAAGTTTGAGTATGGTCCTATAATTGTTTGGCAGAGCATCCATCCCCAGCTTAAAGAGATCCACCAGCTAAACAGGGGATAAAAAGCCATGGCTAGCTTGGTTGTAGCGAGACTGTCAGAATTCCTTTTCCATGAAGCGGAAGTGTTGAGTACAGTAGAAAGCCGTGTTGAAGATATTCGTAGAGAGCTGATGCTAATGAAGGCATTCCTGAAAGACATAGAAAGCGGTGGGGAAGTGCAAGTAGAAGGCTTCAATAAGTTGATGGTAGATTTTAATGATGTTGCTCGTGATATAGACGATGCCGTAGAGACCTTCCTTGATATATCAGTCCGGACGACTTGGAGTTTCTCTTTGGTGGACCGATACAAGGTTGGAAAAGAGGTGGAGCGGATCAGCGAGAGGGTGAGAGAAATCTCCAAAAGAATGAAACTGAAACATGCATCAGGCGAGGCGGTTGAAACTTCACGCAACGCAACAGAAGAAGAAGCCCCTGCAGTAGAGAAGCTATCTTATATCCTGAGAGAGAAATTGGTTGCAGATTTTGAGGTGAAAAACGTAGTGGAAGAGGTAAGGGATGAGGTAGCGGGTATGGAGAATGTTGTGTCTGATTTGAAGTCAAAAGAGCAATCAAATGAGAGAGAGAAGGTTTGGTTGGAGGAAGCAAGCAATGTTTCTAATTTTACAGTAAGTGTTATTGAAGACTTCATTACAAGAAGAAGAAAAAGTGAAGGGTTTCCTTTACTCTTAGGTATGCTTATGCGGCATCTCCTTGCTCCTCTTAATTGGCTTATCCGCTTCCTTACTCTTCCTTATTGGCCATTTCCTTCCGAAGAAAAGCTTATGAAGGAGATGAAGTATATTAAAACTCAAGTTCAAGGTGCACTTATCAGACGATTGACTTACGGAGTTGGAGAGGAAGATGTTGGAGACCAGCAGATAGGGTCAACACCAATAATTCAAATTACACCGTTACTATCACCGCTTTCATTGATCGAATTTTATACTCTCCCGATTATTGTGTCTATGAGCACGTCTCCGGACCAAAAATTGGAGCCCATTCAAAGAGAATTAGCACTGATGCTTGCATTCTTCAGAGACATTAGAGGTGTGGAAGGCCTGAATGAAAGGCAGAAAGTATGGGTCGAGCAAATGAAAGACACGGCTCAACAGGCTGAGGCCCTTCTTGCTGCATATGAACTCAGAGTGAATAATGGGGGCTTCAATAGGCTTTTTTTTCAGTGTATAGTCGCTCCACTTCAATTTGACAAGGGAATCAATTACATATTGTATAAGATGCGTAACAACTGGGAAAGGAAGACCATTTATGACATTGCCAACATAGAAGGAAGACAAGGCCTAGTCCCTTTGGGTCAAACCGTGCAGGGGAGTGGGTGTGAAATCCAGGTTGTAGTTGAACACAACGATAATTCTGGTGCCGCGGAAGATCCACTTCTGCCAGCTGGTATGAGTAACAACTATCAGCCGCGAACCGTTGAATTACTCCAAGAGGACTTGCAATTGATGAATGCATTGTTTCATGATGCAAATGAGATGGGAGAACTAGATGGAAGATCCAAAATCTGGGTGGACCAAATGAAAGATATTGCTTCTCAGATTGAATCTGTCAGTAATGACTCTGCTGGTAACATCCCTCATCTAATAATTCACTGGAAGATAAATCAAATCAGGAACAAGATTCAAGAAGCCTCAAGAATAAGAAAGAGATATGGTTTGATTCACTTACAAACCCAAGCAGTGTCATCCTCTGTGGTTCAAAGATTACGTGGAAGGACACAACCACCTCTTGATGTAAGGGAATCCAATATTATTGGCTTTGACGAGGATGTACAAGTTTTGATGGGAAAGTTACTGTCGGATGAGAAAAATCGCTGCATTATTTCAATCATTGGAATTGAAGGCATAGGCAAGACAACACTAGCCAGGTTGATCTTTGACAATGTTGCTATTCAAGATCATTTTGATTATCGAGTTTGGGTATCAGCACGTCAAGATCCAGTTGAATTGCTTGTTAAAGATAAAGACAAGCAAATTATGAGCGATCCAGAAGCCACGCAGACAGGAAAAGAAGACTCGACTCAGATGCTCAAAAATTTCCTGAAGAAGAAAGGGTGCCTCATACTCATAGTTGTTGATGACGTTCAAACTCCAGTAGTTTGGGATACATTGAAGAAGACCATACCTGATATGTCAACAGGTTGCAGACTTCTTCTTACCAGCCGCAATACAAAGGTAGAGGAGTTACATTCAGGCCCAAGAACCTTCATGCACCAACTACTATTAGATGATGAAAATAGTTGGGTATTGTTCAAAAGAAAATTGAAGGTGGAGACTCCCTCTAAACTAATCGAGGTTGGAAAAAAAATTGCGATAAAATGTGGGGGCCTACCATCCGAGATTCTGAAAATAGGGGATGAACTTTCCAAGAAAGATGTCACGGATAAGGAGTGGTCAAGCATGCTACAAGAACTCAATCCATCTCAAATACCTTGGTCTGAAACACTTAACACAATCGAAAATGACTTGCCTTTATATCTGATGAGATGTCTATCTTATTTTATGCTATTCCCTGCTGAGTTTGAGATTCCTACAAGAAGATTGATTGTCTTGTGGGTTGCAGAGGGTCTGGTGCATCATGGGCAGGACCAAGATTCCCCTGAGCAAGTTGCAGAAAGGTGCTTGGCAGAGTTGATAGATCTGAACATGATCCAAATTGCTAAGAGAAAGCGTAATGGGAAGGTGAAAACATGCCGCCTCCCTAATGCTTTGAGAGAGTCTCGATTTCTTCAAACTCGTCTGAGCATCAATTCTGATTCAGTCTCAAACGAGGCCATTACACATCAAGGGGCAGGTCATCTGAGCACTAATTCGGATTCAGTCCAAAAAAGCCTCTTATACGTCAAGTGGCAGATCGTCTTGACAAAAAAAGATATCTGCTTCAATCATATTCACAGCGACACTATAACTGCTTCAGCTTCCCAGAAAAGCTTGTACAAGGATGTTCTGTCATTTTTATCCTTTGATACTCGGGAAGGAGACAAACCTGGCCAAGAGATAGGTAAATTTCTAAACCGGTGCATTTCTAGAGGTTGTTTTTTACAGTTGCGGGTTCTTGATCTTGAAAGGGTTTACAAGCCCCAGTTTCCTGAAAACATAGCTAGACTTTCTCGACTGAGGTATCTTGGCTTAAGATGGACTTACTTAGAGTCACTACCATCATCTATAAGCAGCTTGCTGAAACTCCAGACGCTGGATCTGAAGCATACTTACATTAGTGAGCTGCCTAGCTCCATCTGGAAGATACAACTACGACATTTGTTCTTGAGTGAGACTTACCGCAGCAGATTTCCACGTCATCCAAAAGGTAATTCTCTGTCTGACCTCCAAACACTGTGGGGACTTTCTGTAGATGAGAAAACTCCAGTGAAGGGTGGCCTAGACAGGTCGATCAATATCAGAAAATTGGGATTGGCATGCCAATCAATGTCACTGTGTGAAGAGGGAATAACAAAACAACTTCATGCAGTAGCTGAGTGGATTATGAAGCTAGAATACCTTCATCGCTTAGACTGCAATCAAGAAAGGAAAATGGACAACCTGGGGATTTACACTTGGGGTCTTTGAAAACACACGCAGATCTTACTGACATGTATTTGTTGGGAATCTTAAAAAGTCCATCTATGAAGTCCCTATTCCCCCCAACTCTCATTGAGCTTACCTTGTCACATTCCAACCTACAAAAGGACTCCATTGAGATTTTGGGAGATCTTCCACTCCTTCAATCATTGTGCTTACTTGCAGGATCTTACATAGAGGAAACTTTGCATTGCAAAAAAGGAAGCTTTCCTCAGCTTTATGTCCTAAAATTCTGGAATCTGAAGGAACTAAAAAAATGGAATATAGAAGAAGAAGCATTCCTTCAACTTAGACAAATGGAAATCAGATCATGTGAGTGCCTACAGATGCTTCCCGATGGACTAAGGCATATTAGCACTCTACGTGAGTTGAAATTAACAACAATGTCAGACAAGTTCATTGAAAGAGTTGACAAGTATAAGATTCCCGAGTCTTGTAATGCCTTAAATTGTTACATCATTCCAGGGTGAGTTTCCTCCTTATTTGTATATTTTGTTTTCTTTCCTTTCTGCTGACCTCTGGTGGTTTAATTACTTGAAGTATGTTTGGCAGTGAGCGGAAATTTACTTGCAAGAGGTTGTTCTGAAGGAAGGCTTACTGGAATTCCGACAAACTTAATCAATTTAAATGCTCAGCATGGAATTTGTACTGGGACAACATCCTATGGTGGTTTTGAACTACTAGTCACATATTGTTGTAAAAGATGAAAGGATGGTAAGTGAGGTTCTTGGTTGAAGACTTTGAAGTTGAAAACTTGTTCCTTGACCACATTAAAAAAAGACTATGTAGACCATATTTTGTACAGGAATACGTTCTTTTCCTTTATTGTGTTGTGGAATCTAAATCTGTTGTTCTAATTTCAAGATGTTGTGTTTATGGAAAGATTTCTCTATATTAATTGTCAATCTAGAAAGGGAATCTTCTTCTTTTGAAATTCTAAAGTTCTTGGTAATTTGTAGTGAGCAAATGTCAGATTGGTCTATTTAAGTATATGAGTTTAAATTGGGAGGAGCCGCAGCTGAAAATGTCGTTCTCGAGTTTGGTGGCTCAGTTTGCAAGACTTGTCTGAACTTTATATATACTTTTTAGAATTAAATTTGCCAAGATTTGAAAGATCCAATTCATGTTCTGTTTTATTAATTTAAATCAGAATGCAGAATCAGTAAACTCCAAAATAAGGAGGAAACTAATAAAATCTCAAGATCTGAGGCACTCCATGGGTTGAGAAAAATGAAGTAAAGGACAATGGGAACCTCGTAAGAAGGAAGGATATTGAACTCGTGGGCAACTTTTGTGCTGTCTTGGTCTTTATGATATGAGGCATTGTCTCTCCTCCCTGCTCTCTGCAATTGCAACCCTACACTATAAACACAGTGAGTGAACGGGGGAAGTGAGTGTTTGGGTGAAATCGTGAATCGCCGTGGTTACTAACCCAACCGCCAAGTGGGGTCAGGTTCTACAATTGGCTTTAGTCAATGATTGAAAACCTGGTGGCACGAGGATCTATACTACATATAAAAGATGTTCATTATGAATAATTAGGCTGGAATTTTGATAAGTGTCACTCTATGTAGCTTCTCATGATATTTTAATCCAAACTTTTTGTTTAATTTTTTAAATTTCGAAATCCAATTTTTTAATTACTTGTTATACATTAAATCATATTTATGTATTAATTTGCTCAATCAATTCCTATTAATATATCAACATGTGTTTATTCATATTCATTCATATAATTCAAATTTTATTTATTTTATTTCGGATTTCATTCTTTGATTTTTTTTTATTTTAAATTTTCTTAATTTCGAATAAAAGAAATTTTTTTAATTACTCAAATAATTCAAATAATAATATTGGAAAACATACTTTTTATGTCCCCGTTTTTTAAATTTCAAATTTTATTTGTTTAAATTATTCTGGTGCAATACCTTCTCATATAATATTCTAACTCATTATTTTATTTTATTTTAATTTCGAATTCCAATTTTTAAATTACTCATAATACATTAATTCATATTTGGATATCAACATGTGTTTATTCAAATTGATTCATATAATTCAAATTGATATCAACATCTGTTTACTCATAAACATTCATATAAAAACAAAAAATATTTTGATTGATTTTTAGTATCATACTAATCTAATTTTGTTTTGATTGATGAGCATAGAAATCATTCTTTGATTTCCTATATTTAATCCTCTATTTTTCAACTCTACTTATTTCATGTATAATCTTTATTTTTGTTGTTATTCAGCATCGTTTTTCTGTTGTGTTTGCCACTATTAAACATTTGAATGAGGTTGAAATTTGGTGGTATATGGCATGCAAATGTGACAAATCTGTTGAGAAAGAAGAATCAGACGAATCAAAGTTTTACTGTGAAAATTGTAATCGTCATGTCACTGATGTTGAAGAGAAGTAAAAATTCCTCTAAATTTTAGCCCTTATCGTGTCTATGTTTTTTGAATTTTTTTATATATGCATCTAAATTTGATGAATAAATAATACAGATACTGAATAAAGGTTAGGTTCGTTGATGAGTCTGATTCTGCTACCTTTACAATCTTTGGCCGTGATGCCACATATCTCTTAGGCAAGGAATGTCCAGATTTGGTACAACTTTACAGGAAGGTTGTTGTCATAAAAACTAAAAAACATACATCCTGGCTTACTTCAATATAAATCTTTTATCATATTACTAATGTTAATACTAATACTAACTATATTAATTATAAATTGGCCAGTCATCTGGCGCTTGCAGCTTTCCTGAAGAGATTCGTAACCTGCTCAACAAGGATTTGTTATTCAAGGTTGAGGTTAAAAATGTATCTAGCTCTCGGTTTCTGAATTCTTACAGAGTTAGGAGGCTAATTGATGATCCGATCATCATTCAGAAATTCAAAGAATTGAAACCGATTTCTGTGAGATCGTTTTTCCTTTTTGTTTAGCCTTTAAATATTTTTTTATTGATATTTGCTTATATATTTGACAACTTGCTATTTTCTTTTGTTTTTAGTTTGATAATGAAGATACGTCCATTACTGGTGTTGATCTTGTGAATCGGTTTGGCGATGTTGGGAGGGAATTGAAACTCCGTCAAAGAGGATATCAGATGTTGACCTTGAAGATTTGTCAGCTTCGACAAACAGTATCACCAACAAAGTATTGAAGAGAATCAAGCAAGAGAAGGAATGATTTAATCAAAGATGTTTCATCTCAGTAGTGTCGCATGCTCTATTTTATTTAAATTTTAAACATTTTTTAAAGTTATGTTTCATCTTTCAATGTTTCCTTGTGTTTAGTCTTTTGGGATTATGTAATGGATGTTGGTTTTATCATTTTCAATTTATTTGCAACCCTCAAATTGATAATATTTATTGTTTGTTATTTGTATTACTACTCTTTAAAATTTGGAATATCAAGTTTTAAACTGTTTTCAGGACATTTTCACTCATATAATTCAAAGTCATTTTCTTAATTACTCATCAAGTTTTAAAATGTTTTCAAGACATTTTCTTAATTTCTCATTAACTACTCATATAATTCAACAAATTTTGTATATTGCCGTTATATTCTCTTTTATTTTAAAGAGTTTCGAAATTCTAATTTTAATTAGTTTAAATTAATCGGGTGAAATAGCTTCTCATATAATATTTAAATCCAATCTTTTATTTTATTTTTATTTAAATTTTGAAATATTTTTTTTAATTACTCAAATAATTCAAATAAATTTTTTTGTAGATTCTCATTCTATTCTCTTTTATTTTAAAGAGTTACAAAGTTCTAAATCATCCTTTTATTTTATTTTATTTTATTTATAAATTTCGACATGTCAAGTCTTAAGATGTTAGTATATACGAATTGCTCATTATTTACTCATATACTAATAGTTTCTCATATACTATTCTAACTCATTTTTTTATTTTATTTCTTTAAAAAATTTAAATTTCGATTTTCAAGTTTTGAAAAGTTAATATATACTAATTGCTCATTAATTACTCATATTAATTTATGCTATCAATGCCATCAAATCAAAACCAATTTTGATTGATTTTCAATATCATATTAATCTGCTTTTATTTTGATTGATTTTTAATATCTATTTTGAGGGTCAATGATTTTATTAGTATATACCTGATTCTCATTCAATTTTTTTTTATTTTAAAGAGTTTCGAATTTCAAAATTTAATTGGTTTCAATTAATCCGGTGAAATAGCTTGTCATATAATATTTTGATCTAATCTTTCATTTTAATTTTATTTAAATTTCGAAGTAATTTTTTTAATTACTCAAATAGTTCAAATAAAATTTTGTAGATTCCCATTCTATTCTCTTTAATTTTAAAGAGTTTCAAAGTTCAAACTTTTATTTGTTTAGATTATTCTGGTACAATAGCTTCTCATATAATATTTTGATCCAATCTTTTATTTTAATTTTATTTAAATTTTGAAATAACTTTTTTAATTACTCAAATAATTCAAATAAAATTTTTGTAGATTCTCATTCTATTCTATTTTATTCTAAAGAGTTTCAAAGTAAAAGATTTTTATTTATTTAGATTATTCTGGTGCAATAACTTCTCATATACTATTCTAACTCATTTTGTTTTTGGTTAAAATCTAACTCATCCTTTTAATTTATTTTATTTAGTAATTTTGAGTTTCAAGTCTTAAAATGTTAGTATATATATTAATTGCTCATTATTTACTTATATTAATGTATGATATCAATGCTATCAATATCTGTTTTGAAACCGATTTTCAATATCATATTAATCTGAATTTATTTTGATTGATTTTCAATATCTATTTTGATTTCTATGCTTTTATTAGTATATATGTACTAGATTCCCATTGTTCTCTTTTATTTTGAAGATTTTCAATTTTCAAATTTTTATAGGTTTAAATTATTCTTGTGCAATACCTTCTCAGTTTCAAATTTTAAATTTTTATTTATTTAAATTATTCTGGTGCAATAGTTTCTCATATAATATTCTAATACATTCTATTATTTTATTTTATCTTTAAAATTTCGAATTTCAAATTTTTAAATTTTATGAAGACAATTTCTAAATTACTCCTTAATTACTCATAGTACATTAATTTATATTTATGTATTAATTAGCTCAATCAATTCATATTTGTATATCAACATGTGTTTATTCATATTTATTATATATCATATCATATCATATTATTTTAATAAAAAATTATATCACATATCAGTATATACTACAAAATAAGTAAAAATTAAGGCAATTAAAATATGTTAATAATGTAATAATTATCATATATGATGAAAAATATAATAAAATATGAGATAAAATACGAATATGATACGATGCGATATGATTTGATTTGATTTGATTCGAATATATATATATATATATATATATATATATATATATATATATATATATATATACACACTCTAACTAAGACTACCAACCTACTACTGCTTTAAACAAAAACCAAACAAAATTATTAACTCATTCATAAGATAAATAAAGTCTTCCAATTCTACCTTGCAGACTAACTATATACAACAATGGAGACCAACTCAAAGAAACATCCCCTGCTTCTTTTCATTTCTTCTGCAAGGATTCATAGAAAATGGGTTATAGACAATAAAAGGCAACGGATGAATGCCATTAATAATGGTATCCATAGTTCCTTTTTTTCCCACTTTTATACTTAATGAATTTAAAATGCTACCAATCATTTTTCGTATAGTTTATGTTTGTTGTTTTTCTGGATTTTTAAGGCATCAATTTCGAAGGAAAAGAAAATATGGGGACATCAAAAGAAGATGTTACATTCCAGAGGAATAGTTGAAGACAACCTTTGTCTACACTGTCATCTTCCAATCACATTCTATCGGGAGAAAGAAGTAATTTCGCACCATCACAATCCAGCATGATGGATACAGCACCCAATCAATCGTGTATGAACTTCAATTATTATTGTCATTTCGATAATATGCAAATGATGGTTTTGTATTCATCATTTCTTCAAACAACCACTCTTTTAACTATCATCTTCAATCCTTTGTTCTAGATATGGCAAATCCAGTGACCAATATACAACCATCAATATCACGTGGATCTGTTGCACCTGATGACTGTTTGGATGCCAATTTATTCCAAACTACTCAAAGCAAAACAAAGTCATCTGGAATTACTAATCTTGATTTAGCTTATGATTCTAATGGTAAATATAATGAATGTATTATGTATTATATATTATATTGGAAAATTGTGTAATTTTGGTGCTTTAAAAAAATACAACTTCATAGCTGACTTATCTTCCCATATATAACTTCTAATTTCTGTACTGGCTCATCTCTGACTAGCTGTTTTAAATTTAAATGGCCACACTTTGTAGATCGCAGCATTCAAATTAAATTAGAGCTCCGCACCTACAAAGTTGATTTTTTTAAAACTCCTATTAAGTAGACTTTGGTATTTCCAAAAGAAATAGGTTCAAATAATGATCATGGGGTTTCAGCAAACATACTGCCTTCATGTGATTCCCTCGTTGAAGCAGGCTCAGGTAAACAACCTATTTTCAAACAAAAAAATTATAATTTGTAACTTCTACATTTCACCGACTAACTTTTGTGATATTTCTATTAAATGCATCCAGGAAATGCTTCTGATAGTAGTTTTAGTATCAATCCTGTATCTCCAGCTTCTAATAATATATTAACTCCTACTCCTATGGCAACAATGAATGAAAGTCTCTTATTGAACTCAAATCAAATGACACCAATGGATCAATCTGTTAAAGGAGAAACTACAGGTACTAAAACAATTAATTATTTTACCTACCATTTTTTGTGAATGAATTTAAGGAAAATTAACACTCTCAATTGGATAATAAAATAAATGTATATACTAATTTTAATTTTTTATATAATCTGGTTTATTACTAAATAAATATAAATATAGGTTGATCATTTCCATTTTAGTGTGGTTTTATGGATTATTATGATTTGAAACCAGTCTATATATATATATATATATATATATATATATATATATATATATATATATATATATATATATATATATATATATATATTAGTTTTTATATTGTAACATCAAGGAAATATTTAATGTAAAGAGTTTATAATATAACATCTATTCTTTAATTTATACCCCTTAACTATAGTATTAAGATGAGTACAAATTATAAAAATATACACGTACAAAATTACATAGTAAGGAATCAAAGAGTTAAATATTTAATCATAATATGATAAGTGACTGATGTAACTACTATAATATTGTTTAATGGTATTAGTCATTTTTGACTTAAATGTCTCTGTTATAATCAATTTTAATATTAGTCATTTTTAATAATTGTCTTCTGTAAATTTTTGAATATGAGGGAAATATTTTAAACTTAACCCATCATTGAATAAGAATTATGGTATTGAAAATAAAAATAGTAATCGGTAGCATAGAAAAATTGTGTTTTAGGCTTTTTTTTTATTTGGTAATTATTTATAAGTTTTGAACATATACAACTTCTTTAAAAATCTGAAAACAATAAGAGATATTTGGAAAAAGGGTTAAAAATTATTTAATTATATATGAGTATGATTATTTATTTTTGACAACTCAATTATTCATACATTATTGTTCAAAACTTACAAATCTTTTATTTTTCTTGGTGCTCAAGAAGGGATGATGCCCCCATTCCAAAACTTACAAATCTTAATTGGTCATTAACTCGATTTTAATATCAAACAAATCAATATCTATCTTTTTTTTTTGTATTCAATTAATTATGTGTTTATTAATTCATTAATTTATAATTTATAATTTATTTCATTAACTGTTATATGCTTAAATATTCTAAAAAATTAAAATTATGACCACATATTATATATATGATATGATTTGATTTGATATCAAGACAACAAATATATATATGATTTTATATTCGAAAATATATATATATTCTCTAACTAAAACCACCTACCTAATATTGCTTTTAAAAAAACCAAACATAATGATTAACTAATTCTTGAAATAGTTTGTCAAAAAAAAAAAAAACTCACTCATGAAATAAATCAAGTCTTCCCCGTTTTAACTTGCACACTCACTGGATACAACAATGAAGACCAACTCAAAGATACATCCCTTGCAACTTCTGCAGCTGCTGCAAGGATTCATAGAAAATGTGTTATAGATAATAAGAGGCAACGAATGAATGCAGTTAATAATGGTATCCATACTTCCTATTTTTAATTACAATTTTATACTTAATTAATTTAAAATGCTATCAATAATTTGTAAGTATATTTTATGTTTGTTGTTTTCCTGGAATTTTTAGGAATCAATTTCGATGGAAAAGAAAATATGGGGACATCAAAAGCAGATAATAGATTCCAGAGGAATTGTCGAAAGCAACCTATGTCTACATTGTCATCTTCTAATCACATTCTATCAAGAAAAATAAATAATTCCGCACTATCTCAAACCAGCATGATGAATACAGCACCCAATCAATCATGTATGGACTTCAATTATTATTGTCATTTTGATTATATGCAGACGGTGGTTTTGTATTAATCATTTTACCTACAAACTTTTGTGACATTTCTATCAAATGCATACAGGTAATGCTTCTTCCAGTGGTTTTAGCATCAATCTTCCATCTCCATTTTCTAATAATATGTTAACTCCTACTCCTACGACAACAACAAATGGTCTCTTATTGAACTCATACCAAATGACACCAATGGATCTATTTGTTAAAGGAGAAACTACAGGTACTAAAGGAATTAATCATTTTACCGACTTTTTTTGTGCAACTATTCTTAATTAATTGAAAATATTTGGATTCGCAGATTTGTTAGATTGTGGAGGACCAACCTTTACTTGCAGTTTTTGTCAAGCCATTATGTGGTATGAAGAGCGTTCTAATAAAGCAAGAACCAGCAAAAATCCTAAATTTAGCCTATGTTGCTTGAAGGGAAAATTGAACTTCCATTCCTTGAAAAACCTCCAGAATTATTCTGGAATTTGATGACCGACCAAGATCCAAGATCCAAAAATTTCAAAGATAACATAAAAGCATATAACATTATGTTTGCATTTACTTCTATGGGAGGAAATGTACAAACCTCGATTAATAATGGATCTGGTCCACCTCAGTTTATCCTCAGTGGTCAAAATTTTCACCACATCGGTAGCTTGGTACCAGCAGATTCCACTTCATTTGGTCAACTCTACATTTATGACACTCGAAAACGGTGTAACAATCGAATGAAAAATTTCAGGTATGGATCGGGTTGTTTTTAGATTTTAACAAACTTGATTTATTTCAATTAAATTCCTATTGACCTACATTTTATTTTCAGGAAAAGGGACAAGGACTCTTCATTGGATGTATCATTGTGTGAAGCTTTGAAACTTAGGATTGACCAACACAATGAGCTTGAAAAGTCTTTTCGTGTTGTTAGAGATTTTTATAAAGCAAACGCAGCAACAAAATTCACATTGATGTTGTTCCGAAATAGAGCAAAGGATCCCAGAACATACAATTTACCAACTTCGATGAGATTGCGGCATTAATGTAGGAGATGTCAATAATATGGACTTTGAAAGGGATATTGTTGTTAGAAAGATTGATGGTCAGCTCAGTCGGATCCATGAAACACATACTTCATTTTTAGAATATCCTTTATTATTTCCTTATGGAAAGGACGGTTATAAAGAGGATATTCCAATTCGAGATGCAGAACTAAATGATGAAGGGAGAAAGAGGTTGAGGGTAACTATGGGAGAATTCTTAGCTTACAAAATTCAAGACAGTAAAATTGAGTTTGGTAACATAGTAAATTCAAAGAGATTGTATCAACGGTATTTGGTTGATTCTTACACTATGATTGAGGCTCAAAGATTGCAATGGATAAGGCTCAACTAGAGTACAATTAGGGCAAATGTTTTTAATGGAATTCAAGAAGCTGTGACTAGGGGAGAGATCGATCCAACCACACTAGGAATGAGGATTATTCTTCCCTCCTTCTTCACCGGGGGAATGCGGTATATGTTTAATAGTTGCCAGGATGCCATGGCTATTTGCAAAAGATTAGGATATCCCGATTTGTTCATCACCTTCACATGTAACTCAAATTGGAATGAGATTCAAAGATTTGTTAGGGAAAAAGAATTAAGAGTCGATGACGGACCGGACATTGCATGTCGCGTCTTCAAAATGAAATTAGATAAAATGATGTCTAATTTTAAAAAGGAAAGGTTTTTGATCAGATTGATCTTTGGTAAGAATTTCTTTTCATCGCTGTTCATTTCTCAAAATTTCCTAACACATTATGCATTAATCTATTAATCTATTAATCTATTTATCTATTTATCTATTATTACTTATTTGATGTGTGGTGTTGTAGGAATGTATGTAGTGGAATTTCAGCAAAGAGGTCTTCCACATGCCCATATTCTTTTATGGCTGAATCAAGCAAACAAATTAAACACTGCTCAAGACATAGATAAATATATATCTGCTGAGTTACCATGTCCTCAATTGTATCCAAACTTAAACAAGGTTGTTTCAAACTTTATGATTCATGGTCCATGTGGAAACAATAATAGAAATTCTCCATGCATGAAAAATGGAAGGTGTTCTAAGTTTTTTCCAAAAAGGTTTCAAAACGAAACTGTAATTGATGAAGATGGATATCCTACTTACAGAAGGAGAGATTTGGGCCTCTTCATAAAGAAAAAACATGTTCAGATAGATAATCGCTTTGTAGTCCCATACAACCCACAACTCCTCATGAAATATCAGGCTCATGTCAACATGGAATCTTGTAACAAGACAAATGCCATCAAGTATCTTTTCAAGTATGTTAATAAAGGACTGACACGGACTCGGCAAGTGTACCGGTTCGTTGCAAGTAATAAAACGGTAAGACCGGATATCGTTCTCAGGGATCGTGGACAATTACCACTTCGTAAATTAGACTACTATCTAGGCGATCAAATTTTGGAGTGAAGGTAGCTCTAACATCTAACAAGCAAACAAGAATAAAATGTTTTTGTTCTTTTTGGAATTTTATCAAACAGTTAGAATGCAGACATAAATGTGAATAACAATTAGATAGAATTGTTAGGGTTAGACTAAGCTAATCCTCCCTTGATTGTTATGAAATGACAAGTAACACAGTTCCTAATTCAATTATGACAATCAAGTCTTTTCTGAAATACTCAAGCCTAATTCCTTAGGTGCATTGAGCCTAAAACCCCAAATTAAACCCTAATTCCTTAGGTGGATTAACCTGAGATTTTGCATTAAGTAAAGACTTATAAGATTGCAAGCACCTCAAGACCTATGCCTAGGCTCATGAACTACTTGGCATTTGATTCATGAGCAAGCTCTAACACCAACCTTCCAGCTTATCTATTAAAGCAACTAATCATTCCTAGGGTGATCAAGCATAAGAAAGCATTAAGCATGGAATCAAACACTCATAAAGAACAAGGAAACTGCATTACAATCAAGTCATTTTACAATCAAGTTCAGAAGAGCAATCATCTAACCCCAACAAAGGGAATTTAGCTACACATTATCAAAGTAAAAGGGAAAGGAAGAGATACAAAAATGGAGAAAGTGAGGAACTCCATGGAAAATGCCCAAAGAGTAGCCACAAGAGCAGAGAATGCCTTCTTAGGGTTTGCAGCCGCCTCCTTTCTTTTCTAATCCAATCCCCTTTGCATTCTCGCATCGATGGCTTATAACAGGGGTTTCTGAGATTCGCGCTCTCGCGGGGCGAATGCACTCTCGCGAGGCGAATATTAAAAATCTGAGCTTCAGGATTCGTCCTTTCGCGAGGCGAGAAGATAACTCGCGAGGCGAACCAGAAAGTGTGCATTTTCTGGAACAGTCAGGCCTTCTGGGTCGCGAGGCAAGAAGATAACTCGCGAGGCGAACCAGTAAAGGCCGATCTGCTGGTCGATCACCGGGTTTCGGGTCGCGTGGCGAGATCTAGTCTCGCGGGGTGAAAATTCAAAACTCTGCTTTGCTCAATTTCTTCTCTTTGCAGGCTCTCTCTTCATCCAAGCCTTATCAAGGCCAACTCTTGGGCAATTGCTCATAAATTCCTACAAAACAACACACAATACCACCTTATCCGTTCCAAAGGAAAAACTAAACAAAATCCAACTAAAATGGCCTAACTATATGCAAATGCATGCAGAAATGTACATGGAAAATGAGGTGAAATCACACTCATCAAATCACCCCAAGCTTAAGACTTTGCTTGTCCTCAAGCAAAAACCAAGGCCAAAAGATGAAAATAATCAGAGCAATGATAGTGAACTAAGAACCCGAGTAAAATGATCCAAGTAACAGGCATTCAATTATTTCAGCAAGAGACAATTAATTCAAGTCCAATTAGGGGCTTAGTTTTCCTAGACTCATATTCTCACCGATTCGGGCATTCTATCTCACTTGAAGCTCACCCCAAGCTTGTTCATTTGCTTGGCTCTCTTTCTTGCCTCACTCACTCAAGTGTTCAAGTATATATAACAATTCGCTCCATTTTCCTCAAGGAATGAGTCCTACCATATGCTTGACTATCAACCAAATCTTTACTTTATTAATGAAAACATCTAAGAATCAAGAGGTCTTATTCTTTGGTTGCATTGGGGCCATGGGATCAATTTTGTGTGGGAAATTCAAGAACAGGAAATTTCAAAAGGCTATACAAACAATCAAGCATTGCAAGGCACGACCTTCTAAAATACCTTTCTTTGGGTTTCAGTTTACTTTTCCACCATTCTTTCCTTTTATTTTTGCTATTTCTCACTTCTCTTGTCATACCCTTCTCCATATACTTTTCTTTTCCTTTTAATTTTTTTTTCTTTTATTTGGAGAAGGGAGAATTTTCAACTCAAGAGAAATAATAATTTTTTTTTTTCAGATTCATTTTTTTTCTTTTCATCATCCCAAACTTTCAACTACATTTTCCAACCCTTTTTGCACAGTACTTTAGAAGGTCCCTCATAAGCATATTTAACAAAACATTTGAGATACCAAGAAAAGCATTTTATTCATTCAGGCTCAAAATTGGGCAACTAAGGGGTAGCATTTCATCATTCAAAGCTCAGAAGGCCGGAAAAATACCTATTGCCTCAATCATTTTCAAAAATGTTTTCAAAAATTTTCACGCTTCGAAATGGTTTCAAGTCAAGTTCTAGAGAAAAACAATCCAAGAGGAACACACTCTACACAAAGAACGGGGGCAGAGTTAGTAAGTACCCCCTAATGGCTCAAAAGCTCACATTTATCAGTTCAAAAACCAGTGAGGAACACAAGTCTATAGAAACACATGCTAATCATCAACTATCCAGGACCATCTCAAGAATATTTATTTGAAGCCATATCACAAGAATGAAATAAATTGGGTTCAAAAATCCACTATCACAATTTAATTGGCACTTAGTTCTCACAATCAGATGCTCAATCTAAGCAGGGGTAACCGAATCATGCGATCATGCAAAATTAAGCCTATATGAATGCAATATTTACAATGCAAGCAAAAAGATTACCCCTACCCCAAGCTTAAAGACTTACATTGTCCTCAATGTAAATAATTAAGTTAGAGAGGGGAGAAAACTGGAATAACTCACCAAGGTGGTAGCGGGTGCTGGTTCACATGCTTTCTGGCTTTGCTTTCCCCTACCCTTTTTCTCCTTCCTTTATTCAAAATCTGAAGGCACTTAACAAAACTATTAACAAACCTCTTGAGCTTCTCAAATTATTCAAGAGGTTAAAGCAAAAACAAAACTATTAAGAAAATGAAAATAACTAAAAAGAAGAGTTAAGAAATGTTGGGTTGCCTCCCAATAAGCGCTTCTTTAACGTCACTAGCTTGACGTGTAGATAACTTCTTTCAATTAACCGGTCTGCTGGACATAGAATTGCAAGAGCACTTTTCTTCCATGAAACTCCTGTAAAGAGCTGATTTTGCTTAGAAGGCCAACAATTGTGCTTCGCTTTACCTTTTTCGCTCCGGGCCTCTTTCCCTTTTTCTTACTCCTTCCGGTGGAGGTTCTGTTTTCACAAGATGAGCAGGGCCAACTTCCTCACCAACTGATGCATCATTTGTCTTGCATAGCTTTAGATTTTCTTTCATGTTGGGCTTTTCCTTCTTCTCTGGAGTAGAGGGGTGGTGTTGATGTGCAATGACTTCCTTATCTATCGTGTCCACCATATCCATGTGGAAACACTCCTCTTCCTTGCTCGTGCGATGCATAGCTTCCAATACATTGAAAGTTACTTCTTCTTCTTGCACTCTGAATTTCAACTGGCCTTTTTCTACATCTATCAAAGCCCGACCAGTTGCCAGAAAAGGTCTCCCTAGTATGAGCGGAACTTCAGCATCCTCCTCCATGTCTAAAACCACAAAGTCTGCTGGAAAGATTAATTTATCCACCTTCACCAACAAATCCTCCACAACACCATAGGGATATGTAATGGAGCGGTCTGCCAGTTGAAGAGAAATCCCTGTTGGTTTTACCTCACCAATTCCTAGCTTTTTGAAAATGGACAACGGCATAAGGTTGATACTTGCGCCTAGATCGCACAATGCTCTCCTAATGTTCACATGACCAATAGTGCATGGGATAGTGAAGCTACCCGGGTCCTTCATCTTTACTGGTAGCTTCCTTTGAATTATAGCACTGCACTCTTCAGTAAGCATAACTGTCTCCTCCTTCCACCGCCTCTTGTTTGTAAGAATCTCTTTCATGAATTTGGCGTAGGAAGGCATCTCGTCAAGAGCTTCAAAGCAAAAGGGATGTTGATCTCGTAGCTTTTGAATACATCCAGGAATTTAGAAAATTGTTGGTCTTTTGATTCCTTCTTCAACCGTTGGGGGTACGGGATTCTGAAATATGGGGGCAGCTCTTTGGGATTATCAACCTCTTCCAGAATCTGTCTTTTAGTCTTCTTCTTCGCAAATTCTTCATCAACCAATTTCTCCCTCTGCGGTTTTTCAGCTTCTACACCGGTAGGAATAGAGGTAGTATCTTGGGAAGTTCCGGGTTCTTCGTTGTTTACCTCTTCAAACTGCACCTTATCAATTCCAAAGATCACTTGTCTTTTCTTCCCTCTCTTTTTCTTGTGGATTTAACACTCTCCCACTTCTTGTGATAATTGCCATGCAACCTTCCTTAGGATTCTTCTCTGTATCTCCTGGCAATTGTCCTTGAGGTCTTTCTGCCATTTGCTTTGCCAACTGTCCTATCTGGTGCTCAAGATTTTTGATTGAGGCATTCTGATTCTTCATAGTCTCTTGAGTCGCTTGCATGAACTGGCCTAGAATGTTCTCCAATTTGCTTGAACTCTCTTGAGGAGGATTTGCTTGAGTACTTGAACTTTGCCCTTGTCTCCAACCAAAGTTAGGATGGTTGCGCCACCCCGGATTGTAGGTGTTGGAGTAAGGATCATTTCTAGGCCCTTGGTTGCCCATATAATTTACCTCTTCTTGTCCCGAACTTCCAACCACATTGATCTCACAGTTTCCATTTGCATGGTTGCCTCCACAGAAATCGCACACTGAGGTACCTTGAACTTGGACAGCTTGTAGTTGAGAATTCTGCAGTTGAACCGACCCCAGTTGTTTGGTAAGAATAGCCATTTGTGCCTTGAGAGCGCCAATTTCATCCAGCTATAGAACACCTCTCTTGACCATTGATCGAGAACTAGGCATTTGATAGTCATTATTAGCCATGTTCTCAATCAAGTCCTTTGCTTCTTCCTGTGTCTTCTGACTCAATGTCCCTCCCCGCAGCCGCTTCAATCATACTTCTTGAATTCCTATTGAGCCCATTAACAAATGTTGCAACCTGTTGCCATGTCTCCAGTTCATGATTGGGACAAGCTGTGAGTAAGGACTTGAATCTCTCCCAGGCTTCATAGAGTGACTCACCATCCCTTTGTGCAAAGGCATTGATCTCGATCTCAAACTTAATCATTCTTGACGGAGGAAAGAATCGAGACAGAAACTTGCTCACCAAATCATTCCAAGTGATGATGCTTCCATGAGGATGAGATTGAAGCCATGACTTAGCTCTATCCCTCAAAGAGAAAGGGAAAAGCCTTAACCGAATGGCCTCATCAGAAGCTCCGTTTAACTTGATGGTGTCACACAGCTCAATGAAAGTACCAATGTGAGCATGAGGGTCTTCACTCTCCAAACCTCCAAACTGGTTTTCTTTGCACAAGGTGGAGAAGTGATGCCTTGATTTCGAAATTATTGCAAGCCACTGCGGGTCTCACAATCGGAGTTCCACATCTATCAACTCTAGGGGAAGTGTAGTCCCCCATTGTTCTCCTTGGTGCATTCTCTTCGCCATGGTGACACTGCTACTTCAATTTGTGGTTCTTGCACACCGGGTAACTCAACTTGTTGCTCTTGTCTACTAGAAGATGCTCTTTCTCTGCTCTGTCTTGCCTTGGCTTTCCTTCTATTCCTTCTACAGAGTCTCTCGATCTCAAGTTCGAATTGGAGTTCACTGGGTCGATTGTACCTCGCATACACCGAACAAACAGAGTAGCGCAGAACAAACAAAGAATACGTAAAAAAACAGCACACAATAGAAATTTAGAGCAGAGAAAAGAGAAAATAAGAAAGAAAAAAAAAACACAAGAGGAAAACAGTAAAAATGCCTAAATTAGGAGTCCCCTTTGGTACTCGTGATATTGGCACACCGATCCCAAGAACGGCGCCAAAAACTTGACACGGACTCGGCAAGTGTACCCTGGTTCGTTGTAAGTAATAAAACCGGTAAGACCGGATATCATTCTCGTGGATCGTGGACAATTACCACTTCGCAAATTAGACTACTATCTAGGCGATCAAATTTTGGAGTGAAGGTAGCTCTAACATCTAACAAGCAAACAAGAATAAAATGTTTTTGTTCTTTTTGGAATTTTATCAAACAGTTAGAATGCAGGTAGTAAATGTGAATAACAATTAGATAGAATTGTTAGGGTTAGACTAAGCTAATCCTCCCTTGATTGTTATGAAATGACAAGTAACACAGTTCCTAATTCAATTATGACAATCAAGTCTTTTCTGAAATACTCAAGCCTAATTCCTTAGGTGCATTGAGCCTAAAACCCCAAATTAAACCCTAATTCCTTAGGTGGATTAACCTGAGATTTTGCATTAAGTAAAGACTTATAAGATTGCAAGCACCTCAAGACCTATGCCTAGGCTCATGAACTACTTGGCATTTGATTCATGAGCAAGCTCTAACACCAACCTTCCAGTTATCTATTAAAGCAACTAATCATTCCTAGGGTGATCAAGCCTAAGAAAGCATTAAGCATGGAATCAAACACTCATAAAGAACAAGGAAACTCCATTACAATCAAGTCATTTTACAATCAAGTTCAGAAGAGCAATCATCTAACCCCAACAAAGGGAATTTAGCTACACATTATCAAAGTAAAAGGGAAAGGAAGAGATACAAAAATGGAGAAAGTGAGGAACTCCATGGAAAATGCCCAGTAGCAGCCACAAGAGCAGAGAATGCCTTCTTAGGGTTTGCAGCCGCCTCCTTTCTTTTCTAATCCAATCCCCCTTTGCATTCTCGCATCGATGGCTTATAACAGGGGTTTCGAGATTCGCGCTCTCGCGGGGCGAATGCACTCTCGCGAGGCGAATATTAAAAATCTGAGCTTCAGGATTCGTCCTTTCGCGAGGCGAGAAGATAACTCGCGAGGCGAACCAGAAAGTGTGCATTTTCTGGAACAGTCAGGCCTTCTGG
The DNA here is from genome assembly GCA_030762895.1 of Sophora flavescens. Classification (NCBI taxonomy): domain Eukaryota; kingdom Viridiplantae; phylum Streptophyta; class Magnoliopsida; order Fabales; family Fabaceae; genus Sophora; species Sophora flavescens. The sequence continues at coordinate 64,775,980 of CM061069.1, forward strand.
GTCGCGAGGCGAGAAGATAACTCGCGAGGCGAACCAGAAAGGCTGACTGTTGCTGATCAGCTGGGTTTCAGGGTCGCGTGGCGAGATCTAGTCTCGCGGGGCGAAAATTCAAAACTCTGCTTTGCTCAATTTCTTCTCTTTGCAGGCTCTCTCTTCATCCAAGCCTTATCAAGGCCAACTCTTGGGCAATTGCTCATAAATTCCTGCAAAACAACACACAATACCACCTTATCCGTTCCAAAGGAAAAACTAAACAAAATCCAACTAAAATGGCCTAACTATATGCAAATGCATGCAGAAATGTACATGGAAAATGAGGTGAAATCACACTCATCAAGGACCTGACAGAATTAGAGTTGGGATTCATAACAATACAGAAGCTGGTGAAAATGAAAAAGTGGTTGATGAAATCAAACAATACTATGACTGCAGATATCTTTCCCCTTGCGAGGCTGCATGAAGAACTTTTGGTTTTGATATTCACGAAAGATGGCCATCTGTGCAGCGATTAATCTTTCATCTTAAAAATCAGCAAACAATCACATTCAAAGAGAATGAGCCTATCAAACAAGTCTTGAGCAAGGGTGAGAAAAGTTCGACTATGTTCTTAGCCTGGATGCAAGCAAATCAGGTATACTCTGAAGCTAGGGAACTAACCTATTCAGAATTTCCAAATAAGTTAGTGTATAATGCAAGTACAAGAAAGTGGCATCCATGGAAATAGGGTCATTCTATTGGCATGCTTCATTATGTACCACCTGGTACAGTGAACTTTTTTACATGAGAATCCTGTCAACCGGACGTAAAGGGTGTACAAGTTTTGAAGGTATAAGAACAATTGATGGTGTTACTTATGACACATTCAAGATGCATGTTACGCCTTAGGTTTATCTGGCCGATGATAGAGAATTCATTGATGCCATTATCAAGCAGTGAATTAGAATCTGATCCACAGTTGAGAAGGTTGTTTGTTACTTTATTGTTGGCAAATACAATGAGTAAACCAGATGTTGTATGGAACAACACATGGCCATTGCTATCAGATGGAATTCTATATCAAAGAAGAAGGTCACTGAACATGCTCGGTATATTTAATTTCAAATCTATAACATGATAGTCTAACTTATTTTAGGTATTTTTATTTTTTCAACTCATGGCTAAATAGTTTTAGTTCTGCTGTTTTTGAATTTAGTATAATTCATTGTTAATTCTTAATCCATCGATCAATTCAATCATGTTTTAAACACAAATTCATAACTTTAAAGTTTCAAAATATACGTTATTTTAAAGTCATTCTACATATTTTAAAATTGTTTATCATTGTATGAGAAATTTGGGTCATTTGATTTTAAAGTGGTGTAAATGTGTCTTAAAGTTGTTTGTTATTTCCAAATTATATGATTCATTTATATAAATCACTTCCTTTCTATAATTTAGGAACAAAACAGATGCAAGATGTGGAACCACTACGAAGGAAAGATATATCTTTCAAGGGATTTAAGCATAGCTTAAGAAGAGTGTGGGGAGCATATAATTCTAAAAGCTTAGCAAATTATCCTCTGCAACATTTTTTTCTGAATTAAATTAATACATTATTTGATTTCCTTCTGATATGCATATTTAAGGTTAGTGTTTTATTTTTATTTCTTAAAGACGGATGATTTGGTTTTATTCATTAACCTCTCTGCTTCTTGACATTCTTGTTCATATGTCCCCGCAAAGCAACAAGCAATCGAAGCACTACTTGAAAGTTGAAACTCTCGTGCCATTAAGCCACATTACATTCGTTGTGTAAAACCCAATAATCTTCTTAATCCAGCAAATTTTTAGAATAAAAATGGTTTGCATCAACTGCGTTGTTTGCTATCGCTATTGTTGCTTTTCTGGAAACAAGTGCAGTTCTTCATGAAACTTGGAGGCCTATTTTGTTTAGTGTTGACACTATTTGAGGTCCATTGCTTCAAGTCTTTCATGTTTGTATGCTGGTGCAGAACTGAAGTTGATTGCAGGACTTGACCAGGCAATCGAAGTCAATGTCATTCATCTCCCTTTTTTTTTGACAGATGATTCATCTCCTTTGGCAACGAAAAAAGAAGAATTATCCACATTTTTTTTGACAAATGGAATTATCCACATTAAGAATATATTTCTATAAAAAAAAATCAGACAAAGCAACATTAGCATAAATATTGGAATATATATATATATATTATTTATATATTATTTATATATAAAATGATGTTTTTGTTTCAAAATAAAATAAAAAATAAAATGATGTTTTAATAGTAGTGTTACGTTTATTTTAATTATAATATTTAGTTATTATTTTTTTGGTACAATCTTTAATTATTTTTTAAAGATAGTAAAAAATACAAATAAATATTATAAATACAGCAAATAAATTTTATACAATAAAAGTGACAATGTTTACAATATTACTGCAAATATAATAATAAAAGTAAAAAGCAAAACAATGATATTTAAAAAAATTACAAATGATAAAAAAAATGATGATAAAATATTTGTATTTCCAATATTATTAATATAAAATGGTTCTAATGTATTTTTAGTCCCTCATGCATTTTACTTTGGCGAAAACCGTCCCTCTACTTTTTCTTGGAGCGAATTTAGTCTTTGTAGTTTTCAAACGTTACAATTTTTGTCCCTCCGTCAAGTTGCTATAAAAAAGCTAACAAAAAACGCATATGTGGCAGAACAACTAGAACCAAAAAATATTAAAATAATATAAATAACGCTAAAATACACTTTTTAGTCCCTCAAGTTTTTCAATTTGGCAAAAATAGTCCCTCAATCTTTTTTTGTGAACAATTTTAATCCTTTTAGTTTTCAAACGTTGTAATTTTCGTCCCTCCAACAACTTGCTATAAAAAAAAAGCTAACGTAAAATACATACATGGTAAACGGATTCACCACGTGGCTCCATGGGGCATGCACAGCTGAAGCAAAATAAATAATAAGATAAAAAAATAAATTTTTAAAATGTTATAATCATAAATTATTATAAATATGCCAATTCGAAATAATTGACAAGAAATTATCCTGGAAATATGCCAATTTACTTTGAATAAAAATATCAAATAATCAAAATAAATATAGTAAACTATACAAAAAATTTAAATAAAAACGTTAATATCAAATAATCAAAATAAAACTAGTAAATTATTAATAATAAAAGTACTATGGTAGTCCAAATTATAATGGCCCAAACCCCAATCGCTAGCCCATAAGAAACTTGACCTAGTAAAGGTCTAAAACCCAAGGGACCGCCAAACAACTCTCGGCTAATCAAAACGCTTTACAGAAATCCCATCTAAAAGAGCAGACTTCTCCGCCTCGTGAAATACCCTCCACCCACTCCACGACACGTCATGAAGAGCCCCCCCCCCGACCTGGTAAGGGGCACCATACACGGCAATCATGTACACCAAAACCAAGAGACCACTATAAAGACCTCCTAATGAAAGCCAAGGTATGATTTTTACGATATGCCACAGATACTCTATCTCGCTACACCCTTGCCGACTTAAGCATCACAGTTCGCATAGTACTCCCATTCCGGTCAAAACATTGGAGCCGGACGAAGAGGAAGAAGAAAAAGGAAGAAGAGAAGGGAAAACCAGACCATCTAAAGCCTTAAGATCGGTGTTGGGCCACTTCAACACCGGTCCAATAGGTGGAACCTTATTTGAGTTCTGGGCTTATCTCAGAACAAGTATGAATGGGATTAAATTAAATACATTGTTATGTAGTTGATGATATTCCCCGCAAATCAACATGTTCAACATGCATACTTTTCCTTGCTGACAGGCTTTTTAGGAAACTTCCCAAAACGTCACTCATCCCATAATTGTTTCAAGACAAGCATACTTTAAAGTTATTAAGTGATGGGTTCCTGAGAATGCATGATAGTGCATTGTCCTATCTAGTTTCATCTTAGATTTCTTATTAGATCTTACCAATCAATTTTTTTGTTCGCCAATTTCAACTCAAAATAGTCGTTGTGTTCACTTAATTTGGGTGGATAGCTGCCTAGGAGCAAAGAGAGAAGCAAGAAGAAGATGGAGTTAACTCTCAGAGTCATCTATCCTGTAGAATGTCCAGTTAACTCAATTAGGCTTTGTGTTTAGCTTCTATGCATAATGCTTTCAATTAACCTGCCACTAGTTAAATGATTTGCTAATGATAACAAGATCGAAAGGTGATTTATGTGAATATGGCGTTTCGGTAAAACCATATGGTTAATCCGAGTAGAGTTATCACATAGGAATCGTATGTGACTATCATAGGAGTCGTTGGTCTTTAATGAATTTGTTAATAATCAACCATCATAGAGATATAATTGGTTAGGTTAAGGGTTAAGGGATGATTGCTATGGTATTCAAGAGACACATAAGGATAATTTAGGACTCTTAATCTACAAAAATAGAGGATTTTTTTTGAAGAAACAAAAATAGAGTATTAGAAATTACAATTGATCTATAATTGTATCGAAAAAGATAAGCATTTTTTATTATTAAGGGTAATAATAATTAATGTTATTATTAGTAGTAAAGTATACGATGTATTATATTATCATGATTATTTATAGTAATATTGTAAACATTGTTACGTTTGTTATATTATTTTATTATTTTTTATAGTATTTATTTTTATTCTTTACTATTTAAAAATAAAATAATTACAAATATTATTTTATTAAAATAAATTTGTCACATTTCCTACATAAAGATTCAAAAATACACGCGAGAGTCACACATGTCTTCAATAAGGGACAATGTTACTTCATCTAACTCTTTTGAAGGAAATTAATTTGATTTGCGTCATTGATTTTTTAAAAAATAATATTAAAAAATTGTATTAATTTTAAAATGTCAAAAATTGGTAAATAGTTTTTTAAGATACACAAGTTAATTAAAAAGCTTTAATAAAATATTTTAGTCATTCAATACTACAATATTTTATTGATTGTTCAGCTCATTCGTATTATTTTAAATATTTGATATTAAACTAGTAACAATTCTTTTATAAGGTTACAATGATAAAAAGTCCTCTAAAAAAAAATTACAATGATAACATATCTGATAGAGGTGCACGTGGGAACACTGTAGATTAATCTTGGGAGTCGAAAAAAATGATAAAGAAATGGTTTTGACCGGTCAAAATCAGGAATAACCGGGTGTTGAACTAACTACTTTCATTTAAAATTACCGGAAACCTACTTGATACGTGTAAAATGGATGGAGTATCAAAACTCAACTTCAACATGGAGGATTGAAGAATCCGCCAGTTACATTTGGTGCAAATGTTGGAATTGGCCATGCCTCGATGGTGCAGTAACTCTAACATGGGGACGACATTAATTATGAATAGCAAGCCAGTTTTTTTAACCCATTAATTAATATTAGCATGCCAAACAAAAGTATCCTTCACCTGAGGATGAAAATTAAAATGAAGGCTTTTTAACTCATCCACAATATGCTTAGGGAGATTCGTATACAACAACTGTAAACATCTTTGATTCTGATATTTATATCATGGTCAGGTTGTGAATGTTTGACTTTTCTGTTATCTAAAACTTTTAAAATTGCAATTATTGCTGTTTTTTTTTTGGAGTCACATGTCAGATGTGCAATTAAGAGCTGGCTGATTCTAGCAGCACACATTTTAAATTGGAAAATTTGTAACTTTCGATTTGGACTAATATGTGTTGTGTTTGTATTTGTTAAACTTCAACTAATTGGGCTTTAGTATGACGATTTTGAGTTAATTAAATAAATAGTCCAAGTTGTTTTACAATTCTAATTAAAGTTAAACTTCAACTAATTGAGCTTTAGTATGATGATTTTGAGTTAATTAAATAATTAGTCCAAGTTGTTTTACGAGGGATAGAACCAATTAAAAAGTACTCACTTGCTAGAAATTTCAAAAGTTTAATTTTGATATGGTATTGGTGTAATTTTTTTTATTTATAATATCAAATAATCATAAATTATCTTATATGTGATGTTTAATATATGATAAGAGAATTTTTTATTGGTTTATTAAATAAAAATATTTATATTAACAATATATATCAATTAAATCTATTAAAAATATAGTATTAAAATCGGTGAGTGGTTGAGTTAATTAAAAAATAATCCATGTGTTTATATATTTTTTTAAAGGAGAATGCTAACGAATGTTCTTATGATATTTTTTAAGGACCCGAGAAAAGAAAGTTTTATAGGGAATTGATGTATTTAATGTTTGAAAATGTGAAATATTTAATTTTTTAATAAAAATTTTCTTTACTTGATTTCTTAAAAAGTATTATGAGAACACTCGTTAGCATAACCTTTTTTAATTAGGATTGATGTGGCCGGTAGTTGAACTCTAGAGTTTATATCCTAAGCTTTATGGTGTCAATTTGGTTGACATTGTTCTCGATACAAACGGTATTTTTTTTTTCAATTTGGGATCACTGTTCAGACATTTGGGTACTGTTTATGCATTTGTTTACGAAATTTTGTTGAAAATAATTGATTCTTGGTGGGTCAAAACTGAGTTTTGTGTAAGCAAAAATTTCTAGCTTTTCCGTTGAAAATAATTGATTCTAGATGTAGTGCCCACAAAACTCTATATATTTATACTTCAAAAATGATTTTATTTTATCATCCAAACAAAATCAGTTCTTCTAAACCCACTTTTAAAATATTATTATCAAACACATTCAATTTTTTTAACATTGATTCTTCCAAAATCAATTCTATCAAAATCTAAAACAAACGGATCCATAATTGTTACCTCGATTTCCTATTTTATTTCGTTGGGTCTTGCTAACAAGTGTTTTAAGGGCATTGGTTAAGCAACCCATAAAAGGAAAATTCATATTAAAAAACTAAGTGTTATCGAAATGTTAAATACACAATTTCACATATAAATTTTCATTTTTTTATTCCTTAAACAATATCCTAAAATACTTGTTAGGCTTCTCCTAATTTTAGCCTAATTTTTTTTTTGTAAGTTTAAATTTCACTTCGTTCCAATCATTTCTTTCTCTACATTTTTTTTCTCTCTCCTGAGGTGCTTCTCTCATTCCAGCTAGTTCTTCCCAGCGTCTACCAATGTTCTCTCCCTTCGTCCTAAACTCCCAGCCATGAGTATGTATACGTAGGAATCCAGAACATTTGTCTTTGCGCTTCTTGCTTTTTGTGTGTTTTTTTTCTTTCGTTTTTTTATATTTATTTTATTTATACGAATAGTGAAACCATTGTGTTGTCTGGTACTATAATATTTTTTAAAATTCTAAAAATCCACTCTGTTTTGCAGTGAATAGGCTTTGTTGGGATACTAAGTTCTAACGGATAATGTATATTTAGTTTGTTGGATTCTCCAGAAATCGCATTTTGATGAGTTAAAAATAGTTTGTTGCAGTGAATAGTATGGACTCATGCTTTGATGTATGTCTTTCATCAGTTTCATCTAGTTTGTGGCTTAAATTAGTCAACCATTATAGACTAATCTTTTGAGCTCTATCCCTCACATTCAAGCCCTTCCTTTGTATCTAATCCTTGCCTTATCTATGATGAGCCATTCTAAGAGGTCATTTATCGTGTAATTTTCTTTAAGTCTATCACTTCCTTAAAAAAACCTTTGTTGGGTGATCTCTATTTTTATTAATTTAATTTAATTTATTTTAAAATCACTCATTTTGACTCTCTTTAACGGAGATCAGCTTCTTTATGGAAAAAATGGAACTTTCAGAGGAATATCATGACCTAGAGGACTTTATGTCGTATCTTTTATGAGGTACGTTTGCAATTCTCCTTCCCTAATCAGGTCTTCTTCTTGTGTTTTTTTTGGTCCTTCTTTCCTCGATTGAAATTTTATAGCTAACGTGTGTGGTTTAATCATTAAAAAAAAACGTATAATTTTTTTTTATAATTTATTGTAATGAAACCAATTATATGTTTAAACATAGGTTAAATTACTCTTTTGGTCCCTTATTTTTATTTTATGTTTCATTTTGGTCCCTTTCGTTAGTTGTGCACTAACGGAGTTAGATCCCAATCGTCGCTTGCTCGCAACCGCACTCGCTCGCTGGAATCTAGCCTAATCTTGTCGAATCTGGGTTTAGAGAGAGAAAAACTCCAATTTCCCTTTTCTTTCTTCTTCCAAGGGGTGGGAATAGGCTAGGCCGAGCTAGGTCCCCGGTAAGCCCGGCCGGCCTCGTGTTCCAATCACGAGGTCGTCAGGCCTCGGCTTATAACCCGATATAGGCCAATTTCTAAGACCTAAGCCTAGCCTACTTTAAAGCATGACCTGAATCAAAGCCTCTTTAAAAGCCTACTTATCAACGAGACCTTTAAATATGTCTTCATCTATAAACAGGTCACAGGCATTCACTTGTAAATAGGCTCGTAGGACAAAGAAGTTGGTAGACATATGATAATAAATATAGCATTCACAAATAAATATGCAAGTAGGTCACTACATGGCCAATAGGCATTTACCTTTAAATATTATGAATAACGTAAATAATATATTATAGTATTATAATATATTATATTATACATATATTTATGTGTGTGCATGTGTTAAATAGGTCAGTCTGATAGATCTTGTAGGCTTTTTCTAAAGCATTAGGCCCGACCTATTTAACTATATAGGCTTTTTATAAAGCCTTGACCTGACATTTTTACTAATTAGGTTAGACTGAGCTAGCCCTTAAATAGGCTAGGCTGTAGTCTCCCGACAAGCGGCCTGACCTATTTCCACACCTACTTCTTCCTCCCCTTCCTTCTTCTTCCTTGATAAATGCCATAAGGCACGCCAAGATAGGCTAACGGACAGTAGAAACCTAACGTCGTTAGTGCAAAACTAATGTAAGAGACCAAAATATGCTAACATTTATAAGATAGGGGACCAAAACACAACAAAAAATTAATAATGGATCAAAATAAAACATAAAATAAAGATAAGGGACGAAAAGAATAATTTAGCCTTAAATATATTAGCTGAAAATGTAATTTTGAGATAATATGTTTGATATGTATTGTTCGAAAAGAATCACTTTTATGTCATTAAATTACTAAAACATATTTAATATAGTTAAAAATAAAGTTATCTAGTCGAGGGATTAATAATATTTGTCACTTATCGATGTAAAATATACCTATAAAAAATATTTTCAGCTCATGAAGAAAAAAACTTTGTTTATGTCAAAAAAGAATTTTTTATATTTTAATTAACTTTTCCAAATGTCTTATTTATTCCAAAACAATTTTTATCTAAAAAATATTTTGGAAAATACAAACCATTAGAAAACAAAGGTTATCAAAATGAATTTACTTAGTATGCAATGTCTCAGTGTAAATGTTTTTTACACAAATCAACCAATCATAAATCTTAATGTCATTAAAATTATGGATTTAATTGATATATATTGATAGTGTAAAGTTTTTTTACACCGTCGACCAATCAGAAATTGATATACCGTTATAAATGATTGATCCTTATCCTAACCACATTTAAAGTCATCAATTTTATGATTTCTGATTAGTTGTCAGTGTAAAAAATCTCTACACTAACCGTGCACACAAATTAAACTCCAAAATTATTTTATTCTTATCGTAATCATCGTAAAAATTATTTATAAAAAAGATTTATGATTTATTGATAGTATAGGAAACTTTACATATACATCAAAATTAAATCTTTCTAAATAGTTTCATACGCTATATCAATTATTAATTACTAAAGAATTAAACAATTGTTTCTAAATATTTAATAATTAAATCTATTTAACGTGTATAACTTTATTATTAATGTCTTAAAATAATGCTAAAATTAAGCCAATAAAATTTTTCAGTCATGGATTAAATTAATAATTTTGGTTGATTTAAATAATAGGGAAAAAAAGCATACACCCCCTTAAATTTTACCAAATGGTAAATAGACACTCTTAACTAATTATTATTTTCAATTAATCCTTAAACTCTCTTAGTTAAATTGGTCCTTCTGCTAATCCAAGTTTAAATCATTGCAATTGAATCTAACCCTTCATTTTTTAAAGATGTAACCGTTGATTATTTTATTTTAAATTTTAATTTTTTTTAATTTCATATTTCATATTTTTCGGAAAAAAGAAGAAGGAAGAATCAGATATAGAGCACGTTTCATCTTCCTCCTTTCATACTTTTATTTTTTATTTATTTAGAAAGAAGAAGAAAAAAATAGAAACAACTTTCTTTCTTTTGGGTGTTCTCTCTTTCGGTCACGGGTCTTTCATCTTCTTGTATTTGATTTCTCTGGTTGGTTGTTACTCCTTTTCTTCTTCTGTTGGCTCTTACCTTCCTTCTCTTTGATTGTTCTGCTATTCTTTCCTCTTCTCATCAACGAACTGAACATCGTAATCGGAAGTGCTGCCTTTGATAGAATTAACCTCTTGTAACATGCCATTGAATTGGACCGCGAATCCATTGACCAATTCATTACACAGCCCCCCTGCTGTAAGTCTAGCCCGGGCAAGCATCCTATTCATAATCCTAATGCATAATGTGATGACCAGTGCAGTAACCATGCTCTCCTGCGTTTTTTTTTTTTTCTTTTGGTATTTAGAAGTTTTTAAATTAACAATTACTGGAAGAAGATGAAACGACCTCTGTTCTCTTCCTTTTTATTGAAAAATAGAAAATTTTAAAAAAATTAGGTTTTAAAAAAAATGAACAATATGTTCCTGCCAAATATCTCGGGTATGAAATACTCGGCTGAACGAGGATTGGTGGGGTGTTTTTGGATTGTGCTTGACAGAATGTGGATTCTGCTCCTACGTATCCAAAAGGGAATCAAAGCAAACGTAGTTCTAGAATGAGGGGTAAGCCCCCTATTTATAGTTGTTCTCTCAAGATCAGGCTCCGAAATAAGCGGAGGAATATTTGGATCAGATCGCGATCATGGGGAGAGATATCCGGAGCCTGATTGTCCGGAGTGGCATTATGGCCAGCGAGATATTCGGCCCAGTTAGCTGCGGATGGATAGCTTGGGGCCGAGTAGTTATTCTCGGTGTCGGGTGTCCGACATGTCCCTGGGCCGGAGGAGTTTGGGTCAAGGCCCATTCGCGGGGTAAGCTCGGTTGGTCCGATGTATAGACGAGTTCTCGGTCTTACATTCTCGGCCAGACACAAGCCCCCCGAGCCCGAGCTTGAATAAGCGAAGGAGTCTGATACGTATGAAAACCGAGCTTATTCTTTTGTTATGCAGCTTATCCACATTCTCACTGTCATTTCAATCAAGTCTTCTCTCTCGTCGGAGAAAGCAATTATTCGTTACTTTTTCTAAGACGCCACGGACAAGAAACCCTAGAGTTCCGCGCCCATTTAATGGGGGAAAAATCAAAAGTCGCGTCGGGACAATCAAAAGTCGCACCCCTTTTTGGGCCCAATGGACAATGGGCTACCAATTGCAGTGCTATAAATACCTCCTCCGACGCCAACTCTCCTCCTACTTCGCTTACCCTTCTCTCGCCATTCACCCTCGTCTTCCAAGCTTCTACCCTTGTTCCTCTCGCTTGTCATCCTCCAGTGCACGCCTCCGCCTCTCTTCTCTTCCTTCGTGCTTCTAAGCTCTGTTTTCGACCTTCGGACATGAGTTCATCTATGTCTTCTGAGTCAAATACTTCGCCTCCGGTTGAGGTGAAGTTTCCCCAATCGGGGATCCCTTCTGCTTTTCTCTGTTCCTTCGCGGAACCGAGCGTTGGGGAGGCGGAACCATCCTCCTCCGGTCATCTTCGACCGACTCGATTCTTCCGAGTCCGATTCTCCTAGGTCCGGTTCTCCTCCTCCTAGAGTGTCCAAACCCGCCGCCCGTAAACAACGCCTTAGGGTTCCTAAAGACCCTATTCCCGATATAACCCTTCCCGGTATACCAGGTTAAAGGGGAGGTTGGAACCTTTTTTTTTCGACTACCGGACTCCCGATTCTATTGTTGAACTTCGGTCCCATATCAATATCTCGACCTCGGGGACGAGTCCGAGTTTATTTGCTCTCCGTGCACGAGCACCGAGTGTGTCTTTCTAAGGGCCTCGCCCTTCCGAGCCTCCCTTTACATACATGTATAAAACACTTTTTGACAAACTCGCATGTGTCTCTTCCCTTTATCGAGTTTGAGTGCGATGTTCGAGAACCATGAACGCCGCACCTACTCGCCTTCACCCTAACAATTGGGCTTTTATGAAAGCCTTTCAGATTCTATGTAAATACATAAGAATAGAGCCTACCACTCCAAAATTTTTGTATTTTTATCAAACCAGATTTGGCGAGAAAAAGGGATGGGTATCTCTTAATGGGTTGAACCGAAGAGGTCTTCTTAGTTTATTCGCCTCATCTTATAAAGACTTCAAGGTTGGCTTCTTCCGTGTTCGCCCTTCGAGTTCTCATACTTCCCACTTTTTTGACGAGAATAAACATGCCAAGTTTCCTTTATACTGGCAATCCTCTCCCACAAAATTCGCTTCGGCTTGAGTATCGTTCCCGCCGCCGAGGATAGGCGGGATATAGATGTACTAGAGGGTCTTCCTCGGCCCCTCCATTGTGCACGCCTTATGAAACTCCCTTCTCCTCCACCCCAAGGTCCGATCTTAAAAGTAAGTGCTCGGCTTTTTAGTTTCTTAAGTATTTTTCTACTGTGTTGTTATACTAACAACTCTTTCTTTTTTACAATCATCATGGGAAAGTTCGACTTTTCAAAGCTTGTCAAGGCTGGTGTTGGTAAAGAGGGTCGTGGTCCCTCTTCACCCGAGAAGAAGCCAGAAAAGACCTCCTCCCACCAAGGTTTCTCTGCGAAAGGGGCTTCGCCATCCGCCCCTCAAAAAGGAAGAGGGCAGAGGTTGAAGTGGTGGCCGCAGATTCTCCCCCTTCCCGGCCCAAGCTCCCTCGCCCCACTACTCGTGGGACGCAAATCGTGGGGCGAGAACAGCCACTTTCTACCCCCTCGAGCCGAAATGGTACAACACCACCCCCGAAGGCGGGACTTCATCTCTCCGGGGTGAAGACTTCAACCCCTCCTCCTCTTTCGACTCGACCCTCTTAAAAGCCGCTGATCTTCGGCTTATCAAGCAGCAGGGGCCCGATCCAAGCATGGAGGCCCTCTCGGCCTCATCGCCTTCGTCTGCTGCGGCTTTGGCTCAGTCAGAGCCGAGAGGTGACGGAGACCGAGAGGAAGTCTCAAAGCAATTGGAGTCCGAGTTCGCCGCTATAGAGAGGTTGAAGGGGGATCTTTCCTGATTGCCTCCGAGAATGAACGCTTGACTACCACCATCGCCGATATCAACACTCGAACTCCGAGCTGGATTCTCGGCGAAATCACCGAGGAAAGCAGAGCTCGAGTGGAAGAAGACAAGGCTCGTGCCAAGAAAAGATCAAAGAGGCTCAAAGTTGAGATTGATCGGCTCAAGGCTGCCTTGGAGGCCGAGATTCAGGCCAAGATACTGCTTGAGGAGGACGTACGAGAGGCCACCCGCTGCATTGTCATCGAGCACCGGAAAGGTTTTGACAAAGGCATTGCCCAAGCTGAGGTTCTGGTTCCCGGCATCGACCTTTCGGGGGCCGATGTGAATATGGAGGTGGTAAATGGGGAACTTGTTCCCATCATTCCCGAGGGGGAGGAAGAGGTGGACGTAGTGGGGGGCTCTCCGGACGATCATGTAGAGGCCGAGGAAAGCCATAGGGGGGAGTAGCTGTTAATAGTTTTTTGTTCCTCCTTTGTACTGGGCTCATGCCCTTGTAACCCGATTACTTGAATGAATATTATTATCATTTTGCTGATTCTTTGTTATGTTCGGCTCGTCCATCGAATGTTCGGCTAAGGCCGAAATACTCTACCGTCCAAAATGGACGGTGGTCATTACACGAAAAGCACGTGTATTTCATTTTGCGTTGTCATGCATTAAATGCTTTTGGGAACCGTAATGGGTTCACGCAATCGCTGCCTTTCGCTTGGTTTCGAGGTTTGTTTTCCCAACAAATTCTCACACATTCTACTTCCTTTCGTGCCTATAAATAGGGCCCTTCCCACTTGTTCATTCCTCATCCTTTTCTATCAGTCAAGTTCGCTTCTTACTTCTCTTCCACCCGAGTAGTTCTATGCTAACAACAGGGGTTTACGTTCCCCTCTCCCAGTTGACATCCTTTTTTGGGTTTCACATCCGCCAAAAAGGATGTAAGTGGGAGACGGGATCCAGAATTCCTTGATCCTTCAAGAAGGATGTCAATCGGGAGAATAATAATCTTCGGGAGTCAGAAAGGGGTAGCGCCGTCTACTCCCTGAGTTGGCCGAGCACCTCATCGTCCAGCTTTCTCAGGGGGGAGTGTGAACTACAGCCTCCCTTGAGAGAGCGCGATGGCGTTGAATCGGGGGGACTGGGGGCCGAGTGGCCCTTATTTTCAATTTCGGCTTTCAACCTCAGCCACGCACTCGACCCGTGAATGTACTTTTCAAGAGTCAAACTTAGCTTTATTTTTGCTCATTGTACTCGGTTTCCTTGAATGTATCACTCGGCTTTATTTTTGCCTTATTGTACTCGGTTTCCTTAATAAAACAATGGTTCATACTTGGCCTTTACGAATTTTGTTTTTTGCGCATATTCAGCTTTACTATTTTCGTAGCTTGAACTCAGCGTAAATAACTATAAAGTAGCTCGTATTCGGCTAGTAAGATCGTACCTGACCTTTATACTTAACTTTATGGCTCGTACTCGGCCATGAGGCTCTGACTTGGCCTTTGGAATTGAACGGCTCGGACTGGCCGCCGGCTCAAACTTGGCCCCTCCGACTAGCTCGAACTCGGCTAACGGCCCGACTCGGCCGGGGCTCACCTTGGCCCCTCCGACAACGGCTCGTACTCGGCCGTCGGGCTCAAACTTGGCCCTCCGACTAGCTCGAACTCGGCTAACGGCTCAGACTCGGCCAAGGGCTCACACTTGGCCCCTCGACAACGGCTCAGACGGCAGTCGGGCTCAAACTTGGCCCCTCTGACAACGGCTCGTACTCGGCCGCTGGGCTCATACTTGTCCCCTCTGACAACGGCTCGTACTCGGCCGCGGGTCTCAAAGTTGGCGCCTCTGACAACGGCTCGTGCGCGGCCGCCGGGCTCATACTTGGCCCCTCCGACTCACGGCTCGTGCTCGGTGCCGGGCTCATACTTGGCCCCTCGACAACGGCTCGATTGCTCGGGCGCCGGCTCATACTTGGCCCCTCCGACAACGGCTCAGACTCGGCCATTAAAATAGGATGTCCGCAAAATAAAGACTTGGCAAGGCAAGGAAAAATAAAACCATATTCATAATAAATTCTGCTTTTTATTGAATGGAGTCCGCGGTGTGTGCCTCGTTAAAACCTCCCCGGCCAAAACCCATTTTGGGAAAAAATACCGAGGTAGGAAAAAGAGCACAAGACCCGACTATATACATCACTGTAATAAAACTTCAAATGAGAGGCATTCCAAGTCCTCTGGATAGGATTTCCGACAATTCTTCTAACCTATAGGCCCCGTTCCCCAGGTTTTCAACTACTCGGAACGGTCCTCCCCAATTCGGCCGCTAACTTGCCTTCCGTGCGGTCCTTCCTTGCTTCCCCTTTTATTCTCAAAGCACTAAGTCTCCGCGTGAGAAAACTCCTCTGCCTTACCCTTGAATTATACCTTCTAGTGGCTCTCTGCTTATGTGCTTCTTCTCCGATTCTCGCTTCCTCCCTAACCTCTTCTACCAAGTCAAGTTCGATCCTCATATTGCTCTCATTGTCGTTCGGCTCGTGTTGCACACGTCGGAAAGACCGGTTCCCCAACCTCATCGGGATCATGGCGTCGGTTCCCGTACGCCACCTGAAAGGTGTTTCTTGAGTGGTAGATTGAGGCGCATGGTGGTAGGCCCAGAGAATACTCGGTAACTCCCCTGCCCAGGCTCCTTTAGATCTTCCTACTCTTTTCTTCAGCCTCCCGAGGATGATCTTGTTAGCCGCTTCGGCCCGCCCATTGGTTTGGGGGTGCTCAACTGATGTAACCCGTGCTTTGATACCGAGGTTGTCATAGAATTCCCGTAGCTTCTTATCCACAAATTGTCTTCCGTTGTCGTAACGATTGCTAAGGGAATTCGTGCCTACAAATGAGGCTCTTCCACACAAATTTCTGCACCTTCTCGCGGTAATCTTAGCCAAAGGCTCGCTTCGATCCATTTAGTGAAGTAGTCCACAGCTACCAAGTAGGAATTTGACTTGGCCTTTGGCTCTGGGAAAGGCCCCGTATGTCCATTCCCCATATTGCAAACGGCCAAGGCGAGTTTAATGTGTGAAGTCCTTCGGGGGGGTATGATTTACATTGGAACATCTCGCACTCATCACACCGCTTCGTCCACTCCATGCAATCAGCTCTAAGGGTAGGCCAATAATACCCCTGCTCGGACTATCTTGGAGGCCATTGATCCGCCTCCACCTGTGAAAACCACAGATTCCTCGTGAACCTCTTCCATGACATACTTAGATTGTGCCTTGGTTAGACATTTGAGCAAAGGCGCCGAGAATCCTCGCTTATACAGCCTCCCGCGATTATGGTGAAATGACTCGCCTTAGCTTAGCTCGACTTTCCTCGGCTTCACCTGATCCGAGGGTAGAGTTTCGAGGATAAGTACTCCCAGATAGGTGCCATCCACTCTCGGCCAACCAACTCATTGGCCATCACCTCTTCCGTCCCAATGCTTGGTTCGGTGAGGGTTTCTTGAATGACCGCTCCTGTGGTGTCCCGGCTTCTTTGTCTTTGGCAAGCTTAGACAAAGAAATCAGCCCGAGTGTTTTCTTCTGGGAATATGCTCAATGGTGAACTTTTCAAAGCCGGAGATTAGCTGGTTGACCTTACACAAATATCCGGTAGCCGAGGTTCCTTCGTCCCGATAGCCTCCAGATATTTGTCCGTGACTAGTTGTGAATCACTTCGCACTTGATGACCTTCGCCCCATTTCATTCGCGACCTTTAGTCCCGCTTATCGAGCTTCATATTCGGCCTGATTGTTCGAGGTTTTGAACTCGAATTTCAACGATTGCTCCAAGATCAAATCTCCTGGTCCTTCCAGAATCACCCCCGCTCCAGTGCCCCTGATATTTGAGGATCCATCCACGTATAGATTCCACCATTTATCCTCGCCGGGCTGTGGATGGAGCTCGGCTATGAAGTCAGACAGGCATTGTGATTTCAGGGGTCCTCTCATCTCGTATTTCAAGCCAAACTCGGACAACTCTACTGACCAAGCAATCATACGCCCCGCCAATTCGGGTTTTTTGAGTATCTGTTTGATGGGGTGATCCGTCTTAACAACCACTTGGTGACTCCGAAAGCACGGGGCGCAACCGCCGAGCTGCGAGTCACCAAGGCTAAGACCAACTTCTCAATAACTTGATACCGAAGTTTCGGCATCATGGAGCACCCTACGATGAAGTATACCGGCATTTGGGCTTTCTCTACCTCCTGCACGATGATCGCGCTAATAGCATTCTCGGAGGCCGACGGAGATCACAGATACAATTCTTTCCCCGAGATGGGCCTTGTTAATATCGGCGGGGAGGAGAGAAAGTCCTTGAAGTCGACAAAAGCCTTTTCGCAGCTCCTCGGTCCATTTGAAGGTTTGGGGCTTCTTCAGCAGCTTGAAGAAAGGCCGAGCTTTCTCTGCGGATTTGGGTAGGAACCGAGATAATGACGCCACGGCCCCGCCAATCTTTGTACTTCTTTAACGCTCAAGGGCTTCTCATCTCAATTACGGCCCGACACTTATCGGGATTGGCTTCAATTCCCCGGTGGGTGAGCATAAAGCCGAGGAATTTACCCCCATGGACACCGAAAACACACTTTTCCGGATTGAGCCTCATGTTGAACCTTCTCAACTGCTGAAATATTTCTTCCAGATCTAAAGGGTGGCGGCTGGGGTCATCAGATTTCACTACCATGTCATCCACATATACTTCCATGGTCCTGCCAATTTGCTTCTCAAATACTCGGTCCATAAGTCTCTGGTACGTAGCTCCTGCATTCTTCAGCCCAAACGGCATTACTCTGTAGCAATAATTTGACCCCTCGGTAATGAAGGCTGTTTTCTCCTCATCCGGGGGGTACATTCTAATTTGGTTGTACCCGGAGTACGCATCCAAGAAGCTTAAAATTCTGTATCCGGAAGCCCCGTCAACCAGCCTGTCAATACTCGGCAAGGGATAAGAGTCTTTTGGGCATGCTTTGTTCAGATCCGTATAATCAGTGCACATGCGCCACTTGCCGTTTGCTTTCTTGACGAGAACGACGTTGGCCAACCATGTGGTGTATTCTACTTCTCGGATAAAGTTGGCCTTGACCAACTTCGCCGTCTCCTCTTCGACTACCTTTCTCCTTTCTTCACCTAATCTCCTCTTTCTCTGGGCCACTGGCTTCGCCTCGGGACAGATGGCCAATTTATGGCATAAAAAGTTGGGATCAATTCCTGGCATGCCAGATGTGGTCCATGCGAATAGATCGGCATTTCTGCGCAGCACTTGTTTTATTTCTTCTTTCAGAGTAGGCTCAAGGTGGCCACCGAGCTTAGTACACTGTTCAGGCTGCGCACCGAGTTGGAACTTCTCTAGCTCCTCAATAGGTTGCGGACGTTGTTCCCCGCACGTCCATCCCGGGATCCAACTCAACGGAGTTTCATGAATTCACCGCCTTGTCCTTCCCCCGTCTAGGGTTTCTCTATGGTGCGGGTCTAAGTTTGCTCACCCGCAAACTATCGGGCGAGCACTGTCTCGCCATCCTCGATCCGCTCGGACAGCCACTATATCTCCCGAGCTGGAGGGGAACTTCATCGTGAGGTGGGGAGTAGAGACCACGGCCCCTAACTTCGCTCAAGGACGGCCTTCCGATCGGATATTATACGATGTAACTGCGTTTACCAACACATACCTGACCATGATGGTTTTAGAAGCTCTGCCATCACCAAAAGTGGTCAAGAGGTCAATATATCCCCGAGTATCAACTTTGCTCCCTCGTAAGCCAACGAAGTTTCTCGTCATACGGCTGAATTGATTTCTCTCCGGATCCCTAGCTTTTGAAACGTTGAGTAGTACAATATATCCGCGGAGCTCCCCGATCGACGAGGGTTCTTTTGACCGAGAAGTTGGCCAACTGCACGGTGATCACCATGGGGTCATCCCTGGTTGGGATCCACTCCCACGAAATCATCATCGAAAAGATAATAGGGGGAACTCCGGGAGGCTTGCCGATACCGAGTTAACAACTCGGATGGCCCGCAGATGTCTTCTCCGAGCTGAACTTGTGGCGCCTCCCCGCGAACCCTCCCGAGATGGTGTTTATCACCCCGGATGACATTATCCTCTTCCCGTCTTTCATTCCGCCTTTCTCTCGGTCTCTACTCTCTCCTCGTTTCTTCGATCGCCGCCCCTTCTAAGCCGGTCACCCTCTCTTCTTCTGTTTCCCCCGCGCCTCTCACTGTTGTTGTTGTTTCTTCGGACAAAGTTGCTGAGGTGACCTGCCTGAACCAGTTCTTCAATTTTATCCCGCAGGACCCAACATTCCTCGGTGGTATGGCCATAGTTGCGGTGAAACCGACAATGCTTCTGGCGATCCGCGTTTCGGGGGGTGTGGCCACCCTTTGGGAGCTGCAGAAGCTCCGCACTGTACGCTTCTTCGAACACCCGAGCCCTATTTGTGTTGAGGGGAGTATAGTGATCGTACTTCGGTCCCCTCTGGAAATGCTCGGCCGGGCTTTTAAATCTCGGCTTATCACCCCCGCCTCCTCTTGTCTCTCGCTTCTCGCGGTCGGCCTCATCTGTCCGATCCTTTTCTTGTACTCCTCTACCTCCTCCATATTGATATAACCTGCGACTTTTCTTCTCAGTTCATCCATATCGGCGGGCGGTTTTCGAGCTAAGTACCTAGCAAAAGGGCCAGGTCTCAACCCGGTCAGGATGGTGTGTAGTGCAACATCGGCACTAAGATTGGGGATGAGTACCGCCTCCTTGCTGAATCTGGCCATGAAGCTGCGCAGGGATTCGTTCTTCTCTTGCCTGAAGTTCACCAGGGAGGCCGAGGTTTTTCTCGGTGAGCTCGGCTCGTGGCAAAGCGAGCCCCTGAACCTAGCCACGAAGGTATCAAAAGAGTCCACCGAGGTGGGGGTAGCCGGGGGTGTACCAAGTCAACGCTGCCTCCTTCAGGTGTGGTTGGGAAAACTTTGCACATGACAGCGTCGCCATCCGTAAAAAGGTACATCTCGCGTGGTGAAGGCGTCCAAGTGGCGCTCGGGGTCGAGGTGCCATCAAATTTGTCAATGTTGATGGGCTTGTTGTTGGCCGGCAAGGGGACCCCCATGATATCATTCGTGAAAGGATGCCTCGGTTTCGCAGTGGCCCCCGTCATTAAGTCTCTTCGTTTGGAGCGAAGATTCTGGGCCCGCTTAGGGAATCCCTCTTCCTCCGCTTTCGGTTGTTGTGGTGGGAAACCGGAGGCGAGGACCTCCTTCCCGATATAAGTTTCTCGACCCCTCAATCTCGGGAGGCTCGGCGCTCTCTTTCATGTGAGGAGGAGACCGACCTCTCCTCGCTCGGCTCTCTCTCCCGATGGTCATTATGCCGTGATTTCTTCATTCTCCCTTCTTATGCGCTGCGACTGTGCGAGAAGCTCCTGAACCATGGGGTTGTCGGTCATTCTCTTTGGGCCTACGGACTGTTCTCCATTATCTCCGTTAACTCCGTTGTTGGCATTCCTTGGCTCCTCCCTCCTGCAGCTTCCGCTTCTCGTCCTCACCATATTTGTGTGGTATGGGAAAATGTTTGCTTCGATTCCCCACAGACGGCGCCAAATGTTCCCCGCCAAATATCTCGGGTATGAAATACTCAGCTGAACGAGGATTAGTGGGGTGTTTTTGGATTGTGCTTGACTGAATGTGGATTCGCCTCCTACGTATCCAAAAGGGAATCAAAGCAAACGTAGTTCTAGAATGAGGGGTAAGCCCCCTATTTATAGTTGTTCTCTCAGGATCTGGCTCCGAAATAAGCGGAGGAATATATGGATCAGATCGCGATCATGGGGAGAGATATCCGGAGCCCCGATTGTCCTGGAGTGGCATTATGGCCACGAGATATTCGCCCAATTAGCTGCGGATGGATAGCTTGGGGCCGAGTAGTTATTCTCGGGTGTCGGGTGTCTTGACATGTCCTCGGGCCGGAGGAGTTTGGGTCAAGGCCCATTCGCGGGGTAAGCTCGGTTGGTCCGATGTATAGACGAGTTCTCGGTCTTACATTCTCGGCCAATTACAAGATTGAATCACGAGTTAATATTTTAATTTTGGGTTAGTAAAAGGATCAATTTCATTGTTCATGATGTTTGAGGATTAATTAGGAATAATCAATAGTTGAATGTGTCAATTTGTAAAAAAAGTAAAGTTTAAAAAGGGTGCATACTTTTTTCCTTAAATAATATATTAAGAAATAATCGAATTAATAATCACAAAAAATAAAGGTGGTCTTGAATCAACAACAAGAAATGGTTTTTAAGAAATAATCGAATTAATAATCACAAAAAACCAAGGTGGTCCTGAATCAACAACAAGAACTGGTTTTTAATATTAAGATAAAATTGTTTACAAACAAAAAGAAGTTCGAAAATCCACAACAATGGAGAAGTTTCACATGACAACACCAAAACCAAAAGAAAACCAGAACATTAGCAGCTAGCCATACTACTTAAGCTCTCGAGCTTCTTGATATGAGTCCTAGTAAATAATGCAACCAAAACATATGTGCATAATTATGCAATCATAATCTAACATGAAATAGACAACTATAAACACGAGAAGGGGGATTGAATTGTGTTTATCAGAAATTAAACAAAGTTGAAAACTTTTCGTATATAGAAATTTGGTTCAGACGAGTGGAAAGATCTTGAATGACAAGCGACTTTGCCTCAATGAAATTTTAACAGTGACTTAGGTAAACAACACCACTTGATAAACGGATAAGAAAACTAAAGAGTTTACAAGGAAAGAGATATTGACACGGCTATTTATCCTGGTTCACTCTTCAAATCAAATAGTTACGTCCAGTCCTTGGCAGCACCAAGTTTTATCCACTATAACTAATCAGGTTACACACTCTAAGTATTGTTTGCACACCTAGCCTTTTCAGACTTCAAGACAAGTATTCTTTGCACACCTAGCCTCTTCAGGCTCACTCAAATTTGTTTGAGAAATTTGGTTTGTAATAAATACAACTTCAGACAGATAGATCTTTCACTAACACTCAGAGTGGTTTAAATGTAAAGCTTAGGAAAGTCTGCGTAATAACTTCAAATGATTGAAGAATACGGAATGAAAAAAATGAAGATATTAATGCGCAGAGTAATGGCTCTTAAATGCTATATGTATTCTCTATATCTTCATCTTCAATGACTTCTGTTTTTGTAGTCTTTAAGTATTTAAGATCCGTTAGAGACATTCCCTCAGATGTTGGCTTCAAGCAGAACTTCATTAAATGCAATAGAGTCATTCTGGGCAATCATTAATGCAATAGGAACGTTGGTTGTACTCTAACTTGAAGGATCATGTCTTTATGTATCGTGGAAATGACCATATCGTAGTTGTGCGAGAGAACTTTTTGTACTTTGCTGAGTACAATTCCCTTTTCGTGAAAGGACCAGAGGTATTAGGGAATAAAGCATGTTGGAAGCATTCTTTAATTGGCCTTTGGTTCTGATAACCGAGGTTGCTTGAGAGAGTAACTTCTGACTTTTCTTGATAAGCATGAGACCGAGTAGAAGATAAGGCTTCAAGTCACTTCTGATGGGATAGCCAACAAAAGCTTGTTAGGTCCTTGGTTCTTCAACGAGTAACTTCGACTAGTGTAGGAACTCGTGGAGAGACAAGGTTGAAACATATCTTGAAAGAAGTCAATAATCCTAGTCAGACAAGTTGACTTTCGCTTATCCAGACAGGTAGTTACTTATATGAGCGGATTGAGATGATTCTTACTATTTTAATCTGCACACTAGATAGACAAAAGTTAGCAACCAATACGAAGGTTAATTAAATCATTAACCAATATGTAATTCTCACCAAAACTTAGGAAATGCACAAATGCATATATATTAGAGGCTTAACATAACCATATGATACTTTTTCAATATCTGAAAACCAGCCTTAGTGATAAAATTGTTTTTAAAATCGAACTGGTCATTGAATCAGTGAAGACACTGATTTAATGTTCAATGGTTCACTCGTAATTGACCATGATCGAAATGGTGTTAATTAAATATATGTTTTTTAATATTATGTGGGCTTAATTGTACTTTTAGTTCTCTTACTATCGTTTATGTACGATTTTGGTCCCTAAAATTTTTTTCTGAGCACATTTAGGGTCTGTGTGGTTTGCATTTTCATTTTCTAAATTTTTTATTGATTTTAAATTGCTAACAAGAGGATGGAAAGTTCATACAATAAACAATTATGACAAAGCAGAGAGGATGGAATGCTAGTTAGGAAGAATGCATTTCCGGAAACAAAGAAAACAACTATTTGGCATTTTGAAAATTCCTAGAAATGCGGGATGTGTTTTCAAAATTTGAAAAAGAAAATGATGTAGCAAATACTAAAATCAATACAGATTTTAGAAAATAAAAACACTAAATGAAAGTGCAAACCAAATAGGCCCTTAATCCTCCTTATTTTTCAATATTATAAATTTGGTCCCATCCAATTTTCATTAATTTATTAATAAAAATTGCATATGTGGCACTTGGATTAAAATATACTAAATAATTAATAAATTTTAATTTATTGAATAAAAATAAATTATTAACTATTTTGAAATCTTTAAATATATATATATATATATATATATATATATATATATATATATATATTGTCCTGAACCCACAAATTGCTCATGATTCGAGATTGAACAACCTCGTTACCGTCTTTAATGGCGTAGGTTTTGTTCAACTGTAGCACCCAAGGTAGTCGATCCAATGAATTGTGATTTGATTCATGCGGTTAAATGCATATTCCCACTCGATGCATATTTGATGGGGTTTTGTTTTTATTGACAGAATAACACACTCAGTTGAGGAATTGCAGAACCCTTAGCGGATAGGATGGCTTCTGAAAAAGGACTTAGAGTGGGGGCTGAAAAAAATTAGGGTTTCAAATGCAGAGAAGGAAGGGGGACCGTGGTTTTTAAAATTTATTTCAAAATAATTAATAAATATTTTTATTCAATATATCAGATTTATTAATTATTTAATATATTTTAATCCAGGTAGACCGTTACCTATGCAATTTTTATTAATAAATTAATGAAAATTGAATTGAGGGATTAAACTTGTAACATTAAAAAACTAGGAGGATCATACGTGCTTAAAAAAAATTTTAGGGACAAAAATCGCACATATACGATAATAGGAGGACTAAAATTACAATTAGGCCTATTATATATTATATTAAGACAAATCAAATTTAAATTAACATAAAATAATCCTATTATATATTTCATAAGATAAAAAAAATAATGAAGAAGGATAAATAATAAAAATGTATGTATATGTATTTTTGGAACTTGTCATTGGACCTTTATTGGACTAAAAAATATTTTTATAATTTAAAAATAAAATTGAAAAATAAAAAATTATCGATTCAAATCGATTTGCCACCATCAGTTTTTGACTGGTTTTCACCTGTTTTTTTACCGATTCTATGACCTGTTAAATCATAGATTTAAAGAACTATGAAACTAAAACTAAGGTATATTTTATATTTAAAAATAAATAATATAAGCATATCATCGCATTATGCAAAAGGTTAATGATTTAAGCCAAAAAGTCTTAATGTCTTATTACCTATATCTAATTTTAGAAAAAATATAAATTTCAAAACAGTGCAATACATCGAGCCGGCTTGGATGACCTAAATATAACCCAAACTTAACCCAAAAACACACTGAGTCAAATTTCTAAAACTTGAATCCATCTTAATTAGCTTCGAGTCAGGAAGGGTCACTGGTACACAACAAGTCGTGAACACATGTAGTTTGGAGTCATCTTTTGCCTTTTCCGATCTTTAATGGTGGAACCTTGATCATGAAGATGTTGGGATTCCCTTCATCCGACATAAATTTTAGACCCAGTTTGAGTTCCTTTAAATTCTGGACCGTATTTATGCTTTTGAATGGAGTTACCCATCCTGTCTATGGGCAGCTTCGTTCTTCATGACCAATTGTGCCATAATAATGACAGTAAGTACGTAATTTTCCAAAGAAAAATTCATCCAAAATCTTTCCTAAGTTGGAAATACTAAAGTTTATTCCTCTTTTGAGGGGCCAAACTGAAGTTAGCTAAACCCTGGTAGTACTTACTAACAGTGGGTGAGGGTGAGTGTTTTGGGTTTCTAAAATTGGATGATTCTTTTGTTAGTTTTTAAAATATTTTGTAGAGGATCAATTTGGATATTTATTCTAATTTTTTTAGGAGGGAATGATTTAGAGTCCATTTGTTTAAGATTAAAAAATAAATGATTTTGTTACAAAATAATTTAGTGATTATTTTTAGAGATTTTAAAGAAAAACAAAAGTAAATTTGTGTTTGTTTACAATAAAAAATAATTTTTTCCAAAAGCTAATTAAAGTTGTTTTTAAATTTAATCCCGAAAATGACTTTTTTCTACTTTTCATTATTTTCAAAAGAAAAAACAAACATACTAAAAGTTTTAAAAATGATAATTCAGTTAAAAAATAATTTTTTAACAAAATAAGTAATAACAAATGCACTCTTACATTAGTATAACTGTATAAGTCAAATTTTCACTTGTATCAAATCTTAACAGTTGATTTTATTTTCATTTAAAAAGTGCAACCTATTAAAATCATAATTAATGTTGGATAAAAATAAAATCAATGGTTGATATTAAGTATAACTTGAAGTTGACACAAGCAAACACAAGAAGGGGTTGAATTGTATGTGTTAATAATTTTCGAAAACAACATTTTTCAAAGCTTATTTTCTCACAAAAAGAATGAAAGACTGAAGCACACACAAAATGATCTTTTAAAAGATTAACAAAATAAAGTTCAAATCCCCACAAATCAATAAAACAAATAAAACTGAAAGAGTTAAGGGATTAGAAGATTCACGCAAGTGTTTTATCCCCGATTCACTCTCTTCCAACCAAGAGCTACGTCCAGTCCCTTCGACTTGAAGGTTTTACTCCACTATTTTTCCAAATAGATTACAACAAGTATTCAACATCTCTTCAAGGCTACAAGTATTCCTTTCTTACCAAGCCTCCTCAGGCTCTAACTCTAACAAAGAGATTCTTTGCTTTTGATCTTCTAACTCACTATGTATGAGGATATGAAAGTTTAAGACCGGTTGAATATTACAACAATATTCGAACTAAAGAATACAGATTTTTGCTCTTGAAAGAATGAAAGAATGAGAGATTGCAGATTGGAAAAAGTTCACCTTGCAAAAGTTAAATTGAATTCCCTTTTTTTTTCAATTGGTTGAGGTCTTCTATTTATAGTGACCTTCTTCTTTACTTGAAAAACTTCAACGGTTGTTTTGAATCTACCCGTTTAGAGATAGCATTAAATTCATAATATCCGTTGTGACTGATAGCTTGATCGTGGCCATTGTGAAATGTACTCTTGGTTATCACTTTTGCACGAAATGGAGGGTCACACTCACGAGCAATTGCAACTTGAAAAACTGTCATTCCTCCTTTGCGAAAATTCCAGCTATTCCAGCAATAAAGGTGATAGGGTACAGATCGTTTTGCATTTCCCCATTGTACTATGTTGCTTTTTGCATTTCCTTGATGGTACTATGTTTCTCTCATAAAGAAACAAAGCATTAAAACATATAAAACAAATAGGAATGACCAATATTCGTTTGAAATAAATATCAATCATTTGAAATAAATATTTCTTTGTGGTCGGGGTAGCATTTACTTAGTTAGACTGAGCATATGAGAACTTATATGAAAAAGAGCTCGTCTACTTAAAATCTGTGTCTACACGCTCATGGATAAAACCAAGTCTATGGACTTGCAGTTTTCTTTTTGCTCGTCTACTGACGTGGCGTATCTTCTTGTCTATCATCGTCTTTGGACTTGTGGCTGCTTCATTAAAACTAAAGTTCTCGTCTACTGAGAGTATTTTATTAACCGTCTACTCAAATATATTAAGTAAAAAATATATACCAAATGTTTTGAGCAGCTCGTCTACATGAATGGACGCGGATTCACAATCTAAGTCCAAGCATATATAAGGAAACTTATTCAAGGTTTCCATAACTTATATATTTTTAACACTCCTGCAAGACTAGATAAAGCATGTTAGATCTCAACTAAAACTCTGTCATGCAAATTTAATTCTTTTTGTTAACATCAAAACTCAGATTATTAATCCAAATCACTTTGGTTCCAACAATCTCCCCTTTTTGATGATGACAAAAACTAATTAAATTTGAGTAAGCAAAGTCTAAGAGAGCTTACAAAGATGCCCCTAAGACAAAGCATTCAAACTTAATAGGAATAAAATATAAGACATAAAATCAGCAGCACATATCATATATATATATATATATATATCTTATCAGATCAGTTCAGCTACTTATCAGTCAAAAGATAGTATCAGAGCATATAAGCTAATAAGATCATGCAGATGCAAACAAATATATAATTTCAAAAACTGACTTTTATAAATTTAATTCTCTATCATTTCTCCTCCTTTTTTGTCATCAGACAAAAAGCAAAAAGGAGTGGACCATCATTGTCAGTATAAAAGGAATAAAAGAAGACTAAGAAGAGGGTGGAGGTGGTGGAGGAGGGTTCTGGTTTGGTGGAGGTGATTCTGACTCTATTGAAAACTTAGCATAATGTTCATCATTTGGTTCATCATGACATTTTTTGGAGCCAGGGCTTCTGCAACCTGCTCTCTCACTTGTTCATTAACCTCAACCTTTACTCTTTCCTCTACAATTATTCCAATAATTTCTTCAAGGTTTGGAGGCAGTGAGGGCCTTGAACTTTCAGTACTGTCTTGAGCATGTGGTTGACTTGGAGCAGTGTCTAGAGTTTTGGAAGTTTGAGGTTGATTGATGGGCTCCGGCAAGTGTACCGGATCGAAGCAAGTAATAATAAAACGTTAAGAAACCGAGTATCGAACTCAGGGATTGGGTGACCAAGTACCACTTCACAAATTTAACAATTATTTAGACCATAAGAAATTGAGGATTTTAATTAAGATAAAAATTATGAAAAGAAACTAAAATAAATATTTTTTGGATTTTTGAATTAATTAACTAAAAATCAAAACTAAACAAGGAACAAACAATTAAAGAAAATCCCAGGGATCCAATTTCACCAATGCTATGAATACGCATCCCTCATAGACAAGAAATACTTATCCCAATTGGTTTGATTCAATTATATCAATTCTTCCTAATTTCTAATCAACTTCTAATGTCAACCAAGAATCTTAGTTTATTCTAATGTCTCTCCCGAGTACGCTAGAACACATCGCTTAATCCCTAATCAACTATATCTCTATGATGATTATTTATCAAGAAATTCATTAAGTTCTATGATTCTCTATTGAAGTTTCATAAAGCTCCTACGGTATATCTCTATCCATATTAACCCTATTGGTTTTATCTCAATACCCTTGACACATAAATCTCCTCTCGGTCTCATTATGATTAGCCTATCATCTAATTGGTGATCAAGCAATTAGAAGCATTAAGAATAGAGAATAAAACACAAAAGAAGGAGAAGAGGAAATTAAGAAAACTGAAATAAAATCACCAAACCGTCATGACGCATTTACATCGTTACCCTAGAAAAAGAGATTTAGGCACTACTCATAAGAAAAGAAAGAACAAGAACAAAAATAACTATGAAAAAACTCCATCACTGTGTTGCTCCTGTGGTGCTGTGTTCCTCTTCGGTTCTGCCTTGCGCCCCTGCGCTACTCTCCTCTTTTCGGTTTTTTGTGCTGCACTCTATATATAGGGCATGTTCTCTTCTATTCTATCTCCAATGTTTATATTTTCAAATCTCAATTCAATTAGGAGATCTTCATGTGGGCCCTCCATAAATCAATTTCATGCTGAAGTTTTTATTATCAAATAAATGTAAATCTCTCAAGTGGGACCCTTGCACTTTGCTTCACGTGACCAAGCTCCAACTTTTACTCACATGATAAGCAAATAATGTCTATATCCAAATCCAACTTGATTATGTGAGCACTTGCACAATTTTACTTCAAGTTTCACCAGTTTGGCAGCAAGTGCACATTGACCATGTGCTTCTCCTCTTCAATTCCAATTTAATCATGATGCAGGCCCCATTAGCAAAACCATTAGAAATTCACTTCTTCTCCACATTATGCTGCTAGATTTCTTTCCAATTGAACTTGCAATTACAAAGTGATCATGTGGGATCCTACAATTTTATCTCATTGACAATCATATCAAAATTATTCTTGACCACATCCTCTAATATTTTCAATCTTCCAAATCAATTGCCAAATACAAATCATATCCTTTATTGTTGTCTGGCTCGCGGGGCGAGCCTGAAAGACTCAAATTCCTTACTCAAAGATCGACCGGCTCGCGGGGACGGCAAAGCATCTCGCGGGGCGAGTCCTTGAAATTTCCTTTTTTTTTCTTCTTATTTCCTCTATTTTCCAAGTTCCCTTGAGCTTCACTTTTAACTTGAAAATATAAAATAACATTAAATGCTTTATTTGACTCAAAATTAACTAAAATATCCTAAAAACTACTTGAGAGACTCAAAATGTTACTCGAGGATAATTAAAGCAAAATTTGGGCGAAAACGAGATTAAACTCGAATATTTAGCACAAAACCGTGGCCTCACTAGCTATAAAACTAGATGAGCCAGAGGCTTATCATTGATCATTAGGATGAATGACAAATCAAAGCCAATGGTTGAGAAGAGTGTTTCTCGGAAGTGCTTGGTCTAGGAAGCAGACTCAAGAACTTCCTCAACCTCAATAACTCGGTTGAACAGAGTCAATATCCATAGCAGGGTCTTCAATTATTATTTCCTCATCGAGTGTGCTCAAGATGGAGATGGTGGAGGTGAGTCAACGAAGAGTAAGAACATGTGGGGGCAGCTCTTTTGGCCCAAAGGGACATGATCTTCTTCAAAAACAAGACTAGTAATGAAGTCCCAAAATGTCCTTGTAGATGAAGTATCTGCAATGTGAGAGTCCACACTTTCCTTTGACTTTTGGAATGAGTCTTTTCTCTTCAATACTCGGACAGGTAAGAGGAAGCGTCCGTGCACATTCCACCATATGAGTTCCCGCAAATAACAACATCACATCTTCACGGACATCTTCAACAAAGTTGTGCCAACCAATAGTCTATGACATTCTAATTAGTGATGTTGACATCTTTAGGATTAATCATGCAGGATTCTAGAAATGGCATCTTTCCAAGTATTTCTCCTTTCTTCTTGTCCTTGTCCTTGTCCTTGTTCAAGTCAATCATAGGAAGTCTATGAGCAATCATGGGGGGTCTGACACCAATCTTTGTTTCCTTCTTGGTATGAAATAACTAAGTTGGAGGGACAAAGTTTGCAACCCTGACATACCTAGGCAATTCAAATTCATTCTTTAGAAAGGCATACATGAGGTGATCCACGATAGTCACAGCTCTGCCATAGATGCTTGGGTGTTTGAATGTCTCCCAAGAAGTTTTGTTGTCCATGATAAAAGGAATTTGTCTGTAGGATCTTGCCCTTTTGTAAATGACATTGGTCAGATCTTTCTTTGTTGGATCCTTGGACCAATCAGAGATGATATGCCTTTTAACACCATCAGTGAATGGCTTGAAGGATGGGGATTTGATGAGGTTTGGGTAGAGTTTTCTAGGTGGGAATTTTTTCTGTGGAAGATGAATTAGGACAGGTCCAATATGGTTGTGCAGAGTGGATGGAAGAGGTCTTGTGATGTTTGGTACATATGGTATGGGTACATAATCAGGTTGAGGTATGGTCTCGGGTTCATATTCATACTCAGGTCAGGGATAGAAGGAATTTGTTGAAACTGATTCTGGTTTATGTTGGTGATAAAGGATTTTCTAGTTCCTCGTTACTTTGGCCCCGATTTTGATTGGCCATCATAAAGAACAGAGGGGTGAGTGTATGGAAATTTTGTCTTTTGCTTTTTGGGAAAGGGTACACCAGGGATAATTCCATCATCTGGCTGGTTGAACCAAGGGTCATTTTCAGGTATAATGGGTGGGAAATGTGGTCTTTTTGGTGAGGCTGCTTGTGGTTGGTCAAGGGAAGTTCTTTGTGGTGATGGAAGTGTGGGAATGTATATATCATCTATAGTTTGATTCACGGAAGTAGCAGGTACAGAAGCAGCATCCATTCTATCCTCAAAACTAGACACTAAGGCATCTACTTCTAATTGTACAGGGTCATTAGCAGGCAGAATTACCTCAAGTCATAACAGAATTAGGTTTTCTATGAGGTTGCCTTCTGGGTTGTGTGGGAATGGGGATATCAAAGAACACCAAGCAGATGTGATAGTCCCCCTGTTTCTTCAAAACAGAACTAATGGGAACCTTATCCTCATCATCCTCATCCTCAGAATAAGATTGTATCATCTTCCTTGTCCTTTTCTGAGAAGGGACAACTTAAGGGGCAACATCAGTTTGTTCCCTTATTACAATCCCAGCAGTAGGCTTCTTGATAGCTGGCTTTCTCACAGCTGATGTCTTCTTCCTCATTGTTCTTTTTAGCCCAAGAACTTCAGCATTGTTCTGCTCAACTTGTTCTTCCTTAATCTTCATAATTTGCTCTGTTTTGGCTAAGGCAAAGAACAATGTAAGTGTTGAGATTCATGTTGGCAATGTTCATTTTACCAAAATCAGCTGCAGACACAGGCTTCTCGGTCGTTGTTCTTGCTTGCTCTTCGAAGACCTAACAAACAATGAAGTCACATATTCCTTGTGACTTAAAGACCTTTGATAGAAGGTGACAAGAAGGAAGTACAAAGAGATTCTTCCTGTTAACAACAAAGATCCCCGAATCTTCCATAGAGAATTCTGGGCAAGTTGATCTTAGTCTCGGTGATAAGGTGACGTAGAAAAAATTTGCTGCAGAGCTGACAGATTGTCCTTAGACCCAATTTTGTGCAAGACGACCTTGTTCGGCAGCTAATGAAGAATGCGAACCAAATCCTTTATTTCCACTGACTTCCAAGAATGAGTTCTCACCATGTCTTCTGTCATTAGAAAGGTAGCTATAACTTCAGAACCACCAAGGTCTTTCTCCCATGTCTCAGTAAAGACCACTCCTTCTTGAGCGCAGATGATGGCATCGGAAATGGTTTTCTCAAAAACCATTATTCTCTTCCCCAAAATGGTGGAGAAGACTTCTTTATTAGTAACTTGAAATCCTTGATCAGATTAGGAAAAATGGAGACTTTTTCCATGAAGAGTCCTCCCTAGCCAACCGCATTGACATTCTTGCTAATATCTAGGTTATACTCCTCCAAAATTCCGAAGTTGAATTTATGCTCACTAGCAACATTCATCTTGTCCACATTAAAAGTTGAAGAAGAAGCCATTATTGAAGATTGAAGGTTAGGGTTTGGAAGCAGGAAGCAGAGAGTTCAAGAGAGGTTTCAGAGATGAAGGGCAGCGAAAGGTTTCAGAGTGGGAAGAGACTTGCTTAAAAAGGTTTTGAATTTCAAATATTTTTCTTTTGGAAATAAATCAAAAAGAAAATATTTTGACAAGACATGTCATTAAGGATAAAACGACATTGGTATTTTGAAACTATAAAAAGGTCTTGATGGGATTGATGGAAGTAACTGACTTAGCAAACAGAATATAGGATAAATATGTCTTTGAGACAAAATAATTGCAATTAATAAATATGTGTATGGACGGGTCCAAGCAAAAGGCAATCAAGTATGGACGCAATTGCAGTGGACGCGGCACACAAATATGATGGACGCGGTATGCAATGGACGCGCTCTTTAATCATGCAATGGACTTGAAATGCTTTAGACGCACATATATCAACAACAAAATTCTCAAGGCTGGACACCTTAATCAATCCAAACATAGCATATTAAGATGCTTTCTAATGAAAATAAATCTGTCCTCAGTAAGAGGTTTAGTAAAGATATCTTCCCATTAATGGTCAGTATCTACAAATTGTATATCAAAAACACCTTTTTGCATATAATCCCTTATAAAATGATGTTTAATCTCTATATGTTTAGCTCTAGAATGTAATATTGGATTCTTAGATAAATTAATTGCAGCAGTATTATCACACATAAGTGGAATACTACTTACTAACACATTGTAGTCTCCAATCGATGTTTGATCCATAGAAGTTGTGAGCAAAGAACTAGCAGTTGAAATATACTCAGTTTCAGTAGTTGATAAAGCTATGGTACTTTGTCTTTTTCTTGACCATGATACAATACTAGCTCCAATGAAGTGACATCCTCCACTGGTACTCTTTCTTTCAATTTTGTCTCTAGCATAGTCAACATCACAAAAACCAACTAATCAGTAATCTTCATTTTTCTTAAAATGCAAAACCCAGATTAGTAGTACCTTTCAAATATCTAAATATTATTTTAACTGCTGATAAGTGAGATTCTCTAGGAACTTATTGAAATCGAGCACACAAACATACGCTGAACATAATATCAGGTCTAGACGCGGTAAGATATAGAAGAGATCCTATCATACCTCTATATACCTTTTGGTCTACCTTTTTCTCTTTATCATCTTTGTTCAGTATGGACGTGGGGTGCATAGGGGTATTCATTGGCTTGCAATCATCCATTTTGAACTTCTTCAGGAGTTCCTTTGTATACTTGGTTTGATGGATGTACACCTCGTCCATAGTTTTTTTTAACTTGAAGTCCAAGGAAGAATATGAGTTCTCACATCATGCTCATTTCAAACTCTTTCTGCATTAACTTAGAAAACTCTTTGCACAGAGATTCATTAGTAGCATCAAATATAATATCATCAACATATATTTGCACAATTATGAAATTACATTTAGTGGACTTTCTAAACAAGGTTGTATCAACCTTTCCTCTATTAAATCCATTTTCCATTAGAAATGAACTTAGCCTATCATACCAAGCTCTAGGTGCTTGTTTAAGGCCATATAAAGCTTTCTTAAGCTTATATACATGTTCAGGTTGGGTTTCACTCACAAAACCCGAAGGTTGCATTACATATACTTCTTCATTAATAAAGCCATTTAGAAAAGCACTCTTAACATCCATTTGAAAAAACGTAATGCTATGATGTGCATCAAATGATAGTAAAACCCTAATCTAGCAACAGGTGCAAAAGTTTCAGTATAATCTATACCTTCTTCTTGAGAATAACCTTGTGCAACAAGTCTTGCTTTATTTCTTACCACCTTACCATTCTCATCAAGCTTGTTTCAGTAAACCCACTTTGTTCCAATAACTGATTTGTCTTTAGGCAGGGGTACCAGAGTCCAAACATCACTTCTTTCAAACTGATTAAGTTCTTCTTGCATTGCCATAATCTAGGGGTGTTCAAATCCAAACCGATGGGAACCGAATTTATTTGGTTTTTTTTGGATTGATTTTTATGAGAACCGATCGGTTGGGTTTAGTTTTCGGTTGTATCATCAGGAACCGAACCGAACCAATAGCTTATATTAGAAGGGTTGGTCCATGCGTTTTATGTTGCATCCTATGTCGTTTTGCGTTTTATTCTTAAGTTAGTCACTTAGTCTTGCGTTCATTTTCTTTTCTGACTTCAGTGACTCATCAGACATCAGTCCCTATTCCATTCCTTTTTACATCCTAACCCTAAGACTCTTACTTTCTCGGACTTCCTCCCCTCGTGACCGTCGCTGCCGTATCATGTCTCCCCCTCTCTCCCTCCCTGCTCGTGCTCCCTCCTTCTCGTCACCTCTTACGAACTGAGCGTGTTCGACTCTGGCTTTCCCTCCCTGCTCGTGCTTCGTCCTTGCTCACTAGCCGCCGCCGCCGCTTCTGAACTCATACTGGTATGAGATTGCAATACGGAGCTGATTACGGCCGTGGGTGCCACTGCTCCGGTGAGTGCTCCATGCTTGGATTTACCACATTTCCTTCATCTCCCTATTCGTTCAAATCTGCCATTTTGTCCTTCAAGTTTGTGTTTTATCTATATAGATTTTGGTTCAAAGTCTAATGTATGTTGTTAATTGGATGGTATTATGTATGTTGTTAATTTGATGGTATTGTGCATTGATACTGTAAGGACTGGAGTACAAGTGGAGGGTCAAAATTAATTTAGACCCTATTATTTATGTGTTATTGGTCTAGAAAGTCGATTTGGGTTTCCTTGAATTTTGTTGTTGTTTCATTTGTTCATGTCTTTTGTTTGTTCTGTTGTCATTTGTTTCTCTGTTTTCGGGTGGGTGAGCTGTTATTCAAGGTCTAAACAGCCTAACAATGTTAGATTATGGACTTAAAGTGCTATCATGAAGAGTATGTAATGATGTGTTGCAAAAACCGAATCAACCGAATCGATCCAAACCGCATTTAATCGGATTGGATAAGATTTTTTTAAGGCATCCATCCAAACCGAACCGAACGCCCTTTTTATCTTTGGATCGGATGGCTTTTTGCCTCAAAATCGATCCAAACCGAATCGCGAACACCCCTACCATAATCCAGCCATTGTCCAACAGAGCCTCGCTTCATCGTCTTTGGTTCCAACTCGAGACTAGTACATAATCTTCCCTGCCTCCCGAAAGTTGATCTCGGTTCTTAGCTTATCATTGGGATTTCCAATGATTTGATCTTGTGGATGATAATTTTTGAAGTACCAAGATCTCTCGAATAGTATCCTGTTGAGAAGTGGAGGTTTCTCGGTTATTGAGGAGGGTCGTCCATTAGATCATCGCTTTTTACATTTGTATCTCCTGAGATATTTAGATCAAAATCTGCAAAAGCTTCATCTAGCTCTGATAATTTCTTATCAGGCTGCTTGTCATCAAACTTGACATGAAAATATTCTTCTACTACTAGAGTTCTAGAATTATAAACTCTAAAACATTTTGATGTTTTAGAATATCCTAACAGTATTCCATTATCTACTTTTGCAACAAACTTACCCAGTTGATCTTTAGTATTCAATATATAACATTTACAACCAAAAATATGAAAGTATGAAATGTTGGGTTTTCGCCCCTTCCACAATTCATAAGGAGTCTTGTTCAAGATTGGTCTAATGTATATTCATTGCGAATGTAGTGCAGCGGTGTTAATGCCTTCAGCCCAGAAGTGTCTAGGGACAGAGTTATCATTGAGCATTGTTCTAGCCATCTCTTGAAGAGACCCATTCTTTCTCTCTACCGCACCATTTTGCTGTGGTGTTCTAGGTATTGAGAAGTTGTGAAGAATACCACTTTCTTCACAGAACTTATCAAATTGTCATTTTCAAACTCTCCCCCATGGTCACTTCTGATTGAAGTGATACACATGCCTTTTTCATTCCGTACATGTTTGTAAAATAGAGAAAAGACCTTGAAAGACTCATCCTTGTGAGCTAGGAACATAACCCATGTCCATCTAGTGTAGTCGTCTACAATGACTAGACCATATTTCTTACCACTGACAGAAGCAGTCCTTGTTGGACCAAAGAGATCAAGGTGTAGCAATTCTAGTCGTCTATTGGTACTAACAATATTCTTAGATTCAAAAGAACCCTTGACTTGTTTTCCCTTTTGACATGCATCACAGAGAGCATCAGATTTGTACTTAAGGTTTGGTAGCCCTCTCACGAGGTTTTGCTTATTTAGCTTTGAGATTAATCTCAGGCTTGCATGACCTAGCCTTTTCTGCCAAATCCATCGCTCATCTTCAATGGACACTAGACATGAGACACTTTGATTTGAGAGGTCCTTCAAGTCAATTTTATACAAATTGTTTTGCCTCTTAGTAGTGAATAAAAGTGATCCATCATTTTTCTTGACATTACACATGTTCTTATCAAAAGAAACAACATATCCACTGTCACATAATTGACATATGCTCAGCAGATTATGTTTTAAACCATTAACCAAAAGAACATTATCAATGGAGGGAAAATGATGTTTACCAATTTTACCAATACCATTGATCTTCCCTTTCCGGTTTCCTCCAAAAGTAACCCAACCACCATCTTTGTGTCTAAGATCTTGGAAAATACACTTTTCTCCCGTCATGTGACGTGAGATTTTTGTGTCTAAGGTCTTGGAACATACACTTTTCTCTCGTCATGTGACGTGAGCACCCACTGTCCAAGTTCCAAGATGTTTGTTTCTTTCCTATTGTTAAACAAATGGCAATGTGTATTATCTTATCTTTAGGTACCCAAACTGACTTGGGTCATTTCTTGTTAGTTTTCACTGGACGAGAATGTTTAGCATGTTTATTATGTATGCATCTAGATGTAACATGCCCACTTTTTCCACATACTTTACAAAAGATGTTGGACGGGCTTGACTTAGTTTTAGCATGTTTATCTGGAGCTTTTGAAGCTCTATGCCGTGCATGTGGTATTGACTTTTTGTGAGATATTTCATGCTTCTCCTTGTCATACCC
Organism: Sophora flavescens; assembly: GCA_030762895.1. Classification (NCBI taxonomy): domain Eukaryota; kingdom Viridiplantae; phylum Streptophyta; class Magnoliopsida; order Fabales; family Fabaceae; genus Sophora; species Sophora flavescens. The sequence continues at coordinate 64,813,678 of CM061069.1, forward strand.
GAGGCCAGATTTATCATAAGGTGATCTAGAGTACCTTAAAATGAGACTGAGCTTATCTGAGCCACCTACAAACTTTGACAGAGTGTCTGTCAAATACATAACATCTTGTTTCAGTTTTGCAAATTCACAAGAAACATCAGGCTCACACTCAAGTTTGTCAGTTAGACTGACATTCTTTGATTTTAGTCCGTCATTTTCATCTTTAAGGTTTTGTTTTTCCATGCAAACCTTAGCATATTCTTTTGATAGTTTTGTAAACTTCTTTTTGAGACTTCTATACTCATGAGACAGTATGGACGACTCATGCAACAATTCGTCAAATGCATTTTGAAGAGTTGACGGGTCAGAGTCCATTATCTCAGCCTCAGTATATTCACTTTCTGATGCCGTATCAGCCATGAGACAGATATTTGCCTCTTCTTCAGCTTCATCTTCTTCATTAGATGAGGATAAATCCAGATCCTCCTAAGTAGCCATTAAACCCTTCTTCTTTTTGAAGAACTTCTTTTTGTCCTTCAGATCAGGGCAGTCAGCTTTGAAATGACCAGGCTTCTTACATTCAAAGCACAAGGGTGGACCTTTTTCCTTGGAGTATGACTTCTCCTTGGAAAACTTTTTGTTGAACTGTTTCCTCCTGAAGCCACCTTTCTTTCTCCACATGTGTTGAATCTTTATGGAGTTGAAAAATAGTTCATCTTCATCTGATCCTTCATCACTGTCTGAAGTTCCAGCATCATCTGAAGATTCAGCAGCTTTGGGAGCTTTTGATGAACTTGCTTTCTTTGCCTTTAGGGCAATAGACTTTTCTTTTCTGGAATTGTCTTCTTCATTCAGTTCAAGTTCATGAACTTTGAGAGATCCAAGAAGCTCTTCTAGAGAAAGAGTATTCAGGTTCTTAGCTTCCTGAATAGCACTAACTTTGGGTCTCCATTGCTTAGATAAACTTCTCAGAATCTTTCTAACGTGGTCTCTATTTTCATATGTTTTTCCGAGAGATCTGAGACTGTTGGTGATAGCTTGAAATCTTCCAAACATCTGATCTATTGTTTCATGGTCAGCCATTTTAAATAGTTCATACTTGTAACACCTCTCTTGGGCATTACCTTGTAAACACGTGTTGAAAATAATTTAGGAGAAATTTTCACTGGTTGCTTTAGGAAAATTTATTGATTATCAGTCATAAAACTCAGATATAAATATTTTCTCAAGGATTACCTCAAAAAAAAAAAATGACGCATCCGTCACAATAGTAAAATTGCATTATAATTGACAATACACGTAAACTGAGTTTATTCCTAACTCAAACCATCACCATATATAAGTTCTCATGAAAACTGTTTCATTATTGAAAACTCGACTCAACAACATACAAAGTTTTTTTCAAAACCACCTGAAATTAACTTTCTCAAAAACACACAACCCAAAGACAATACCTCATAAGCTGGTCATTCTAAAAGACATTTACTGGAAAGAACTCGTTAGTTCTCACCATATGGGTCATCACCAACTTCTTCGAGAGTTCGGGAATTAGTAACTCCAAGTGAGGTCAGAAACATCTCGGCACCATTTACTCTCGTGTACCAAAGCACCTCAACAAAGAACCAAGGAACCTGATATGTTGTAAGGGTGAGATACCAATATATGGATGAATTATGACAACTACATACTTGCAACACAGAACATCAAATACAATAAACACCATCATATACGCAACATGAAGATTACTAAATCCAACATGGTATCACCCAATTCATCTTCAACTTTGAAAACACATGACATTAAAAAAAAATCAACATTTTTATGCAAAACTCCGGAGTTTTCAACTTCTTTAAAATGAGCTGATCAGACTCGATTGCCATAAAGGCACAACGTGTTTTCCACAGCATTGCCCAAAACTCCTGGCACAGTGATCAACGTGTGTGGATGTTCATAGCATACTGTCCAACACAAGGCACAATAACCCAGGCATATGGACTTCATTGTCCATCAAGGCACAATGAAACAACGTAGCATGAAATACCTGACCCTTCCAGATATTCATACGAAAACAACGTCGCGACGTCGCCAAAAATACATGAGAAAACCATTTTAGTTTCTGGACTTTTCTTTGTGATTCACACTTTCCTTTGTCAAGGCTCAAAGCTCACGACCTTCCTCAATTTTCAACGTCTTACAACTTTTATTATCAACACAAGACTTTAAGTCCGAATGTCTAATCACAACGATCCTGGACCCTGCACCGAGTCTTGGACTTTGTGGTCGTAGAAAAAACAGTCTTTACCCTCTTTACTTCGTTTTCCATGTTTATAACAACATTTATTGGACATAATGTCCACAAAGCAACATATAACAGGCACATAGTCTACACCAACTTGTATAGGACATATAGTCAACAACAACTTGTATAGGACATATAGTCCATCATATCATATATAGGACACACGGTCCACAATGTTGTGATACGGATCATGGATCCACGTGTCAGAACTCTAGTATCCCGAAGTCTCGGTTACTATGTTCACTTTTCATCTTATTTTTTGTTTAGTGAAAAACAAATACAAAACCGAAAGTTTCTGTAACTTATCCAAGTTATCGGATATTTCATTTTGAACAAAATCTTTTAAATGAAAACTTTTCTTTTGAAATCCTTTTTGTTTAAAACTTTAGGTTTTGAAAAGTCTATTTCTATTTCCATAAAACCATTTTATTTTCAAATCTTCTTTTTCCTAAAACATTTGAAAATTTCCAAATAAATTCTTTTCAAGTTCCAAACTAACTTTTTTTTTCTTCAAAACATTTCAACAAAATTAATTGTCCTTTTTGTATAAGATCACTCAAATTTTCCAATTTAATTTTCTTCATAAAATTTATTTTATTCTCTAAAATTTTCACCAAGGCATTAAAATTATTTAACTTCCCTTTTGTTTATCGAAACCTTATTAAAAAGAACCATTTATTTATGATTCTCTTTGTAAATATTTTCTTAAAGCTTTTATCTTCATTATTTGAGCTCTAACCAGTGGTTAGGCTTCCATGCAAAAATCACAACACAACTTCAACATGTATAGCATCATGCATGTATCCATAAGTCATCAATTAAACATATAAAGTATCAAGTACATCATCAACACCTCATAAACTCAAAAGTCCAACCAGAACAGTCACAACAATAACCACATCAATCAAACACATCAAACAAACACAAAAGGCATATTGTCATCATAACATAATTATCCCACAGGCTTTCTCCCCTTACCTGATTCGACGGGTAGAAAAAGTCTTTGTTTCCGTGTTGCCCAGAGCGAACTTCCTTTGCCCACAGCTGTGTCATAAGTCTAAGAATTAAGCGAATGACTTAAATTAAAATAACAAAGTCACCTTATCTTTCTATGTATAAATTTTGGGCCATGGCTAAAAAAAAATGATGCTAGAGATGTCCAATCTTTTAAAAATTCTTGGATTACATTTGATCCAAGACTTACTTTTATGTATACATATACTTTAATCCTATATTTTTATATCTTTAAATTAATCACTGGTTTATAGTCCATTTAATGTCAAAAATCTTTACTTGATCATGATAAAAGACATTATTTTTAAAATCATAATTTTTCATTCAAAAATTTGGGTGAACTCTTTCATAAAATCATTTTCAAAACAACAGTGGGTTTAAATTATGAATGATCATTCAAATAACCTTCAAAATCGTTGAAAATTTATTTGAAGGTACCCAACTCACATATAAACATATTGTAGTTGGTCCCATGTCAAAATTAGAAGACATTAATTTATTAAAAATCTCATACTGCCTCTGTTTGTACAGGATTTTCTAGAAATCCTTGTTCACTAACATGCAACTTTATGAAATTGTTTCTCTTTATATACACATGTAAAAATATCAAATCTTCAACAAAACTTTAGTTATACTTTATTATTAACCCAAAAATTTTATAAAAGTTTTTAACCTTCAAAACCATACTCAAAATCATCATGCAACCCATGATGTTCATAATTTCGAAGACAGAATTTGGTTCCACTTTGACAGTGTTTTGACCTAGTAAATCTCATTTAAATACTCACATATTGTATATTAAATTAAATCCCTAGAAGTCTTCTTTCCAAATATGTATTTATTTTCTCGAAATCCGTTTTGTACAAAAACTTATGGGCTTACGAATAAAGGTATATTCTCATTGTCAGAATTACAATTTACACATGTTTATCTACACCAAGTTATTATCTTACTCTAGCATCATCCACAAGCCATAAAACCAACATGCAAGGGTCCTAGACCCTTAAAAACATACATGCAAACATATATCAACCAAAATTAGTAAGTGTTCCTCTTAAAATATAAAACATAATCTCTTCAAAAAAATTTTATCAAAATTAATGAAATCAAAGTGATGATCAAAGTGCTCTATCTTCTCAAAACTTAAAAACAAATCATTTTCAAATTTGGTACCACATGCAGGTTAAAAATATAAAGATCAAAATAACATATTTTCATGAAAATCAAAGTCAAGCCTCCTTAACCCTAACCTTTAGGGTTTCGGCCTTCACACTCAAATAGGAATGAAAAACTCAAATTTCATATGAAGATCTTAAGCTTAAAACTCACATGCATTTAGGTTTTAAATACATACAAGTAAAAATTTCATCAAAGCACCAACTTTCCCCTCCTTGTGTTTTTCGGCCCTCCAAAGGAAATGGGTTTGGAGGATTTTCTCACCCCATGCAATCCAACAAGATGACGATAGAGATGATGGTGAGTTCAAAGAAATTCATCTCTTGTTCAAAAAGGCATTTTTAAACTCTTTTTCAAAGTTTTAAACTAAGAACATGCAATCAAAAAGAGAATCATGCATGTTGATTTTAAAAGCTTGAAAGAAAAGAGCAGGAGTTGAGAGTTTATACCCTCTAGATGATGATGATGATGAGCAAGAGATGAAGATGAAGATGGTCCCTAGCTTCCAAGCTCAAGAGTTAAGAGGTTGAAGATGATGAATAGTAATTTAGTGAGTGAGAGTGAGTTTGAGAGAGAAAATGAGGAAATGGAAAATGGAGTAGAATGAGGGTATATATAGAGGTTGTGGAGGGGGTGAGGGGCGCAACTGGGCTTGATCCAAGGGGGAGAATTTTTCTAGATTTTTCTTATTTTTAAATAAGTCCAAAAAATAAAATAATCAAATAAATGCTTTCTTGCAAAAATAAAGAAAATGATGATATGTTTTAAATGCTAATACTATTCACATCAATCCATCAAGGTCAAATTCACATAATTTTTTTTTAAAATTATGCACATAATTTATTTGAATAAAATTCTCTTTGTTGGAGCAAAAATGTATTTTAGAATAATTTATGGATTTCTTGCAAAAATGGTTGAAATCATTAGATGAAAAATCATGATATTGTGATTTGAAAGCAACACTATTCAAAATCACATCCAACTATTTAAATCCGTAGAAAAATCTATTTTAGATAAATGTGGCTCGTTTCGGTTCCATTTATTTCTTAACGGTTAAAAACCGATCGTGCTTTACTTCGTAAATTTTCCACCCAAAAATTAATATTTAAACAAATAACTTCTAAAATCATAGAAATAATTATAACTGGGTTAGGAAAAATTTTAATTTTAATTTTATGTAACGAAAATTATTTTTTTCGGGTCAGTAGAGTTTAACTGACAGTGAAAACTCAGATCGAAAACGTCTAAAATTTTCTACCGAAAATCCAATTGTACTTTACTAAAATAAAATAAATTATGAGAATGAAATTGATTTATTAAAATAATTATTCATAAATTTAAAATAATAAACACTCAATTATCTACATAAACACTGATTATCGAGAAACAGAAAAAATCGGGGTGTTACAATACTGGTGAACCAGCATGCTTATCTTTGATTCTTTTACTTGAGATGAACCCTCATTAGCTAGGGCAAGAGTATCCTAGATTTCTTTGGCAGTGTTACAGCTGTGAACCTTATCATGCTCAGATCTGGTAATAGCACACATGAGATAGTGCTTAGCTTTTAGATTGAGCTGATGTTGATTTTTTTGCTCTTGAGTCCACTGGGCTCTAGGGACAGCAGCTCCAGCTTCACCTATTGGCTTTGTAGCCGGTTTCAATCAGCTCCCAAATATCTACGTTCTGTGCATCCAAGAAGGCTATCATCCTCTTCTTCCAATAGTCATAATCAGTTCCATCAAAGAGAGGAGGTCTGTTGATAGCTTGTCCTTCTGTATCCATGATTGTTGGATTGTACTCCCTCAGCACTTGTTAGATGCCCACCCCTTTCGAGGTTGAGCTTTGATAACAACCGAAGTTGACACAGCAAACACAAGAAGGGGGTTGAATTGTGTTTATTAATAATTTTCGAAAACAACATTTTTCAAAGCCTATTTTCTCACACAAAGAATGAAAGATGTAAGCACACACAGAAAATGATCTTTTAAAAGATTAACAAAATCAAGTTCAAATCCCCACAGTCGGTAAAACAAATAAAACTGAAAGAGTTAAGGGATTAGAAGATTCACGTAAGTGTTTTATCTTGGTTCAGTGTATTCCAACCTAGAGCTAAGTCCACTCCTTCGACTTGAAGGTTTTACTCCATTATTTTTCCAAATAGATTACAACAAGTATTCAACACCTCTCCAGGGCTACAAGTATTCATTTCTTACCAAGTCTCTTCAAGCTCCAACTCTAACAAAGAGATTGTTTGCTTTTGATCTTCTAACTCACTATGTGTGAGGATATGAAAGATTAAGATCGGTTGAATATTACAACAATATTCAAACTAATGAATACAGATTTTTGCTCCTGAAAGAATGAGAGATTGTAGATTGGCAAAAGTTCAACTTGCAAAAGTTAAATTGAATTCCTTTTTTTTTTTCAATTGGTTGAGGGCTTCTATTTATAGTGACATTCTTCTTCACTTGAAAAACTTCAACGGTTGTTTTGAATCTACCCGTTTAGAGATAGCATTAAATGCATAATATCCGTTGTGATTGATACCTTGATCGTGATCATTGTGAAATGTACTCTTGGTTATCACTTTTGCACGAAATGGAGGGTCACAGCTTTGAGCAATTGCAACTTGAAAAATTGTCTTTCCTCCTTTGTGAAAATTCCAGCTATTCCAAGCAAAGAAAGGTGACAGGTACGGATCATTTTGCATTTCCCTATTGTACTATGTTGCTTTTTGCATTTCCTTGATGGTACTATGTTTCTCTTACAAAGAAACAAAGCATTAAAATAGATAAAACAAATAGGAAGGACCAATATTCGTTTGAAATAAATATCAATCATTTGAAATAAATATTCTTTGTGGTCGGTGTAGCATTTACTTAGCTAGACTGAGCATATGAGAACTTATATGAAAAGAGCTCGTCTACTTAAAATCCGCGTCTACACGCTCGTGGGTAAGACCAAGTGACTTGCAGTTTTCTTTTCGCTCGTTTACTGACGTGGCATATCCTCTCGCGTCTATCATCAAGTCTTTGGACTTACTATATTTCAATGAGTTGTTTTTGATCTTCGCTCTACCGACGTGTCATTAAAGCTTGTCTGCTTCATTAAAACTAAAGTTCTCGTCTACTGAGAGTATTTTATTAACTGTTTACTTAAATATATTAAGTAAAAAATATATACCAAACGTTTTGAGCAGCTCGTCTACATGAATGGACGAGGATTCACAATCTAAGTCCAAGAGATATTAGGAAACTTATTCAAGGTTTCCATAACTTATATATTTTTAACATTCCCGCAATACTAGATAAAACATGCTAGATCTCAACTAAAAGTTTGTCATGCAAATTTAATTCTTTTTATTAACATCAAAACTCAAAAATTATTAATCCAAATCACTTTGATTCCAACTTAATGGTGTAAGTGAAAAATGACTTATTATATACTAAACTATCTTCAAAATTATTGAACCAAAAAAAAGTTGGCCTCTTAAAAAAAACATTAAAGTTGGCCTTTTTTTCCTAAATATAACAGAAGTTTGACTTTGGTCTCATAATTGTTTGACAGAGCCTCCATCACGGTAGCTTGACGAAATAGAGGATAAAAAAGGCATGGCTGAGTTGACTGTAAACGTTGTTGCAAAGAGACTGTCAGAGCTCCTAATCAATGAAGTGCTAGCGTTGACTGCAGTAGAAAGCCGTGTTGAAGATATACGTAAGGAGCTGATGCTAATGGAGGCATTCTTGAAAGACATTAACAGGCGTGGGCAAGTGACCGATGAAGGCTTCATTATTTTGACGGAAGAGTTAAAGGATGTTGCTCGTAAGGCAGAGGATGTCATAGAAAACTTCCTTGTATCAGTCCGTATGCCTTGGATTTTCTCTTTTGTAAAGCGATACAAGGTTGGAAAAGAGGTGGAGCGGATCAGCGAGCGGGTGAGAGAACTCTACCACAGAGTCAAATATGCCCAGAGTCACCAGATAAACATAGACGTGGTGGTTGAATCTCTACCAGAAACATCACAGGATGTTGCTTCTCCCAACATATCCCAAAGAAGATTGAAATATGACCAAAGTGAGGTGGTTGAAAATCTACCAGAAGCCCCTGCAGTAGAGAAGCTTTCTTATATCCTGAGTGAAAATTTGGTTGCCAATTTTGAGGTCAAAAAGGTAGTAGAAGAGGTAAGGGATGAAGTAGTGAGTATGGTGAGTTTGGTGTCTGATTTGAAGTTGAAAGACCGATCAAGCGAAAGACAAAATGTGTGGCGGGAGGAAGTAAATACTGTGTGCAAGTTTACAATAAGTGTTATTGAAGACTTCATTACAAGAAGGAAAAGTGAAGGGTTTCCGATAGGTGTGCTTACGTGTCTCCTTCCTCTTCATGATCAGCCACGTCCCTCCGAAGAAAAGCTTATGAAGGAGATGAAGTATATTAAAACTCAAGTTCGAGTTGCACTTATCAGACGATTGACTTACGGAGTTGGAGAGGAAGATGTTGACGACCAGATAGGATGGACTTACGGAGTTGATGCTGCATACCTAATAGAATCAATACCAACTTTTCAAATTGCACAGTCACTGGCAAAATATGATCCATTCGTTGGATTGGTCAAATATGAAATTGCTCTTCTCCAGAGTATTGGGTTTATGAGGAGGTCTATTGTCCAAAAATTGGAGTCCATTCAAAGAGAATTAGCACTAATGCATGCATTCTTCAGAGACATTAGAGGTGTGTTAGGCCTGAATAAAAGACAGAAGGTATGGGTTGATCAAATAAGACAAGTGGCTCAACAGGCTGAGGCCCTTCTTGCTGCATATGAACTCAGAATGAATAGTCGGGGTTTCAGAAGGCTTTTTCAGGACATAGTGGAGCCTCTACTTCAATTTGAGGACGCAATCGATTACATATTGTTTAAGATGCATAACAACTGGGAAAGGAAGACCGTTTATGACATTGCTAACACAGAAGGAAGAAAAGGCTGGGAAAGGAAGATCATTTCTGACATAGCTAGCATAGAAGGAAAAAAAGGCCTAGTCTCTTTGGGTCAAAGCATGCAGGGGAGTGGGAGTGAAACCCACACTGTTGTTGAACACAATGATAATTCTGGTAGCGAGGAAGATCCACTTCTACCAGCTGGTATGAGTACCAACAATCGACTGGTCGTCAAAGAGCCAATCGAGAAAGTAGTTGAGTCAATCCGAGAGGACATGGAATTGATGAAAGCACTGCTTCATGATGCACAAGTGATTGGGGAACTAGATAGAATATCCAAAATCTGGGTGGAGCTAATGAAAGACATTTCTCTTGAGATGGAATCTGTCAGTAATGAATATGCTAGTAAATTTGAAGATAAACCAATTCACATCCGCATTTTGAACTTCCCTCATCTATATACTATTCAATCGAAGATAAATCAGATCAGAAACAACATTCAAGAAGCCTCGAGAATAAAAAAGAGATATGGTTTGATTCACTTACAAACCAGAGCAGAGCCAGCCCCTATGGTTCAAAGATTACGTGGGAGGACAAAACCACCTCTTGATGTAAGGGAATCCAATATTATTGGCTTTGACGAGGATGTACAAGTTTTGATGGGAAAGTTACTCTCGGATGAGAAAAATCGCTGCATTACTTCAATCATTGGAATTGAAGGCATAGGCAAGACAACACTAGCCAGGTTGATCTTTGACAATGTTGCTATTCAAGATCATTTCAAATATCGAGTTTGGGTACCAGCACGTCAAGATCCAGTTGAATTGCTTGTTAAAGATAAAGGCAAGCAAATTATGAGCGACCAAGAAGCCACGTGGACAGGGAAAGAAGACTCGATTCAGATACTCAAAAAATTCCTGAAGAAGAAACGGTGCCTCATAGTTGTTGATGATGTTCAAACCCCAGTATTTTGGGATACATTGAAAAAGATCACACCTGATATGTCAACAGGTTGCAGACTTCTTCTTACCAGTCTCAATGCAAAGGTAGTGGAGTTACATGCAGGTCCAAGGACCTTCATTCACCAACTACTATTATTAGATGATGAAAATAGTTGGGTATTGTTTAAAAGAAATTTGAAGATAGACATCCCCCCTGAACTAATCAAGGTTGGAAAAGAAATTGCGATAAAATGCGGGGGCCTACCATCTGAGATTTTGAAAATAGGGGATGAACTTTCCAAGAAAGATGTCACAATTGATGAGTGGTCAAGCATGCTACAACACCTCAATCAATATCGAAAACCTTGGTCTGAAATACTTAACACAATCAGCACAAACTTACCTATGTATTTGATGAGATGTCTATACTATTTTGTGCTATTCCCTGCTGAATTCGAGATTCCTACAAGAAGATTGATTGCCTTGTGGGTTGCAGAGGATCTGGTGCATCATGGGCACGACCAAGAGCCCCCAGAGCAAGTTGCAGAAAGGTACTTAGCAGAGTTGATAGATATGAACTTGGTCCAAATTGCTAGGAGAAAGCGTAATGGGAAGGTGAAAACATGCCGCCTCCCTAATGCTTTAAGAGAGTCTCCATTTCTTCAACGAGACACCAGCACCAATTCAGATTCAGTCTCAAAAAAGCCCACTATACGTCAAGTGGCAGATCATCTTGACAAAAATGATATCTGCTACTATCATATTCATACTGACACTGTAACTACATCAGCTGCCATGAAAAGCTTGTACAAGGATGTTTTGTCATTTTTATCCTTTGATACTCGGGAAGGAGGTAAACCTGGCCAAGACATAGGTAAATTTCTAGACCGATGTATTTCTAGAGGTTGTTTTTTACAGCTGCGGGTTCTTGATCTTGAAAGGGTTTACAAGCCCCAATTGCCCGACTTCTTTGCTAGCCTTTCTCAACTGAGGTATCTTGGCTTAAGATGGACTTACTTAGAGTCACTACCATCATCTATAAGCAGGTTGCTGAAACTCCAGACGCTTGATCTGAAACATACTTACATTAGTATTCTTACTAGCTCCATCTGGAAGATGCAACTGCGACACTTGTTCTTGAGTGAGACTTACCGCAGCAGATTTCCACCTCATCCGAAAGGTAATTCTCTGTCGACCTCCAAACATTGTGGGGACTTTTTGTAGATGAGAAAACTCCAGTGAAGGGTGGCCTAGACAGGTTGGTCAATATCAGAAAATTGGGATTGGCATGCCAATCAATGTCACTTGGGGAAGAGGAGATGACAAAACAACTTCACGCAGTAGCTGAGTGGATTATGAATCTAAAATACCTTCGATCCCTTAGACTGAAATCAAGAAAGGAAGATGGACAACCTGGGGATTTGCGCCTGGGGTCTTTGGAAAAACAAGCAGATCTTACTGACATGTATTTATCGGGAATCTTAAAATGTCCATCTATAGAGCCTGTATTCCCCCCAAGCCTCATTGAGCTTACCTTGTCACATTCCAACCTACAAAAGGACTCCATTGCAATTTTGGGAGATCTTCCAAATCTTCAATTATTGAGCTTACTTGCAGGATCTTACATAGAGGAAACTTTGCATTGCAAAAAAGGAAGCTTTCCTCAGCTTTATTTCCTAGAATTCTGGAATCTGATGGAACTAAAAGAATGGAATATAGAAGAAGCAGCATTCCCTCATCTCAGACAATTGGAAATCAGATCGTGTGAGTGCCTACAGATGCTTCCTGATGGACTAAAGCATATTAGCACTCTTCGTGAGTTAAAATTAACAACTATGTCAGAGAATTTCATGGAAAGAGTTAGGGTTGTTGACAAGTACAAGATTCCTAGCTCTTGTAATGTCCTCCGTTGTTACATCATCGCAGGGTGAGTTTCCTTCATATCTGTATATTTGTTTTCTTTCCTTTCAGCTAACATCTGGTGGTTTAATTACTTAAAATATGTTTGGCAGTGAGCAACAATTTACTTGCAAGAGCTTGTTCTAAAGAAAGGCTTACTGGAATTCCAACAAACTTGATCAATTGAAATGCTCAGCATGAAACTTATACTGGGACAAGATCCAATGGTGGCTTTGAACTACTCACATATTGTTGTACAATAAGAAAGGATGGTAAGTTAGGTTCATCGTTGAAAACTTGTTCCTTGATCACATTAAAAAAAGACTATGTAGACCATATTTTGTACCGGGACATGTTCATTTCCTTTATTGTGTTGTGGAATGTGAATCTTTTGTTCTAATTTCAAGGTGTTGTGTTTATGGGAAGATTTCTCTATATTTTGACGAACTAATTCTCAATCTAGAAAGTGAATCTTCTTCTTTTGAAATTTTAAAGTTCTTGGCAATTTTTAATGAGCAAATGTAGATTGGTCAATTAAGTGTATGAGTTCAAATTGGGAGGAGCCGCAGCTGAAAATGTGTGTGCGTGTGAATATATATATTAGAATTCAATTTGCTAAGATTTCAAAGATCCAATTCATGTTCTGTTTTATTAAATCAGAATGCAGAACCTGTAAACTCCAAAATAACGATAAAACTAAGAAAATGTCAAGAGCTTAGGCAGTCCATGGGTTGAAAAAAACGAAGTAAAAGAAAATGGGAACCTCTTAACAAGGAAGGATGTTGAACTCGTGGGCAGCGGTGAAGAGAATCTCCTGGATGAAGGTTGAGAAGCTTTTGTGTTGTCTTGGTCTATATGATATGAGCCATTGTCTCTCCTTTCTTCTCTACGCAAAAACAACAACCCAGTACTATGGGCTTATTTGGTTGTGAGAAGAAAAAGAGAAGAGAGAAAGAGGTGAGAAGAGAGAAAATTGTGAGAAATAGAGTAAATTTTATGTGTTGTTTGGTGTACGAGAAATATGAGAAAAAATGGATGAGAAATATGTGTTTTCTCTCTCTCCCCTTTGTTTGGTTGGATAGAAAATAAGAAGAGAGAAAATTAATTTTTTAAAAAAGACAAAAATATCCTTAACTAAAAAATCAATATAAAAATATTTAAATTTAATTGATTTAAGTTATTTTAACTAATCAAATAATTTAAATTAATTTAACTGATTTAAGTTATTTTAAATAAAATTTATTAGTTTAATATAATTATTTTATTTATTTCAATTAAATTAAATTAAATTAATGATTAATTTAATTCAATTTATTTAAATCTATTAAATAATTGAATGAGAACCCAAAAAGAAGGGTACAAAAGTCATTTTATATGAAACACTCTCTCCCTCTTCCATTTTCTTCTCATTTGGGGAGAGAAAAAAAAAATTGAGGTGGGTCTCACCAATTTTCTCCTCTCTTCCCCATTTCTCTTTTCCACCAAACAAGAGAAAAGTGTATTTTCTCATCCTTTTCTCTCTTCTTGGTTTCTCTCTTGATATTTTCTACTCTAAGAAACAAAACCTAAAGTAGGGTTTTGGATTTACCGCATCGACGAATTCACACCGTCACTACATACATCATTGGATTAGGACTGATTTCTCTTTTTAATTTTTTTATTAAACACATCCAATGATATATATCAATGAATGCATGAATTTATTGAATGCAGGAAATTCAAAGAAACACGGTGAACTAAGTGAAGCGATTCAATTTAACAGGGGAAGTGAGTGTTTTGGGTGAATTGAGTTTTGAGAGTGATTAGGAGAATGGAGTGGGGTCATGATTCTTATGAGTTTTAGTTTAATTAATTAGGTTAGTTTAGTTAATTATTGTGTTAATCAGCATATTAAGAAGTTAATTTTATTTCTAAAGAATTTAATTGTGAATAAAAATCATTAATTAAAAAAATTAACCATTAATTAGTTAGTTAGTTTTAAATTTTTTTAATTAGTTAGTTGTATTTAGTTAATTAATTAGGTTAGTGTAGTTAATTTAGATTTAATTAGGGAATTATTAAGGTAAATTTAATAATTAAAAACTTGAATTAAAAACATAATTGGCCATACATAAATAAAAGTCACATGAAATTTCTATTGTTGAGAGGTACTTCCGGCACAGTTAAGGCAATTGTTCTTGTTATGACCCGACATCCGGTAGAGTCCACATCTTTTTGGCTGGCCTGCTTCCCTCATGTCCATTTCAGTATGAATCTGAGAGGATTCTGGACGGCCCTTAGGATCTCTCCACATCTCGACGTTCTGGCACATCGTGGGTCCGTGATATTGTGGCCAGTATCCCTCGTTGCCGACGGTGCCAAATTTTTCCCAGTAAACGTTGAACACATGTGTCAACCTGTACGCATCTGCCACTTGTTTGTAACAATCGAGACTCGCACGTGCACAAGCTGCGAGGACATACGAACAGGGGAGGTGCATTGCCTGAAATTTTCCACAGTCGCACCACTTTTCATTCAAGTTCACCCGGAAGTTGCCCCCAATCCGCCCCTCTCTTGGGTTTGCCAACTCTTCCACCAAGAATTCACTCCTTTCCCGATCGAATGTACGCACATAGTGCTAGTTGGCAACTGCTCGATCCTCCTCGATGGACTTTGTGAGAGCCTCGGTATATGTATGGCCGGCTTGGATCATTGCGTCGACCTGCTGTCCCTTCTCGACAAAGTTTTCACCAATCTGTAATAGGTAGCCTTAACCAACGTAGTGATTGGAAGATTTCTGGTTCCCTTGAGTACACCGTTGATGCATTCTGCAAGATTGGTTGTCATGTGTCCCCAACGACGCCCTCCATCTCAAGTCCGAGTCCATTTATCCTTGGGGATACGATTTAGCCACCTAGCGCCCTCTGCGTCGTTCGCTTCCAAATTATTATAGTACCAATTGAAGGTCGGCTGAGTAAAGGTGTATCCTGAACCGTTGGAATAATACGTTGTCAAGTTTCGTATAAAAAAATTGACAAATATAAATCACAAACTAAATGAATTTGGTACTTACCCATATTAACCACTTGCCTTCGCTGGTCCTTATTCTTGAAGCGTGTCATCCAGTTCTGTGCGAGGTGTCGAATGCAGTACATGTGCACCGAGGAAGGGTCTGACCATCCACTACCGCGTCATCTGTAAGCACTTTTGATTGATTCATCCCTATCTGAAATCAAGCATAGGTCAACTTGGGAGGTAACGTGCCTTCGCAAGTTCCGCAGAAAGAAAAACCAGGCATCCGCTGTCTCCCCATTGACGTTGGCAAAGGGAAAGGGGAATATGTTGTTGTTCCCATCTTGAGCAATTGCCATCAAGAGGGTCCCCTTGTACTTTCCGTACAACCAAGTGCCATCAATATGGACAATGGGTTTGAAAAATGGAAACCCTTTGATGCACGCGTCAAAGGTCCAGAATAGACGACTGAATATGACCCTGTCCCGCACTAATTGGTTAACGTTGTAGGCCAGCATCGTCTCCGAGTCAACGATCATGCCGGGAACAAACTATTGCATGGCTAGGAGCCATCTGGGTAGGTCATTGTAAGATTGTTCCCAGTTACCGTTGACCGTCGATCTGACGGAAGGATCTGGACCGTTGAAACTGTCGGTAGGATCTGAGCCATCGAAAATTGTCGGCAAGATCTGGACCGTCGATCTGGCGGCAGGATTTGGGCCGTTGAAACTGTCGGCAAGATCTGCGCCATCGAAAACTGTGGCAAAATCTAGACCGTCGATCTGACGGCAGGATCTGGGTCGTTGAAACTATCGGCAGGATCTAGGCCGTCTATCTTACCTAACCGCTTGTCTACAAATATGAATATGCCTCTCCTTATTTCAACACATTCCGAAACTCTTTCTTCTTCGTTCTCTTCCAACTCTCAACCCAAGTAACACTTTGACTCTCAATCATGGAGCCTGATCTTGAGCCATTCAATCCTACACAACACGCGGAAATTGAACTGAGTCTTGATAATGAGCTTGCTTTTGTTTACTTCAATGGCTGAATTACAAACGGTCCCGAGGACGTCAAGTTCCACTGCTATTACCCAAGGCGCATCCGTATCAACAGGGACATATCTCTACAGGATTTGAAACAGATGAAATAGACAACTATAAACACGAGAAGGGGGGGTTGAATTGTGTTTATCATAATTTAAACAAAGTTGAAAACTTTTCGCATACAGAAGCTTGGTTCAGACGGGTGGAAAGAAACAGGACAGACAGGTGACCTGTCTGATGAAATTTTAACGGTGACTTGGGCAAACACACCACTTGATAAACGGATAAGAAAACTAAAGAAACTAAATAGTTTATAAGGAATGAAAGATTGACACAGTTATTTATCCTAGTTCACTCTTCAAAGCAAAGAGCTACGTCTAGTCCTTGGGAGCACCAAGTTTTATCCACTATAACTGATCAGGCTACAGACTCCAAGTATTGTTTGCACACCTAGCCTCTTCAGGCTCACTCGGGTTTGTTTGAGAGATTTGGTTTGTAATAAATACAACTTCAGACAAACAGATCTTTCACTAACACTCAGAGTGGTTTAAATGTAAAGCTTAGGAAAG
The DNA here is from genome assembly GCA_030762895.1 of Sophora flavescens. Classification (NCBI taxonomy): domain Eukaryota; kingdom Viridiplantae; phylum Streptophyta; class Magnoliopsida; order Fabales; family Fabaceae; genus Sophora; species Sophora flavescens. The sequence continues at coordinate 64,830,527 of CM061069.1, forward strand.
TCTGCGTAATAACTTCAAATGATTGAAGAATACAGAATGAAATAATGAAGATATTAATGCACAGAGTTATGGCTCTTTTATGCTATATGTATTCTCTACGTCTTCATCTTCAATGACTTCTGTATTTATAGTCTTCAAGCATTTAAGATCCGTTAGAGACATTCCCTCAGATGTTGGCTTCAAGCAGAACTTCATTAAATGCAATAGAGTCGTTTTGGGCAGTCATTAATGCAATAGGAACGTTGGTTGTACTCTAACTTGAAGGATCATGGCTTTATGCATCGTGAAACAGCCATATCAAAGTTGTGCAGAGAGCTTTTTGTACTTTGCTGAGTATAATTCCCTTTTCGTACAAGGACCAGAAGTACTAGGGAATAAAGCATGTTGGAAGCATTCTTTAACTGGTCTTTGGTTTTGATATCTGAGTTTGTTTGAGAGAGAGTAACTTCTGACTTTTCTTGTTAGGTCCTTGGTTCTTCAACGAGTAACCTCAGACAAGTGTAGGAACTCGTGGGGAGACAGGTTGAAGGCGTAACTTGAAAGAAGTCAATAATCCTAGTCAGCAGACAGGTTGACTTTCGCTTATCCAAACAGGTAGTCACTTATATGAGCAGACAGATGATTCTTACTGTTTTAATCTGCAAACTAGATAGACAGGTTAGCAACCAATATGAAGGTTAATTAAATCATTAACCAATGTTTAGTTATCATCAAAACTTAGGGAAATGCACATCAGACATTTTAGAGACCTAACAATCTCCCCATTTTTGATGATGACAAACATTGAGATGATTTAATGAACCTCAGAAAATATCAACAAAGAAAATAGCATATAACAGACACGTTGAAATTTTCTTAAGCGGACAGGTTAAGCAGATGCTTGATCAGACATTAAGATTATTCATATAATCCGGTTAACTTAGGCACACATAAATTTGAATTGTCTTACTTAGAAATTATCAGAGCAATCTTACTTAAGATTTATCTGAGCAATTATAGCAACTATCAGAACATACTTTGATCATATCAGAACATACTCATGTCCATGTATTATTTTCTTATTAAGATCATATCATATTCATTCTCCCCCTTTTGTCAACAACAAAAATGAGTAATCATAAAAAAATAAAGAAAAAAGGAAAGTAAGGAAGAAATATATTTTATTCATCATGAGCTTTGATAAGTACAGGGTACAACGGAGAAACAAAAACTACCTAGATTGACTAAGTAACAAATATAAGGCAGTAACCCTTTGCACTAAGAGTAGCCTAGCTCGCCTTTCTTCATCCAGCTATCTTCTTAAGTCTTCTACTTGCCCTTGAAGAAGATGAAAGTCTTGTAAGGCCATTGTATGAGAAGTGGAGGCTTCTGTAGACAGGTTTGAGGAAGAGACAGACAGAGAAGAGTGCCAGGGTAAGGCTAAAACTGGGGGTGCCTTAGGTAGAGATAGGGGAGAGGTGATGGAAGGGAAGAAAAGTTCATGGAGAGTTTGAAGGACATATAAAGGAATAAAGACGAATTTGAAAATAAGACTGATTTTGACAAAGTCGGTATCAGGTGAAGGAAACACAGGAAAGTCTCTCGGACATAGACAGTCTGGTGATGGTTATTTGGATAGGTGGGGGAAGAGGTGTTTGAGCTGATACAGATGGAGGGATAGGTAATTAGGAATCAATATGATAAAAGAAAGAATTTAATCCAGTAATTAACATAAAGAAATACCTAGACCTACGAGGTAGCATTACAAAAGAAGCAGGATAGTGAGTTCCAGCTAATGTTCTAATGAAGACAACAATAGGTGGGTAGAAGAAAAGTTCTCTACAGGGGTTAAGAATATGAGGTGGAGGAGAAGGGATGAAAGAGACATGTGAGATACTTGCAAATAAAAGAGATTGCAGATAAGACACAAAAAGTCTTGATGATATGCCAGTTTGTTCTTTGGGGGAAGAGTCCTTGTGGACAACTGTGTATTGACATTCATCAGTTACAACAGTGAAAGAAGATTTTTGAGTTTGAACGGAGTGGACAGGTGAAGGAAGAGGAGATGCAACAGAGAGAGGTTGAACAAAAAGGGCAGATGGAGAAGTGACAGACGGGGTGATGATACCTTGATGAGAAGGGGAAGGGAATGAAGGAGATGTCTGCTCTTCAGATCTCTTCAACTTCTTGTGAGAAGGAGACACTTGGTCATCCTTGGGTACCACTGTCTGAGCTCCTCCAGACAAGCCTTCTGCAGTGTTAGCATATGCAGGCACTTTAGTCTTTGCAGGTACTGGGTAACTAGATCTTCTCTTTTTGGGAATAATTCCCAAAATGAAAGTCTTCTTTAGTTCTTCCAGGACTTGCTCTGTTTTCTCCCCCTGAGTAGATGCTTCTTCTTTGCTAGGCTCAGACTCAACTTGTCTGACCTTGGCGAAGGTCTTCACCGGCTTCATTTTCTTGCTGGGATGAGCAGGAACCTCCAATAATTCCTCGGCTTCACTAGTCTTCCTCTTGGAAGAGGGTCTCTCCAGCTTAAACCTCAAGGTCTCAACTGTCTCAGCAGAATCTTCAGACACTGAAGGTTGCAGCTCTAGAATTTGGTCTTGTCTGGCCACCTTTCGAGATGGTTTGAACAGTCTCTCAGAAATGGGGACTTCTGACTCATAAGTGGAAACCACTGGTTCTTCCTCCTTCTGCTCAACAACAGGCTTCTTCTTCTTTTGCTTCTTCTTATCATTTGCTTCCTCATCAGCAAGAGGGATTCCCTTGATGTCCATCATAGACAGTATCTTCCTGTCTATGGGCAGTGACATGTCCATAAAGTGAACATCAGTAGGAACAAACAACTTGTTCCTGAAGACCCTTGTCAGCAACATCCCATAAGCATAGATCTGCATGTTGGTTCTCTTGACCAGAGTCTCAAGGCACATGAAGATAAGGTCGTTGATGTCAAACTTGATTTTGTGGATCAAGTGGTGGAGCAAATCTGTCTATCTTGGTCACACTATCTCGTGAGCCTTTCCTTGGCATCACACACTCCAACAGCAATTTGTGCAGGAATCTGCACTTGACCACCATGTTGATAGACTTCGGGTTCACAGGTTTGGGAACACCATAGATGGCAATGTTGACATTGTCAACTCCTATTTCGTCTTCCCAGTTGGGTGTGAGGCCAGCTCCGATTCTTGGACATTTTGCGAGAAGCTCCAGAGAGCTGATGGGGAAGAGAAGGGTTCTATCCCCCATTTCAGCCTTAAAGCTCTTGGTTCCGTTGAGCCTGTTGGTGACAACCACAGTATTTCTCCAGAACGTTTGAACGAGCTTAGGGTGAACAAGCTCCTTGATGTTGAAGAAAGGAGTCCATTTGGAATACTCCAACTCTTCAGTGACATCCATACCTAGCTTCTTCATCTGTTGAAGATCAACAGTCTTTCCTGGAATGATCTTCTCGACCTCAGTAACTTTGAGATTATATTTCTCAACGATTTATTTTGAAGAGAGACGCTTGAATTATGCCATTTTTTAGAGAAAACGGTTCTAGGGTTTCGAGAGAGAAGAGGGTTTGAAAGATGAGAAGACAAAGAGATTTTGGATTTTGAAAACATAAAGGTTCAACCTTTTGATCTATTGTCTTTTATAGTCGTAAAGGTAGGAGAGAGAAAAATGACATTTTTAATTCAAAACGACACGATTTGTATGGGAAACCGCAGCGCCCACTTAAGACATAATGAAAACATGGCTTTGAGATATATAAACTACCGTGCACATGATTAGCTTCAGATAAAGGAATGGCATTAATTAATTAATAACCATTTCAACAAAACTGTTGAGTTCTAGCATAGTGACTCATCAGAGTCAGACAGGTAAGCATAGACAGGTGATAAAGCATGCACAAAGTTAACATTCAGACATGTCATTCAACAATGCAATGCATGTTTATATTATCTCTAATAAATAAAAACATTTCTTTTGCTAATGGTTTAGTGGAAATATCAGCCCATTAATTTTCAGTTTTAACAAACTTAATATCAAAGATGCCATTCTAAACATAATCCCTAATAAAATGATGTTTGATTTCAATATGCTTAGCCTTAGAATGATGAATTGGATTTTTAGTTAAGCATATAGCACTGGAATTATCACACCATACAGATACGTTATGCTCATAAATAGAGTAATCCTCAAGTTGATGTTTTACCCATAAGAGTTAAGAGCAGCAACTAGCAGTTGAGATGTATTCTGCTTCAGTAATAGACAGGGAAATAGTTGTCTGCCTCTTGCTTGACCATGTGACTAAGCTTGCTCCAATGAAGTGACATCCTCCACTAGTGATTTTTCTTTCTATTATGTCTCCAGCAAAATCAGCATCACAATATCCCACTAATCTGTATTCTTTTGATCTTAAATACAACAAACCAAGATTAGTACTCCCAAGCAAATATCTAAATATTATTTTAACAGTCTTAAGATGAGATTCTCTAGGATCAGATTGGAATCTAGCACACATACAGACACTAAATTGAATGTCAGGTCTGCTTGAAGTTAAGTACAGTTGAGAGCCAATCATACCTCTGTAGACAGTTTGGTCTACCTTTTTACCTTCATCATCTTTGCTTAGTTTTGCATTAGGTTCCATAGGGGTTTTCATGAGCTTTGAATTTTCCATTTTGTATTTCCTGAGTATCTCCTTGGTATACTTTTGTTGATGGATGTAAATTCCATCACTTGTCTGCTTGATTTGTAATCCAAGGAAGAACTTCAATTCTCCCATCATGCTCATCTCAAATTCAGCTTGCAATAGATTTGAAAATTCCTTGCACAGCTTTTCATTAGTTGCTCCAAAAATAATATCATCAACATATATTTGAACTATAATAAAGTTCTCTTTAGAGCATTTCTTCAACAGAGTAGTGTCCATCTGTCCTCTAGTAAAACCATTATTCATGAGAAAAGAACTAAGTCTATCGTACCATGCTCTAGGTGCTTGATTCAAACCATATAATGCCTTTTTAAGTTTGAAAACGTGATCTAGTTTATCAGCATCCTCAAAGCCAGGGGGTTGTTTAACATACACTTCTTCAATTATACCATTTAGAAAAAACACTTTTTACATATATTTGAAACAGGGTGATTTTGTGTTGTGCAGCATATGACATTAAGATGCGTATGGATTTTATTCTAGCTACAGGTGCAAAAGATTCAGTATAGTCAATACCTTCTTGTTGGTTATAGCCTTGAGCTACTAACCTTGCCTTATTTCTGACTTTACCATCTTCATCCAATTTGTTTCTGAAGACCCATCTTGTTCCAATAAAATAATTGTTTTTAGGCTTAGAGACAAGAGTACAGACATCATTTCTGGTGAACTGGTTAAGTTCTTCTTGCATAGCAAGAATCCAGCTTTCATCCTCAAGGGCTTCTTCAATGCGTTTTGGCTCCAATTCTGATATAAAGGCCACATTGCTTGATTCTCTTGGTGTGGATCTGGTTCTTACTCCTTCAGAAGGATTTCCAATAATAAGATCCTTAGGATCATGAGTGTTGAAATTCCAATCCCTTTTGAGATCAACATAAAGATCTTGATTTGTCTGCTGACTCGTCTGTTGACTCGTTTGCTGACTTGTCCGCTCCACTTGTCTGACATCCTCAAGCACAGGTTCTGTTTTGGTTAGATCGGGTTGTTGACTTTCTGGCTTGTTTATATCAAGACCTGCAAAACCATCCTCTAGATCTGATAGTTCTTTGTCAGTCTTTAATTCATCATTGAATTTAACATGAACAGATTCTTCAATAATGCAAGTTCTTGAATTGTAAACTCTAAAAGCCTTAGACATTTCATAATATCCTACGAAAATACCTTTATCTACCTTAGAATCATATTTTCCAAGATTATCTCTGGTATTCAGAATAAAACATTCACATTCAAAAGCATGAAAATAAGATATGTTGGGGCTTCTTCTTTTCCACAATTCATAAGGAGTCTTCTTTAGAAAGGGCCTAATAAGTATTCTGTTTTGTGCATAACAAGTAGTGTTTACAGCTTCTTCCCAGAAGTACTTATGGAGATTATTTTCATTGAGCATAGATCTAGCCATCTCTTGCAGAGATATGTTCTTTCTCTCAACCACTCCATTTTGCTGTGGAGTTCTAGGTGCAGAGAAATTATGAGAGATTCCATTCTCCTCACAGAACTGTCTAAACTACTCATTTTCAAATTCTCCCCATGATCACTTCTAAGGGTAGAAATACAGAAACCCTGCTCATTTTGTACTCTTTTGCAGAATATATACTGAGAAAGCCTTAAAAGACTCATCCTTGTGGGTTAAGAAGAGCACCCATGTGAATCTAGAATAGTCATCAACTATGACAAATCCTTATTTTCTTCCGGCCAGGATGGCAACACTAACTGGTCCAAACAGATCCATGTGTAACAACTGAAGAGGTCTAGAGGTTGATACTTGGTTTTTAGATTTGAAACATGATTTTATCTGTTTACCTCTCTGACATGCATCACACAAGACATCTTTCTTAAAACTAATATCAGGCAATCTTCTCACAAGGTCATTCCTTTTTAATTTAGAAATTAGTTTCATACTAGCATGTCCTAGTTTCTTATGCCATAACCATCTCTCATCCTCTTTAGACATCAGACAGGTTACACCTTGATCTGAGAGATCAGACAGTTCAATCTTATAAAGATTTTGTTGCCTTTTAGCTGAAAAGAGGGTTTTGCCACAGTAGTCTTTAACTATGCATACATCCTTGGTAAAGGAAACATCAAATCCACTATCACATAATTGACTTATGCTAAGTAAATTGTGTCTTAATCCTTTAACCATAAGAACATTAGATATAGAGGGAAGCTGGGGTTTACCACCAATAGTACCAATTCCTATAACTTTTCCTTTCTGATTCCTTCCAAAGGCAACGTGTCCTCCTTTCTTAAGTTGGAGGTCTAGGATCATAGACCTTTCTCCTGTCATATGACGCGAGCAACCACTGTCCAGGTACCAGCAGTGGTGTTTTCTTTGTCCTGTTCAGGACATCTGCAACAAAAATTATTTGATTTTTAGGTACCCATATTTTTCTGGGTCCTTTTCTGTTAGTTCTAGGAGTCTGTGAAGACTTCCTTCTGTTCTTATGGATACACTTAGACATAACATGTCCAGTTTTTCCACGAAGTTCAGGACAGGTGTAGACTTGGTTATAGTTGACTTAACAGATACTGTAGAAGCTTTAGTTGATACTTTATGATGTGTCTGATGGACATATCCAATACCTTCTTTGTTAAGAGAGTGCCTCTGACAGCCAAGTAGCATAGTAAGATTATCTCTACCATTAACAAATTTGGCAAGATCAAAAGTGAGCTCTTCCACTTTCTGTTGAAGTTTTTCAACTTCTTCAGATGGTGATGTTTCACTTGAGGTCTTAGCTTCATTAAATTAAACTTTTCATTCTTCAGCTCACTGTTCTCTTTAGCCAGCTTCTCACACTCTTGAGAATTCTATTTATGCTCATTGGTGAGCTTTACATACTTTCTCTTGAGGGATTTGAAGGCCTTAGATAAGCAGTTGGATTCCACCAGCAACTCTTCATAGGCATCAAGTAATTCCTCATAGTCAGGATGTACCTCATCGTCTGAGTCTGAGTCTGAGTCAGTGTTGGCCATCAAACAGAGATTGGCTTCTTCCTCTGTTTCTTCATCAGAAGATGTTGACTCCAGATCCTCCCAAGTAGCCATCATTCCTTTATTCTTCTTCTTGTAGAATTTCTTAAAAGGGGCCTTCTTGAGTTGAGGACATTCAGCCTTGATGTGACCAGGCTTCTTGCACTCATAGCAGACAATTGGACTTTTGTCTGTTGGAGTGGATTATTTGAAGTTCTTGTCCTTGTTGAACCTTCTGAATGACTTATCCCTCTTGAACTTATTTTTCTGTAGGAGAAGCTTTATCTTCCTGGTCAGGAAATACAATTCTTCATCACTTTCAGAATCCTCAGGTTCAAACAGGTCAGCATCACTGGATGACTCGCCCGCCTCGTGAGCCTTGGAATCTTTTGCTGACTTTTGATCAACCTTTAGAGCAATTAACTTGCCCTTCTTTGGTGCAACTTCGTCTCCAAGTTCTTGCTCATGAACAGTGAGTGTTCCAAGAAGTTCATCTATAGTCAAGGTAGTGAGATCCTTGGCTTGAGAGATAGCAGTGACCAAAGGACTCCACTACTTAGGTAGACTTCTCAGAATCTTTCCAACCTTCTCAGCATTGGTGTAAACTTTGCCAAGAGATTTTAAACTGTTGACTATAGTTTGAAATCTTCCTATCTTTTGAGTAACAGATTCGCCTTCCTCCATGACAAACAGTTCATACTTTTTGACAAGTATGGCAATCTTTGACTCTTTGACTTTTGTTGTTCCTTCATGTGTGATAGCTAAAGTGTCCCATATTTCTTTTGCAGAGTCAGAAGCACATACCTTCTCAAACTCCTCAGGACCGAGAGCACAAATGATGTTATATCTAGCTTTGTGGTTCAGCTCCCATTTTGTCTTTTCTGCATTAGTCCACTGAGCTTTTGGCTTGTCAGAGTCATCATCATTCTTGGGAATGAATGGAACATCTGTAATGACATCCCAGATATCAGAGTTTGTAGATAGGATGAACCATTGAAATCTATATTTCCAATAGTTGTAGTTTTCTCCATTGAAGTAAGGAGGTCTGGTTATAGAAGCCCCTTTAGTCTGGTGACTTCCACTTGAACTAGCTCCAGCAGTCATGTCTATTCTTCAGGACCTTTTACCTCTACACTGTTAGATGCTCAACCTAGAGGCTGAGCTCTGATACCAACTGAAATAGACAACTATAAACACGAGAAAGGGGGGTTGAATTGTGTTTATCAGAATTTAAACAAAGTTGAAAACTTTTCGCATACAGAAGCTTAGTTCAGACGAGTGGACAGATACTGGACAGACAGGTGACCTGTTTGATGAAAATTTAACAGTGACTTAGGCAAACACACCACTTGATAAACGGATAAGAAAACTAAAGAAACTAAATAGTTTATAAGGAAAGAGAGATTGACATAGTTATTTATCCTGGTTCACTCTTCAAAGCAAAGAGCTACGTCCAGTCCTTGGCAGCACCAAGTTTTATCCACTATAACTGATCAGATTACAGACTCCAAGTATTGTTTGCACACCTAGCCTCTTCAGGCTCCAAGACAAGTATTCTTTGCACACCTAGCCTCTTCAAGATCACTCAGGTTTGTTTGAGAGATTTGATTTGTAATAAATACAACTTCAGACAAACAGATCTTTCACTAACACTCAGAAAGTGGTTTAAATGTAAAGCTTAGGAAAGTATGCGTAATAAATTCAAATGATTGAAGAATACGGAATGAAAGAATGAATATCTTGATGCGCAGAGTTATGGCTCTTTTATGTTATATGTATTCTCTATGTCTTCATCTTCAATGACTTCTGTATTTATAGTCTTCAAGCATTTAAGATCTGTTAGATACATTCCCTCAGATGTTGGCTTCAAGCTGAACTTCATTAAATGTAATAGAGTCGTTCTGGGCAGCCATTAATGTAATAGGAACGTTGGCTGTACTCTAACTTGAAGGATCGTGGCTTTATGCATCATGAAACAGCCATATCGGAGTTGTGCAGAGAGCTTTTTGTACTTTACTGAGTACAATTCCCTTTTCGTACAAGGACAAGAGGTACTAGGGAATAAAGCACGTTGGAAGGATTCTTTAATTGATCTTTGGTTTTGATATCCGAGGTTGCTTGAGAGAGAGTAATTTCTGACTTTTCTTGATAAGTGTGAGACTAAGTAGGAGAGAAGGCTTTGAGTCTCTTTCTGATAGGACAGCTCACAAAAGCTTGTTATGTCCTTGGTTCTTCAACGAGTAACCTCAAACAAGTGTAGGAACTCATGGGGAGATAGGTTGAAGACGTAACTTGAAATAAGTCAATAATCCTAGTCAGCAGACAGGTTGACTTTCATTTATCCAGACACGTAGTCACTTATATGAGCAGACATATGATTCTTAATGTTTTAATCTGCACACTAGATAGACAGGTTAGCAACCAATATGAAGGTTAATTAAATCATTAACCAATGTCTAGTTCTCATCAAAACTTAGAGAAATGCACATCAGACATTTTAGAGGCCTAACAACAGATAGCGCATGCCAAGCTCCAAGTCGGCAACAAAATTATTTCTGATCTTTACTATTGATGCCTTGGGAAAACACCGGAGGGCTGTTCCACTTCAGTCAAATGACACTAGCAAGGGATGCTGATACACGCCACATGTTTGTAGTGTTTAATGAACACAAGATGGCGAGCCCTATTGAGTTATATGCTAGGCTGGGTCGGTCGACTAACGAGATACTGGTCTTGCTTAGGGGGCCATCTGGATCTGGTGGGACTGAATGACTCAACATACACTTTGTTCCTGTCGTAGTTATCTAGTTTTTTGTTGGTGTGTGTTTCAGTTTTGTAACTCCAGCTGCTCTGTAATCAATAAAACATTTTTGTTAGTGTGTATTGCAGTTTTTTTTTTAAAAAAAAAACTTAAAGTACTCAACCAAAATAAGTTAATATCATGGACGTATGTCTCCAATTTGTCACCAGAGTATTACAGCAAAATGCACAATGACGCAAAGTAGATAAATAGTCGTGACACTGACTCAACGGTGACATATGGGGTCCACTCGTGACATGCGTGTTGGCGCATCACCGTAAAGGTTAAATGGTTGCAAAGTTGATCTGGACCGTCGATTTGGCGATAGGATTTGGGCCGTTGAAACTGTCGGCAAGATCTGGGCCGTCAAAAACTATCGACAAGATCTTGACCGTCGATCTGGCGTCAGGATCTCGACCGTTGAAACTGTCGGCAAGATCTGGGCCGTTGAAAACTGTCGGGAAGATCTGGATCGTCGATCTGTCGGCGGGATCTCGTTTCACGCATGCTTGCATGTAGCGCTGACAACGAACTCGACGATGACATGTGGGGCCCACCTCATGTCACACATAGCGGTGACGATGACGTTTTGTCGTTTTCTGCTGACAGAAACGACCGGTCGAGACTAAACCGCCAAAATGAACGACCCAGATCGCTCCCGTCTCCTCTATAAATCCGCAAGGACTCAGAGTCCAGAAACCCACATGTTTGAAAGGTGGAGGCCTGAAACCCACATGTTTCATCTTCCCGTGGGTGAATGCACAATAACCATGGAGGATGTTGCGCATCAACTGGACCTGAGTGTGAGGGGTTTACCTGTTATTGGCCTTAGTTACTTTGACTGGGAAGAACTCTATGCTGAACTATTGGGTGTGGTGCCTCCAGAAGATCAAATGAAGGGGTCTACCGTAAAGGTTAAATGGTTGCAAGAAACCTTTGCAACTCTTCCATATGGTACACCACCTTTCGATATTACGGCACATTGTAGAGCATACATCTTGCACTTGATCGTGGGGGTGTTGATGCCTGACAAATCAACCAACAGAGTCCACCTTATGTACCTGCCTTTGCTGCGAGATTGTCAGCAAGTTGGTTGCTACAGTTGGGGATCGGCATGTTTGGCATGCCTTTACATAGAAATGTGCCGCACAACCTTACCTGGTGCCATTTCTACGAGTGGTTGTGCTCTACTGCTACAGTCCTGGGCATGGTATCGCATGCCCTTCATTGCCCCACGGTGCCCCCATGATGCGACATGGCCGCTAGCACAATGGTTAGCAAACAAATATCCTACGTTAAATTTACTTTATTTCCTAAATAGCGGATTGATTTAAAAATGCTTTTTTTACTAGTTGGTCCGGGAGTGGGCTGCAGTTTACCAGAACTCCTCAGAGCTCAGTTTCCGGTTACAGAACAACTATTAATCACATGGGACGTGATCAGGTTTAAAATGTCACTGTTAAAAATATTCACTTGTACTTGCTGCCATCATGCTTAATTTTAGTGATCATGCTTAATCTTTCAGGTTTTTTGGAGGCCGTATGCAAGTTATGAGAACGTCCTGCCAGTCAGAGCATTCCGAGACAAAGGATCATGGAGTGCTTGTACGATGTTGATTTGTTTCTCTATGATTGAATGACACCAAACGGATAGGGTAAAACTCCAGTTTGGCATACAACAGGACATACCCGGACCTCCTGTAGATTTGGATAACGAACACAACCTTGACATGAGGGGACAACATTACACAAATTGGCAAGAAAGGCACGAAGGGTATTTGCCATACTGGAGGGATCGTAGAGAGCACGTGGTGCAAGGGCAACCTATTCAGGGTCCATTGACTAGGCCTGGCAAAAGGATCCGTGGACCAACTATCCATCCTGTCCATTCATAATAAAATCCATCGAATAATAATAAAAACTAAATGGATTGGATTGGTTAGATTGTTTTTATTAATGGGTGGATTATATCCATCCAACAAATTTTTTAATCCATTGGACCAAACAAACCAAAAAGGAATGGATCATTTATTGTCCATATGCCGAACACTGAGCTCAGAGGAACCTTCCTTCAAGAGCTTGAGGTACAGTGCTTCTTCCAATTACTTCTTCAGTGCTTTACCATGCTCTTGCGCGCTTCACCATGCTCTTGCATAATCAGTTCGACGTAATTTTGCATCATCGAAATTGCCAAATTGATGTTGCTACTGCTTCGCCATCGAACAAATTGGAAGAAGTCAACCTTCATAACTCTAATGCTCAGTGCTCACGAGAAACTAAGAAATGTGCAAAGAAAGGATTGGGCTGAGAGAGTGCTCTCAAGGCCTTGGTCCAATTTAATTTGGGTTTAATTTTGAAATGTTAAAAGTGTTTTCTTTGAGTTTAATTGGAAATAGATGTTTTATTAGCTGTGCCATTCGCTACAACTCAAGAAGTGTTTCATAGTTTTTTTTTAAAAATAAATTCATGTATTTAATTAAGATCTTTAAAATTTTAGAGAGAAAAATATTTAGAGAGAAAAATATTTAGTTTGACAAAATTTTTAAAATAAAATTTTATATATAATATATTTTAAATGGATGGATCGGATATCCATCCATATAAAAATGATTAATGGATGGGTTGGATGTTTTTATTTTTAAATGGGTCGTGGATGGATTGGATTTTTTTAATACAGTTTTAACGGATCGAAATGGATTGATGGATTATCTTTGACCCATCCATTATAATCTGAATCAAAATCCATCTGATCCATCCATTTGCCACCCTTACCATTGATGTATACATCAGAGTATATGACGTGGTTTAGGCAAAATTCCAAGCCTTACCTCTCAACTCACCAACAACTGCGAGACCCACGACGAGGTGGACGGGGTGGATGTCACCCTGACGTTGGTGAAACTTCAGCTGCAGTCCACCAACGGCCTACACAACGGCGTCAAGGCAAACAACACCACGACAACCAAGCCCCCCGGTGTAACACCCTAGTTTTTACTGTTCTTCAAATTTGGAAAAAATATATATTTTATATTATTTTGATTGGAGTAATTAATTATCTGAATGTTTATTTTTTTTATTTTGTTTAGTTTGAGTAGTTTTATTACTCTTTTAAAATTACTTTATTAAGCGCGTTAGCACTGACTTATTTCAATGTATGCACGTTTACTAGACAATAATATTGTGTGATTGTCACTATTAGTATTTGTTTAGAAAAATATTTTAAATAATATGATTGAAAGAAAATTATGTTCATATTTTACTCTAGTTAATTTTAGATTTGAAAATAAATCAATTTAGTGTTAACTGGAGATTTATTTTGAATCACTGATTTTCTTGGTTGATAAATTCAATCATCAATCTTTACTCAAATTAGAATTTTGAAAATATATATTTGTCACTCACTATTTTTAGACCCAAGGAACCATATTATTTATTTTTTTAGACTCAATCTTAACCACTCATTTTAGTATCTACTTATTAAGTAAATGAAAAACAAATAAATTGCTCTCTTTTCTTCCCTCTGCTTCGCACGACTTCTCCCCCCTCGGAATTCTTCTTCTTCTTCTTCTTTTCACTTCTTCTTCATCCTCACACCATCTCTCTCTTTCTCCTTCCTAGCTCACAGCTCTGCTCCGTCCATCACCGGCATGAGTGCCGTCGGATCGTCTCCTGGAGCGAGGAGACGACCACCATCGCGACCCAACTTCGCCCACGTGTTTGGGTCATTTTCGCTGTCGCTGTGTCCCGGATCGTTGTCGTTCGACACCGCGAGCTCCACCACCGGATGCGCACCGCGGGGCCTCCGTTCCGGTCACCGAATTGGTCCCTTGACGCCTCTGTTTGGATCTCCTCCTTCTTCCTTGTGTGGGTCGCACAAAAACCCATTTTTCTGGATAGGAACCGCTACTACCGCCGCTCACTGCCCTAGTCGCCACCATGCCATCCTATTCTTCCTTGGGTAAGTATTTACCCCTAATTTCTTCTAGTTTCAAAAAGCCCCAAATTGATTTTTGAAACCCTAACCCTAGCCTTTTAAATTCAGAGTTTAATCTTGAGATTGAAACTTGTTTTATACAATTTGAACTATGAATTAGTGTTTCCCTAAACTAATTTCATTGTTATTGGGTTAGATTGATTTTCCCCAAATTATGTTATGAACCCTAAGAACCCCAAATATGTTTTCATTTAAATCAATGATGTTTTTGAGAAATTAAGTATGCTAGTGAGTTAAATTTATAGTGTGGATGTTGAGAAATTAATTTAGTATTTTGTCTGGCTGTTTCTATGTTTGGATTGACTCCCTGGGTTGTCGTTCATGTTCATACTTACTGTGAGGAAGCAGAAATTACTCTCTGGGAGCTCTGACTGGAGCTGTCTGCATGGCTGTGAAGTTCTAGAAAAACCTCTGAACGCGTTAAAAGGTGGGGGAAAGAAGCCATCTAATGTCGGAAACGACGAAGTGGCATTTAATTCGATAATGGCGTAGGGTGACCTAAACCCTACTAAGAAGCGAGTAATAGACAATGTCAATATCACATTGGGGACTACTTTGTGGTACCAATGATAATATTGGAATTGTATGTTTATCGCCGATGCATATAAAAATTATTATTTTATTACTGAGGTTGACTGTTTGACTATCTGAATGTCTTTGATATACTGCTTGATATGCGATGAATTGTCTAGAAATATTATACTGTTTGACTATTTGCCTGTCTTTGATGATATGCAGCTTGATATGTGATGAATTGTCTGGAAATATTATGATCAGTGGACTGGTTGTTATATTATTTATTTATTTATTTATTTATTTATTTATTTATTTATTTATTTTATATTATATGTGGAGATGATTGGAATGATGATATGATGGGTGATTAATGTGATTAGAGATTTTATGAGTATTGATACATGATGAGTAGGGTGATGTATGCGGGGCTTCATGATATTTGAGTTTAGAAGTGCCTAGCTGAGATGATTATTGTGATATAGTGATAAGGCTGATGAGATGTGATTATGGTTGAGGTTAATTATGAAATAGTGATGAGGAGTTATGGCACTAGGGGGTTACCTGAAACATGGTCTGTGATATTTTCACATGGTGGACTTGAAACATAGTCTGGTGGACTTGAAACATAATCTAGTTGACTTGAAACATAGTCTGATTAACTTGGGATGGATATCCGGATATCTGCCAACACCTGATTATATAGACTGCATTGCATTGCATCATGATGGAGGGTAGAGGAAAATAATAGACGATTGTAGAGGATGGTTGGGTTTAAATATGTGTATATATATATGTGGAGAGATATATGGAGAAGTATGTTTAATGTGCTGTTATGGATTTAAATGTTGCTAAACCCTTTCCACGTTTGATGTTAAGCCGTTTCTTATCCCCTATCTTTTCTGTATGTCGTATTTTTATTTATTATGTGATCGTACGAGAAGACCCCATGGATGAGCTTGATGATGAGGAGTTGGATGGAACTCCCTATGAACCGGAAGCTGGAGGTCGAGCTATGAACCATGGTGATAGAGTTTAGGATGTATGGCCAGTGCGTCTCGTGAGATGTTTTATATTTTCCGCTAAGTATAACTTTTGTTTAAGTATATGCCTGTGAGGGATTCTACTGAGAGGATACCCTCAACAATGAAATAAATGAGTTTAATTATACGATGGACGAGCAAGAGATTTGAAGGAACATACTAGTGTTGATTATACTAGTGCTTAATTATAGAGATTGTTATAAGTTTGAACAGTTTGATGATGATAAATTATTATTTTGGAAATAGTTGTTTGTTAGTATTTAATTACTAGTTATTATTTTGATTTTGAGGAATAATAAAATATTTTATGCTTTTTACATTTGTTTTTGTTGTGGTTATTATCGTTGTTGTTGTTTATCTTTCTACCCTGATTATAGTTTTACACTTTTCGTACGATGCAAAACACGTTACTTTGTATCGCGTTGCAACATCATTTCTGTGTTCCTTGATGTCGTTCTCGCTTCTCGTACCACCTTTTAGGCATTGTAGACTTACCAAGGAAGTGATGAAAGTTAATTTCTCCTTCAAGTATCTCGCTTGGAAAGGTCGTCGAAATCCAATTCAGTAAGGCTTTCTGCCCGAAAATTGGTACTGTCTCCATTAACAACTCATCAATTGGTACTGTTGTTGTAGTAGTGGTGAGTATACCCGCCTGTCACGTGGGTGACCCGGGTTCGATCCCCGGCAACAGCGCCAAAAACTTGGTAAGGAATTGGCAGGTGTACCAAATCGTATCAAGTAATAATAATGAGAGTAGAGTATCGTCCCACGAGGATTGAGATTCAAGTTACAACGACAACTAAGCAATTGATATTTGAACGAATAAAGCTCAAATTTCCAAACAAGTAACTGAAATGTTGAATTAAGTGTTGTCACAAAGGTAATTGAATGAGATTTTCTTTTATCAAACAATCAATGAAATGGAAAAAATGAACAATTAGGAAGAATCAAGTATTTAAGACGGTTAGGAATCGGAATCAACCAATCTTCACTTAATGTATCTCATAGAACCCTAACATTCAATTCAATTCATTCAATTGACACTCAAGTCACTAATTTAGATTTATCCCTAATTCCTTAGGTGATAATCCTTTTGTTACTAATTATGAACCCTAATTCCTTAGGTGAATCAAAATTAGCACAAGCATTAAGCACAAGACTTATAGGAAATGTATTGCAATGAAGTTCTATTCCTAGAATCAACCTCACAGTGGTAATCTATTCCAGTTCTACATGAACACACATTTTCCAATTATGCATTCATACATAAGATCAATTTCATGACTGGCCAGTTCAAGAAAAGCATTAACCATTGAAGAGATTACTCAATTTGAACGAATTTGAATTGAAATCAGAGTTAGAACAAACTTACATCAAGATTTGATTGAATTCATCCTATCCTAACCTAGCAAATTTAGAAACTCATAACTACAAGCTGAAATCTAGAAGAAATAGATGAGAATTGAGGTAGAGAAGCCATGGATTCTTCAATTCTTTCTTCCAAAAGCTCTTGAACACCCAGACTTCAGAACTCTCTCAGAGAACACAGATTCAGAATCAGATAAAATGACCAAAAGTCCACTTTCAAATGCAGAAACACGAATTTATAGGTTCTCTGCTCATCCCCCAGCGCTAGGCACCCCTGACAACACAGAAACACTGCTCTCTGTCTGCTGCTGACGCTGAGCGCCATTCTCTAGTGCTGGGTGCTGCTGCTGTTCTGCTTCATGGGCGTTGGGCGCCCCATACTAGCGCTGGGCGCTGGTACATGCCCTGCTCCTGCAGTTTTCTTCTGTTTCTGTCCGAGCCGAGCATCCAATTCCAGAGCTGAGCGCTGGACTACTATTCCTGCATACTTTCAACATATTTCAGTATATTTTTAATATAAAAGGATCAAAACTCTAATCCAAACTTTATTCATATCAAAGTCTGTATTTTCCTATCACTTTTCCTATGATTTCTAAGATTATTTACGAATTATTTCCTAATTACACTTCCAAACTAACATAAATTGCACATTCATCAGTCCTCCTGGAATTATAATTGATAATAAAGTTTGTCATCCTCGAAATTATAATTTCTACTTATGTGCTCATAGCCTTCACACTATCATGTTCTGTTAGATAAGATTGGCTTCTCCTCGGATGATCTTCAGGAACTTGTTCATTCTCTTTCCTATGTGTATCAGAGGAGTACCACTGCCATCTCTGTCGTTGTTCCTATATGCTATGCTCACCTGGCTGCAACACAAATGGGACAGTTTATGAAATTCGAGGACAAACCGGAGACATCATCAAGTCATGGTGGTCTGACTACTGCTGGAGCTGTTCCCGTCCCTCAGTTGCCCAAATTGGATGGCAAGGTCTTCAACTCCATGTTCTTTTGTTGAGTCCCGAGTGGCCGCTCTAGAGACAAACTATGGCAGCATGATGTTTATACAATTATGATACAAACTATCTCCTTGTTCACCGTTAAACTTTTTTTTAGTAGACATTTGAGTGGATTGATTTGGTAATATTCATTAGCCGGGATATTTTCACATTTCGTTGAAAGAATTTGTTATGACTATTTCTTGAGTTGTAACACAGATAATTTTGTGGTAACAAAAGTTTCTTGATGAGACTTAGTCTAGTCACATTTACTTTTGGTAGATGTGATCCAATCTGATTTTTGGCCAGACTGTTTTCTTTTAAACCATTGTTTTGTAAATTCCCTGTATTAAGAATGAATACTCTTGGGTTAGGAATTGTTCATCTTTTGATTTCCTAATCCGCTGGATGTTAATGTGAAAGAGGAGACTTTATTAGAGCTTGTCTTATCATAGTTCTATAGAACTTAGGGGTGAGCATCGGGCGGGTTCGGGCTGGGATTGTCGGGTTTGGGCAGGTTTGACATAGGAAAAATGAAACCCATTTCCGCCCATCTATACATCGGATTGGTTGGGTTGCGGGTTGGTCGGGTGGCGGGCGGGTCGGGCGTTTTGCAGCGGGTCAATATTTTTTTTTATTTAAGAAAAAAAACAGAGCCCAGCCCAAAAATCAGAATATACTTTTTTTTATTTAAAAAAAACAAAAAAAATTTTAAAAAAGAAGAGCACAGATCAGATCTGGAAAAGGAAAACCTCTCAAATCTCAACTCTCGTCTAGTCGTCTTCTCCCTTAAGTCCCTTATCCACGACACCCTCTCCACCATGTCCATGATTGCACGGAGCTGAACGGCGAGGGGTGCTGATCGTGGCTTGCCGGCCAGTGGAGATGGTTTGATTCGCGTCATGGAGTTCTGGATCTGTGGCAGGTGGCGTGGCGAGAGACTTGTAGCTGGTACGATTCGCGGTGAAGGCGTCGTCGCTCGTCGATGGTCGCGGTGGAAGCACGGAACATCGGACGCGGCTGACTGGGACTTCACGAATCTGGAGAAAACGAGAAAGGTGCGGCTCGGAGAAGATGAGGCGCGACGGATCTGCCAATGCATGCATCAGATCTGGGCTGTGCTGATGGAGGAGAGGATGACACATCGGTGGAGGTTGGCTCGGCAAGGATGGGACGACGGTGGAGGGTGGCTCGGCAAGGAGGAAGGAGAAGATCTGCTTTTCTTGTCTTTTTTTGGTTGAGGTCTGCTACTCTGCTTTAGTGCTTTTCTTGCCTATGCCTGATACAGAAAGAAGAAAAGATTGGTATAGAACTATAGATATTAGATCATTAGAATGAAATGTATCGGTCGGGTTCGGTTACCGATGGATGAATTTTTGCGGAACCGAACCCGCCCGCTGTTAACCGTGATAACCTTTTTTTTTCACCTGCCGACCCGACCGAATCCGCCCAATTCACCAAATTTTAAAAAGGTTAGGTCGGGTTCGGGTGGGTCACAGGTTCATGATCACCCCTAATAGAACTTACCGTTTTTGATCAATTTCACTCTGTATTCTTCCAAAACGTCATTGACGTGTGACCTATCTCATGAGTCATGAGGATGGGTATCTAATTCATATCAGGATGTCAGCATTAGTCGATTACAGTGAAAAGGAGAAAACTTGATGTTTGAGACCTTTCTTGTTAAGATGATGGAGTCGCAATGAACTTTTGTTATGAGTTTACCGAAGACCTCTAAGATTTTTGATTAGTTTCAAGTGATCATGGACAGACTGATGAAGTCGACACCCTACTTACATGTTAAGATGAATTATGCAGTGGAGAAGCAAACAAGTATGTATCAGAGAACTGAACAAACTTCATGGAGTATCTTCCAGCATCGTTCCAAATGAAGAATAAGTATGAAATGTGTGGTTAAGTTACAAAGGAACAAGATAACAAGAGTACGATGCAAAATAGTGGGGTTATGATCGTGGCTGAATCCACACACTTCTCTAGTTCAAAAGATACAAACCCCATTATTGCACCAATACCTTACTTTGGAGTCATTGAAGAGATTTGGGTGCTCGATTACACTAAGCTTACGATGTCGATTTTTAAATGTAAGTGGGATGACAGTAAAGGTGGTGTACAAACCGATGAATGTGGATTTACATTGGTAGACCTTGGCAAGTTAGGTCCTACAGATGAGCCTTTCATCATGGCTTCCCAAGCAAAACAAGTGTTTTACATCACTCATCCTTCTAACAAAAGGTTGTCTGTGGTTCACCAAGGAAAAAGCATGCATAATGGTAGTGATGAAAATCAAGA
This sequence comes from Sophora flavescens, assembly GCA_030762895.1. NCBI lineage: Eukaryota > Viridiplantae > Streptophyta > Magnoliopsida > Fabales > Fabaceae > Sophora > Sophora flavescens. The sequence goes on from CM061069.1 coordinate 64,851,203, forward strand.
TTCAACTCTTATATTCCTGAGACTCCTTCTTTCTCAACAAAAATGCCTACTATCATTGACGAAAATGAGGTGGACGATGTACATGCCACTCGTGATGATCATCACGGAGGGATATTGATATAGCTAAATTAAACTTGACCGTAGTGTGAGTTTTGTTCTTTTAGGGCAAGTGTTTTATTTATCCATGTTAGTTTAGATTTATTTTTATTTATCCATGTTTATTTAGCTTTATTTTTATTTATCCATGTTATACCTAGCCTAATTTATTAATTCTTTGTCCAAACAGGCATCACAGAGGTCTGACATCCCTCATGCACTGGCCAGGGGTTGGTGGCGGCTACGCCAGCTGATAGTGTTAATTGTTTAGAATTATGTATTATTATGTTATGTATTTTTCATGTATTGTGGCCTGAATTGTGTTAATTAGCTAGTAATTGTTCTCTCTCTCTCTCTCTCTCTATATATATATATATATATATATATATATATATATATTGGAATGCAAATGCATGAGTTAATGTATATGGACTAGTTAGTGATGATGTGTGTGCAAATTCTGTATTCTGGAATTAGTGAATGCATGGAGCTAGCTGGGGGAAGGGATATTGTAACAGGATTTTTTTAAAAATAAAATAAACTTTTAACGTCTGTTGTTTACAACAACAGACGTTAAAAATAACACTTTTAACTTCAGTTAAATAAAAGTACTTATGTTAAAGGTGTTACATTTAACGTCGGTATAATAAAAGATAGACATTAAAAGTAAACTTTTACGTATGTTCAAAACAGACGTTAAAAGTCACACATTTAACGTCTGCTGTATTAACGTCTGACTTTTTTGAGACGTTAAAAAGCACTTTTAACAGACGTAAAAAGTACTTCCTGCACTAGTGCTCCAACCGAAACTTTTGCTAACACTATCCCGGACCAACAGCCTCCTCCTTAATGGACCGCAATCGCCGACTATCCTACGCGTCTAGTGACGCATGAATTTGTCAGCAATTTATTCGGTGCAGACCTCAGTACACCAGCGTCGGGACAAAGATACATAGACAACATGTACTCATTTGGCGAGCCGGCTTTCCCCCACATGAGTGGGTTTGGAAGTTCTTAGATCTTTGTATAACGACGAACATTTTTATAACTCGTCGCTGCCAGCATCAAACTTAAATCAAAATGACCCTGTGTAGCAAGACGATCCAACCACCGGTGACGACGATCAAGAAGATGTCACACAACGCAGACAACTTCCACCATGTATCAGACACCGAACACGTTGTGGAACTGGACACCACCTTGAGGAGTAGTTTTCTGTATTTATGGTGTTAGGGTTAATTTATGGTTTTGAATAATGATTTTAATTTATGCTTTATGTTTTTAATAATAATTATTAATGTGTTTAATTTTTTGTATTCTGTTTTTAATATTATATTTTATTTCTAAACCTCATAATTAACACAGTAATTAACTACACTAACCTAATTAATTAACTTAATACAACTAACTAATTAAAAGAATTAAAACTAACTAACTAATTAATGTTTAATTTTTTTAATTAATGTTTTTTATTCCTAATTAACACAATAATTAACTAAACTAACCTAATTATTTAAACTAAAAAATTTTAAAAACTATTTAATGATTAAAAAATAATACATGAAAAAAAAGGATGAAGAGAAGTCTCTATTCCAAAAAGCGACTTCTCAACTAAAAAAAAAAACTATGGTGAGAAGTCGTTGAACCAAAAAATGACTTCTCGCTTGTACCAAAAAGTGGGGTATTTTGATACATAATTGGGAAAAGGGGGTAATCTGGAAAATATTTTAAAAAAAATCGATAAACTAGTACATTGTGCATGGGTCATGTTGGTCTTTACGAATGTATCAACATAGCTTGTAAATATAATAACAAGTTAGTATGTACCAAGTCCATCATATAATTTTAATTTTTAATATTTATTTTTCTATCAAATGTGGAAGAAAAAAAAGGTCACCAAATTTTGTTTTAAGGAAAAACAAATAATGATTTTCACTTATGAGAAATGAGGAAGCATTTATGTCCATAACCAGTTATATACTTCCAAAACATAAATATTATTAGAGGTAGTAACATGAATAAATATTCAATCTGAAATATTAGATCAAGCTCAATTAGGTTCAATATATTGTGCAAAAAATTAAAAGTAATCAATTAATAAAAATTGCAATGTAATGCTCAGTCACCATATCATTTATTTACCAGTTTGTGTAATTTGTCCCTTACGTGCTATCGCAACCGCAACTAATTCTTCAGCCTGTTTAATTATTATTAGCATAACAACATATTAAAACCAATAGAACACCATAACATATATTCAGTTTAGTTTTTGGAAGAGTCATAACCACAACAATTCGGAGAATATAATGAAGTACATGAAATACTAATTTTGGAAGAGTCATGACAGTAACTACGATATTATTTATGCATAGCAGAAGTTGAGTGTGTACAGATTACTTGCGATTATATTTATGCACAACAGACGTTGAATGTGTAGAGATTACTTGTTGAATCAATCTCTAAATAAAATTGTATGAATCTCGTTCTAATGATTTTGAGTAGACCTCCAGAATAAAGTCCATAGCTTATTCTACCCACTCTCTCCACTTTTTTTTTGCCAATAATAATTAATAAGATGTTGGTTTTATAATTATTCCAATTCAAATTTTCTCAATGTGGAGGTTTTGGATACTAAAGTGGTGGCTGTCGTGGAGAATGTAGAGCAGAGGGAATCAGAATTGGAGTCCAAAAAGAACAGTGACCCAATGATGTTGTGCAAGTGCACGTGCAATCCGGCAAGTGTACCGGAGTCGTCGCCAAGTAATAAAAAGATATCGATCCAAATATAGTTAATGCTCCCTCTCGAGTTACAAAAACCGTGCCCAGTTAAACCAACCCCTACTCTCGTGGTAGTCGAATTTAGATTGGACCCTTTGCGTTTCGTGATAATTCGTTAATCCTTGAAGGACGGCTTCTAACTCTCGTGATTTCAGTCCTAAGTCTGATTCTATAGATCCGATACCTAAGTTCACCGCTAGGTTCCTCCTTAGAATATCTACGACACGTAAATAAGTGCGCACCAGATTTACGAGTAATTAAAACACTAGAAATCAGATCTAAAGCAAAATCGCAATTAACAAAGATAAAACATCAATTCATTGCCATAAACAAACCTTGGGCATAGACCCAATCCCTATAAATTAAACTACTACTCAAGCCTTGTCATGGTGATGACAAGCTTGGTTAACAACAACATGAAAATAAAAATAAGAGAAGAGAGGAGGAGGAAGAAGAGAGATCCTAAATAATAACCCAAGAGTAGCAGCCCAGAAGTCCTCCTTTGACTCTGCCCAGATGCCTTATTCATAGATTTGGGAAGTTTGAATCCCAATCAAACACAAATCAGATCCAAATCAGTTGCTTCAGATCCAAGTAATGCGCGTCACAGCCATGATGGCCTTCACGACCAGGCCGTGATGGTTTCTGCCTGGGCGTTTCTTAAATTTTTGGTCTGTCACGGCCGTGATGTTCATCACGGATAGGCCGTAATCAATTCTGCCTGTTGAGGGTCTGGTTCAGCTGACATGTCATGGCCGTGATGGGCATCACGGGCAGGCCGTGACCAGTTCTGACTTTTGCCTTCTTTCTTTTCAGTTTTCTTTGATCATGGCCATGATGGTCATCACGGCTAGGCCGTGATGGGCTCTGTTTGGCTCATTTTCTTCACTTTTCAAGCCCCATCTTCATCCAAGCTCCATCATGGTTGATCCTGAGCATTTAATCCTTAATTTCTGCAAAACAACACCACAAAACCGCCTTACCCGTTCCAAGGTAAAAATAACAAAAATCAAATTAAAAATGCCTAAACTATATGAAAATGCATGCAAAATGATAAAGAAATATGAGGTGTAATCACACTCATCAAATCACCCCAAGCTTAAGATTTTGCTTGTCCTCAAGCAATCACCAAGGCCAGACAATATAAACAATCAGAGCATGGATAGTGAACCAAGAACCCGAGTAACTAATCCAAGCGACAGGCATATTCGAATAAGTACCCAAGAGACAATCGATTTCAAGTCCAATTAGAAGCTTAGGTTTCCTAAATTCATATTCTCACCGATTCGGCCACTCTTCTTACCTCACTCAAGTGTTTAAGGGTATATAACAATTCGCTCAATTTCCTCAAGGAAGGAATTCTACCATAAGCTTAACTATTAACCAGATCTTTACTTCATTAATGAAAACACATAAGAATCAGGAGGTCTTTTATTCTGGTTGTAACGAGGCCACGGGATTAATCGTTAGGTGGGGAAATCAAGAAAAGGAAATTTCAAGAGGGCTAAACAAAATATCAACATTGCAAAGCATGACACCTTCTAAAATACCTTTTTGGCTTTGATTCATTTTTCCACCTTTCTTTCCTTCTTTTTATTTTATTTCTCCTTTCTTTTTGTCATCCCCTTCTCCATATTTTTTTGTTTATTTTATTTTATTTTTTTTATTTGGAGAAGGGGAGATTTTCAATTTAAGAGAAATATTTTCTAACTTTCTCATCCCATACTTTTTCAAACTACCTTTTTACCCTTTTTGCAATACTTTAAAAGGTGTCATATCAAGCATTATTTATCAAAATATTTCAAGGTATCAAGAAAAGTATTTTATTCTTTTAGGCTCAAAATTGGGCAACTAAGGGGTAGCATTTAATCAATCAAGCTCAGAAGGCCAGAAAATACCTAATGCCTCAATCATTTTCAAAAATGTTTAAAAAAAATTTTAAGTTTCAAAACGGTTTCAAGTCAAGTTCTAGAGAATACAATCCAAGAGGAATAAAACACTGTATCACAAAGAATGGGGTAGATTTAGTGAGTACCCCTTTTGGCTCAAAAATCTCACATTTAGTAGTTCAAAATCAGTGAGAAACACACATCTAAGGAACCACATGCTAATTATCAACTATCAAAAGATCATCTCAAGAATTTTTATTTTTAGCCTTATCACAAGAATAAAAAAAAATTGGGTTCAAAAATTCACTATCTCAATTTATTTGGCACCAATTTCTCACAATTGGATGCATAATCTAAGCAAAGGGAAATCTAATTATGTGATCATGCAAAACTATGCCTATATGAATGCAACATGAAAAATGCAAAAATGCAAAAATACCCTTAACCCAAGCTTAAAAACTTACATTGTCCCAAATATAAATAATCAAGTCGGAGAGAGGAGAAAAATGGAATAACTCACCGAGGTGGTAGCGGGTGTTGGCTCACATGCCTAGTCAAAGATTGTTGGAAATTGTATCACGGCCGTGATGGGTATCACGGGCAGGCCGTGATCAATTCTGGTCTTCAGGAGCTGGCCTGTCATGGCTGTGACCTGTATCACGGCTGGGCCGTGATCCTTTCTGGTCTTCTTGGTTAGCTCATCACGGTCGTGACCACTGTCACGGCCTGGGCGTGTTGACTTCTGGCTTTATTAGTCCCTGCCCTTTTTGCTCTTCCTTCCTTCTTAACCTGAAAACACTTGACAAATCTATTAATTTATGATCTTTTTCCTCTTGATCTTCTCAAATTATTCAAGAGCTAAATTCAAAAACAAATGGAGAAGGGAAAGAAAACTTGGGTTGCCTCCCAAGAAGTGTTTATTTACGGTCTTAAGCTTGACCATACTTTTTTTTAATCAACCGGGGTCGGCTGGGCGTAGAAGTGCAGGAACACTTCTCTTCCATGGGAGTCCTTCAAAGAGCCGATTCTGCTCATATGTCCAATTGCGCTTCCGCTTTGCTCTTTTTACTCTGAGCTTCATGGCCTTACTCCCTCCCGGTGGAAGTTTTGTTTCCACATGATCAGCAACTCCAACTTCATCACTACTGGGTGCATCATTTGCCATGCAAATCTTCGGAGTTGCTTCCATGTTGAGCTCTTCCTTTACCACTGGAGACGTTATATCGATCCTGCACACATGGCTCTCAAAAGGAGGGTTGTTATATGAGTTAGTCAATTCAAAATCTACCCTACCTTCCTCTACATTTAGAGAGAGTTTGCCATTCCTTACGTCTATTATTGCTCCGGCGGTGGCCAAGAATGGCCTTCCTAAAATGATGGGGAATTCAGGATTCCCTTTCATATCCAATACCAGAAAATCGGTAGGGATGAAAAATTTCCCTACCTTTACGGGAACATTCTCTAGTATGCCTAGAGGAGTTCTAGTTGAGCCATCCGCAAATTGTAAGGAGAATTTGAATGGACTCAACTCTTTGGTTCCTAAACTTTCCAAGATAGTGAGTGGCATCAAGCTCGTACTAGCCCCTAAGTCACATAAGGTTTGGTCTATTTGCACTTCTTCAATTGAGCAAGCGATAGAGAAACTACCTGGGTCTTTCAGTTTATGAGGCATATTAGCTTCCATATCTACTTGCTTTCTCTTGACCAACCTTTGTGGGAAAGGTATCGGGGGTTGGTACGGTGGTGGAGGGACATACTTTGGTTTTGTCTCTTCATCTTCGCTCATGTCCTCCTCTGGTTCCACGTCCTTTTCAACCACCCCAAGCTTATCATCCCTCAAGTATATGGCATTACAATGTTCAATGGGATTTGCTTCGGGTTGCCACGGGAACGTACCCTTTGGTCTAGAGTATGTGCTGGCTTGTTGGGCAATCTGAGTTTCTAGCATCTTGTTGTGGATGGCTAAGTTATCTACCTTAGATTCTAGCTCTTTTATTACCTCATTTACTGCCCTACCTTGTTGTCTAAACTCTTCATTTTGTTTTGTTTGAGTTTCAACAAAACTTTCCAATAAAGACTTGAGTTTAGACTTCTGTACCTGAGGATACCCCGCTGCGGGTTTCCTATTACCTTGGCCTTCTTGGAACTCATGGTTTAGCGTGTTGCTGTAGTTCCCGTACGAGAGGTAAGGGCTGCTCTTCCTTCCTTGATTGTAAGCATTTGGAGGAGCATAGTTTGGCAGCTTCGGGTTCGTGTCGTAGAAGTTGTGACAAGAGTTCACTTGTTCCCCTGAAGCGCCGGATCCATGAGCAATACCACGTGGGCACTCCATTATGTCATGTCCCTGCATTCCACAAATCTCACAAACAATGTTAGTAGCACCTACTGAACTCACATTAGCCCTTTCGAGCTGATCAAAGCGTTTATTCAGTGAGTCTATTTTAGACATTATAAGATCAGTGTTATTCATTTCGAACTTACCCCCCGAAATCTTTTTCGGGTTATTACCTCTTTCTGAACCCCATTGGTGGTAGTTGGTGGCCACGTTTTCAATAATGTTGAATGCCTCAGTCAGAGGCCTATTCATAAAGGCTCCACCGGCTACGGAATCGAGTGACACCTTCGAAGAGTAATCCAATCCGTTGTAGAAGGTGTGCACTAATAACCACCTCTTGAGTCCATGATGTGGGCAAGACTCCAGCAATCCCTTGTAGCGATCCCAAGCTTCGGATAAGCATTCTCCGTCCTTTTGGAAGAAGTCGGTGATCTGGGCTCGTAGGTAAGCTGTTTTGGAGGGAGGGAAGAATTTCTCCAAGAACGCCTGCTCCAGTTGGTCCCAAGCCGACAAGGTATTAGCGGGCACATGCTTCAGCCAAGCTTTTGCTTTTCCAGTCAGAGATGAGGGGAATAACCTTAAGCGAATAGCATCAACTGGGGCGCCTTGATTTCTAACTGCATCGGTGAACTCCAAGAATGTCTCCATGTGATCAGTCGGGTCCTCCGAGGGCAATCCTCCGAATTGATGTTGCCTAATCATGTTGATTAGCATAGGCGGTATAATGTAGTTCTCTACCTCAATTTCTGGCCTAGCAATCCCAGTTCGCAAACCCCTAGCATTTGGGGCTGCGTAGTCCTTCAACGGTTTCGTATCCGGGAGATTCTCCATGAGTGGAATGGGAATCAACCTCTCTCTCTCTCTCTATTTGTAGTCTCCTTCTTCTGTGAAAGGTCCTTTCGACTTCGGGGTCGACCTCACTAAGGTTTCCAAGACTTGGTGATCTTTGCATAAAAGAGAAAACAACACAGAGAGACAGATACACTAGATGGAAAAAGAGAAATTTTTTTATGGTATATAAAATTTAAATAAAGAGAAAAAGTCCAGAAAAATCAATTTAAAAATTAAATTGAGATTCGAGAAAGCACAGTCCCCGGCAACGGCGCCAAAAACTGGATATCGTGCAAGTTCACGTGCGATCCGGCAAGTGTGCCGGAGTCGTCGCCAAGTAATAAAAAGATATCGATCCCACAAAGACCATGATCTCAAATCGCAACTAATTATCAAATCAATAAAACTGGATTGTAAAACAAAAAAAAAAGATTTTGTTTTGGTTTTGATATTTGAAATAAGAGATAACTTAAAATCAGAATCAAGTAAAACAGAAAGTAAATCAGTTTATGGTTTTTCAGATCTAAATGGATTCCTAGAAATTGGGTTACCAACAAAATCGTTTATGTTACTAAATTGATTATCCCTTGTTAATTATCTAAACTGCCTTGAAGGCGAGTTTATCCTCAAATAGTTAATGCTCCCTCTCGGGTTACAAAAACCGTGCCCAGTTAAACCAACCCCTACTCTCGTGGTAGTCGAATTTAGATTGGACCCTTTGCGTTTCGTGACAATTCGTTAATACTCGAAGGACAGCTTCTAACTCTCGTGATTTCAGTCCTAAGTCTGATTCTATAGATCCGATACCTAAGTTCACCGCTAGGTTCCTCCTTAGAATATCTATGACACGTAAATAAGTGCGCACCATATTTACGAGTAATTAAAACACTAGAAATCAGATCTAAAGCAAAATCGCAACTAACAAAGATAAAACATCAATTCATTGCCATAAAAAAACCTTGGGCATAGCCCCAATCCCTATAAATTAAACTACTACTCAAGCCTTGCCATGGTGATGACAAGCTTGGTTAACAACAACATGAAAATAAAAATAAGAGAAGAGAGGAGGAGGAAGAAGAGAGATCCTAAATAATAGCCTAAGAGTAGCAGCCCAGAAGTCCTCCTTTGCCTCTGCCCAGATGCCTTATTTATAGATTTGGGAAGTTTGAATCTCAATCAAACACAAATCAAATCCAAATCAGTTGCTTCAGATCTAAGTAATGCGCATCACGGCCGTGATGGCCTTCACAGCCAGGTCGTGACGGCTTCTGCCTGGGCGTTTCTTAAATTTTTGGTCTGTCACGGTCGTGATGTTCATCACGGCTAGGCCGTGATCAATTCTGCCTGTTGAGGGTCTGGTTCAGTTGACATGTCACGGTCGTGATGGGCATCACGGGCAGGCCGTGACCAGTTCTGACTTTTGCCTTCTTTCTTTTCGGTTTTCTTTGATCATGGTCGTGATGGTCATCACGGCTAGGCCGTGATGGGCTTTGTTTGGCTCATTTTCTTCACTTTTCAAGCCCCATCTTCATCCAAGCTCCATCATGGTTGATCCTGAGCATTTAATCCTTAATTTCTGCAAAACAACACCACAAAACTGCCTTACCCGTTCCAAGGTAAAAAATAACAAAAATCAAATTAAAAATGCCTAAACTATAGGAAAATGCATGCAAAATGATAAACAAATATGAGGTGTAATCACACTCATCACCCAATAATGGAGAAGACGGAAATCACGAGAAACAAAAAGAAAATAGAACGAAGAAGGAGACAACGGTGGAACAGAAGGGGAAGAGGCTGGTGACAACCATGTGGGTTAGTATCTCGACCAAAATAATCAACCCATCACCACCGTCGAAGCCACCATACGCGAGTTCGTCCATAAGGGGTGATGGGTCATCCACAATGATGAAACACTAGCCCACATGCATGATGACCCAGCTACCACCGCCAGAACCACCTGACCAAGACCCGTTCGTGGAGCCGGGTGGACTATTTGCTACGACTGTGGGGGTTGGCAAACAGTGGGGTTCGAAGTATTCCTGGTGGCTGGGAAGATGAACGTAACTGGGAATCAAACGAAAGAAAGGGCAAGAATGAGAGTACAAAGAATGGATCTAATTCTAAACCGAATGAGCCAGGTCCAAAATGACATTAAATTGTTGGGAGATGCATTTAGAGCCAGGGACGAAATAGAGGGTAATATGTCTGTACAACTCTTTTCAGCTTGTGCCATCAGGTTCTCAAGGTTCGAACAACTTGCTGGTGATGGATGGACAGAGATGACTCTATGGTTTACTCGCATGTTGGCTGCGTTTCAACCGCCAGAGCTACCGGACACCAGCCATCCTCCGACAGCTAGTGGGTTGATTTTTAAATTGTCGCGAGGAGCAGATTCTTCGGGGACAAAGTTGTTGTGGATGGGTTCAATAGGGAGGCGCTTTTCTTGTGGCATTCTAAGCATCCTAACCTCAATGTCCCTATAAGAACAATCAAATCAAAATTTTCAGACGGTGACGACGAAAATCCAAGACACACCAGATCCAACCATGCCCCCACGTGAGGTTAGTGAGTCTGTATCAGCAAGACCGCCATGTGTATGAACCGGGAACATACGTGAGGTTGTCATTAGATGGGTTCTAGATAAAGAGGAAGGAGAGGTAAATGGATATTTACAAAGTGGGTGTAATTCCAAACATAATGGGTCAGACACAAGATGATTTCAATCATGGGACCCAAGAGTACAAGGGAATATTATTAGGAAGCTACTTTTTACACCACAAATAACTCCCATACACCACAAAAAATTTAAAAACATTTTCAAATCCCCAAAACACCTCCACTTGTCTACTGCCCTATCTAAATTACTTGCGGTTCCTTTTCCTCTTTCTCCCATTTTTGGTTCCTTCCCCCCTTTCTTCTCCCATTCCTCTTCTTCCTTTATTCTCCCATCCATCATCCCCTCCACCTTTATTCTACAACTCCAAAAATCGTCACCTCCCTCTCCTCCATTTCGTCACCTCAACCGAGCCTTCCTCTCCAACCAAGCCTTCTTCTCCAGTCTTTTGTCACCAGGTATTTTTTTAAAAAAATTATGTCTCCTTCCTTTTTTTCCAGAACTGATAATATGCATGTCTGTCTGTTGGACTTGCGATCCGTATTTGTAGATCCGGATTTGTAAACTTTGTTTTTAGATACGGAACTCAAACGCCGATATGTTAAATCTGGTTCAAGTTTAAGAAACTGTTACTAGAAAATTCAACTGAGACCAAACCAAAAATGGGTCAACAAAAAATTCAACCTTTTTATGTTTTTATTATACCCTTTTGTTCTAAATTTGAGGAAACAGAAACAGAAATTGATATGACTTACTGTTTCGTGTAACGCTACCAGAGTAGATATAAAGAGAGGCATAAAGAGAGCGAATACAATAGAGAACCAGCAATGTTGAAAAAGCAAACTATGATAGTGATTAAAATTAGGGCATGTTAAATCTGGTTCAAGTTAAAGAATCCGGTACTAGAAATCTGGTATGTATGAATTGTTTAGGAATTACATACTGGATCTGAATATCCGGTATGTTTTAATAGGTGCACATAATATACCGGAAATTGGTATCCGATATGTATTTTGGGTTAGAATTTCCTTACCGGATGTAGATGTCTGGTATGTATACTTTGTTTATTATTTCTATACTGGAACTTCAATTTCGGTATGTATGATTATGCATCCGAGATTACCAAAGTTAAGCACCCGGTATTCTTTTTTTGTAATACCAGATTTATACATCCGGTACGTTTCTAAGAAGTACAATACCAGATGTCTATTTCCGTTATGTTACTGCTTTCTTTTTTATTGTTTTTAAATTGTTTAATTAATTATTTATTATTTATTATTTATATTTATTATATATTTACATTTTTTAATTTTTGGCATTTGTTATATTCATATGTAGGTATGGCAAAAACTAGATGGGTATGCCAACGATCGACTGCTTCAATACGTTGGGAACGTGCGGCGAACAATGCAGCTGAGGTTAAGCAACCTCATGCGCAGGTGCAGATCCATGTACATGCAGAGGAGGTCCCTGTATAGTAGGAGGAGTCGTTTCCGGGAGGACCTGGGGATTTGTCCGTGTTGAGGTCATTTCGGGAGCATGTTGTTGTCCGACTATGGTGCAGAGAGGTAATAAGGCTTATAGAAAATTTGGATGTTGTTTTACACAATCCAAGATTACAAATGACTTCCTTCCTATACCACATGTCTCTGACCTCCCAATGATAACAACAAAACTATTCTTTCTCCCAATGGCTCATGCCCAATTCAAAAGATTATCTCGTGTAGGGAAGACCTGTAAATAAAAATAAAAGATGTTATATTCTTCACATAACAATTACTAAACAACAATAATTTTCCATTCACACACCTCTTCAGTGGTGAAAGCATCAGTAAAATCCACACTCTTAGTCGGCATGTCCACTTCTTCAGACAACTTCAATATATGCTCTTCCATGAGAATTTCTCCACGTGAGCAATATATATATATATATATATATATATATATATATATATATATATATATATATATATATATATATATATATATATATATAAATTAACAATATATGTATACACAAAAAAATAAAATTATATTATTCATTGATGTTTTCATTTTAATTTTATTTATTATTAATTTATATTAATAAAAATAAAAAAAATTACTAAAAAATGTAAATAAAATACTGGAAATACACATTCGGTAAATTTTTCTATAGTACCGGATGTTTACTTCCGGAATAGTATAAAATACATACCGATTATATATCTCCTAAAATTTATGCGTACCGGACGTTAAAATCCGGTAAGTAACTAAAAAGGCAGAATCACAATACCAGAAATGCATGTCTGGTATTATACGAAGAACATAATACGTGAAATGTACTTTCGGTATTATATGCTGAAGAGAATCACGATTAACCTGATCGATGGTGCTGGCGCAAAATTCGTATGAAAAAAAAAGGAAGAAGGAGAATTTATTGTAGCTTCAATGCATTCAACATGAAAGAATAAAATAGAAGAAAAATAATCTATCAATTATGGCAAATAGATGTTCCTTTGAAGGTGGTTACTTTTGTGTGGCGGACAACGCAAGGTAGGATTCCAACTTTGAAGCCTAGTGTCAACACACGCCTCAAATATTTGCACATTTTCTTGCAGAACCATCACCACCAACACAAAGTGTATTGGTTGATTATCAACATAAACAACTTACCCTTTTTATGATAATATTACTTGCATTCGAAATTAGTCTTTGTTGGGACTTTTTTATAGTATAATTCTTTGATGATATATGTTATTGGTTTATGGTTTAAATTTTGTTTTTGGTTTTTTGCGAACTCATCAAGCAATGATCTTAATTGTACCTTAATTCCTTGATTTTTCAAACTCGCAATTTTTAAGTCGAAGGCTCCATTTCCATTTAAGACAAAGGAGAGTCATGTTAGCAAGTGTAGCATTACAACACTTTTTTCGCAAAGAATATTTCGTTCTATTGGCAAAAAAGCATGAGAGAGAGAGTAGAGAGAGGTAGAGTCCAAGTGCGCAACAGGGAACATGAATGGTTCCAAAGGAGACAAAATCATGCAGCCTTCTATGAAGACTCAAGACAGGGTCCGGGAGTAAGGATGTCGGTACATCACAACAATGGATTAGAGGGTGTTACTTCGTTCTTCTTCTCAAATTTTCCTGACGATTATGGTAGAGATGAACTAAGGCCAGTGTTTAGTAGATATGGAAATGTTCTAGAAGTCTTCATATCTCCGAGGAAATATAAGTTAGGTAATTGTTTTGGTTTTGTAAGGTTCTTGAATGTCAGAAATGTCAATGAACTAGACACCACACTGAACTGGATTCTGATAGGTAATCAGAAACTGAGTGTGAATATTCCGAAATTTGATCGTGGTAGTCATAACCGAGGAAAGTTACCAACTGTGGAACATAAGGTTTGGAATGCAGGGTTAGGATCTAGACATGGCGCTACATACTCTGACGTCATATATGGAGGTGGCAGAGTTGAGAAGGATAAGGGACGTCCGCTTCAACCACAGAACCACAAAAATCAACAAAAAAAAAAATCTGATCAAAGGGCTTGGAATGGATTGGAACTCCTGGTTCTTGACGAGGAGATGGAGTGGTTAATTGGAAGCTTTGTAGGGAAGGCTTTTTCATTGGATGACGCATTCTCTATTCAGAAAGACCTTGATTGTGTGGGATGGTCTACCATTAGAGCAACCCCTCTAAGTGGGAACCAGGTATTGTTAACAGGAGAAACCAAAGAATCAGTTAGGGATTTTTTTATTAAAGAGGAATCCCTAGTTTCAAATTGGTTTGAGGAAGTCCAGGATTGGAACCCGGAGTTTGCAGGTGGTGGTAGGCGAGTATGGGTGTCTATCAACGGAATCCCAGCACAAGAAAGAGGAATGTTTCAAAAGCCCGGTGGGTCTTGTTGGTACTTTCGTTGGGTTAGATGATTCAACTAAACAAAAGATAAGAATGGACGTGGCAAGGGTTCTTCTTATTGTGACCAGTCATGAGGCTATAAACATGTTGGTAAGGGTGAAAATCAACTCCTATGTTTATGCCATAAGGTTAATAGAAGAACCTTTTGCACTTCCTTTCAATCAGCTTTCTTCAGATAAGAATCGTATTTACTCTTAGGAAGGTTTGTAGGATGGTTCGGACTGTGTTTTTGAAACTTTGGATAGCCTCGACAAGGTGCCTGGAACGGTTCTTTCTCCTTCTCTCCGTTGTGGGGTGGTTGGCACTAGGCAGAGACTGTTGGACACAAAAGGGCTTAGGAAGGTGTTTGATTCAAATTTTTAAATGGGTGAAGTGAAAGAAAGTGATATTTTAGGTAAGGCTAAAGAGTTTCTTTCGATGCAAGAGCAAAAATTCTCAGGAAAATCCCCTAGTTTCGGCGGTGTTTTTGCTGGAAGTCTCATACACTGTTTTTCTGTTGATAAGAAAGGTACGAGTCAGGTGAAAGTCTCGATGTAAGGGATGAAGGGGTTTCAACTAATTGGGCCAAAAGTGGACAAAGGGAAACAAATAATGAGGGAGGACACGGACTGCTTGGGCCCAGAAGAGGATTTAAATGAATTTGGGATTGGGTCATATGGCTCGGTGGGCTTAGAGAATATTGGGTTGGAAAATTATAACTTAATGACTAAAGGCAAGAATGGTCGACAGGAACTGGCGGAAAAAGCTTCGGTGGGCTGTATTATGAAGGAAACGCTGGCAGCGGGAAATGTGGGGCAACGCAGTGGATCCGAACAGGAAATGACAAATGGGTTGTTTCAGGAAAATGCCAAGGTGGGCTTGCAGAAGTTGTCTGGGCTAAATTGTGTTTCTGATAAGGATGATGGGAATATCCCCATTATAGCACTACTGGATAAAAAAGCGAAGGAGAAAAAAAAGAGAGAGAGAAAATCGAAACAAGGAAAACCAATTAGCTCAGAATTGGATAATTTGACTGATATTAGAAGCCGCTCAATGATGAGTGTGATTTCACCTCATCTTTGTTTCCCATTTTGCATGCATTTTCATATAGTTTAGGCATATTTCATTTGATTTTTAGTTAATTTTAATTTGGAACGGGTAAGACGGTTTTTGTGGTGTTGTTTTGCAGAAATCAAGGGTAAAATGCTCAGGATCAACCATGATGGAGCTCGGATGAAGATGGAGCTTGAAAAGTGAAGAAAATGAGCCAAACAGAGACCATCACGGCCTAGCCGTGATGACCATCACGGCCATGATCGAGCAAAACTAGAAAAGAAAGAAGACTGAAGTCAGAACTGGTCACGGCCTAGCCGTGATGCCCATCACGACTGTGACCTGTCAGCTGAGCCAAACCCCCACAAGTCAGAATTTGTCATGGCCTAGCCGTGATTAGCATCACGGCCTAGCCGTGATTAGCATCACGGCCTAGCCGTGATTAGCATCACGGCCTAGCCGTGATTAGCATCACGGCCGTGACAGACCAATTACTGAAGAAGCACCCAAGGCAGAATCCGTCACGGCCTGGCCGTGATGGCCATCACGGCCGTGACGCGCGTTACTTGGATCAGAAGCAACTGATTTGGATCTAATTTGAGTTAGATTGGGATTCAAACTTCCCAAATCTATAAATATGGCATCAAGTCAGAGGCAAAGGGAGGACTTTTTGGGCTGCTACTTAGGCTATAATTTAGGATCTCCCTTCTTCCTCCACCTCTCTTCTCTTAGTTTAATTTCATGTTATTTGTAATCAAGCCTGTCATCTCCATGGCAAGTCTTGAGTAGTAGCTTAGTTTCTAGGGATTGGGGTCGTGCCCGAGATCTGATTTATGTTGTTAATTTGATGTAATATCTTTGTTAATTTCGATTTTGTTTTAGATCTGATTTCTAGTGTTTGAATCACTCGTAAATTCGGTGACCACTTGTTTGCGTGTCATAGGCATTCTAAGGAGGAACCTAGCAGTGAACTTAGGTGTCGGTTCTATAGAGCCAGACTTAGGACTGAAATCACGAGAGTTAGAAGCCGTCCTTCGAGGATCAACGAGTTGTCACGAAACTCAAAGGGTCCAATCTGAATTCGACTACCACGAGAGTATGGGTTGGTTCAATTGGGCACGGTTTTTGTAACCCGAGAGGTAGCTTAAACTATTTGAGGATAAACTCGCCTTCAAGGCAATTTCGATAATTAACAAGGGTAAATCAGATTAGTAACATAAACAGCTTCGTAGGTAACCCAAATCCCTAGGAATCCATTTAGATCCAAAAACCACAAATAGATATGTTTTCTGTTTTATCTGATTTTTATTTATCTCTTAATTCAAATATCAAAAACCAATTCAAAATCCCTTCCTTATAGTCCAGATTTATCATTTAAACAATTAGTTGCGATTTGAGATCACGGTCTCTGTGGGATCGATATCTTTTATTACTTGGCGACAATCCGGTACACTTGCCGGAATCGCATGTGCGTTCGCACGCCATCAAGTTTTTGGCGCCGTTGCCGGGGACTGTGCTTTCTCAAATCTCAATTTAATTTTTAAATTGATTTTTCTAGACTTTTTTATTTAATTTTCGTATTTACAAAAAAAAAATTCTTCTTCTTCGTTTTAGTATCTATCTCTCTGTGTTTTTCTGTTTTATGCAAAGGTCCCTAAGTCTTGGAAACCTTATTGAAGTCGACCCCGAAATCGAGAGGACCTTCCAAAGACGTAGGAGGCTACAAAGAGAGAGAGAGAGAGGTTGATCCCCATTCCACTCATGGCGAATCAAAAGGATACGAAATCGTTGAAGGACTACGCAGCCCCAAATGCGAGGGGTTTGCGAACTGGGATTGCCAGGCCAGAGATTGAGGCGGAGAACTACACTATACCGCCTATGCTAATCAACATGATTAGGCAGCACCAATTCGGAGGATTGCCCTCGGAGGACCCGACTGATCACATAGAGACATTCTTGGAGTTCACCGATGCAATTAGGATTCATGGTGCCCCGGTCGATGCTATACGCTTAAGGTTATTCCCCTCATCTCTGACTGGAAAGGCAAAGGCTTGGCTGAAGCAATTGCCCGCCAATACCTTGTCAACTTGGGACCAACTGGAACAGGCGTTCTTGGAGAAATTCTTCCCTCCATCCAAGATGGCCTACATACGAACCCAGATCACCGGCTTCTTCCAAAAAGACGGAGAATCCTTATCAGAAGCTTGGGATCGCTACAAGGGATTGCTGGAATCTTGCCCACACTATGGACTCGAGAGGTGGTTATTAGTGCACACCTTCTACAACGGATTGGACTACTCTTCGAAGGTGTCACTCGATTCCGCAGCTGGTGGAGCCTTTATGAATAGGCCTCTGACTGAGGCATTCAACATCATTGAAAACGTGGCCACCAACTACCACCAATGGGGTTCAAAAAGAGGTAATAAACCGAACAAGATTTCGGGGGGTAAGTTTGAAGTTAATAGCACTGATCTTATAAT
This sequence comes from Sophora flavescens, assembly GCA_030762895.1. NCBI lineage: Eukaryota > Viridiplantae > Streptophyta > Magnoliopsida > Fabales > Fabaceae > Sophora > Sophora flavescens. Next base: position 64,869,163 of record CM061069.1, read on the forward strand.
GTCAGAAATAGACTCACTGAATAAACATTTTGATCAGCTTGAAAGGGCTAATGTGAGTGCAATAGGTGCTACTAACATTGTTTGTGAGATTTGTGGAATGCAGGGACATGACATCATGGAATGCCCGCTTGGTATTGCTCATGGATCCGGCACTTCGGGGGAACAAGTGAACGCTTGTCACAACTTCTACGACACAAACCCGAAGTTGCCCAATTATGCTCCCCCAAATCCCTACAACCAAAGGAAGAACAGCCCTTACCTCTCTTACGGCAACTACAGCAACACGCTAAACCACGAGTTCCAAGAGGGCCAAGGTAATAGGAAACCCGCACCGGGGTATCCTCAGGTACAGAAATCTAAACTCGAGTCTTTATTGGAAAGTTTTGTTGAAACTCAAACAAAACAAAATGAGGAGTTTAGACAACAAGGCAGGGCAGTGAACGAGGCAATAAAAGATCTAGCGTCCAAGGTAGACAACTTAGCCATCCACAACAAGATGCTAGAAACACAGATTGCCCAACAAGCCAGCACATACTCTAGACCTAAGGGTACATTCCCGGGGCAACCCGAAGCAAACCCCATTGAACATTGTAATGCCATACACTTGAGGGATGATAAGCTTGGGGTGGGGGAAAAGGATGTGGAACCGGAGGAGGACATGAGCGAAAAGGAAGAGCCAGAACCAAAGTATGTCCCTCCACCACCGTACCAACCCCCAATACCTTTCCCACAAAGGTTGGTCAAGAGAAACCAAGTAGACATAGAAGCTAAAATGCCTCCTAAACTGAAAGACCCAGGTAGCTTCTCTATCGCTTGCTCAATTTAAGAAGTGCAAATCGACCAAGCCTTATGTGACTTAGGGGCTAGTGCGAGCTTGATGCCCCTCACTATCTTGGAAAGGTTGGGAACCAAAGAGTTGAGTCCATTCAAATTCTCCTTACAATTTGCGGATGGCTCAACTAGGACTCCTCTAGGCATACTAGAGAATGTTCCTGTAAAGGTAGGGAAATTTTTTATCCCTACCGATTTCCTGGTATTGGATATGAAAGGGAATTCTGAATTCCCCATCATTTTAGGAAGGTCATTCTTGGCCACTGCTGGAGCAATAATAGACGTAAGGAATGGCAAACTCTCTCTAAATGTAGAGGAAGGTAGGGTAGATTTTCATTTGACTAACTCCTATAACAACCCTCCTTTTGAGGGCCATGTGTGCAGGATCGATATAACGTCTCCAGTGGTAAAAGAAGAGCTCAACATGGAAGCAACTCAAAGATATGCATGGCTGATGATGCACCCAGTAGTGATGAAGTTGGAGTGGCTCACCATGTGGAAACAAAACTTCCGCCGGGAGGGAGTAAGGCCAGGAAGCTTCGAGTGAAAAGAGCGAAGCGGAAGCGCAATTGGTCATATGAGCAGAATCGGCTCTTTGAAGGAGTTCCATGGAAGAGAAGTGTTCCTGCACTTCTACGCCCAGTCGACCCCGGTTGATTGAAGGAAGTATGGTCAAGCTTACGACCGTAAATAAGCGCTTCTTGGGAGGCAACCCAAGTTTTCTTTCCCTTTTTCCTTTTGTTTTTGAATTTAGCTCTTGAATAATTTGAGAAGATCAAGAGGCAAAAAATCATAAATTAATAGATTTGTCTAGTGTTTTCAGGTTAAGAAGGAAGGAAGAGCAAGAAGGGCTGGGACTAGTAAAGTCAGAAGACATCACGCCCAGGCCGTGACAGTGGTCACGGCCGTGATGAGCTAACCAAGAGCACCAGAAAGGATCACGGCCCAGTCGTGATATCCATCACGGGCGTGATGAGAAGGACCCTAAGATCAGAGAGCATCACGGCCTAGCCGTGATGCAGGTCACGGCCGTGACAGGCCAGCTCCTGAAGACCAGAATTGATCACGGCATGCCCGTGATGAGCCTCACGACCGTGATATAGTTTCCAACAAGTTTTGACTGGAATGTGAGCCAGCACCCGCTACCACCTCGGTGAGTTGTTCCAATTTTTCTCCTCTCTCCGACTTGATTATTTACATTGGGGACAATGTAAGTTTTAAGCTTGGGGTAGGGGTATTTTTGCAAATTTTTGCATTTTTCATGTTGCATTCATATAGGCATAGTTTTGCATGATCACATTCTTTAGATTGCACCTCACTTAGAATATGCATCCAATTGTGAGAACTTGGTGCCAAATGAATTGAGATCGTGAATTTTTGAACCCAAATTTTTTTATTCTCGTGAAGGCCAAAATAAAAATTCTTGAGATGATCTTTTGATAGTTGATAATTAGCATGTGGTTCCTTAAATTTGTGTTTCTCACTGATTTTTGAACTACTAAAATGTGAGATTTTGAGCCGAATAGGGGTACTCACAAAATCTACCCCATTTCTTGTGATAGAGTGTTTTAATTCCTCTTGGTTCGTATTCTCTAGAACTTGACTTGAAACCGTTTTGAAACTTGAAAATTTTTGAAAACATTTTTGAAAATGATTGAGGTACTAGGTATCTTTCCGGCCTTCTGAGCTTTGATTGACTAAATGCTACCCCTTAGTTGCCCAATCTTGAGCCTAAAAGATTAAAATACTTTTCTTGGTACCTTGGATTTATTTTGATGAATAATGCTTCGTCTGGCACCTTTTAAAGTATTACAAAAAGGGTAAAAGGGTAGTTTGAAAAAGTATGGGATGAGAAAGTTAGAAAATATTTCTCCTGAGCTGAAAATCTCCCCTTCTCCAAATAAATAAAATGAAACAAAAAAAAAGGGGAATGGAGAAGGGGATGACAAAAGAAAGTGAGAAATAAAAATAAAAAGAAAGAAAGAAAGGTGGAAAAGTGAATCAAAGCCCAAAAAGGTATTTTAAAAGGTGTCATGCTTTGCAATGTTTGATAATTTGTTTAGCCTTCTAGAAATTTCCTTTTCTTGATCTCCCCACCTAACAATTAATCCCATGGCCACATTACAACCAAAGTAAAAGACCTCTTGATCCTTATGTGTTTTCATTAATAAAGTAGAGATTTGGTTAATAGTCAAGCTTATGGTAGAATACCTTCCTTGAGGAAATTGAGCGAATTGTCATATACCCTGGAACACTTGAGTGAGGTGAGACGAGTGCCTGAATCAGTGAGAATATGAATTTGACGAACCTAAGCTTCTAATTGGACTTGAAATCGATTATCTCTTGGGGATTCATTCGAATGTGCCCGTCACTTGGATTAGTCTCTCGGGTTCTTGGTTCACTATCCATGCTTTGATTGATTATATCTTCTGGCCTTAGTAATTGCTTGAGGACAAGCAAAATCTTAAGCTTGGGGTGATTTGATGAGTGTGATTTCACCTCATCTTTGTTTCTCATTTTGCATGCATTTTCATATAGTTTAGGCATATTTCATTTGATTTTTAGTTAATTTTACTTTGGAACGGGTAAGGCGGTTTTTGTGGTGTTGTTTTGCAGAAATCAAGGGTAAAATGCTCAGGATCAACCATGATGGAGCTCGGATGAATATGGAGCTTGAAAAGTGAAGAAAATGAGCCAAACAGAGCCCATCACGGCCTAGCCGTGATGACCATCACGGCCATGATCGAGCAAAACTAGAAAAGAAAGAAGACTGAAGTCAGAACTGGTCACGGCCTAGCCGTGATACCCATCACAGCTGTGACCTGTCAGCTGAGCCAGACCCCCACAAGTCAGAATTTGTCACGGCCTAGCCGTGATTAGCATCACGGCCGTGACAGACCAATTACTGAAGAAGCGCCCAAGGCAGAAGCCGTCACGGCCTGGCCGTGATGGCCATCACGGCCGTGACGCGCGTTACTTGGATCAGAAGCAGCTGATTTGGATCTAATTTGAGTTAGATTGGGATTCAAACTTCCCAAATCTATAAATATGGCATCAAGTCAGAGGCAAAGGGAGGACTTTTTGGGCTGCTACTTAGGCTATAATTTAGGATCTCCCTTCTTCCTCCTCCTCTCTTCTCTTAGTTTAATTTCATGTTATTTGTAATCAAGCCTGTCATCTCCATGGCAAGGCTTGAGTAGTAGCTTAGTTTCTAGGGATTGGGGCCATGCCCGAGATCTGATTTATGTTGTTAATTTGATGTAATATCTTTGTTAATTTCGATTTTGTTTTAGATCTGATTTCTAGTGTTTGAATCACTCGTAAATTCGGTGGCCACTTGTTTGCGTGTCATAGGCATTCTAAGGAGGAACCTAGCGGTGACCTTAGGTGTCGGATCTATAGAGTCAGACTTAGGACTGAAATCATGAGAGTTAGAAGCCGTCCTTCGAGGATCAACGAGTTGTCACGAAACTCAAAGGGTCCAATCTGAATTCGACTACCACGAGAGTAGGGGTTGGTTCAATTGGGCACGGTGTTTGTAACCCGAGAGGGAGCTTAAACTATTTGAGGATAAACTCGCCTTCAAGGCAATTTCGATAATTAACAAGGGTAAATCATATTAGTAACATAAACAGCCTCGTAGGTAACCCAAATCCCTAGGAATCCATTTAGATCCAAAAACCACAAATAGATCTGTTTTCTGTTTTATCTGATTTTTATTTATCTCTTAATTCAAATATCAAAAACCAATTCAAAATCCCTTCCTTATAGTCCAGATTTATCATTTAAACAATTAGTTACGATTTGAGATCACGGTCTCTGTGGGATCAATATCTTTTATTACTTGGCGACAATCCGGTACACTTGCCGGAATCGCGTGTGCACTCGCACGACATCACTCAACAAGGAAAGGGGGCAACCAGATCAAGTTTTTATCAAATCTCGCCTTTGGGACATCTTTTCCTAGAGCTAGCAGGCGCAGACTGGGTTCATTTGGTGTTTCATCCTCGATAGGTATGTGTGTTTTGCAAGGTATTGGTGGAATCGGTCGATCATTTGTTGTTAACTTGCGATATGTCAAACTTAGTCTGGTGTAAAATCCTTGGGTGGTTAGGTTTTCAGGCACACCTACCAGCTTGCTTAGAAGAGCTATATTGGTTGTTTAAGGAGTTTTTTAAGAAGAAAAAAGGAAAGAGGAGAGGCTTGGTGTTGTGGCATGTTGTTATCTGGACCTTATGGTTAGAGCATAATGTTGTAATATTCTCGGGTAACTCCTTTGATTTGTTGTGGATGTTGGATCTGATAAAGTGTAGGTCCTGGTCCTGGCTGAATGTGGATAAGGAGTGGAAGTTTACCTTTGCGGATTGGTGCTCGTGCCCGATGGGGTGTTTATAGTAAGCTGTGAGTCGTGATGGATTTTTTTGGAAGGAACATATTTTTATTTTTCCATATGGATATTTGTATCTGTTTTGGACTGATCATGTTTTGCAGGTTTTCCTACACTGGTTGGCTTTTTTTGGGGCTAAAATGGATCTGCAGGTGGTGCTTTGATTGAATTAATTTTCTTCAGTGAGAGTGAGATTGAGTGGGTGAGAGAGTTATCAAATTGAAACTTTGAGTGTACCACAAATCTGAGAGTATGGTGAGGCTATGGGTACACAAAAGGAGTGGCTTGTCAGGAGTGTTTTCTCTATGCTAACATGTAAGTTGGTTTTGGTTATTTTCTACTACTTTGCAGGTGTGTTTTCTATCAACTATGGAGCTTGTGGAAGTCTCTCGGGAAGGTTAGGGTGCTTGAGTGTTAGTGAAAAGTGGAGGTGAGGGGTCTATTTGATCGCTCGGGAGTGGCTACCAAATTTGAGTGAACTACTATAAATGGGTTACGTGTGTTTATGTCTTATGTCTTTGTCTGGTTACTGGTTTCTTTTGGAGTGTGAAAGCTGCTACAATTCTCGCAGCTGGTTACTTAAGGAGGAAATTTGTGCATAATTTACTGTGGGGTTTTTATTGGGGATTGGATGTTGATGAGTGTGATTTCACCTCATTTTCCATGTACATTTCTGCATGCATTTGCATATAGTTAGGCCAATTTAGTGTTGATTTTGTATAGTTTTTCCTTTGGAACGGATGAGGTGGTTTCTGTGTGTTGTTTTGCAGAAATTGGAGAAAAACTGTACATCTTTGGCTATAATGAAGCTTGGATGGATTAGAGCCTTAAAAGTCAAGAAAATGAGCTAAACAGAGCCCATCACGGCCTTGCCGTGATGCCCGTCACGGCCATGATCGGGTAAAACTGAAGAGGCAGAAAGGCTGAAAGCAGTCATGTCACGGCCTAGCCGTGATGTACATCACGGCCGTGACCCAAAACCACCACAAGTCAGAGACCATCACGGCTTGGCCGTGATGGATATCACGGCCATGAAATGGAGGCTCGCGACGCGAGCAAGGTCTCGCCCCGCGAGAGACTTAAAATGCCAAAAGTTTCAGAAACAGAAAGCGTCACGGCCTGGCCGTGATGGACATCACGGCCGTGACGCGCGACAGATCTTTAAATAACAGCACAGCAAACAGAAAGAGGGGACTTTTTGCAGAGGCTTGGAAACCCTAAAGGGAGCTTTTGGTGGAGAGAGCACTTGGGGACTTGGAGGCTGCGGCTGAGATAGGGTTCCAGCCCTAGAAGGGGAGATTTCCTTGCTCTGGGAATGGAGGAAACTTGTCTATGAGTGTTCTCCATCCCCTTTCTCATTCTCTTTTGTATTTCCTTTTATCATGAGTAGTTAAATCCCCATTGTTGGGGTTAGATGTAGCTTTTCTGAACTTGTTGTATTTGATTTGGTGTTTTAATGCAAGTTTTTATTTCTTTATGAGTATGTGATTCTGTTCTTAATGCTTTCCTTGGATTAGCTACCCATAGGAATGATATGTTGCTTTGATAGATGACTGAAAGGTTGGTGTTAAGGCATGCTCATGAATCATGTGCCAAGTAGTTCAAGAATCTAGACATAGGTGTTGAATGCTTGCAATCTTATAAGTCTTGACTTAATGCAAAATCACAGATTAATCCACCTAAGACATTAGGGTTTGATTTGTGGTTTTAGGCTCAATGCACCTAAGACATTAGGCTTGAGTACTTTAGAAAAGGCTTGATTGTCATAATTGAAGTAATGCTTGTGTTGATTACCATTTCATTGCAATTAAGGGAGGATTAGTGTAGTCTAACCCTAACAATCTTAGCCACATCTCTGTTTGCCTTCCAAGTGTTCGATATAATTCCCAAAAGACTAAAATTATTGTTTTGCTTTCTTTGTTTTCTGTTTTAATCTCTCATATTATAGTTTAGTCTAGATAGTTATTAAGTTTGTGAATTGGTAATTGACAACCAATCCCTGTGGATACGATAACCGGTCTCACCACCGTATTACTTGATTGCGACGAGGTGCACTTGCCTTTATATCTTAAAAATCACGCATCAAGTTTTTGGCGCCGTTGCCGGGGGATTGGTTTTGTCAATATCATTAGTAACAAATGAGACAACTAGTTTAGACATTTTTTATTTTATTTTTCTGTATATAATTGATCTCTTTCTTTTGTTAAGTTTTGTATATATTTGTTTTTGTGTTTCTTTGATCTTGGGATTAATTGTCTGTGAGGTGAAAAATTGATTAGACATGATCATGGACTACAATTGGTATCAGCCATCTGATGCAGAAATGGAGATATCTGAGCTGCAGCTGCGGGTAGATATGCTGCAATTAGCCGTAAACATCCAACAAGTGAGTAATGAGTTGTCAAGGGCAACTGTCTCTCCTCCACCAATGGTAGGTTGTTCTGAATGGGGAAATCAATTTCCCAACACTTCTACTCCATGGTGGGGGAACCCTCCAAACAATACTTGGATTGAGCAAGAGGAACATTGGGAATCTTCCACACCTTCATATCAAGATGAGCCATCCCCATTGGAAGTTGCTTGGGAGAACTTCAAATCCGCATTCCCAGTTGAGGTTGAGCAACCTATCCCGGATAGTCGACCTCACTTAAAGGTTGTTTTGGAGAACTTCATGGCAACAACAATGGAAGAATTAAAGAATCAAGAAGACACCATCCGAAGTTTAGGGGTACTTATTGAGAAAATCTCTAACCAACTATCCGGAATGTCAAAAGGGAACTTGATGGATGATGATGAAGGTGATGCAATAACGTATGATGATGAAGATGATGCCAAAATGGATGATGAGGAAGAAGAAGAAGTGGGAGCAGCCGAGTCAAGAAGTGAAGAACCTGTTTGTGAGAACATAGTTGCACCACTCCCCATTGAACCCTTGATTAAAGAGCCTGAAAGGAAGAGGCAATCGGAGGACATCTATTTCACCATGCTTGGGGATGATGAAAAACTTTTGGAATTAGATGAGGCTATTGGTTCCTATGCATGTCTGGAATGTGATGGGAGAAACACTTGTGTGGTTTGTACGGAGATTTCTGCATATTTGGAAGGTGATGGATTTGGCAATGTTGAGAGTGAAGATTGTACGGTTGTAACAGCACCAATGATCCTCTCGAATTGTTTGCCACCTCACATTTTAAAGCAGTCAACAATGGAGTTCATCCCTCTGCCTGAGAACCCAGATTTTGGATCTTTAAAAATGCAGGCACCATGGCTAGTCCAAGAGGTTGAACCCCATTTTTATTGGGAAGATTTTTTGGATAAAGGGGTCATATTTGACCCGAGAGGAATTGAAAAGCGCTTCCCATTTGAAGAAGTCAGCATGAATTTCGAGCGCTCACTTCCACATTTTTGCTGCAAATCGTGGGATCCAGGTGAAGGATCTCACATGGTTAGCATTCCTTGGTCCTTATACCACAGGTTATGGGATCCAGGTGGATGCTTCTTACTGAGTCAAGCTAGTGACGTTAAAGAAGCGCTTATTGGGAGGCAACCCAACTTTTCTTAACCCTTCTCTTTAGTTAGTTTTTGTTTTTGATTTTCAACCTCTTGAATAATTTGAGAAGCTGAAGAGGAAAATAATAAATTGTCAATTGCCAAGTGTTTGCAGGGTAATAAAGAAGGAAGGGAGAGCAAGAAGGCAAGGAGAAGAGCAGGGAGAAACAAAGCCAAAAAGCATGTGAGCCAACACCCGCTACCGCCTCGGTAAGCCGTTCCAATTTTTTGCTTTATTTTATTTTTCTTCTCCTCTCTCCAACTTGATTGTTTACATTGGGGACAATGTAAATTCTTAAGCTTGGGGTAGGGGTATTTTGCATATGTTCATATTTTGCATTGTAAATATTGCATTCATATAGGCTTAAGTTTGCATGATCGCATGATTCGGTTACCCCTGCTTAGATTGAGCTTATGATTGTGAGAGCTAAGTGCCAATTTTTGTGATAGTGGATTTTTGAACCCAATTTATTTCATTCTTGTGATATGGCTGCAAATGAATATGCTTGAGATGATCTTGGATAGTTGATGATTAGCATATGTTTCTTTAGACTTGTGTTTCTCACTGGTTCTTGAACTGATAAATGTGAGCTTTTGAGCCATTAGGGGGTACTCACTAAATCTGCCCCCGTTCTTTGTGTTGAGTGTTGCTCCTCTTGGATGAATTTCTCTAGAACTTGACTTGAAACCATTTTAAAGCTTAAAATTTTTTTGAAAACATTTTTGAAAATGATTGAGGCAATAGGTATTTTTCTGGCCTTCTGAGTTTTAAATGATGAAATGCTACCCCTTAGTTGCCCAATTTTGAGCCTGAATGAATAAAATGCTTTTCTTGGTACCCTGAAAAATTTTGATACATATACTTGATAAGGGACCTTCTAAAGTATTACAAAAAGGGTGAAAAAGGTAGTTGTAAGTTTGGGATAAGAATCAGAAAAAAATAATTCTTTTGAGTTGAAAAATCTCCCCTCTCCAATTATTAAAAAAAAAAAAAAGAAAAGAAAAATATAAAGAGATGGGGATGACAAAAAAAAAGAGAAGTGAGAAATAAAAGAAAAAGAAAGAAAAGAAAGGTGGAAAAATGTATTGAAAACCCAAGAAGGTATTTTAGAAGGTGTCTTGTGTTGAAATGTTTGATACTTGGTTTAGCCTTTTGAAATATCCCTTTCTTGTTATCCCCACCTAAAGATTAATCCCATGGCCACGTTACAACCAAAATAAAGACCTCTTGATTCTTAGGTGTTTTCATAAATAAAGTGGAGATTTGGTTGATAGTCAAGCATATGGTAGGAATCATTCCTTGAGGAAAATGGAGCGAATTGTTATATATACTTGAACACTTGAGTGAGTGAGGCAAGAAAGAGAGCCAAGCAAATAAACAAGCTTGGGGTGAGCTTCAAGTGAGCAAGAGTGCCCGAATCAGTGAGAATGTGAGTCTAGGAAACTTAAGCCCCTAATTGGACTTGAATTGATTGTCTCTTGCTGAATTGTTTGATTTGCCTATTACTTGGATCATTTGCTCGGGTTCTTAGTTCACTATCCATGTTTTGACTGTTTATCTCTTCTGGACTTAGTTTTTGCTTGAGGACAAGCAAAGTCTTAAGCTTGGGGTGATTTGATGAGTGTGATTTCACCTCATTTTCCATGTACATTTCTGCATGCATTTGCATATAGTTAGGCCAATTTAGTGTTGATTTTGTATAGTTTTTCCTTTGGAACGGATGAGGTGGTTTCTGTGTGTTGTTTTGCAGAAATTGGAGAAAAACTGTACATATTTGGCTATAATGAAGCTTGGATGGATTAGAGCCTTAAAAGTCAAGAAAATGAGCTAAACAGAGCCCATCACGGCCTAGTCGTGATGCCCGTCATGGCCATGATCGGGTAAAACTGAAGAGGCAGAAAGGCTGAAAACAGAGTCTGTCACGGCCTAGCCGTGATGTACATCACGGCCGTGACCCAAAACCACCACAAGTCAGAGACCATCACGGCTTGGCCGTGATGGATATCACGGCCATGAAATGGAGGCTCGCGACGCGAGCAAGGTCTCGCCCCGCGAGAGACTTAAAATGCCAAAAGTTTCAGAAACAGAAAGTGTCACGGCCTGGCCGTGATGGACATCACGGCCGTGACGCGCGACGGATATTTAAATAACAGCACAGCAGACAGAAAGAGGGGACTTTTTGCAGAGGCTTGGAAACCCTAAAGGGAGCTTTTGGTGGAGAGAGCACTTGGGGACTTGGAGGCTGCGGCTGAGATAGGGTTCCAGCCCTAGAAGGGGAGATTTCCTTGCTCTGGGAATGGAGGAAGCTTGTCTATGAGTGTTCTCCATCCCTTTTCTCATTCTCTTTTGTATTTCCTTTTATCATGAGTAGTTAAATCCCCATTGTTGGGGTTAGATGTAGCTTTTCTGAACTTGTTGTATTTGATTTGGTGTTTTAATGCAAGTTTTTATTTCCTTATGAGTATGTGATTCTGTTCTTAATGCTTTCCTTGGATTAGCTACCCATAGGAATGATATGTTGCTTTGATAGATGACTGAAAGGTTGGTGTTAAGGCATGCTCATGAATCATGTGCCAAGTAGTTCAAGAATCTAGACATAGGTGTTGAATGCTTGCAATCTTATAAGTCTTGACTTAATGCAAAATCACAAATTAATCCACCTAAGACATTAGGGTTTGATTTGTGGTTTTAGGCTCAATGCACCTAAGACATTAGGCTTGAGTACTTTAAAAAAGGCTTAATTGTCATAATTGAAGTAATGCTTGTGTTGATTACCATTTCATTGCAATTAAGGGAGGATTAGTGTAGTCTAACCCTAACAATCTTAGCCACATCTCTGTTTGCCTTCCAAGTGTTCGATATAATTCCCAAAAGACTAAAATTATTGATTTGCTTTCTTTGTTTTCTGTTTTAATCTCTCATATTATAGTTTAGTCTAGATAGTTATTAAGTTTGTGAATTGGTAATTGACAACCAATCCCTGTGGATACGATAACCGGTCTCACCACCGTATTACTTGATTGCGACGAGGTGCACTTGCCTTTATATCTTAAAAATCACGCATCAGATGTCTATGGATCCTTTTGAAGCATCTTGTTAGTGGTGTATTTTTGAGTCTTTTTTTCAGCTATGGGTGAAAATTTCTTCCCTGCAGAAGCTTGGGTTACAATGTTTAGTTGGGTAGTAGAATCCCGAATCACAAATCAAGCTCTTGCCTTCTTCTAGTTCGGCTCCTGGATTTCTCTATGGCTTTATTGGTGAGATGTTTTGGTTCCTAGCCATGTGATCTCTCTCATGCTTTGTGGATGCGGTTTGTCCTGCTTGGCTTTTCTACTCGGATTACACTGCCTCAGCTTTTGGTTCCTCTTCTTTTTCCTGCTCCTGGTATAACTGATATTTGCAAGATAGTTGGTATAAACCTATGGACACTTGATCAGCTGCTCTTATTTGATACTATTGGTTTCTTATTCCTCTTGAAGCCTATACTCAGCACACGTCTCAAATATTTGCACATTTGGTATGTGTGTTTTGCAAGGTAGAGGTGGAATCGGTCGATCACTTGTTGTTAACTTGCAATATGTCAAACTTAGTCTGGTGTAAAATCCTTGGGTGGTTAGGTTTTCAGGCACCCCTACCGGCTTGCATAGAAGAGCTATATTGGTTGTTTAAGGAGTTTTTTAAGAAGAAAAAAGGAAAGAGAAGTGGCTTGGTGTTGTGGCATGCAGTTATCTAGACCTTACGGTTAGAGCGTAATGTTGTAATATTCTCGGGTAACTCCTTTGATTTATTGCGGATGTTGGATCTAAGAAAGTGTAGGTCCTGGTCCTGGCTTAATATGGATAAAGAATGGAAGTTTACCTTTGTGGATTGGTGCTCGTGCCCGATGGCTAAATGCGTGCTTGTATGCATATACCCTTGTAAAGTTCCATCTTTTTCTTTTTTTTCTTTTTTTTTTGTTCCTTCTTTCTTTCTTTTTCTTCCCTGCGCATGTGTCCATTAGTCCTTGTGCAACGTTGTTTTTCTATCATGCATTAACGATGGTTTTTTTTATTTTTACGATACTTGTATATTTCTATTACACTGCATATTTGTTTCAATAGAATTTTTTTCATGTTCGTAAAAAAAAATTACAAGTTTCATTCAAATTTTTATAATAGAAAAAAATTGATGAAAAATATTAAACAAAATCTACAAGTTTTAATATTTAAAAAAACACCAAATTATTATAAATATAAACAAATAACTTTATACCCCTTTTCATAATTTGTCATATAAAAGTGATTTTTTTCATACCACCCAAACGAAATAGATTATCTTAAAATCACTTTTCAGCAAACGTACTCAAACAAAAATAGATTCTGATTATAATCGATTATTACAATAATCGATTATTTGAAAACAGATTATCAGCATAATCTTTTTTTTTCCGACTTTCCCAAACACACTCTATGTGGACTATTATTGGGTTCTTGATGGACATAGTTAATTCTCAACCAAGTGTTATAATTTTACCCATTTTGCATACTAAATGGTTGCCAAAGGGTATTAGAGGTTGCTTTGGTTGATAAATTAGCTTTGTTTATATCCATTTTTTGTATGTATCTTACTTTATATATGGGTTCTAAGTATCCTTTGTATTCCTCTAAATATCACTTTTGCTTATCAAAAAAAAAAAATTTCGTTCTGTTAATTTTCGTTCTATTAATATTTAATTGAACCAATAGACAAATCTTCTTCTCTATAATCTTTTACATCGAGTCTTGTAAGTTTGTGAAAAATCCATATGGTGCTTTCAAATCCTATATATCAGTGTGGTTCTTTCAAAATTTTATTGACATCACAATCACTAACAATCATCTGTAGCACACAAAAAATTTATTGACAAAATGTGAAAAAGAATACAAAAACATGGGGGACTAGAAGCAAAAAAGAAAATTCATCTGAATCTAAAATTTGGAAGACCCAACCTATTGCGATTAAAATCATCCCTAATAAAACTAGATTCCCACCAATTGAAGACTCCACTAGTAATAACAAAAGTTGCTAACTTGTTAAAATCAAAACGTACAAAATCGATCTTGATTATAGAAAAATTAGAGAAAAAGATTTATTAAGTTCAACTTAAAAATTCCGATGGACATAGCTACATGCACTTCTCAATTAACCGAGTGATTAACTGCAAGTGGTTAATACAATGCTACTTAAGGATGAATCGTTCGGGCTCTGTCCGAATTCGATCATTGGGGATGTAACAACCCTTGGTCAAGCTTTACTAACCGCACGGCCGAATCGGAGATTAATCCCATTACGGGTCCAAATGATCTAAGTCGTGAATACTTCGAGGACTCACTCGATCCCAATGACTAATTAAGATGAGTAAAAAAAAAAAAACATACACTTCTCTATTAGGAAGGCTTTTATATCACACCACAAAGATGTATGCAACAGAAAATATGGATGCAAAGATTAAAATCGATTTTACAGGCTAATTAACCGTTAATGGTAAAAGCTGAACCCCAAATAACAATTGTTACAATTAGCATCAACGATGGGTCGGGGCAATATGCGTACATCGCTAAAGAAATACAGCAAAAATTACTAATATAGCCTTCAAGTTATGTACTCTTTTTCGAGAATGTGACTTTTTGATTCACATCTTTCTCAAACTTAAAATTCCAACAACTATTAGGTGTCATGAGAAGATGTTCAAATCTGTCGTCTTTGGGTGAAAATAGTAGCAAATGAAATTCAAAGACTAAAAGCTACGGTAACAGAGCAAGCAACATGATGAACGAATCACATTTTGGGAAATCTGCACATACATCTTGAACATTTGCAAACAAGTACCAACTCAATAGTTCACAATGTTTTCATAATCCAAACATTAAACAAACAGTTATTGCAAGATTTAATAAACTCTAAATAGGGAATGGAATAAAGCCAGATTGTACAATATCAACATGCAGAACCAAGCTTCTGATTTCTATATATAAAAAAAAAAAAAAAGCAGCAGATTTCACCATTGGATTAGCTGAACACAAAATGGGAAAACACTCCTATATGTGGTGTGACACTGCAATAGAGAAATCTTCAAGTTAGAGGAAAGGCATAAGTGAGCACAGCACAAGAAGGGAAGTCACAAGAACTTAAACTACTCACCAAATATGTTTAGCTCAGAGATAACTTGGCCCTTGCATGACCTTGTGAAATCTGAAACTGTTCAGTTATACCAAAATGAGCCATTAAAAGCCAGACATGGGTAAGCAACTCTCCACCTTTGCTAAGTTGCTTAGCATGAAGAAGCCCTCTACAACGGCATGCTGCATGACTCAGCATCTCCACCCAAACATGACTCATCATTTCCCATTTCTGTTCTTTGGTCGGTTTCTCCTCTGATTTTGAAAACTCTAGTAATTTTGCAAGCCTGCATGCATCAAACAACACCGACTTGCTTCTATCTCCTTTAACTTCTAATGGTGGAATTTCTGTATTCACTCCATGTATCATATGACAAGCTTGGTCTCTCTCTTTTATGTACTCCCTTTCCTGCAAAAGCTCACTAGCCTCAGCGAGTGTGTCGTCAAATCTTGTCTGGCCTATTCCGGACGGCAACATAAAAGGGCTTATAACAAGAAGATACAACATATAATTTGACAACAATCTGCTGCTTGTCATGTAACTTTGAAGCTTGCCATTATTTGAGGTATCAGCTTTATCTAAATGATAGCAGATATCTGTTGCAATATGCCAAAGCAAAATGCTTTGATCAAACTCTACTTCTTTAATGTTCCAATCAAGAACTATTGATTTGTCAACTTTCCATTTTTGAAGAACTCCATCACCCCTGAGATCACATAATCTTTTACATGCTTCATAATCAGTTGCATCCCCAGACTTGTCCTTAAGCAGTTTAAAGATGAGTTCTTTCAGTTCCTTAGGGACACTTTCTCTGTCTTGGTAATAAGACTTCTCCACAAGCTTATTAAGGAAAGGGAGTTTCTGAGTCCAAGTCCAACTAATTGGCTTATCTTTCAAACAAAAACTTATAAAATTGAATTGTGACATCTCATCAGTCCACCTGTGTGATAGTTTAAAACATGTTTGATAACATGAGATGATCTTGCAGAGCCAATCCACTAAACAGTGCTTAATGTCACTCAACCGCCGCATTGCCCAATTTGAGCAGAGTAAAACAACAGCACCATACATCTCAAAAACAATAGCCGAAATGAAAAGCACAAAAGTAACAATCTTGTCGGAATTTATTTCTCCTTTATATAACAGACAGAAGGCAATAAGTGCAGAAAGTGTACAAGAAAAGCTCACAGTTTTGAGGACAACGCCACGAAGGGAGTGTGTTACCACTGCCTTTGTATATAGCCTATCATACATTAGTTCGAGCTCAATCTCAGTTACTTTAAAAGCATGCTTCCAAGTTTCTCCATCACGACGAAAGAAGTCTCTGCTGCTTTCGCGGTCTTGGAAACTAAGATTAAGATCAGCAAACAAGCACTTGAAAATTTCGAAGAAAAAGAAACCGTCGTGCATAGCTGCAGCATCTGGAATCTTGTCATTTGCTATTGCCCCTTGAGAATGAGCCAATATTTCGTGACTAGTTTTAATCACGTTCCCTAAGGAAACATGATACCCTTCAGCTTTTCTTGCAGTGTACTCATCCATGAATTTTGCATAATTTGGTCCTGGGTCTGGACCATGAGGCAGAATGGATTTTCTCAAATATTTGTAGCTTCCCAACCATTGAGCATAAATCCTCTCAGCGCATTTGATGATTCCTGCGATGAACATCGGAATGGTAATATAATTAAGGTGGTGGCTGCTATTCCACGACCTCCCAACAACAAGAACTGCTATTAATAACTGGTATGATAGCTGAAGCAAGTGCCGCGACCATAGTTCATTATCTTCTAACGAAAGGGCAGAGATGGTGTCAGGGCCTCCGAGATGCAGAAGAAGGAAGGGTGCCCAGGTCATCATAACTATGAAACTTGGATCTGATGAGCTTTTTTGGCTGTTTGCTGACAGAACGCTCAGCGTGGAGATAGCAACCCCATCTGCTGCCTGATAGGCAATCCAGACACCGAATTGTAGGGCTTTATTGGCAACGCTCTTCCTTCGGTTGCCACAGAGGAGTAGGAACATTTGCAACAACACACTAAGTAAAATCAGAATCTCTGGTTTCGATGTGTTCAAGAGATTCATAAGTTTAGGAATGATCCCGTTCCATAGTATTTCTCTTGTGTATATTAAGCTACACAAACTTGAAAACATGTCTATGCAAAAAGCACTCTCACCAGCAGCGACTGACATTGTTCTTGTGCGCTATCTAGAGTTGCTTGCATCTGTCTTTATAATATTGACTTCTAATAGTCGTTATAGAAAATCATTATTTGGTAGGAAGGTACAAAATCCTTCATCTGACTCCTAACATTAATATATATATATATATATATATATATATATATATATATATATATATATATATATATATATATGTGTGTGTGTATATATGTATGTATGTGTGTGTGAATACTTTGACATTTTATGAGAGAACTGTTTGCTATGATTTATTTTGAAAAATTACTTTTACCTAATTTACTTTTCATTGGTATGAACCTTGATCGGAGATTGACCCAATTGCCCGGAGGTTTGGTGAGCAGATTATTTATGACTTTAGCTTCCTAAAAGAAGCTAGAGTTACTGATATTATCATTGTCGTTCTTTCAAATTAATGCCTTTAGGCTTTAGTCAATAAAAATATTCCAAGTGGTGAATTTTTTTAATCCTATTTGGTGTGGTGAGACTTGGTCAATAAGCATGCATTTACGGGATCAAGTTTTGCTCCAATATTTAAGAATATTAACATAAAGTGTTTATTTTAGATTTTGATAGAATTGATTTTAAAAAAATTAAGGTTAAAAAAATTGATTTGTATTTGGTAATAATATTTTAAAAGCAAGTTTAGAAGAATGGATTTTATTTGGATGATAAAGTAAAATCATTTTTGAGGTGTAAATATATAGAATTTTGTGGACTCTACATCTACAATCAATTATTTTCAACGGAAAAGTTAAAAAAATTTGCTTCCACAAAACTCAGTTTTAACCATCATGAATCAATTATTTCCAACTGGATTTTGTACCCAAACACCTCAGTTGCTGTAGTAACTAGGGTTTGGGGCTGAAACGGAGTTACCAAACAAACACTTTGAGTATGTTTGGGAAAGCTGGAAAAAAAAGATTATGCTGATAATCAATTTTGTATAATTAGAATCTGTTTTTGTTTTGGTCTGTTTGCTTAAAAGCAATTTTAAGATAATCTATTTCGTTTGGATGGAACAAAAAAAATCACTTTTATATAATAAATTACAAAAAAGGGTATGATGTTATTTGTATAATTTAATAATATTTATTTGGAAGTTAGTTTTGTAGGGGTAAATAGGGAAGAGAGTTTTGAGAATGAAAAATAATCAAATCACAACAATCTTAAGCTAGAAAAAACTAGATGACATAAAACAGTTTTTTCCCCCTAAAATTTTTTTATTATAAATTTAATTAAAATATCAAACATGCTAAATTATCTATAAAATAATTTTTAAATTAAAAAATAATTAAAATCAATAAAAATAATCTTTTTCAAACACACTCTCAGTGTTTAAGCCAATTGAACGGAGTTTATATTTAAATTGGGTGACAACTTGCAGGAATCATCTCGCCCTTCATTTCACATCTGACATGTGACTCCTATAAGTAAAAACGACGACAATTGCAAATTTTTTTATTTGTTGATAAACACGACAATTGCAATTTTATAAGTCCCAGTTGTTGGATATTTTAATGGAATTTTGTTTGGTGGTGCTTTAGCCAATTAAAAAATTATCCCCTCTTGTTAGATATTTTAATGGTATTTGATTTGGTGACTGTTTGGGACGACTAAAAAAAATATTAATAAATATCCTTACGATATTGTTTAAAAAATTAAAAAAAATATATTATATAAAAAATTATGTGTTTAATATATTGAAAAGTATTATATTTAATTTTTGAATTCAAATTTTTATTTTCTTGTTACCTTAACCAATATTCTTAAGGAACTCATTAACAACATTCCTAAAAAAAAAAAATACCGACTTGTTGGATATATAGTGAATATCCAAGTTGGGACGAACAATACCAAGTATAGATAAATTATAATAGTTAGTATTAATTATGATAAATTATAATAACAAGAATTAATTAACACCATCCAAAACTAAACTTTCATTTGAATTGAAAAGGCCGCATTTTCACTTCAAACTAAACTAAATGGGATAAATTGAATTTATTCAATTTAACGAAAAAAAATGAAATTTATTCAAATGAAATTATTTATATTTATAATAAAAATACAAATTGGTCTCGAAAAATTTAGAGGATCCACTTTTGGTCCTTTAAAAATAAATAAATTAACACCTAGTCTCCCAAATTTACAAATACAAGACACATTAGTCCCTCCTTTCACTACCAATGTCTATTTACTTACCTATGTATCTCATTAACCATTGTGTCTAACTCATTAGTGCTCCTGTATAGCCGATGACAAATTTCCACAATAAAAACCAATAAAAAAGTGAAAAACATGCACAAATTTCAGATATCATGGTTTTAAAATTTTGCTCATTTTTTTTTTGAATTTTGCTCATTTTTTCACGGTGGCAATTCGTCATAGGACTTACAGGACCATCGGCGAGTCAGCCAGGATGGTTAACGGGACACATAAGCAAGTAAATTGGCATTGGGAGTCGAAGGAGGGACTATTGTGTCCCGCATTTGTAAATTTGAGTGACTAAATAGCTAATTAATTTTTCTATAGACCATAAGTGGGTCCTCAAAAATTTTCAAGGACTAATTTGATCTTTTACTCTTGTATTTATTTTAACGTCCCACTCAAAGGAGGCGTTTGGTATGCCTTAAACTTTTATGGGAATGTTACTTGTGAATTATTGATTCTCTATTTGCATTAAGTACATCTTTTCTAGAAATATTAATGTTATTTTTAAGATTTAATTATATTTTTGGTCTCTCTACTATTGTGTATGTGCGATTTTAGTCATTATGTTTTTTAGGACATTTTGTCCTTCTATTTTTTCAATGTTGTAAATTCAATTCTTTCGTTTAATGCCTTCAATTTTTATAATGATCAACGGAGATGAATTATTCCTTTAAGCACATAGAACTTCTAGTTGAGCTTCTACTATAAAGAACCTTGTGGTGGAACTAAAAAAAAAATGGTTCGGTAAAGAAGGGACGAAATTGTTAAATGACAAAGAAAAATCGTTGAATCATGCTAAAGCAGAGAAGCAGAGATGAAGAAGTTAAATCAGAGGGTTACGTGTGCTTATAAGCGATGGTTTGTCTTGGTTGACATTGGCAAAATTGGACTGAATAATCGAATTTGCAACATTAAAAAAAGGGGTCAAATATCCTAATTAAAAAATCGTATGAACAAAAATCATACATGACTAATAGTAGGGTAAGCAAAAGCGCAGTTAAGCATATTTAAACAATATACTCAAATATAGATTAATTAAGACTGAATAATAAAAATTCAAACAAAATTAAAAAATTAAAATTAAAATAATTTTAAAAAATAATGCAGGCCAATCACATAGGTTCTTTCCTACCCAATAAAAATATATTTCTCGTGTTTCTTTTTGCAACCTTTACTATCTAGAGTTGTTTGCATCTTGTCTCTATAGTTTTTTTTTCGATCTATTTTGAGGAGTATCTCATCGTCAACCTGAGATGGGGACTAATCTCCTGCGAGAGCTTGTTCGACACCTCGATGGGTGACATCCATCACAGCTAAGATTTTTTTCATACCCAAGACTCGAACCCGAGATCTTGGTTAAGGGACGAGAGGCCTTTAACCAATCACACCAATCTCAGTTGTCTCTATAGTATTGACTTCTTATATATAGTCGATTAGTCGTTATAGAAAATTATATTTGGTGGGAAAGGTATCGTAAACAATGACAAAATCCTTCATGTGTAGATTAATTTGGTGTAGTGAGACTTGATGAATAATAAGGTTAAAGTTGTGCTCCAATATTAACGACATTAACACTCAATGTTTAAGTCAATTTAAAGAAGTTTAAGTCAATTTAAAGTGGGTGATGCAAGAATCAGCCGGCTCTTCATGTGACTTATGTAATAAATAAATAAATAACACGACAACAATAATTGCAATTTTAAATATGGTGAGTTTGAGTTAATAAAATAAATAGTCCCAGTTGTTGGATATTTTAATGGTGTTTGGTTTGGTGAGTGCTTGAGCCAATTAAAAAATATATATTTTAATGGCTCGTTTGGTGGTCAGGATAAGAGAGACATGATAGGATAACTATCATATTCTATCAGAAACTGTTGTTTGGTGAGCCATCAGGATATGATAAATCAATCCTGTCACCTATCATATCATGTTCATCTAGTTAAAATTCTATCTTGAGGGAGAGTTGTGTTAGAACTCAACAAGTATGATAGAGGGATTTACCGTACAATAAAATAAAAAATATTCTATATATACTAATTAAAGTATAATAAAATATAACATGATTACCAAAAAATTTATAATAAAATATAAAATATTTAAAATGATAAAAAATATTCATAATTAATTTTAAAAATTGTTATGTTTTGTCACAAGGCTAATTTTGTTATTTTCTTATTAATTTGAAAAACTGAAAAAATATAAAAATTATTCTAACAATTTAACTATATGTAGAAGTAAAAACTAAAATGAATATTTAAAACTATAAAAAAATTAATTTAAGCTAAACAATATTTATTGGCGCTCAAGTTAAACAATATTTTTAAAAAATTAAAAAATTAAATATAATTTTATCACAAGGATACATTTGTGTTATATATTTAAAAATAAAAATTATAAAAAAACTAAAATCTAATAAAATATGAAAACATTTAGAATAAAAACGAAAATTTTAAAATTCATACTAAAATCATAATTTTATCCCGTTGGTTATCTGGTGGATACCAAACGTCGGATGAGATAACAGCTTATCATGCTTGTAACGCCCTTCGTTACATTAGTAACCCAAATTAATTTCAATAAAAATATTCAAAACATTTAATTAAAAACACAAGTCATAAAATTTTTCTCAAATAACTAAGTAGGAAAATACATCATATTAAATAAAATAGTAAAAAAAATATCCATGTAATGAATATAAATATAAATGAAAATCAAAAGCCTCAAAACCGGGCGTCTAATTATAATCCCAACGATAAATAAATGTGTCTAGCCACATACGGCTCCTTATTTAAGAAAATACTAACCAAACTAGAAAGAATAACTAATGGAATCCACTAAGTCTTCACGCCTCTTCGGTTTCAATGGCGTCCTCCTTGTGCTTTGAAAATAATGCTTATAATGAGATATAAAATCCCAGTGATCAACAATACAGTTTTAAAAAAATATTTTCGAAAATAGCATTGTTCTCAGCCGGCGCGGTAACCGGAAAAACTGTCCATGGCACCCGTTAATTTTCCAAAATAATATATATAAAAGAAAATATTTTTAATATCAATAATAATCTCATCTCAATGCATCATATTTCATATACCAAATAAATTCTAGTTTAATCCAAGCAGTCCGAAGACCTCCTAATTAAATTGGCCTATTGCCGGCATGCCATAAATTCACACATCACACGACAATGGCGTCCCATTGCCCACCCCTAATCACGAGGAGCGTTTCGATGTCACCCTCTTGTTGGGGACATTTTCATTTCGATACCTCCCATGTGCACATGGTGGTATTTCTCCTTTTTCGACACCCCAACCTGTAGCGGTGTTACTTTCGATACTCATTTTTAGGTAGTATTACTCATTTTCGACATCACATTCACATGGCGATGCTACGTTCGATACCCCATTAAGGCGGTATTTCTCTTCGATACCCCTATCATAGGTGGTATTGCGGCAAACATCATACAATTCATCATAAAGCACAATTTCATGTCTCATACGTGTAACAATTCATTTACCAAAAATTAAATATTTGATCTCATCATGCATGTCAAATAAACTCACATGGCGTAGCATACACCAATAAGCACGTCATTCAACTAATACCAATACCAGTCATATATTTCATGCCATCAATAACAAGAATAAATACCCAATTTAATAATCTTTTTTATTTTAATTCAAAACCCCTAAAAAAATTAGTTTATTAATAACATGCATCATTCAATTAAAATCTCTCAAAATCATAGGTAAATCGCTCAACACAATAAACACATGTATCATGGAAAGGGTTATTAAAAGGTACTGTTACTCACCTCTCGAAGACCTCCAATGTGCTCTAAAAATTATTTATGATAAGGATTTGCGCTTCTATAAAAATTCTTCTCCCGTTTGGTGGCGTTCTTGGATCTATGTTGTTACGATTGAATTGACAACGAAAGGAATCCTCTCCCTCGCTATACTCCCTCACTGTGCGGCGGCGTCTCCTTTTTCCAAGTGCGACTAGAGTATATATAAATATATTGTGCGCATGTTGAATTAGGGTCTTCATTTATTTCTATTTTATTTTTCTTTATTTTTCTTAGCAAAATCCGGAACTGGGTAGCAGGCCTGCACGCCACTATCCTTTATTTATTTATTTATATATATATATATATATATATATATATATATATATATATATATATATATTTTTGTGTGTGCATTTCAGGGTCTCTCTCTTTTTTGTTTTTAACTTGTGAGTCAGGCACAAGTTCAATATATATATATATATATATATATATATATATATATATATATATATATATATATATATATATACTAATTCTCTTTTTTTTTCTTCATATATTTATTTTAATTTAATATTTCTTTTGTATTCACTAACCAATTCTAATAAATTTTATACTAATAAATTCTCACCACTAAACCTGTTAATCATATTTTATTTTTATTATATCATTATTGTTTATTTATTTTATTACTTTTTTTATAACTTAATCTCTTTTTTTAAATTAATTATATTAAAATTTTAGGATGTTACATTTCCTCCCCTCCTTAAAGAATTTCGTCCCCGAAATTCGCCTCATACTCACGCACTCATTTTAACATATGACATATTCAAACTTAAAGGTTACCATACCTAAGATAATAAAATCTGGGTATTGACGCACGATGTCCTCCTCCATCTCCCAAGTGGCTTCCTCAGGAGTCAATCCGTCCCATAACACTTTCACCAATGGAATCGCATTGTTCCTTACAGTCTTAGTGCTCTTGTCCAGGATTTGACTAGGCTTTGGCTTATAGATCAAATTATCCTTCAATTGTACAGACTCGGGAGCTATCACATGAGATTCATCATACACATATTTAGAGTTGTGACACATGGAAAACATCATGAAGGTTTGCCAACGGTGGCGGAAGAGCCAATTGATAAGCAACAGGCCCAACTCTTTTCAGGATTTGGAAAGGTTCCATGAAACGAGGATTTAGCTTGCGGACTTTCATCGACCTCCCTACCCCCGTCTTAGGAGTGACTCTCAAAAATACATGCTCACATTCCTGGAATTCTAGAGGCTTTCTCCTTTTGTCGACATAGTTCTTTTGTCTACTTTGCGCCGTGCGCATCCTCTCCCTAATCATTTTGATTCTCTCAGAGGTTTCCTGGACCAATTCAGGTCCTATCAAGGTTTTCTCTCCTACCTCACACCGACATAAAGGGAACCTACACTTCCTCCCATATAGGACCTCATAGGGTGCCATGCCTATACTTAGTGTGATAACTATTGCTATACGCAAACTCAATGAGAGGTAGGAATCTATCCCAACTCCGTCTTCATCCAGGAAACACGCCCTAAGCATGTCCTAAAGGGTCCGAATGGTCCGCTCTGACTGACCATCCGTTTGGGGATGATTGGCCGTGCTAAGGTTCAACTTAGTCCCAAAGGCTTGCTGAAAAGCTCTCCAAAATCTAGAGGTAAACCTCGGGTCTCTATCCGACACTGTAGATGTGGGTATCCTATGAAGCTTGACTATTTCCTTGATATAGAGGTATGCCAACTTGTCTAAGCTATAGGTTGCCTTAATTGGCAAGAAGTGGGCAGACTTGGTCAACCTACCCACTATCACCCAAATGGCGTCTAAGCCCAAACGCGTCTTAGGTAAACACATCACAAAGTCCATAGAAATTCTCTCCCACTTCCATTCTGGAATCTCCAAGGACTGCAACAACCTCGAAGGCTTCTGATGTTCTATCTTGACCTTTTGACACACTAAACACCTAGCTACGAAGCTAGCCACATCCCTTTTAATTCCTGGCTACCAATACATCCTCTTAAGGTCTTGGTACATCTTAGTTATTCCAGGATGTATGGTAAACTTTCTCTTATGAGCTTCCTCTAATATCTTCTCTCTAAGGCTGCCCTCCTTAGGAACAACGACCCTATTCTTAAACTTCACTAGCCCATCAACAGACAACTCAAAACCCTCTTGTCCCAACCGAAACGGCAACTCCTGGTCTAAAAGTTGTTCCCGCCTAACCTCATCTCTAAGGTCACTATTAATTTCCAACCTATTCAACTTCAAGCTTAAGACATTTAAGGGCACATCCAACACCTCCAGATTCATGCCCCTAAACTCTTCCATGAGGTTCAGCTCTTGCACCATCAAGCTCGACACGTGTAGGGACTTCCTACTCAGAGCATCTGCCACCACATTGGCTTTTCCCGGATGGTACTTCAACTCGAAGTCATAGTCCTTAAGGAACTTCATCCACCTTCGTTGTCTCATGTTCAACTCCTTCTGGTCGAACAGATATTTAAGGCTTTTATTGTCACTAAAAACTTCAAACTTTGCCCCATAAAGGTAATGCCTCCAAATCTTAAGGGCAAAAACCATAGCTGTTAGCTCTAGGTCGTGGGTAGGATAATTCCCCTCATGTGGCCTAAGCTGCCTAGAGGCATATGCTACCAACTTGCCATCCTGCATTGAGACACATCCCAAGCCATTCTTAGATGCGTCGCAGTATACCACAAAACTCACTAAGGGATCCGGTATAGTTAAGACTGGCCATGACACCAATCTCCTCTTAAACTCTTGGAACCCGTCCTCACACTCCTGGTTCCACACAAAATGTTTCCCTTTCCCAGTCAACTGGGTCAAACGTAAGGCTAATCTAGAGAACCCCTCTATGAACTTCCTACAGTAACCAGCTAAGCCTAAGAAACTTCTTGCTTCGGTTACTGTCTTAGGTTGTTCCCATCCCAACACCGCATCAACTTTAGAGGAATCAACCGCTATGCCATCCTTTGAGATGGTGTGTCCTAAAAACTTTACCTCGTCTAGCCAAGACTCACACTTCTCTGGTTTGGCATAAAGACGGTCGTCCCTCAAGATTTGCAACACCAACCTTAAGTGTTCTCCATGTTCTTCTGGCGTCCTAGAGTATATTAAAATATCATCTATTAACACCACCACAAACCTGTCCAAAAAGGTCCTAAATATCCGATTCATGTCCATGAAAACGGCTGGGGCGTTGGTCACACCAAAGGGCATCGCTACATACTCATAGTGCCCATACCTTGTCCTGAAGGCTGTCTTAGGGATGTCCTCGCTTCTAACTCTAATTTGATGGTATCCCGATCTTAGATCTACTTTGGAAAACACTGACGCTCCCCTTAACTGATCTAAGAGGTCATCTATCCTAGGCAAAGGGTATTTATTCTTGATGGTCACTTTGTTCAACTGCCTATAGTCAACACATAGCCTCATGCTCCCATCCCTCTTTTTCACCAGTAGGACAGGTGCTCCACAGGGTGACACACTAGGCCTAATAAACCCCTTCCCTAGCATCTCCTCTAACTGTTTCTTAAGCTCGCTCAACTCTAAAGGTGCCATTCTATAAGGCGCTACCGATACTGATCCACTCCCTGGCACTAGATCTATGTTAAACTCAACTTCTCTATTCGGAGGCAAACTAGTGACATCCTTAGGTAAAACATCATGGAACTCACACACCACAGGTATAGCCGTCACATCCATTGTCGGCCTCTATCTTAGCGAGAGAATAAGAGTACACATCCTTGAGCTCCCTCAACTAAGCATTTATGACAAGCAATGTGAAAAAAGAGAAGCTGGGCACGGGGAAAATCATTAGACATTGGATGTGAAGAGATAAGGATATTTTTGTCAGAATGCTTATGGCAATGAGTCTTGATGCCAATAAGTCAATACCAATAATAACATACAATACATAGATAACAATAAGATTGATGTCATAAGGAGTGTCTTGACGCACAAGGAAACAATTTAAACAACCAATGGAAGAACAAGAATATCCCTATAGGAGTAGAAACGTATGAATCAAAGGACAAATGAAAGATTTGTATCTCAAAATTTTCACACATAAAGGATGTATCAAGGAATACGTTGCTCCTGAATCAAACAATATGATAATTTTTTTTTCTTAATGAGTAGAAGAAATTCAGCCTCCTTCGGATCTAAGCTGCCTCAGAATGATGACGAATTGTTCTTCTTGAATTCGAAAAGCCCCACGTGTTAAGGGTCCTAGGTTGCCACCACTTCATTAGTGACTGGCCTCCATTCCCTTTCAGTTGACGGCGAGTCTCCGTCTACCCTTGCATAGCCTTGGCCATACAATCCAAAGCTGCTGCAAGTGCAACATTCGTCCCTCGCCTATTAGTCACCATAAATCTGCTCACTACCAATGAAATATTGGGTTGATTAGGTTCAATATCCCAAAGAATAGCATGCAGCACCTATAACTCTAACAAGCATCCTATGCGCCCAAGTTTTATTTTAGAAAAAACCCCATTACCACAGTCCGATTTAGAATGAACTGCTCTGATACCATAAATGTAACGCCCTTCGTTACATTAGTAACCCAAATTAATTTCAATAAAAATCCTTCAAAACATTTAATTAAAAACACAAGTCATAAATTTTTTCTCAAATAACTAAGTAGGAAAATACCTCATATTAAATAAAATAGTAAAAAAAAAATATCCATGTAATGAATATAAATATAAATGAAAATCAAAAGCCTCAAAACCGGGCGTCTAATTATAATCCCAACGATAAATAAATGTGTCTAGCCACATACGACTCCTTATTTAAGAAAATACTAACCAAACTAGAAAGAATAACTAATGGAACCCACTAAGTCTTCATGCCTCTTCGGTTTCAATGACGTCCTCCTCGTGCTCTGGAAACAATGCTTATAATGAGATATAAAATCCCAGTGATCAACAATACAGTTTTAAAAAAATATTTTCGAAAATAGCATCGTTCTCAGCCGGCGCGGTAACCGGAAAAACTGTCCATGGCACCCGCTATTTTTCCAAAATAATATATATAAAAGAAATTTTTTTTAATATCAATAATAATCTCATCTCAATGCATCATATTTCATATACCAGATAAATTCTAGTTTAATCCAAGCGGTCCGAAGACCTCCTAATTAAATTGGTCTCTTGCCGGCATGCCATAAATTCACACATCACACGACAATGCCGTCCCATTGCCCACCCCTACTCACGAGGAGTGTTTCGATGTCACCCTCCTGTCGGGGACATTTCCATTTCGATACCTCCCATGTGCACATGGTGGTATTTCTCCTTTTTCGACACCCCAACCTGTGATGGTGTTACTTTCGATACTCCTTTTTAGGTAGTATTACTCATTTTCGACATCCCATTCACATGGCGATGTTACTTTCGATACCCCATTAAGGCGGTAGTTCTCTTCGATACCCCTATCATAGGTGGTATTGCGGCAAACATCATACAATTCATCATAAAGCACAATTTCATGTCTCATACGTGTAACAATTCATTTACCAAAAATTAAATATTTGATCTCATCATGCATATCAAATAAACTCACATGACGTAGCATACACCAATAAGCACGTCATTCAACTAATACAATACCAGTCATATATTTTTCATGCCATCAATAACAAGAATAAATACCCAATTTAATAATCTTTTTTATTTTAATTCAAAGCCCCTAAAAAAATTAGTTTATTAATAACATGCATCATTCAATTAAAATCTCTCAAAATCATAGGTAAATCGCTCAACACAATAAACACATGTATCATGGAAAGGGTTATTAAAAGATACTGTTACTCACCTCTCGAAGACCTCTAATGTGCTCTAAAAATTATTTATGATAGGGATTTGTGCTTCCATAAAAATTCTTCTCTCATTTGATGACGTTCTTGAATCTGTGTTGTTACGATTGCACTGGCCAGGAAAGGAATTCTCTCCCTCGCTATACTCCCTCACTGTGCGGCGGCGTCTCCTTTCTCCAAGTGCGACTAGAGTATATATAAATATACTGTGCACATGTTGAATTAGGGTCTTCATTTATTTCTACTTTATTTTTTTTATTTTTCTTAGCAAAATCCGGAACTAGGTAGGAGGCCTGCACGCCACTATCCTTCACACACACACACATATATATATATATATACTGATTCTCTTTTTTTTCTTCATATATTTATTTTAATTTAATATTTCTTTTGTATTCACTAACCAATTTTAATAAATTTTATATTAATAAATTCTCACCACTAAACCTCTTAATCATATTTTATTTTTATTATATCATTATTGTTTATTTATTTTATTACTTTTTTTTATAACTTAATCTTTTTTTAAAATTAATTATATTAGAATTTTAGGATGTTACAATGCTCATATCCTATTTTACTCCTATCCTGTCTTATCTTATCCTGACCATCAAACGAGCCCTAATGATATTTGGTTTGGTGAGTGGTTGAGCCAATTAAAAAAATGTTCCCACTTGTTGATGGATATTTTAATGTTATTTGACAGTATTATTAAAACCGGACCAATTATCGACTGACTGGATGAACTGATATATATTAAATTCACAAATTTATAATAGAATTATGTAATATTTTATATATATATATATATTACATAACTCTAGTGGTAAGGACTTATTAGAATAGGCCACAGACTGTGGGTTCAAGTCTCTCCCATGTAATTTTTGTATTTTCAGCAAAATAAAAGGTCAAGGGCAATCTCATTTTTGGCTTTAAGGCTGCAATTGACTGCTTAAACCCACTAGCGAATTCCGTCACCCACTTTCCTCATCACTTTGGCTTGCGAAAGGGCTTTTCGTTACTATAGATGCAACTGATCTGAGCAGCGGGTCATGATGTCGGGGATTTGTTCACAGCGGAAGAAGTTGGGACTACCTCAAATGGATCAGACAACTATGTTTAACACACCTAGATCTTTTTAGCTGCCATCTTCGATTCCCGTGTCTCTACTGATTGGAGTGCTCTGCCAAAGAAGTGGTTTGATCCACATTCGGCATGCAAAAATCTAAGGCTGTTGGCAGCAGAAGAAAGTGACCTGGAACGACGCGTGAGCATGTGATACGCTTCTCGAAGAACATGTGGGAGCTGAAGGACGTGTGCGACGCGTCTCTCGGAGACCATGCCAACGTCTTGCAGAAACCGCTCGGTTCAACTGAGTCACCGGTTTAACACCGGTTTTGGCCGATTTGATGACATCAGCACCGGGTTGAATGGCAAACTGGTCTAATCACTGGACCGGCGACAGGTCCGATTTTCAATCGACCCGGTCCGACTGGCCAGTCCGATCTAGTTTTAATAACACTGGTATTTGTGTGGTGAGTGTTTGAGCTAATTAACATTTCTCTAAGGTGTAATAAGCCCGGAGCTTGAATTCTTTTTTGGGGTGAGGCTATGGTGCACCAGTCATCAAGGTGGTGCAGTAGTGCACCATCCAAGTGGTATAAAATGGATCATCCAGAATGTCACTTACTAAAGTGAATTTAAATTTAATCCCAAGCTAATGGAACGATAGTACAGGACAGGCAAAGGCAAAGGCAATGCACTTGTCAAAAACATTAACAACACATATAGTCCACGGAAAAGATATAAATTCTTACTTCTACTAAAGAAGTCACGGTAACAATAAAAAATAAGTCTTAAAGGTCCCATTTGAATAGAGAATAAAGAAGAAAAAATTCCATTTGAATAACATAACTTAGAACTCATTAGAGTTTTTCTATTTGTTTAAGTACTTTTATATATTAAAAAAATAGTATCCGATAAGCTTAACTAAGTAATTTATTAAATTCTAAAAGTTTTTTTTACCTTATTTTAGAAAGTAATTTTTTTTTCAAATCAGAAGTAAAAAAAAAATTAATTCCAAAAAAAGCCTTGTGTTAAAATTATTTTTTAACAAGATTGGGAAGTTGTTTTTGCACATTTTCAGGATAATTATGTAGTCATCATAATTTAAAATTCTATAAAAAAAAAAACCAAACTCTTTAGTTCTCATGTGTTTAAAGATTTTAAAAACTTTTTTTAAATATCTATTCAAATATTAAATTCCTCAAAAAAAAAAAACTTATTTATATGAAAGCTTAGTTTTTTGCATGAAACCTTTTTATACAAGCGTTCAAATAAATTATTTATTCAAATGAGAATAACTAAATTGAAATTGAAAGACCTTTGAGTTTAAGTCAGAAGGTTCATGAATCAGTGTGCCGTGTGGTCTTCGTTGCACATCTGACACGTGAGGCTGTGACTTCTGTAAAACAGAAGAAAAAAGCAATAATTGCTAAAAAAAAATTATTGTTGCTTGCTACTTTAAAAGTTAATGATACAACGTGGTTTCGTTTGTTTTAGATTGTGATATAAATGATTTTGAAGAATTGATTTTAAAAGAATTGATTCAAAAAATATCATAATTAAAAAAGTTGATTTGTGTTTGAATGACAAAATAAAATCACTTTTGAAGCATAAAAAACTAAATACAAAGAATTTTATGGATCTCGTATCCAAAATCAATTCTACTCAATGAAAAAGATATAAATTCTTACTTCCACTAAAATCAAACCTAACCCAAAATTGTTTTTTTTAACGCAATTTTTTAAATAAAAAAGTCCAATTATTGTTAAAATTACTTTTAAGGTGAGAACTCGTTGAAAAAGCATGTTTGGGCTGCGGCCAAATAGACACGTAGGTATTTGGTATTATGTTGATCATGGACATAATCGATTCTCAAATATAAAAGCTACTCATGGTAGCTTAAGTTTAAGCACAAGCACACATGAAGGGAAAAAAAACAAATGAT
The DNA here is from genome assembly GCA_030762895.1 of Sophora flavescens. Taxonomy (NCBI): domain Eukaryota; kingdom Viridiplantae; phylum Streptophyta; class Magnoliopsida; order Fabales; family Fabaceae; genus Sophora; species Sophora flavescens. Next base: position 64,901,137 of record CM061069.1, read on the forward strand.
TTTTGAACACAGATTCCAGATATCTTATTCCCAACATCGTATGACTTTCTCTCTAACCTGACATCAGACTCGATAAAAAACAAAATATATATATATATATAAAAGATATTGGACACCTTTTATGTATTCAAATAATAACACTAAAAAAATATCCTAACATGCTTTATAAATGTTTATGTAACATTGTAACAACCACAATTCAAATATATATATAAAAAAAGAAGAAGCTTAAGATAATAGAAAAGTCAAACATTCACAATTTTTATTAATGTAAAACTTCAACTACTTGAGATTTTAATGGTATTTGGTTTGGTGAGTGCTTGAGGCAATTAAAAAAATATTCCCCCTTGTTGGATGTTTTAATGGTGTTTTCTTCATCTCTTTCATCTTTTCTCTCATTCGCGGGAGGTTGCTTCTCTCATTTCAGCTCTTAATTTCCCAGCGTCTACCAGCCAGTGCTTGATCTTTTCGTCCTAGACTCCCAGCCATGAGTATTTGTAGGAAACCATAACGTTTCTCTTCTGTGTTTTCTGCTGCTTTGAATTGCTTTTCTTTTTATTAACTCTAAATTACCACTCTGTTTTGCAGTGAATAGGCTTTGTTGGGATACTAGTATGTTCTAACGGCTACTGTATATATAGTAAGTTTGTTGTATTCTTATCCAGATTTCGCATTTTGGTTAGAGTAGATAATCTTTGAAGCATGAGCTCATGACAAGCACCACCTTTTTAGAAATGTTGCTCTTTGATGTCAATTGTGGATGTCAAAACAGTAAATAGAATAAAGATATTTGCCCATATAATTTAAGTATCTTGTATAAATACTGAAGAGTCGTATAAAAATGTTTATTAATGTCTTGAAAGAGATGAAATTTATTTATAATGTATAATATCATATTAAATTAAAATTTACATGCATATTAAATATTTATTTCTTACCAAAAAAAAAAAAAGCACCACGCGCCACCTTTTCCCGAAACGCGAGCGATCGTCTAATCTAGATACCACCGCTCCTCGCCGGCCAAGAGACGCAGAACTAGTTCCGAGAGAGGCACCAGAAGATGCCGATGCCTCAGCCTCGCGCCTCCGTCTCCCGTCGTCGACGCCACCATGCGCCACCATCAGCCACGGCCTGTCCCTCTTCCCCTTCCCAACCGCCAACCATCTGGGCCAGAGAAGGGCAACTCAAAAGGAAGACCAGGAGGCCGCTGCACACGCCGTCGCAGTCTTCGGAGCACCACCGCCGGCTCCACAATTGTTCTAATTTGGTCAGGGTTCTAATTTTGGTAATCATTGGATTGACCTTATTAAGAATAAAATTAGTTTGCAGATGGTTATTACTGGATTATTGGTAGATATTGGTTGCATGAATCAATAAGCTAAACTTGTAAATTTGTAATTGGTAGTTTGGAAATGTTGCTGAACTGATAGTTCTTCAAACCCAGCTCTGAATTTACTTCTGAGTTGGTTGTGTATGCATAGATTCACCACAATTTAATTATATGAAATAGCATTCTCTATTCTGGTTCCATTGACCTAACAACCAAACATGAGAATAATGTGTCATTTACTCAGTAATGTTTTGAAAATTATAAAAACATTGAAGTTTTTTTTTTTTTTTTTTGTGTGTGTGTGTGAATATAATTGAAGTTTGACTTTGCTTCTATAATTGTTTGACAGAGCATCCATCCCCAGCTAAAGAGAGTCCCAATCATCCCTTGAGTCGTATCAACCAGCTAAACAGGGGGAAAGCGATGATTGTGGTTCTACCTGTTGCTGTTTTCTTTGTTGTACCCCTTGTTGCAGTGAGACTATATGCATTACTTATTGATGAAGCGCTAGCGTTGACTGCAGCAGAAAGCCGTGTTGAAGATATTCGTAGGGAGCTGATGCTAATGAAGGCATTCTTGAAAGACATTGAAAGCCGTGGGGAAGTGGAAGTAGAAGGCTTCAATGAGTGGGTAGATGGTTTAAATGAGGTCACTCGTAATGCAGAGGATCTCATAGAAACCTTCCTTGATATATCAGTCGGGAGGACAAGTTGGATTTTCTCTTTGGTGGACCGATACAAGGTTGGAAAAGAGGTGGAGCGGATCAGTGAGAAGATGAGAAACTTATCCGAAAGAAGAGTGAAATATGACCAGAGACACCAGACAAACATAAACGTCGAGGTTGAAAGTCTACCAGAAACATCACACAACGCAACAGAAGCCCCTGCAATAGAGAAGCTTTCTTATATTCTGAGTGAAAATTTGGTTGCCGGTTTGGAAGTGAAAAAGATAGTAGAAGAGGTAAAAGATGAAGTAGTGAGTATGCTGAAGGTTGTGTCTAATTTGAAGTCAAAAGAGCAATCAAGTGAAAGAGAAAAGGTATGGCTGGAGGAAGCAAACACTGTTTGTAATTTTACAGAGAGTGTTATTGAAGACTTCACTACAAGAAGTGAAGGGTTTCCAATAGGTGTGCTTATGCGTCTCCTTACTCTTCTTTATTGGCCACATCCCTCCGAAGAAAAGCTTATGAAAGAGATGAAGTACATTAAAACTCAAGTTCGAGGTGCACTTATTAGACGATTGACTTACGGAGTTGGAGAGGAAGATGTTGGAGACAAAATAGGATTCACTTACGGAGTTATGAAGAAAGATGCAATAGGATCAGCAGCAGTATTAGTGTTTCTAATTCTAGTGTCACTAGTATTTTTGCTCCCTCTATTATTATCGATTGGTGCTCTTATCTCAATTTCAGTTATTTTGGTCCAGCATACTGTGTATAAGAGTAAGCATGTGGACAAAAAATTGGAGTCCATTCAAAGAGATTTAGCACTAATGCATGCATTCTTCAAAGACATTATAGGTGTGGAAGGCCTCAATGAAAGACAGAAAGTATGGGTCGAGCAAATAAGAGACACAGCTCAACAGGCTGAGGCCCTTCTTGCTGCATATGAATTCAGAATGAATCAATGTAAGGGTGTTTTCAGGAGATTTTTTCAGCTTACAGTCCCTCCACTTAAATTTGACAGGGAAATCAATTACATGTTGTCTAAGATGCATGATAATTGGGAAAGCAAGACCCTTTATGACATTGCAAACATAGAAGGAAGAGGAGGCTTAGTCTATTTGGGTCAAAGCATGCAAGGGAGTGGGAGTGAAATCCAAATTGTAGTTGAGCACAATGATAATTCTGGTACCGAGGAAGATCCACTTCTACCAGCTGGTATGAGTAGCAACTATCGACCGGTCAAAAGGAACGCCAACAAAGCAGTTGAATTACTTCCAGAGGACTTGCAATTGATGAAAGCACTGTTTAGTGATGCAAATGAAATGGGAGAACTAGATGGAAGATCCAAAATCTGGGTGGAGCAAATGAAGGATATTGCTCGTGAGATTGAATCTTCCAGTAATGACTATGCTAGTAAATGGGAAGGTAAACCAACTCTCAAGTACATTTTTGCTCGATTTGATATTTTCGTGAAGACACTTCGGATAGGAATAAGGATTGAAGAAGCCTCAAGAATAAGAAAGATATATGACATTCATTTACATACCCGAGCGGAGTCATCCTCTGTGGTTCAAAGATTACCTCTTAATGTAAAGGAATTCAATACCATCACCACAAACTTACCTCTATATCTGATGAGATGTCTATCTTATTTTGTGCTATTCCCTCCTAAATTTGAGATTCCAACAAGAAGATTGATTGTCTTGTGGGTTGCAGAGGGTCTGGTGCGTCATGAGCAGGACCAAGAGCCCCCAGAGCAAGTTGCAGAGAGGTACCTGACAGAGTTGATAGAGCTGAAGATGGTCGAAGTTACTACCAAAAAGCGTAATGGGAAGATGAAAACATGCCGCCTCTCTAATGCTTCGAGAGAGTATTCATTTCTTCAAGCTCGTCTGAGCATTGATTCGGGTTCAGTCTCAAATGAGTCCATAACACATCAAGGGGCAGATCATCCGAGCACTAATTCAAATTCAGTCCAAAAAAAGCCAATTATACGTCAAGTGGCAGATCATCTTGACAAAAACGATATCTGCTTCAATCATATTCACAATGACACTATAACTGCTTCAGCTTCCCTGAAAAGCTTGTACAAGGATGTTCTGTCATTTTTATCCTTTGATACTCGGGAAGGAGGCAAACCTGGCCAAGACATAGGTAAATTTCTAAACCGGTGCATTTCTAGAGGTTGTTTTTTACAGTTGCGGGTTCTTGATCTTGAAAGGGTTTACAAGCCCCAGTTGCCTGAAAACATAGCTAGACTTTCTCGACTGAGGTATCTTGGCTTAAGATGGACTTACTTAGAGTCACTACCATCATCTATAAGCAGCTTGCTGAGACTCCAGACGCTGGATCTGAAACATACATACATTAGTATTCTGCCTAGCTCCATCTGGAAGATGCAACTACGACATTTGTTCTTGAGTGAGACTTACCGCAGCAGATTTCCACCTCATTCAAAAGGTAAATCTCTGTCTGACCTCCAAACACTGTGGGGACTTTTTGTAGATGAGAAAACTCCAGTGAAGGGTGGCCTAAACAGGTTGGTCAATATTAGAAAATTGGGATTGGCATGCCAATCAATGTCACTGTGTGAAGAGGGAATAACAAAACAACTTCATGCAATAGCTGAGTGGATTATGAATCTAAAATGCCTTCAGTCGCTTAGACTGAAATCAAGAAAGGAAGATGGACAACCTGGGGATTTACTCTTGGGGTCTTTGAAAACACACGCAGTTCTTACTGACATGTATTTGTTGGGAATCTTAAAAAGTCCATCTATGAAGTCCCTATTTCCTGCAAGCCTCATTGAGCTTACCTTGTCACATTCCAACCTACAAAAGGACTCCATTGAAATTTTGGGAGATCTTCCAAAGCTTCAATCATTGTGCTTACTTGCAGGATCTTACATAGAGGAAACTTTGCATTGCAAAAAAGGAAGTTTTCCTCAGCTTTATGCTCTAAAATTCTGGAAGCTGAACGAACTAAAAGAATGGAATATAGAAGAAGAAGCATTCCCTCATCTCAGACAATTGGAAATCAGATCGTGTGAGTGCCTACAGATGCTTCCTGATGGACTAGAGCATATTAGCACTCTACGTGAGTTGAAATTAACAACGATGTCAGAGAATTTCATGGAAAGAGTTAGGGGTGTTGACAAGCATAAGATTCCCAGCTCTTGTAATGCCTCAAATTGTTACATCATTGCAGGGTGAGTTTACTCCATGTTTGTATATTTGTTTTCTTTCCTTTCAACTGACATCTAGTGGTTTAATTACTTAAAATATGTTTGGCAGTGAGCAGCAATTTACTTGCAATAGCTTATTCTGAAGGAAGGCTTACAGGGATTCCAACAAACTTGATCAATTGAAATGCTCAGCATGGAATTTGTACTGGGACAAAATCCTATGGTGGCTTTGAAAACTACTAGTCACATATTATCGTAAAAGAAGAAAGGATGGTAAGTTAGGTTCTTGGTTGAAGTCTTTGAAGTTGAAACTTGTTCCTTGATCACATTAAAAAAATACTGTGTAGACCATTGTGCTGGAACATATTCTTTTCCTTTATTGTGTGTGGAATCTAAATCTTTTGTGCTAATTTCAAAATGTTGTGTTTATGGGACGATTTCTCTATATTTTGACAAACAATTTTATTCTAATTGTCAATCTAGAAAGGCATTGTTCTTCTTTTAAAATTCTGAAGTTCTTGGTAATTTATAATGAGCAAATGTCAGATTGGTCGATTGAAGTGTATGAGTTCAAATTGGAGGAGCCGCACTTTCTAAAAGCTGAAAATGTCGTGCTGGATTTTGGTGGCTCTGTTGTTAGACTTGTCTGAACTTTATATACCTTTTAGAATTCAATTTACTAGGATTTCAAAGAGCCAATTCATGTTCTATTTTATCAAAACAGAATGCACAATCAGTAAACTCCAAGATCTTATGCACTCCATGAGTTGAAACAAACCAAGTGAAGGAAATTGAGAACCTCTTATGGCAATTTGCCGCGGTTACTAACCCAAGCGCCAAGTGGGGTTAGGTTCCACAGTTCTTGAGTCAATGGTCGAAAATTTTCCTTTTCTTTATATTGGATTCACGTAGAAATTTAGAAACTAGGATCATAATTTGAATTGGGAAGTCCTGCATTCACAGGGTTTCCAAAATTTAGTTAGTGATTAGAGGAAACCATTATGATTTTTTTTAGGAACGATTTTTTTAACCTATACAATTTTTCATATGTTAAGAAATTATAAAATAGAAATGTATTGGAAAGAGTGGCTTTTTAATTTTCAAGGAATTGAATACATAATTTTTAATATAACATTTCTATTTTTAATTTCTTAACATGTACAAAGTTGCACGGATTTAGAAAAATGGTTTTAGGAAATATGATACGCCTCTTATTTCTCATTTCTCATATTTTGCGTCAAGAGGTTTGCCATAGCACTAATTGCAGACAGCTGACATTTGACACGTTGACAATATGTTGAGAAGGAGAGGAAAGAAGGAAAAGGCGAAAAGGAAAGAATTTTTTTTAGAGACAAAGGAGTCCCTAATCTAGTAAATATAAATAGGTTAAATTATATTTTTATTTTTTTATCTTTATTTTAAGTTTCAATTTAATCTTTTTTTTATTTTTTGTTTCAAAATGATTCCTTAATTTTCAAAGTTATACCAATGTGGTCCCTCTTTTATTTTTTGTTATGAAATGATCCCACATTTTGCAAAAATTAAACCAATATGACCCTTTTTTTGTTCCAAAATGATCCCTCTTTTATTTTTATTTTTTGTGCCGAAATGATCTCTTATTTTACAAAAGTTATATTAATTTGATCATTTTCATACCATATTTTAAACAGACTACATTGAAATCTAAAATAAGGGACCAAAACGGAACAAAAAATAAAAGGACCAAATTAAAATCTAAAATAAAGATAAGGGGCAAAAGTATAATTTAGCCATATAAATACTTCAACATAAAAAATGAGGTATAGTACAGTAATTTAGAGAGAAAAAAAAGGAGGAGTTTCAGAGAAAGACAATTCTACGCTTAACCAGTTAACCCCACAATTTATGTTTTATCAAAAATTGGACAGGAGTGTAATTTTGCTGCAAGCAATAGAAGGGGAAAAAAACTTGTGCTGAGAAAGTTTTCTCCCATAGGCCAGCGCATAGCTTGTGTTGTAGCTATGGAATGCACTGTAAGCACTGTAAATGATCAATGGAATTGAAACACCGTAAATAACTAAATATAGAGTATATTGATTTGATTTATCATGACTTTGGATTTAAGTCATATCCACTTTTCAAATTTAAAAAAAGAAAAAAGAAATCGGCTGTAACTTTAAACAAAAAAGTCTAATCCCAACAAAATAGTAAATGACCATATATTTGGACACTAAACAAAAACAAAAACTACAAAATTCACAAATTTTACTAAATCCTCACTTTGAATTTGAGCTCATAAACCAAAACCTTAACCACATACTCATCAAACTCAACAACCGACCCCCACTCACTTCTCTTCATCCCAATCACAACCTTGATCATGATCATTACACTAAATCCCACCACCCTGCTCCAAATCAAGGATCAAACAATCCACATCCTCAGATATGCCACTATGAGCAAGGACCTATACCATCTCCGCATGGAGGGAGAGATTAGTGCCGTCATAGAACATGGCTTCATTAAGGATGCCAAAACTAGTGTTGTAGAGAGGTTGAATCCAAAGTGACTCTTCATATAAGCATTGCAAGATTATGGAAGCAGCAAAAAATCAAAGGACGTGATTATAAATGAATAGCACCGATTTTTTGTAATGTTCGAGTTAAACAACATAGCATTTTCAATTTACAAAATGTCACTAGTTAATTCGACTTCTGTTCCCAGCAACTTCTCAGACAAGAACAGATAAGAATATCAGTACTTAGTCCTAAAAACTAGGAATGAAAATTAATGGTGTCTCTCCTTATGATGGAATGAGGATATCAAGTAAACTACATGCTATACCTAGTTATTCCATAAGGATTGACTTGGGCTAAATTGATGCCTTGAGTTCTTATGTTGGCTTCACTCAAGATCAAAGGTGCTACCATAGAGTCCAAGCTTGGCATCCTCTTTTTCATCCCACCAGGAGATCCTTCTAGTGTCAACCCTCCAAGATTCTCAAGTGATGTTAGGCAACTATCAGTGGAACGGTCAGCCCCAAGGGGCTGAAGAATTGGCGGCACTTCTGAAACATGCATTTCAGCTACCTCAGTAGATGGTAAGGAGCAGAAGCCAAGGGGATCAACTAAAGAACTCCTTGATGCTTTACTTCCCAGTCCTTGAAGTTTTTGGCTGTCTGTGTCTATAATTGTATCACCGATAAATTGATCAGCTAACATCTTGCAAGCTCTCTCAAGCATGGCCATATATCTCCGCTCTGCATCCTGGCGAATCTGCAAGTGCTTCTCTGCCTGCAGTACCATAATTCTTAAAAATAGTAAGTGTTAGGGTAGATCTATAAGACATAAAGATAATTGCTGGTAGAAAAGTAAAAGAAACGTTCTCAGCTATAATTTAGTTGATGACATCTACCAACAAACTAAAGGGAATCTTTATGCAGGTATGCACTTTGTCTATGTTCAATACCAATCAATATAGTCTAAAATTAATATAACCAAAATAATAATACACCATGCACCAAGAAAAGGAAATTTACCTCCACCAGTAAATGTAGTTTACTTTGCACTTCCATTTGTGCTCTTAATGCCTCCTTGACTTCATGACCCCTGGACATGACATTGCAACTCTCAATTCGGTAATCAAGAACCATTCAGACATCCAGGCAGGAACATGTTTCTCAAGAAAGCATGAAATTCTTACTCATTTGCATCAGAAGCTGGTAACTTTGGAGATGAGTTACCAGTACCAGGACTTTCTAGAGGATATGAAGCTGATATTCCTTCAATAATTTTTCAATGAGCAAGTTAAAGATTAGACTATAATCAAAAAGTTTATATTATAAACAACTCAGCAATGCCTACAAAAACAAACACTTGCTGCTGCATGATTTGGCCTTGTTTCATACAGAGAGGTTCCAGACTCAACCTTTCTCTGAGAAAGGGAACAGAGATAACCAAGCAACTGATATATAGAAAAGGATACAGATGTATAATTGAAAAATTCATATTAAAAACTCCGATAAATAGCAAATAATTCGAAAGTACAGAGAGACAAATGTACCATCTTTGCATCCATCCTCAGAATCTTTTCCTGATTGCTTACCTAGCCTGTACTTCTGCAATGCAGCAAAGAACAGTATAAAACAGAATGTTATCAAAAACTTAACTTTCACCACAGATTCTACAAATGAGTTTTAAAACAATGATATGAAAATGAACCTGAAGATGACTCTTTAAATGATAGAGAGTCAAACCCTTGACATTCATGGTCCGCATGATTGCTTTTGGTGTGGCTTCTGCAAATAATAGTTTTGATAAAATAAGATTTTAGACATTGAAAAAGGGATAATAAGACATCTTTCTCAACAAACAATGCATAAAATAAGACAATGCAAAGAGATCACAGAAATACAATGAAGCCCTCGACCAGTCTATGAATGGCCATCCAAGAAAGCCACATATGAAAATATTGATAATGTTTGTTCTCAATTAGGTTGTTAAAACATGCCAAAATTATATTTCTGATATAATCGCACACACTGACACAGTTACAACCCAAAGCCCAAGTAACTAATGGAATATAGATCAATGTTATTTTTTCTTTTATGTAAAATATTTTATTTAGAAGTTAAGTACTAGGTGAGAGGATAAGATATCCTCATACAATATCCTGAAATAAAGAGCAGTATAAGACACAAGCAACAAAAGAAAAATAAACAATTAAACAAAGCTTGCTAATCCATTTGCAAATTAATCAAACCTTGCCCCTCATCCCCTTCCCATGTTACGACAGAAAAAGCAAAATGCTTTAACCTAGCAGGATGCCGACATGGAATCATGGACTGAGTCTAACAGCACACGAAATGGCTAACTCCAGCATAACTTTCTATCCCTAAACACAAAGTTGCACAGCAGCAAAATTAGAATGCTTTTACAAATCCAAGTGGAAAAGATCAATCTTAAGCAAATATCATTATTTAACCCTAACTCTATAGGATCCACAACCAACTAATTTGGCTAAGAATTCAGAACTCAGTGTGTGACCAAATATAAGCAAGAATTTAGGAAATATTCTTTTGTTTTCCCCATTTTAACATGTGATTTGCTGATAGTACTTCTCTCATAGACATACAATGCAAGCAGTAGGCACATCATCTCATTTCAGATTTCAGACACAAAAACACTGCTTCTGGAAACCACACGCATTTGATGTCTTTCTAATTTTTTTGTGGTCTTCAAACCCTCAAAAACAAAAGCCAATGTTAAACCCCCAACCCAAAGAAAATAAGAGAAAAACAAGAGCAAAAACTCCCCATGGCCTTTAGAAAATTCTAAATGCACAGCCATACACATAAGAACTTTCTCCAACAAAGCAACGACAGAACTTGGAAAGACTGACGAACCAATTGTTGAAAGTAAGAACTGGAACAGTGTGAAGCTTCATGAAAGCTCACAGGTGCATCTGCACACTCGAATGGAATTGAACCGGAGAGAATAGAGAATTTGATGAATGAGTAAATTCTCATTGATGATTCTTAAAAGAGCTAATACACGTGTATATATACATCAGCTAATTAACTTACAAGCATAAGCTAGAGCAACTAATTACCAACTAATCATACAGCTGTCAAACTAACCACAGCTGTCAAGCTAACTAACTATAACTGAAGGTAACAGAATAACTGAAATTACCAGAATATAACAGAATAGCTACTTTAACACCAATTACTGAAAGGTTTCTCCTCCCTTCATTTGTGGATCATGACATAACTAATGTTTTTCAACCCATTGACTAAGCCGGTTTTCTTTTCAGAAGAACATTACATTACAAAAGCATCATAAGTAAGTTCATGGAAAGTATTGCATAAGGAAAACTCAACAAAGGAAACTATATACTGTAACGTATACAGAACTACTATGACCGAAGACTAGCAGAACAATGGAAACAAACAGAAATACATGAAATTAAAGACGTCATCCACTCATGTTAAGTTCTTCTATATACTGTATGATACTACCTCTGGACTCAATTATAAGCAAAATTAACTAATTTCACACTTTTTAAGGAAGTTAGTTAATTTAGTTTAATTGTTTTGATTTATGTAAAAAAAATGAGTTACAATTACTAAACTACCCTTTAATTGTCTCGGGAGTGTGTAATGCTTTTGGAAAAGTAAAAGGAGAATTGATTGGATTGATTGATTGTCTTGACTTTTGGAACACTAACCTTAAATATAGTTGAATTGGTTGGTTTTTGCTTATATTTGAGTCCACAAAATATAGGTACTTTTTTGCTTATAATCGAGTCCAGAGGGAGAACAACATTGACTATTAAAGAAAATAAAAACGGATGAATTTCACTTTGTTAAGATGAAGTAAATAAAAAATTAGGGCTTGTTTATGATGAACTAACATTGAGTGCTAATAGTTTCAACTTGCAAGGCATGCTGGCCTCATCATCAAATTATTCATGACATTAAATTCTATAGGAATCCCTTGCTTCCAAAAGTATGGAATATTAAACAACAACTAAAAATGATGTAAGAATCCCAACATCACCTATTCCATAGGAAGATACAACAAGCAAAACCGCTGCCTTATCGTTTTCCTAATAAATGTGCATCACTCTCTATGTTCTCAATTGAGAATTTAGACCCCTTCCATTTTGACTGACATTTAAAAAATGAATGAACATTTATGATACAGCAACAAAAGAAATTAAACCTTTAAATAATTATGGCACGACATCATTTATGATACAACAATTTCCAGACAATTTAGTCAAGAAATATGATTTTGGATTACTAATTAATGTTATTTAATGAATTTCTTAACATTAGTACAAAACCTTAAACGCCAGTGATTTAGGGACAGAGGGAGTAGTATACACTAGACAGCAGTATTGGATTTCAATGAATTAGACAATAAGCAACAATATAAAATAATGTACAAAGCAGTAAGAATAAGGGACAAATAACTTACTACTAGCACCCCCAAGTTGAGTGACAGCATCAACAAATCGATTGTGAAGGTCAGCAGTCCAACGAAGACGAGGTTTTGGATCAGAAGTCAAAACAAGACATGGGTCTCCAAGGTGACTGTGACTTGAACCACCCTGCATCTCTTCCTGCCCAATAAGTGTTCCTTCATGGGGATGTAACATTCTAGAAAACATCCTCGTACTCCTTCCTTCTTCTTTTACTACGGTGCTTGGAGTCACAGAAAATTCCACCCAGATAACCCAACAACAAAAGAAATTAAAAAAAAAATTGATTATTGCAGAAATGGAAGTAGATCCAGATGACCCATTTGGTAAGAGAGGAAGAAGATGGAGCAGAAAGGGAGGGTGGGGTAAATGAGGAAAAGGGTGTGTGAAAAGCACAAAACTTTGGGGGGAGGGCTGAATGAAAATGATGAGAAAGGAGGCAGAGGTAGCAATTGGTGCTGGCACTGTCACGCTTTCCTGGGATTTTGTCACTTTCTGCTGCTTTTGCTTTTTTCAAAAAGGTTAAGAAAAAACTAAAATAAATAAATTCAATGGTGTTTGAGCATTTCCCTCCCTCCCTCCCTCAATCATTTTCTGTGGGCTTTAGAGAACAGATTGGAGCTCGGGTTTGGAATGTGCAACATGAAAAAAAGTTAATCAATGGCACAAAAAAAAAACAAGAAGAAGATAATCAATGACAAAGATTAGAGGATATCCAAGTCCTCAAATATTCTTTGGATTTTGGCAACAATAAAAAAATCTTTGAGCGCCGTTAGCAAACCTAAAAAGGTTTGCATTTTGTTGATTTTCTCTCCTCACGTGAGAGTCATGTTTTTTTTTTTTAGAAGTATTATATATTTTTTTTCGTTTGTGGGAGTTATGTTTTTCTCTTTATTCATGAGAGTTTATCGGATGAAGAAGATGAATGAATTATTTCTCTTCATTTCTCTCCATTTTTTATTAGCAGGTTCTGGTTCCAGGCATGCCAGAAGCCATAAGTATCCTTAGTTGGAACTGTCGATGTATGGGTAACTTGTGTGCAGTTTCTATCCACAAATACCTCGTCTGATATTATTGGTCAGACGCGTTTTGTCGTTTTCTCTTTTTAATTTTGGTTTTTTAGTATATGCAAATAAAGTCGAAGACAATTGACAGTGCATTGAGCCTTTCTTCCAGTAGCTCGAAGCATCGACTTCGATAACAATTTACGTGATGAGGGAGGATATTTCTTCAAAACTAAATTTTATAGTTACTCTCCCAGACTCCTAGTGCAAAAAGAGGAAGTCCTGGGTCTCGTTCAAGAGAATCAAGCTAATTATAGGGCTGTTATTTCAAATTGTAGGAGTTTTTTATCATCTTATGTTAACAACTCTTTGGTAGAGTTTGCTAGGAGAAAAGTCTATGTAGTTGCTCACTCTTTGTTAGGAGTGACTACATATATTACTATTCTCCAAATTCGTGATGATATTATCAAATATATTACATTCTTCGTTATTAATGAAATTGCTTAACTTTTCTTTTGTAAAAAAAAAAAAAATCTTTGCATTGGACCGAAGTGTATAATGTATAGGTTGATTACCAGCATAAACAACTTATCCTATATATTATTTGCATTCTAAATTTACTATATTTTTTTATTAACTAAATATCATTTTATTTTATTTTATTTTATTAAGGCTTAATTGCATTTTTTATCCACTATTTTAGTGCTTGAGCGATTTTGTTCCCTCAGTTTTTTTTCCGCTCGATTTTAGTCCATACATTTTAAAAATATTCAATATTGATCCATTCATTAAGTTAACATCTAAAATTAACATTCCAAATCAGCATTCACTTATGACATCACTTGTTAGAAAGCATAAGTCAAGTTAAAATATCATAAGTCACGTTAGATACACCATTAACTATTGGATGTTGACATACATATGGATCAAAATTACATATTTTTAAAATATGTAGACTAAAATCGAGCGGGAAAAAATAACAAGGGGACCAAAATCGCCCAAGCACTAAAATAGGAGGACCAATAGTGCAATTAAGCCTTTTATTTTTTAAAATTGAAATTCTTTAATAGAATTTGTGCATAAATAATTAAAAGTATTAATGAGTTCACTCTTATTTTTATGACATGTTAGTTTTTATTAGTTTGATTGGAAATTTAACATCATTACAAAAACACAAATTTAGTCCCTAACTTTGATAATTGTTAATTAATTTAGTTCCTGATGTTGATGTGCTCAGTTAAATTTGAGAGATTGTCTCAAGTGACATATTTGAAATAGACAACTATAAACATGAGAAGGGGGTTGAATTATGTTTATCAGAATTTAAGTAAAGCTGAAATCTTTTCGCAAACAGAAAGCTAGCTTTGGAAGAATACAGGATGGATGGGTGACTATTGCAAACACACCACTTGACAGATGCAAGAAAAACTAAAGTAATTAAAGAGTTTAAGGGAAGAGAGATTGACACGGTGATTTATCCTGGTTCACTCTTCAAATCAAAGAGCTACGTCCAGTCCTTGGCAGCACCAAGATTTATCCACTATAACTGATAAGGTTACAGACTCAAGTATTATTTGCACACCGAGCCTCTTCAGGCTCAAGACAAGTATTGTTTTCACACCTAGCCTCTTGAGGCTCAAGACAAGCATTGTTTCCACACCTAGCCTCTTCAGGCTCACTTAGGTTTGTTTGAGAGATTGAGTTTGTAAAAATACAACTTCTCACAAGCAGAACTTTCACTAACACTCAGAGAGTGGTTTAAATGTGAAGTCTAGGAAAGTCTGCGTAATAACTTCAAATGTTTGAAGAATACAGAATGAAAGAATAAAAGAATTAATGAGCAGAGTAATGGCGTTTTAATGTAGTGTGTATTCTCTCTTTTTCTTCATCTTCAATGACTTATGTATTTATAGTCTTCAAACATTCAGTATCCGTTAGAGACATTCTCAGATGTTGGCTTCAAGCAGAACTTCATTAAATGCAATAGAGTCGTTCTGAGCACCCATTAATGCAATAGAGTCGTTCTGAGCAGCCATTAATGCAATAGGAACATTGGTTGTACTCTAACATGTAGGATCATGGCTTTATGCATCGAGATACAGCCATGTCAGAGTTGGGCAAAGAGCTTTTTGTATTTTGCTGAGTGCACTCCCCTTTTTGCGGAATAAAGCATGTTGGAAGCTTTCTTTTAGATTATCCAAGGTTGCTTGAGAGAGTAGTCTTCTGACTTTTCTTGATAATCGTGAAACTGAGTAGGAGAGAAGGCTTCAAGTCTCTTTCTGATTCTTGAACTAAGATTCTGATAATCCTTAGAGAATTTGCGTTCATAAGATAAGTGTTTCCATCTTGAAAATAATCACGTCTATCTAGTCATTTGAGTTTTCACTTGGGCTAGTAGATGAGCTCCATATTAAGGACTCAGCAAGTCCAAAGACTAATGAACGAGCGCTTCTATCACCTTTAGTGGACGAGAGCCTTCGTTACTTTAGTGGACGAGAGCCTCTGTTACTCTGGTGGACGAGAGTCTCAGTTACCCTAGTGGACGAGAGTCTCGGTTACTCTAGTGGACGAGAGTCTCGGTTACTCTGGTGGACGAGAGTCTCAGTTACTCTGGTGGACGAGAGTCTCAGTTACTCTAGTGGACGAGAGTCTTAGTTACTCTAGTGGACGAGAGTCTCAGTTACTCTGGTGGACAAGAGCCTCAATTACTCTAGTGGACGAGAGTCTCTCTTGCCATGTCATTGGACGGATACAATTTGACCTTAATGGACGCGCTGTTCTGATACTTTAATGGACGCGCTATTCTGATACTTTAATGGACGAGCTCCAAGTGCCACGTCATTGGACGGATAATTCTGATACCTCACTGGACGGGCTTTTCTGATACTTTGATGGACGCGCTCCAAGTGCCACGTTAGTAGACGGATAATTCTGATACCTCACTGGACGGGCTTTTCTGATACTTTGATGGACGCGCTCCAAGTGCCACGTTAGTAGACGGATAATACTGATACCTCACCGGACGGGATTTTCTGATACTTTGATGGACGCGCTATTCTGATACTTAAAGTATACGCGACCTTCTGTTGCTTTTAGTGGACACGGCCTTCTGATATTTTTTGTGGATGCGGTCTTCTGATATTTTTAGTGGACGCGGCCTTCTGATATTTTTACTGGACGCGGGTTTCTTTCTCTTGTGTTTTGGACATGCGCTTCAAACATTTGCGATGGACGTGAGCTTCAATCTTCAAACAGTGTTGGACGGATGATTCTATTTCTTAATCTGCACACTCAATAGATAGGTTAGCAACCAATATGAAGGTTAATTAAATCATTAACCAATATTTAGTTTCATCAAAACTTAGGGAAATACACATCAGACATTTTAGAGACTTAACAATCTCCCCCTTTTTGATGATGACAAACATTGAGATGATTTAATGAACCTCAGAAAATATCAACAAAGAAAATAGCATATATAGACAGGTTGAAATTTTCTTAAGTGAACAGGTCATATCATATTCATTCTCCCATTCTATTTCTCCCACCATTCTCCCTATTCATTTCTCCTTTTCTCCCCCTTTTGTCAACATCAAAAAGGGTTATTAAATTTTATTTATGAGATATGTTAAAGGCAAGATAACATGTTAAGAAAATCATATTAATGCAGCAAGCATATTAGACATATTTCACTTAAATTATTGTATCATTACTCTCCCTGAACTAATGCTTAGTTGAAAGAACATGTATATAGGAGTAATGACAAATTTAGCATAGACTCGTTAACATTCATACATGTCATTCAAAAATGCAATGCATGTTTAGATTATCTCTAATAAATAAAAACCTTTCTTCTGCGAGGGGTTTAGTGAAAATATCAGCCCATTGATTTTCAGTTTTAACAAACTTAATATCAAATATGCCTTTTTGAACATAATCCCTAATGAAATGATGTTTGATTTCAATATGCTTAGCCTTAGAATGCTGAATTGGATTTTTAGTTAAGCATATAGCACTGGAATTATCACATCATACAGATATGTTATGTTCATAAATAGAGCAATCCTCAAGTTGATGTTTTACCCATAAGAGTTGAGAGCAGCAACTAGCAGCAGAGATGTATTCTGCTTCAGCAGTAGACAAGGCAATGGTTGTCTGCCTCTTGCTTGACCATGAGACTAAACTTGCTCCAATGAACTGACAACCTCCACTGGTGCTTTTTCTTTCTATTCTGTCTCCAGTAAAGTCAGCATCACAATATCCCACTAATCTGTATTCTTTTGATCTTAAATACAGCAAACCAAGATTAGTAGTTCCAAGCAAATATCTAAATATTCTTTTTACAGCCTTAAGATGAGATTCTCTAAGATCATATTGGAATCTAGCACACATACAGACACTAAATTGAATGTCAGGTCTGCTTGAAGTTAAGTACAGTAGAGAGCCAATCATACCTCTGTAGACAGTTTGATCTACCTTTTTACCTTCATCATCTTTGCTTAGTTTTTCATTGGGTTGCATAGGGGTTTTCATGAGATTTGCATTTTCCATTTTGTATTTCTTGAGTATCTCCTTGGTATATTTTTGTTGATGAATGTAAATTCCATCACTTGTTTGCTTGATTTGTAATCCAAGGAAGAACTTCAATTCTCCCATCATGCTCATCTCAAATTCAGCTTGCATTAGACTTGAAAATTCCTTGCACAGCTTTTCATTAGTTGTTCCAAAAATAATATCATCAACATATATTTGAACTATAATAAAGGTCTCTTTAAAGCATTTTTTGAACAGAGTAGTGTCTACTTGTCCTCTAGTAAAACCATTATGCATGAGAAAAGAACTGAGTCTATCATATCATGCTCTAGGTGCTTGTTTCAAACCATATAATGCCTTTTTAAGTTTGAAAACGTGATCTGGTTTATCAGTATCCTCAAAACCAGGGGGTTGTTTAACATACACTTCTTCTTCAATTATACCATTTAGAAAAGCACTTTTTACATCCATTTGAAACAGGGTAATTTGGTGTTGTGCAACATATGACATTAAAATGTGTATGGCTTCTATTCTAGCTACAGGTGCAAAGGTTTCAATATAATCAATACCTTCTTGTTAGTTATAGCCTTGAGCTACTAACCTTGCCTTATTTCTGACAACTTTACCATCTTCATCCAATTTGTTTCTGAACACCCATCTTGTTCCAACAACTGACTTGTTTTTAGGCTTAGAGACAAGAGTCCAGACATCATTTCTGGTGAACTGGTTAAGTTCTTCTTGCATAGCAAGAATCCAGTTTTCATCCTCAAGAGCTTCTTCAATGCGTTTAGGCTCCAAATCTGAAATAAAGACCACATTGCTTGATTCTCTTAATGTGGATCTGGTTCTTACTCCCTCAGAAGGATTTCCAATAATAAGATCCTTAGGATGATGAGTGTTGAACTTCCAATCCATTTTGAGATCATCATGAAGATCTTGACTTGTCTGCTGACTCGTCTGTTCCACTTGTCTTTCAGCCTCGGGCACAGATTCTGTTTTGGTTAGATCGGGTTGTTGACTTTCTGGCTTGTTTATATCAAGACCTTCAAGATCATCTTCTATATTTGATAGTTCTTTATCAGTCTTTAAACCATCATTGAATTTAACATGAAAGGATTATTCAATAATACAAGTTCTTGAATTGTAAACTCTAAAAGCCTTGGACTTTTCAGAATAACCTACGAAAATACCTTTATCTACCTTAGAATCAAACTTTCCAAGATTATCTCTGGTATTCAGAATAAAACATTCACATCCAAAAGCATGAAAATAAGATATGTTGGGGCTTTTTCCTTTGCACAATTCATAAGGAGTCCTTTTTAGAAAAGGCCTAATAAATATTCTGTTTTGTACATAACAAGTAGTGTTTACAGCTTCTGCCCAGAAATACTTAGGGAGATTATTTTCATTGAGCATAGATCTAGCCATCTCTTGCAGAGATATGTTCTTTCTCTCAACCACTCCATTTTACTGTGGAGTTCTACGTGTAGAGAAATTGTGAGAGATTCCATTCTCCTCACAGAACTGTCTAAACTGCTCATTTTCAAATTCTCCCCCACGATCACTTCTAAGGGTAGAAATACAGAAACCCTTCTCATTTTGTACTCTTTTCCAGAATACTGAGAAAGCCTTAAAATACTCATCCTTGTGTGTTAGGAAGAGTACCCATGTGTATCTAGAATAGTCATCAACTATGACAAATCCATATTTTCTTCCAGCCAGGCTGGCAACACTAACTGGTCCAAACAGATCCATGTGTAACAACTGAAGAGGTCTAGAGGTTGATATTTGGTTTTTAGATTTGAAACTTGATTTTATCTGTTTACCTCTCTAACATGCATCACACAAGACATATTTCTTAAAGCTAATATCAGGCAATCCTCTCACGAGATTATTCCTTTTTAATTCAGAAATTAGTTTCATACTAGCATGTCCTAGTTTCTTATGCCATAACCATCTCTCATCCTCTTTAGACATCAAACAGGTTACACTTTTAACTGAGAGATCAGAAAGTTCAATCTTATAAAGATTTTGTTGCCTTTTAGCTGAAAAGAAGGTTTTACCACTACAGTCTTTCACTATGCATACATCCTTGGTAAAGGAAACATCAAAACCACTATCACAAAATTGACTTATGCTAAGCAGGTTGTGTCTTAATCCTTTAACCAATAGAACATTAGATATAGAGGGAAGAGGGGGTTTACCACCAATAGTACCAATTCCTATAAACTTCCCTTTCTGATTCCCTCTGAAGGTAACATGCCCAGTTTTTGCACAGAAGTTACAAATAGGTGTTGATTTGGTTACAGTCGACTTAACAAATACTTTAGAAGCTTTAGTTGATACTTTATGATGTGTCTGATGGACATATCCAATACCTTCTTTGTTAAGAGGGTGCTTCTGACTACCAAGTAGCTTAGTCAGATTGTCTCTACCATTAACAAATTTGGCAAGATCAGAAGTGAGCTCTTCCACTTTCTGTTGAAGTTTTTCAACTTCTTCAGATGGTGATGTTTCACTTGAGATCTTAGCTTCATTAGATTTTTCAGTCTTCAGCTCACTGTTTTCTTTAGCCAGCTTCTCGCACTCTTGAGATTTGTTTATGCTCACTAGTGAGCTTTACATACTCTCGCTTGAGGGATTTGAAGGCTTTAGATAAGCAGTTGGATTCCTCCATCAACTCCTCATAGGCATCAAGTAATTCCTCATAGTCAGGATGTACCTCATCGTCAAAGTCTGAGTCAGTGTTGTCCATCAAATAGAGATTGGCTTCTTCCTCTGTTTCTTCATCAGAAGATGTTGACTCCAGATCCTCCCAAGTAGCCATCATTCCTTTCTTCTTCTTCTTGAAGAATTTCTTAAAAGGGGCCTTCTTGAGTTGAGGACATTCAGCCTTGAAGTGACCGGGCTTCTTGCACTCATAGCAAACAATTGGACTTTTGTCTGTTGAGGTGGATTCTTTGAAGTTCTTGTCCTTGTTGAACCTTCTGAATGACCTATCCCTCTTGAACTTCTTTTTTTTGTAGGAGAAGCTTTATCTTCCTGGTCAGGAGAGACAACTCTTCATCACTCTCAGAATCCTCGAGTTCTGATAGGTCAGCATCACTGGATGACTCATCTGCCTTCAGAGCCTTGGAAACTTTTGCTGACTTTTGATCAGCTTTCAGAGCAATTGACTTGCCTTTCTTTTGTGCAGCTTCATCTCCAAGTTCTTGCTCATGAACAGTGAGTGTTCCAAGAAGTTCATCCATAGTCAAGGTAGTGAGATCCTTGGCTTGGGAGATAGCAGTGACCAAAGGTCTCCACTGTTTAGGTAGACTTCTCAAAATCTTACCAACCTTCTCAACATTGGTATAGACTTTGCCAAGAGATTTTAAACTGTTGATTATAGTTTGGAATCTTCCTATCATCTGAGCAACAGACTCACCTTCCTCCATGATGAACAGTTCATACTTTCTGACAAGTATGGCAATATTTGATTCTTTGACTTTAGCTGTTCCTTCATGAGTTACAGCCAAAGTGTCCCATATTTCCTTCTCAGAGTCACAAGCACAAACCTTCTCAAACTCCTTCGGAATCTGGCTTTGTGGCTAAGCTCCCATTTTGTCTTTTCAGCACCAGTCCACTGAGCTTTTGGTTTGTCAGTGTTATCATCATTTTTGGGATTGAATGGACCATTTGTGATGACATCCCAAAGATCAGAGTTTGTGGATAGAATAAACCACTGAAATCTATCTTTCCAGTAGTTGTAATTTTCTCCATTGAAGTAAAGAGGTCTGGTTAGGGAGGCTCCTTCAGTCTGATGACTTCCACTTGTACTAGCTCTAGCCGTCATGTCTATTCTTCAGGACCTTTTACCTC
Organism: Sophora flavescens; assembly: GCA_030762895.1. Classification (NCBI taxonomy): domain Eukaryota; kingdom Viridiplantae; phylum Streptophyta; class Magnoliopsida; order Fabales; family Fabaceae; genus Sophora; species Sophora flavescens. The sequence goes on from CM061069.1 coordinate 64,922,679, forward strand.
TACACTGTTAGATGCTCAACCCAGAGGCTGAGCTCTGATACCAACTGAAATAGACAACTATAAACACGAGAAGGGGGGTTGAATTGTGTTTATCAGAATTTAAGCAAAGCTGAAATCTTTTCGCAAACAGAAAGCTAGCTTTGGAAGAATACAGGATGGATGGGTGACTATTGCAAACACACCACTTGACAGATGCAAGAAAAACTAAAGTAATTAAAGAGTTTAAGGGAAGAGAGATTGACACAGTGATTTATCCTGGTTCACTCTTCAAATCAAAGAGCTACGTCCAGTCCTTGGCAGCACCAAGATTTATCCACTATAACTGATAAGGTTACAGACTCAAGTATTATTTGCACACCTAGCCTCTTTAGTCTCAAGACAAGTATTGTTTTCATACCTAGCCTCTTCAGGCTCAAGACAAGTATTGTTTTCACACTTAGCCTCTTCAGGCTCACTTAGGTTTGTTTGAGAGATTGGGTTTGTAAAAATACAACTTCTCACAAGCAGAACTTTCACTGACACTCAGAGAGTGGTTTAAATGTGAAGTCTAGGAAAGTCTGCGTAATAACTTCAAATGTTTGAAGAATACAGAATGAAAGAATAAAAGAATTAATGAGTAGAGTAATGGCGTTTTAATGCAGTGTGTATTCTCTCTTTTTCTTCATCTTCAATGACTTCTGTATTTATAATCTTCAAACATTTATGATCCGTTAGAGACATTCTCAGATGTTGGCTTCAAGCAGAACTTCATTAAATGCAATAGAGTCGTTCTAAGCACCCATTAATGCAATAGAGTCGTTCTGAGCAGCCATTAATGCAATAGGAACGTTGGTTGTACTCTAACATGTAGGATCATGGCTTTATGCATTGAGATACAGCCATGTCAGAGTTGGGCAGAGAGCTTTTTGTACTTTTCTGAGTACACTCCCCTTTTTGCGGAATAAAGCATGTTGGAAGCTTTCTTTTAGATTATCCAAGGTTGCTTGAGAGAGTAGTCTTCTGGCTTTTTTTGATAATCGTGAAACTGAGTAGGAGAGAAGGCTTCAAGTCTCTTTCGGATTTTTAAACTAAGATTCTGATAATCCTTAGAGAATTTGCGTTCATAAGATAAGTGTTTCCATATTGAAAATAATCACGTCTATCTAGTCATTTGAGTTTTCATTCGGGCTAGTAGATGAGCTCCATATTAAGGACTCAGCAAGTCCAAAGACTAGTGGACGAGCGCTTCTGTCACCTTTAGTGGACGAGAGCCTTTGTTACTCTAGTGGACGAGAGCCTCATTTACTCTGGTGGACGAGAGTCTCATTTACTCTGGTGGACGAGAGTCTCAGTTACTCTGGTGGACGAGAGTCTCAGTTAATCTGGTGGACGAGAGCCTCAGTTACTCTGGTGGACGAGAGTCTGGTGGACGAGAGTCTCAGTTACTCTACTGGACGAGTGTCTCTTGCCACGTCATTGGACGGATACAATTTGAACTTAATGGACGCGCTGTTCTGATACTTAAATGGACGCGTTATTCTGATACTTTAATGGACGAGCTCCAAGTGCCACGTCATTGGACGGATAATTCCCGTCTACCTCACTGGACGGGCTTTTCTGATACTTTGATGGACGCGCTCCAAGTGCCACGTTAGCAGACGGATAATTTTGATACCTCACCGGACGAGCTTTTCTGATACTTTGATGGACGCACTATTCTGATACTTTAAGTAGACGCGGCCTTCTGATATTTTTAGTGGACGCGGCCTTCTGGTATTTTTAGTGGACGCGGCCTTCTGATATTTTTAGTGGACGCGGGTTTCTTTCTCTTGTGTTTTGGACGTGCGCTTCAAACATTTGCGATGGACGTGAGCTTCAATCTTCAAACAGTGTTGGACGGATGATTCTATTTCTTAATCCGCACACTCAATAGATAGGTTAGCAACCAATATGAAGGTTAATTAAATCATTAACCAATGTTTAGTTTCATCAAAACTTAGGGAAATGTACATCAGACATTTTAGAGACTTAACAATATTAAGTGCTAATTTGATACTAAATGGAAAATCATGATCAAAACAACATTGTTTAAACCTTTGAGAAAAAAGAGTTGTGATATACTAACAACTCAGTTTGACAACTATACGGGACAACTCTACTTGGCAGTGACAATTTTGTAATTTTGACCACTGTGCAGTGGTATTTTCGTAATGAACAATACATGAACAATGCATGAATAATGCATGAACAGTGTAATTTTCGGATATTTTTAAAATATTTATCTTTTAAAAACTTGGTTATTTGGTCAATTACGTGCAAATATTTGGTTAATCACGTGCAAATATTTGGTTAATTTAGTTCATTATATGATTAATGGGTCATCCTGAAGCTTACAATCATCTTCCACAAACATGTAAATATTTGGTTAATCACGTGTAAATATTTGGTTGATGTAGTTCAATATATGGTTAATCACGTGCAAATATTTTTACCTTACATGATTGTGGAAAACCATTTTTAAGCTTTAGGATAACTCATTAACCATATAATGAATTGAATTAACCAAATATTTGTTGATTAACCAAATATTTATATGGTTGTGAAAAATGATTGTAAGTTTCAGGATGACCCATTAACCATATAATGAACTGAATTAGCCAAATATTTACAAATGATTAACCAAATATTTCTACCTAATTAACCAAAAATGTTAGTACTAAAAAAAAGCTAAATATTTGAAGAAAAAAAAACAAATATTTTAAAAAAAAAGACCCAATTATTATTCACATATACGGGTTGTCGCATATAGTTGGCAAAATTAGTGTAAAAAAAACATTTCTCAGAAAAAATCCTGGCTAAACTTTGTTTCCCGGTACCATATTGATTGATGGTTTGTAATTTATTGGATATATAATTTTTATATTTATTTTTTTGATTGATGGGTGTAGGAGGGTGCTTTTTATATTTATATAACAACAAAACTTTTTAAAAAAAACAAAATAGCCTTCAAAGAAGTTTTAGTTGTTTGTTATAGAAATTCTTTTGTAAATATTCTTCACATATACACTTGTCACTTAAGAATTGATTGAATATGCTTCATTTCCCAATTTTAACTATGTTGTTTTTATATATAGTTCATTACACAATTCAAATTTGTAATTCAGTATCACACAAACAATATGTTATATCAACTAAATGGGTAAATGTAATATTCAAAAGATAAAACTAAAAAAAGGAAACAATAAAGCACCTTACAAACTATGTTGTAACCAAATTTGAACAAGTGGGTAGGAAGCAAAATGTTCTTCACTTACAAACTATTGATATTTTATTTTCTCAAAAATCATTCATTTTGATTTTTGAGCAAAATACGAAATGCTCTTAAAAAGAATATGCATCTTGTTTTCAGGAACACATAATAACTCTAAAGTTAAGCATGTTTAACTTGGAGCAATTAGAGACGGATGAAATCCTAGGAAGCATGTGAATGAGGACAAATCATGTTGAAAAGATTATTGTTGGTTTGTGGAGCCAATTGTCAATCCGTAAAGCAGTCGAGGATCTTTCAAAAATGCTGCTTAGCAAAACCCTTAATTATTGAAGTAGATATTTAAGTCATATAACAGCACATGTCACCATGGTTCAATACTTTGCTTCTGTGCTTGAGTGACATACATGTCTTGTTTCTTACTTTTCGAATATACTAAATTGCCTCCTATTGTTATGCAATTACCTGAGATGACCTGTATGAGAACGATCCAACCCAATTTTTTTCTTTTTTTTTATAAGCATGATCCAACCCAGCCTATATCTAAAATAATACCAATGACTTGGGAATGACTTTTATCCTCAATGGCATTACACGAAGATTATAGAAATCACTTAGGCTTGATTGTACTTTTACTCCATCTATTATTGATTGTGTGTGATTTTGGTCCTTATAGATTTTTTGTGCATATTTGATCCCTATTTTTTTTAATGTTGCAAATTCGGTCATTACGTCCAATGTCTGTCAATTTTTCTCATGATTAACATAGATGAATCACTCCTCTAATCGCATAGAGTCGAGATTCTCCCTCCTCTCCTCTACCTCTCCGTTTCAACATGATTAATGGTTCATCTCTGCTATTTACTGGTTTTGTCCATCCTTTTCAGGACCCTTTTTTTGTTCCACCTTATGGTTCTTTACCACAAAAGATCAATCAGAATTTTTATGTACTTAGAGACATGTGGTGTCTCTGCTCATCATTGAAAAATTGATGGACACGAAACGAAATAACCAAATTTACATTTACAACATTAAAAAAAATAAGGGAATCAAATGTGTAAGAATAAAACTTAAGGAATCAAAATCACACATAATTAATAATAGAATGATCCAAAATACAATTAAGCCAACGGATTAAGAAACCGCACTTATGAAAATGTCGGTGCAGTGATGGTAATCCAATGCATAATCATCTTTTTGCATCAATAATATAATTCAATATACAATTTTATAACTTTTTATCCTAATCTTTCTCTCTCTCTCTAAAATCTAGTTTATTTTCTCTACGTTTTGCAGGAAGGACCATTTACTCAGATTAGACCTGATCATGCTCATCATTTCAGAATAGAACATATTTGCGTGCTTGATTAAATTGAATTCAGCGTGTTCTCCCTTCAATTGGAAAAGCTTAACTAAAAAAGTCATCAAAATGACGCGTTTGGCGGGTGTTACCAAAAAAAGAAAAAGGCTAAATGAGTGTTTTGGTCCCTTATCTTTATTTTAGTTTTCGTTTTGGTCTCTTATCTTTTTTTTAGATTTCATTTTGGCTCCTTCCGTCAGTCTTGCACTGACGGCGTTAGGTATCTGTTGTAAGACTCACTGTTTCCGGTGGTGGTTTCCGACGACTTACGGTGAATACTTGATGCCGTCGGTGCAAAACTGATGGAAATGATCAAAATGAAACCGAAAAAAAAAATAGGGGACCAAAACGAAAAAAAAAGAAGAAGATAAGGAATCAAAATAAAAACTAAAATAAGGATAATGGACCAAAATAAGGATTTATAAAAAAAAAAAAAAAAAAAGAGAGAGAGAGTCATAATTTACATACATATACTTAGAGAAAGTTGCATGGGCTAAAGCCTAGTTCTGGTATACAACTGGTTTCGAATGTTGTTATTAGGGGACAACGGGTGATGTGATCCCATTGAAGAAGCTGGAATTATTGGAGCTACAAGTTTAGGGTATGACTTAAAGCACACGGGTTTTTGTCCCCTGGTTTGCATCTTGTGACACATGTAGACCCAAGTGCTTGTAACTCCATGGAAAATAATATTCATCATATATAAAGGAAATTATAACAGGCTGTCAGGCTTCCAATCCTTTTGATTTTCAAATTAATGAAGCTGGTCTTTGATATCTAGAAATCGTTAATGATTTCTATCGTATCGCTTCATCAGAAATTATCCCAGTCAATGGTTTGCTTGGTCAAGTGGGTACAAGCCATCCGTTTTATAGACTTCATACCTGGTCGTTTTGTTTTTGCAATCTTGATCAGATTGCATAGGCAATAGCTGATCTTGGGCTTTTTTTTTTTATAACCAAACAACGTCATTTCATATACTTATTTATGATAGCACTTTCCTAGATGATATATGGAACTAGCATCGAATTCCACGTTTTGTTGGTTAAACCTTCTGCTAACAGTCATTATGGTTTTGGGTTAGATTTTCAGTTTTTTTTTTCCTATTGACAGACAATATATAAATTCTAGGTAAAATAGATAAATTGGTTCTATACGTTTATTTTATTTTTTCGATCCTGTAAGTTTTTTATTTTTCAATTGGTCCTACACGTTACGTTCCGTTTTTACATTAGTCCTTTCCGTCAATTTTGACCTAACACCGTCAGTTTTGATGCCACGTGTTGGACTAAGGTGATAACCACGCCAGATCAAAACCGATGGCGTTAGGTCAAAATTGATGGAAATGACTAATGTGAAAACGGAATGTAACGTGTAGGATCAATTTGAAAAATAAAAAACTTATAGGACCAATATAAAAAATAAAATAAATATATAAGACCAATTTACTTATTTTGCATAAATTCTACTATAAATCATCGTTGAGATCGACGATCTTCCGAGATCTTACAAGGAGGCATGTCTTCACCTAATCTTGATTTTTATGTATCAAAAAAAAAATCCTCTTTGTCATTCTTACAATCTTTGAAAGGTTGCTCATCTTCACGTTCAATTTTAGAATTTTCCACATCAAAATCTTACTTTTTAAAGGATAAACGTAGAATATAACAAATATACAACCTTTTAATAAACTAATATATATATATATATATCATATCATGACATAATTAATCATTAAAAACATTTAAATATATATCTAGTCAGTAGCCCCGTGATCAATATAATAAAATAATCCTAGCTCAAAATGTTCACTGGTACTCAGGTAATAATAATATAAAAAAAGAACAATCCGACATGTGAATCGCCTAGATAATAATTCTATAGTGTTATATACTACATATTTATACATATGGATATAAAAATAATTATATTATCGTACCCCTTTAATCATAAAAAGAAATGATTACATTATCATACCCCTTTATTAATCATAAAAAGAAATGATTCATATTTATATAAAATTATATATAAAATACAGATTATTATGCATATGAAGCCACATACCCCACACTCATATATATATATTTGGGGCTGTAGCCCTCCTAGGCTCCTACTAACACTCCGACACTAGCTGTACATAGCTAGTTGGTTACTAAACTAACCAGCAATGAGCCTATGTGGAATTCCACATTAATAACATGTTCTGCAGATTAAGCGGGGTCATCTATGTAGATCTTGTCCTCACTGCATGTGCAATCCATGATATAAATTTCAAAAACATTGTTCCAAAACCTTTTAATTAATTCCTATAATTTTTATGACTAGTTGCATTTTGGGGTCGTGAGATACACACTTGAACACAGCCTCTCCATGTGAAATGAAATCTATTTGGTGATAACTTAACTGGTTTTTAATGTGGAAACAAGATGATTCTGAAGTTTTTCCCCCTTTAATTATTTTCTTTTGGAAAATATGTAAGGTTGATAATATGGTTATTTAGCTGGGTCTGGCCAACATGCATTCTTCATCATGGTGAGGAGCCTATTTTAATGGCATACACTTTAATATTGAATGACAAGTGTGCTTCATGGGAAAGAGAATTTCTTGTAAGATACTTGATTGCTTGCTGGTCCTGCTCATACTCAAGTATCATTAATATTATACTTAGCAGGGAAAGAAACAACTTAAGAAAACAATATGAAGCCTGGTTACACCACCCCCTAACTACCTACCACAGTACAAAATTGTGTCATAATTTAGATAAGGTCACTTAATTCTCAACAATTTTTGTGAGAATTTAACCCCCATTTGACCTTATATGTACATAATAAGATAAGATTAGTGAAACATCAAATGCTAACAATTGAGTCTCTAATGCAATTTGCAGAATATAAAAGTAGGTCATGGTTTGTTGATATGAAGACAAAGTTGAGCTGAATGCTGATGCATACTGCCCACTTGTTTCAATCTCATTTGCTTTGCTTTGCATTGCATAAGAAACATCATGAAAATGATGGATGTGGTAGGGACATAGGTGAAGCAGTGGTAGGTGTTGTTGGTAAGTGGTGAATGACCTTTCTACACTTTGAAATAGGACAGTCGGTGGGTGAAGAGAGGACAAGATCCCTCTTGTTGCTGAAAGAGAAATGTTGTGGTGGTAGTAGGGAAGATGTTGGAGAAGAAATGGCCACTGGTGGGATCTCAATGGATTTGAGTTGTGGAGGTGGGTGCTGCCACTGGGGTAGTGGTCCAGCCAGGAGAAGTGTCTGCAGCAGTGGTCCAGCCTCTACCACTGCCTTCAAAAGCTTCCCTTTCTCAGGCAATGGTTTCTTCTCTGCTAATTCTAGTGCCACTTGAAATGGTTTTGGATGTGGGGCTGAACTTCCACCAGGAGAGGGCATGCTGTTTTCTTCACAATCAGATGAAGCAGTATGCTTTTCAGAGATGCCACCTTGCACCTCTTCTTCATTCTGTGATATACTAGTGTCTCTTTGATGTTGTTGCTTCTGCTTAAGTTCTTGTTGGAGCTCTAGTCTTTCCAGCATTAGGTTCTGCCATTTTGCTTGTGCCTCATCTCTCTCTTTGGTCACCCTGCTTAGAAGATCATGGACATGGACCAATTCACATTCTCTTTTGGTAATCTCCTCCTTAGCTGATGCAATTGTTGCCTCTAGCTCCAAGGTTGTACGTATAAGAGAATGCTTCAACTCCTCTAACCCCTGCAAGGTTAAGAAAATAAAACCCCTTAAAACAATTTCAAAAAGAGAGTCAATTAAAATTGAAGCCATTTATTAGCATCGCATGAATGTGACACCTCTTCTTGGTAGTAGAATTCCCAACTAAAAGGGCTGCATTCATATTCCATTTGTTGCAGTGGTCTGGACTCTGGAGGGTATAGGAGGGAGGGAGAATTAAGAATATCTTGTCTTGGATCTTCTAGTCAGGAATATTGCAGTACTATCCTGGTGCCTACTTCCCTTTTATTCTTGCCTAAACTTTCTTTCATGGGACATGGAGTTGAAAAAAATACAGAAAAGGCCAAAAATTTAAAGCACAAAGGCCAAATGGTAAGTGCATTTAGCTTTGTTTGTACAAATTGGCACCATCTCCACAAGGACTAAAAACCGGTGGGGGTAGGGAAAGGAAATGTGATTTCAGTGGCCCAACTTGTACCTAAATCCTCTTCATATTAAGCCTTTTTAGGTAGCGGCGGATGGCACGTGTGTACATGTAAATCTGAAAGTAAATTTGAGTATGTCAATGAAAAGTTACTAGTTTCATTTGGTTTTTTCAGTTTTTGTCCAAGGAAAGAGTTGTAGAGTTATAACTTATAACTAGCTTGGTAAATAAAAAATTGTTAATGAAAAGTACGTTATCCAATATACAAAACTCATAACAACTAAGCAAAAGATAAATTAAATATCATGTATAATTTTTATGTCTACTTCAAAATTGTGCTGCTCCTTATGCTGCTTTTTCTCCCCAATGATTTTTTCATTTATTAACAGAAAGGAAAAATATGTGATTTTGATAGGTTTTGCAATATAAGCAATAAGAAACCATAAATGGGCTCAATGCAAATGATCAAAACTTATGCCTTTATTTATCATTCTTAGATAAATGTTAATTAACCATTGCTTTTCTATTTGTAAGATCTCTTTGGTCAGACTAAAACAACTAAAAGCCTAGTTTGAGGAATGATTAAAGGCACAAGGTCTTAATTCCTTTTTCTTTTGTGTGTATATGCTTTGGATTTTCTTTTTGACTATAAAGAGGATTTTGTTATGCCTTTACTAATTATTATCACGCCATATATACCATACTCTCTAAAGCACGTATTGTTGTTCCTTTTCCCTCCTCACTCCTTCCATCATTGTTCTGTTCTCACTCAAATGGTTATAATGCAATGTCGTGTGCATTTCTTATCTATTGATAATGACACGTCAACTTTTAATTTTAACCTACATCTCTAGCCAATTTGAGAGTTAACTTTTACTTATATGCTGATTGGAAGTAAAGTAATGTAAATAACTAAATATCATTACACAATCTTGTTTTCTGCTAATCTGAAAATGATATTAGGATCATCTAAGAAACTTATTAACCAATCCTAGGCTTCGATATGAAAAGTGCAAATCCCTTAACTATCAACATATTTTTTTTAGGATCATCTAAGAAACTAATTAACCAATCCTAAGCTTAGATATGAAAAGTGCAAATTCCTTAAAAAATATCAACATATATTATTGACAAGGTTTAATAGGACATATATAATTTTGAGGAATTATGTGCATTGCATGATCTCTCCTACGTTATATATATATATTTGTCAGTCAAACAAGGGAGCGGAGCAGATAGTGTTTTTACCAAAAAGGGGCAAATGAGATAATGGTGGGTCCTTTATGTAGCTCTTTTGCGCACTAAAGTTCAATACTTCAATCCTTTCAGATCAAAAGGAGGAAAAGAATAACGGCTCAGGCTGCAGCATACTCACTGTTTTGCTAAGAAAATATTGCCATTGATCTCATTGCAAGTTTGCAACCGTGTGGGTCCTCATACCCTCTTCACACTCTGGTTTCCTATTGTCCATACACCAAAGTTGTAGGATGAAGAATGTCACACACACACACACATTTTCACCTACTTTTAAAAGAAAAAAACAAACCTTTAAATTTGTGTATGAATTCATTAATAGTATTTCCTACTGTTTATGAAATAAATATTGAAAGCAACTCTATGGGAACCAATTCATAATTTTAATTTAAAATCCGAAATTTTTGCCATTTGTGTGAAAATTTTCAACATATATAATCAACCATTCTATTAAATTAAATGAAAGCACTGCTATGATTTGTTAAAGGGTGAGGCTCTTATTACTCGAAATTGTCTATTTATACTCAGATTTGGATCCTCTTTTTTTATTATGTCTTTCTCTTTCTAACATGAGAGGAAAAGAAGAAAATAAAAGGAGAGGATTTTATCCTCTCAGATTTTTTTTTTTTTGAGAAAGATTTTATTTTTATTTTTATTTTTGATAAATTTGAGAAAGATTTTATACTCTCTATTAACTAATTATTGTTTTGGATTTTTGTTTTATAAAATTATCGTTGATAATGAAAAATGTGAATAAGTAGTTATAAATGTTAGTAGTGTCACCTTTGCTTGATAGTAAAAAAAGAAATAAAACCGAGCATAAAAAAAAAGAAATAAAACCCTCCCTAAAAAGGAAATCTGCATGGGTCTCTAGACGTAATTTGAGTGCTTAACTGCTTATTTTACATTCTTGAACTATAAAAAAATTAAAAAATGATGGTGGCAGGCATGCATGAAACATTGCAATAATTGCTAGACATTATCTTTGCACCTGATAAGATTCTTAGATATTTTTATATAATAATTGATTACTTGATGTAATCTAGGAGATTTTCTTTCTTTGTGAAGGAGTAATAATTAATTGATGAGAAGTGAAGAGCACACAACAACTCATGCCATTGGGATTAATCCATTCTACCCTTCAATCTTAAAATTGCATTATTTTGTAGTAGTAGTACTACTAATCACACGGGTTACTTAAGTAAATTGATTAATGCACTAAAAGAATCTTCTTTGATTATATCCTATTTAAAATTTATCTCAAATACACTTTTAAAAAATGGTCTAGATTTAAAATTAATATTTAGCAGTAATGTTATTCACACAAAAATAAAATGTCATAAACTCAGAGTTTTCACATCACAGTTTATGGATTGCTTTGTTATATCGTCCACAAAAAATCCTTTTAATAATCCCCAAATACTTAGTGAAAAAGTTTTAATTAAAAACCATTTCTAATGTCATAGAAACATAAAATGCATTAATATTTTTATTTTTATTTACATGTAGTTATTATTTTTATTTTTATTTTGACAAGATTTAATATTTTTATTTAATAACTAGAAAGATAATTAAGAAAATTTAAATTATTGTTATTTGTTTTTCTCTTTCTTTTTTAGTTTTTCCTTCATATATATGATTAGCATGTAGCTTTTGTGAAGTTTATCCAATGTTTGTAGGGAAATAAAACCAGTGTTGTTACTAAAAAATTTAAAATTTAATTTTGATGCATTGTTAAAGATTAATTTTTTACCTCTACCAAACAAAAAGTTTAATTTTTTACATTATCAATTTTTTGAAGTAGTTACTATATTAGCCAAATGTTTTTAATAATGAAATAATATATAATTAGATAATAATTTTTTTTATACTAACTGTATCTCAAAATTGAATTCAAATTTAAATTGGTATAACTAAATATTTATTGTAATTTAACTATATATATATATATATATATATATATATATATATATTATAAGCAATTAACTAAATGTCTTGCCTTTGTCATAAAAAAAAACTGAATGTCGTGCCATAAGATGTAATGTGAAATCCCATTTCATTTCTTGCGTATGTATACATCATATTTTCTATCACAAATTTTAAAAATCCCAACATAAATGCAATTGAACCAAAATATTTTTTTGCAAAAATGAAAGTACTAAATTTGTCAACACTCTTGAAAATGATTAAGTGATATTGCTTAATTTAATTAATGTTAATTAGTTTTTAATTCGTGCGGTGACGCGGTTTTCAGCTTTATAAATGTTGAGTAAAATCAGATGCCTTTTGTCTCCTTTTGCATGTGAGGCAGCTATAGATGGCAGGTCCACACAACTAACAATAATCCTTTAAAATATAATTATGGACCAATTGACTAACGAACACAACTCATCGACTTGCGTCAAAAAAAAAAAAAAAAACACAGTAATCGACTATAAGAAAATGTCATTCATGACCAATGGAGAGAAAGACCGTGATCCTTCTTACGGCAAAGATACAAAATTGGAGGGAAAATTCTTTACTGATTATGTATAGCCTATATCAAATTTTCATAGTAAAAAACAAATAAAAAATGAAAAATATGTATAATTTTCAAGTATTAGGGTTTTAAAATTTGCAATTTTTTTTCACTTTTGTTCTTTTTCACTATGGAAATTTGTCATAGATCACACAGAACCACTAACGAGTCAGATATGATGTTAACGGGACACATAGACAAGTAAAATGACGTTAGAAATGGAAGAAGTGACTAATGTGTCCCGTATTTATAAATTTGAGGGACTAAATATGTAATTTATTTTTTTAAGGAGTAAAAGTGAATCATCTAAGTTTTTTTGGGACCAATTTGATCCTTTACTCATTAATTAATAAAGGTCTAAAAAGTATAATTTCCTTTTATCTCTTCCATTACATGCTCTTCATGTGAAATATCATTTTATATTAGTACCTTTGATTGACAGTGGGAATATAATCAAAATCAAAATCATTTCATCCAACGCTAACTTGTTCCTTATCATCTATTTTGGATAAGCCTTTTAACAGAAAAGGCTTCCAAGTAGTTGTTGCTTCTGGAAAAAAGCTGCATGAAACAATTTTAACTTTTCAAAGAAAAATGCTGCATGTACGTAAGAACTTGTAATTTATGAAAAATGCTGGTTGTGTCTTCTTCATTCTGTTGCAGGAAGACAATGTAGAGCTAGCAGAGGATGTTAAATTAACTGTTATTACACTTTGAATCATGGAAATGAATAAAACGTTCTTCAAATCTAAAGCCATGGATCTATGCATTATAAGTTTATTGTTTTCTTTTCCTTAAAAAAAAACTCAAAACTCTTACGCGATAGTAAAAGAAATTGAGAGGAAAGAAGTAGAATAGATACAAGTATGAGAAAAGAGAGAATGAATAGAAAATGAGTAGATTTTTAAGTTGTTTGGATTAAAAGAAGTAGAAGAAAAGTAGAAAATAAATATTAAAATTTTTATGTAAAGACATATCTACCCCTAGTAAAATATTTGTACATCAAAAAAGTAGACCGATAAATTTGTCTTTTCAACGTTTTTGCTTTCTCTACGTTGCTCTCTCGACAATTGAGAGAAGATTTATTTTGGGTGCGAGTCCCACCAGAAATTTCTATCTTCTCTCACTGTTCACTCCAACCAAACGAAAGAACTCTATGTTTTCTGGCCCAGTTCTGTCGCGCGCAGTTCTTTCTTTCCAAAGTTCCTCGATCCAAACAATACGTTAATCTCGGATGCTTGCTCATTCAGATAAATTAAATTGAATCAATTGTGCGTAAAAGTACGAGTTTTTTTTTTTTTTTTGTACGAGTTAGAAACACACTGTTAAAGCCAAAGAATGAGGCAAGCAACGAAGTAAAGAGTAAATACAATTGATGTTTTAATTGGGTAAATTATATCAGTTTCCCTTATGGATATGTTTGGTTGTAAGAAGAAATAAAGAAGAAATAAAGAGGTAAGAAAGAGTAATAGAAGAGAGAAGGAGATGAGAAAAAAGTAAATTTAGTATATTGTTTGGTATAATAGAAAATGAGAAGAAATTGATGAAAGAGAAATGTATTTTTCTCACTCTCTTTGTTTGGTTGAAGAGTTAGAGAGAAGAGAGAAATATTATTTTTGAAAGGACATGAATACCCTTGTATTAAAAACCAATATATAACTTATTAATCTAATTAATTTAATTTATTAGTTTAATATAATTAAATTATTGCTTTTATTTAATTAAATTATTAATCTCTTGTAATTTAATTAATTGATTAATTTAATTTAATTTGTTTAGTTTAATATATTTTTTAATGCAATTGATTAATAATTTTATCGAATTAACTAAATTTTTATTTTAATTAATTAATTTAAGTTTTTAAAGCAAAGTCATGCTTAGGATTATATATTAGAATACTTTTTTTATTCATAACTAAAACATCAAAAGAGTGATGTAGTATTTGACGAAAAAAGTGATCCAGCATTCATAATAATATATTATTTTAACTAAGCCAAGGTCATGTACAACGATAAGGATAGGCAAATTTTGAAAGCCAAAATCGTCATTTCCCACTCTCTCACCCCGTTTCTGTGACATTTCTTCGGGTGAGTGAAGAGGAATCAAAAACCTATGGGACCTATCATATTTTTTGTTTATCTTCTCTACCTCTCTCCTTATCAAATAGGAGAGATTCCTTATCTCTTTCTAACTCTCTCTTCTATAACTCTCTCTCAGTTAATTCCGATGCACCAAACATAGCATTAAATGAAACTACACTCATCTACTCTCTAGGTTTAGTAGTTGGGGACTTGGGTTAATCCCTATTACAATTTTTTTAAGATCAGAGATATTCACTCTCATGAAACTCAATTTGCCAACTAAACCATACCTCCTAGATCCCTAGTTATCCATATTTTAAATATTAATTTTTAAGAAATACACACCTTTTCCTACAATTACTACAGATTAGTTTACACATAAAAAGTTAATTGTGTTATTTAAAATTAGAAAGATTGTATTAAACTATTATTAAATATATCAAGCAAGGTAAACATAATTTCCTTTCTCAATAAATGTACATCGTTTTTTTTTTTTTTTTGTAACATTAATACATGTACCTCCTTTCCCTTGTCAAATAGAAATAATCATTCTGTAGTGAAAATTTCAAGTTTATAATTCACAACCAATACTTGAATACAACAACATGGGCTAATTCTAGGGTGGTAGACTTCCTATGTCTACCCCACGGTGAACAACCCCAAATAATGAAGTTCCACAGATGCACCATCAACATTCAATCCCTCCCCTCTTCAACCAATCTAGCTGCATCTCTCACACTCTCCCCTCAATTGAAGGCTAGGCAAGAACCCGAGCTGGCGAAGACGAAGATGAATGTGGAAATGAACTCTGCCAGAGCGCGTTTAGAGAGGATTCATAAAGGAAAGATTTGTGAGTTTTTTAGAGGTTCGATCTGGGAGGAGCTGTCCGCGGCGGAGCTCGCGGTGGTGGCGGTTCTTCAGATGAACGGAGGAGGCGATGATATGACGGCGGCCGTCTAGACCAGCGTGATTCGCGGCTGGAACGACGGATGTCGTCGGAACCCACTCTGCATCTCTATTTTCTTTGGGTTGGTGTGGAGGAATGGAAGAAAAGGGTTTGATTAGGAAGGAGAAGGAGGTGTAGGATAATTTTAAGAAGCATCTTAAGGTTGCCTGCTTCTTTGTGGTTCAAGTATGCAGTTTAGAGGAGAATTGGAGGAGGGTCCGCGGAAGAGGAAGAGCCGCGGAGGGGCGGAGTATCGCACACAGTAATAGAGAATGAAATGAGAACAAACTGAATGTATGCAGTGTACCATAATAACTGTAGACCTTTTTAATTAAACGGTTCTAATAAGCTGCGCACCATGCCAGACATGGCAAGGTCTCGCATGCTAGAAGCCGCTTACAAAACAAGGCATAGCAATCGGGTTGATTCTACGGTGCACAAATGGTGTGGGTATACCCACCATGCACCACTTGTTTCAACCATTAGATTTGGTAGGGAGTATAGTAATTGTTAAGTCTTTAAAATATCTAATGTGTATTTCCCCAAGTTTTGATGAGAACTAAACATTGGTTAATGATTTAATTAACCTTCATATTGGTTGCTAACCTGTCTATCGAGTGTACAGATCAAATAAGAGAATCATCGGTCCAACAGTGTAGTGATAAAAGCTCACGTCCAACACATAAGTGATTGAAGCTCACGTCCAACACACAAGTGATTGAAACAAACGTCCAACACTGTAGTGATTGAAGCGCACTTCCAAAACGTAAGGGATAGAAACTTGCGTCCACTAAAGTGATGAAAGCCAGCGTCTACTAAAGTGATAGAGGCAGCGTCTACTAAAGGTATCAGAAGCGCTCGTCCATTAAGGTATCAGAATAGCTCGTCCATTAAGGTATCAGAAAGGCTCGTCCAATGACGTGGCATATGGAGCTCGTCCACTAGAGTAACAGAGACTCTCGTCCACTAAAGTAACAGAGGCTCTCGTCCACTAGAGTAACAAAAGTGCTCGTCCACTAAAGGTGACAGAAGCGCTCGTCCACTAGTCTTTGGACTTGTTGAGTCCTTAATATGGAGCTCGTCTACTAGCCCGAATGAAAAATCTTAACTGGCTAGATAGACGCGATTATTTTCAATATGGAAGCACTTATCTTATGAACGCGAATTCTATAAGGATTATCATAATCGTATTTCAAGAACCAGAAAGAGACTTGAAGTCTTCTCTCTTACTCAGTTTCACGATTATCAAGAAAAGTCAGAAGATTACTCTCTCAAGCAACCTTGGATAATCAGAACCAAAGACTAGTTAAAAGAATGCTTCCAACATGCTTTATTCCCTAGTACCTCTGGTCCTTACACGAAAAGGGAAGTGTACTCAGCAAAGTACAAAAAGCTCTCTGTTCAACTCTGATATGGCTGTATCTCGATGCATAAAGCCATGATCCTTCATGTTAGAGTACAACCAACGTTCCTATTGCATTAATGGCTGCCCAGAACGACTCTATTGCATTAATGACTGCTTAGAACGACTTTATTGCATTTAATGAAGTTCTGCTTGAAGCCAACATCTGAGGGAATGTCTGTAACGGATCCTAAATGCTTGAAGACCATAAATACAGAAGTCATTGGAGATGAAGAAGAAGAGAATACACATTGCATTAAAAAGCCATTACTCTGCGCATTAATTCTTTCATTCTTTCATTCTGTATTCTTCAATCATTTGAAGTTATTATGCAAACTTTCCTAAGCTTTACATTTAAACCACTCTGAGTGTTAGTGAAAGATCTGCTTGTGAGAAGTTGTATTTATTACAATCCCAATCTCTCAAACAAACCTGAGTGAGGCTGAAGAGGCTAGGTGTGCAAACAATACTTGTCTTGAGCCTGAAGAGGCCAGGTGTGCAAATAATACTTGTCTTTGAGCCTGAAGAGGCTAGGTGTGCAAATAATACTTGAGTCTGTAACCTGATCAGTTATAGTGGATAAATCTTGGTTCTTCCAAGGACTGGACGTAGCTCTTTGCTTTGAAGAGTGAACCAGGATAAATAACTATGTCAATCTCTCTTTCATAAAACTCTTTAATTGCTTTAGTTTTTCTTACGTCTATCAAGTGGTGTGTTTGCAAAAGTCACCCGTCCATCCTGTATTCTTCCACTCGTCCAAATATAGCTTTCTGTTTGCGAAAAGATTTCAACTTTGCTTAAATTCTGATAAACACAATTCAACCCCTCCTTCTCATGTTTATAGTTGTCTATTTCAGTTGGTATCAGAACTCAGCCTCTGGGTTGAGCATCTAACAGTGTAGAGGTAAAAGATCCTGGAGAATAGACATGACTGTTGGAGCTAGTTCAAGTGGAAGTCATCAGACTGAAGAAGCTTCCCTAACCAGACCTCCTTACTTCAATGGAGGAAACTACAACTATTGGAAAGATAGATTTCAATGGTTCATTCTATCTACAAACTCTGATCTTTGGGATGTCATTACAGATGGTCCATTCATTCCCAAGAATGATGATAACACTGACAAACCAAAAGCTCAGTGGACTGCTGTAGAAAAGACAAAATGGGAGCTGAACCACAAAGCTAAATATAACATCATTTGTGCTCTCAGTCCGTAGGAGTTTGAGAAGGTATGTGCCTGTGACTCTGCCAAAGAAATATGGGACACCTTAGCTGTCACACATGAAGGAACAACCAAGGTCAAAGTGTCAAAGATTGCCATACTTGTTAGAAAGTATGAACTATTCGTCATGGAGGAAGGAGAATCTGTTGCTCAAATGATAGGAAGATTTCAAATTATAATCAACAGTTTAAAATCTCTTGGCAAATTCTATACCAATGCTGAGAAGGTTGGAAAGATTCTGAGAAGTCTACCTAAACAGTGGAGACCTTTGGTCACCGCTATCTCTCAAGCCAAGGATCTGACTACCTTGACTATGGATGAACTTCTTGGAACACTCACTGGTCATGAGCAAGAACTCGGAGATGAAGCTGCACCAAAGAAGGGCAAGTCAATAGCTCTGAAAGCTGATCAAAAGTCAGCAAAAGTTTCCAAGGCTCTGAAGGCAGATGAGTCATCCAGTGATGCTGACCTATCAGAACTCGAGGATTCTGAGAGTGATGAAGAATTGTCTCTCCTTACCAGGAAGATAAAGCTTCTCCTACAGAAAAAGAAGTTCAAGAGGGATAGGCCTTTCAGAAGGTTCAACAAGGACAAGAACTTCAAAGAATCCACCTCAACAGACAAAAGTCCAATTGTTTGCTATGAGTGCAAGAAGCCCGGTCACTTCAAGGCTGAATGTCCTCAACTCAAGAAGGTCCCTTTTAAGAAATTCTTCAAGAAGAAGAAGAAAGGAATGATGGCTACTTGGGAGGATCTGGAGTCAACATCTTCTGATGAAGAAACAGAGGAAGAAGCCAATCTCTGTTTGATGACCAACACTGACTAAGACTCTGATGATGAGGTACATCCTGACTATGAGGAATTACTTGATGCCTATGAGGAGCTGATGGAGGAATCCAACTGCTTATCTAAAGCCTTCAAATCCCTCAAGAGAAAGTATGTAAAGCTCTCCAGTGAGCATAAACAGAAATCTCAAGAGTGCGAGAAGCTGGCTAAAGAGAACAGTGAGCTGAAGACTGAAAAGTCTAATGAAGCTAAGATCTCAAGTGAAACATCACAATCTGAAGAAGTTGAAAAACTTCAACAGAAAGTGGAAGAGCTCACTTCTGATCTTGCCAAATTTGTTAATGGTAGAGACAATCTGACTAAGCTACTTGGCAGTCAGAAGCACTCTCTTAACAAAGAAGGCATTGGATATGTCCATCAGACACATCATAAAGTATCAACTAAAGCTCCTAAAGTATCTGTTAAGTCAACTGTAACCAAATCAACACCTATTTGTAACTTCTGTGGAAAAATTGTGCATGTTATGTCTAAGTGTATCCATAAGAAGAGAAGGAAGTCTCTACAGACTCCTAGAACTAACAGAAAAGGACCCAGAAAAATATGGGTACCTAAAGATCAAATAATTTTTGTTGCAGATATCCTCAATAGGACAAAGAAAACACTACTGCTGGTACCTGGACAGTGGCTGCTCGCGTCATATGACAGGAGAAAGGTCTATTGGTCGCGCTGTCGCCACGCGCCAAATAGAACGAGCGTTTACAAAAATAATGTAGATAGGGAAGCGACAACTCGAGTATCGTCTCTCAAGGACTCTTAGGTTGCTATTATTAACAGAAAATTAGTTTTGGGGGTTTTGGAATGAATGCAAATAAAATAAAGAAAACAAACAAAAGCATAGCAATGAAAACAAGCAGTTTAAGAGATTAACAAATAAACTAAAGACGATCAACCTACTTTTCTTGGTTTCCCACTATCATTGGTTCATATAAATCCAAGCCCTAAGCAGATTCTAAACCCCTCCCGGTTGTAGCAACAAATAACAAACGAAATCGCTACTACGGATGTATGTTCCTATTCCCGAAATAACAAACGGGGTTAAGCCCTCATGAACTAAGCGAACATGAATGAACACACGCGAAATAACAAACGCGATTAAGTATAAGAACATAGCATCACCGAAATGAATCAACACAACACTATACATTCCTGAAATAACAAACAGAAATGTATAGCATGGCATTGAAAAGAGAAAAGCAAATGAAAACAGGAAATACACAACCTCAAGTGTGGTAATGGAAACCAATTGCAGTAGATTAATCTAGGAGACTAGCTCTCCATTACAAAAGAAAACAATAAACTAAGGAGAAAATAAAAGACTAACTACTGACTCCTATTTTGACTAAAACTAGCCAGTCACCAGCCTAAAGCTAGCCAACTCTTCAGTTCTGTCTAAAACTGACTTATATACAAGTTCTGGACTACGCGGACTCGCGAGGCGAGCACACATTCGCGAGGCGAATAATGCGAACAGTCTGCAACTTTTGATCTTCTCGCGAGGCGAGCATATCATTCGCGAGGCGAAACTCTTCAATTTCCAAACTGCCACAGCCGCGACCTTTAACATGCATAAACCGTGTTGACTTTTGGTCTTCAGGGTTGGATTACTCGCGACGCGAGTCAAGTCTTCGCGGGGTGAGACAGAATGGATGGCAAATTTCTGGAACAGTCACCTTTTGGTTCGCGAGGCGAATGCCTACTCGCGAGGCGAAAGACTCCAGAATTATTTTTTTTTATTAACCTGAAAACAGAAAATAGCATAAGTGCTTTATTTAACTCTAAATCAACTAAATTGACCTAAAAATACTTTATAGACTCAAAATACTGCTAAAGGACAATCAAGTCTAATTTGGGTGAAAATGATATAAAATTAGCACAAAGCCATGGTTTTTATTAGTTATAAAACCAGTCAACCAGAGGCTCATCAAAATACCCCAAACTTAAACTTTGCTTGTCCCCAAGCAAACTAAAACTCAAAAACTTAAAAAGACTCAAGACCTGGCAAGCTCATAGGATTCAATCAACTTCCGCACAAATTTCAAGCAATTTCAACAAAACAATTTTCTTCAATGTTTCCCCCCCCCCCCCCCCCCCTTCAACAAAGCAATCCCCACATTCATTTATTCTAAACAGTTGAGAATTTCATCATTCAAACAATCATTAATCTAAGCAGGGGATCTAAATTACACACAAAAGGGAGATCACCAAATTCAAACAACTGCCTTCCTCACAAGGGAAATTTGTGTTTCACTCAATCGCTCAGTTTGTGTCAGGTTATCAATAATTCACTCAATTTCACTTTTAAGAGCACTTCCCATAAATTTGATTTTCATCTCCAAATGATTCCCACAGAAAACATGCAAGCAACATCAAAAGGTCTTTTATGGGTTGTAATGGGGCCTGGCTAAGGGTAGGATATACAAAGGTACTAGGCTGAGGACCCTAGGAACTAAGAGAGCATGAACTTTTCAAAACATTAGAATTCCACTCAAGTTCCTTTTCTCATTCTTCTTTATGCCTTGGGTGGCTACAGCCTTTTATTTTCTAATACTTTTTTTTTTCTCTTAAAATTTTTACACTTTCTTTTTCTTTTTCTTTTTCTTTTTCTTTTTCTTTTTCTTTTTTTTTCAATCCCAAACAACACATTGCACCTGGTAGCCACCCCAAACTTAATTTCTTGCAACCAAATTTCTTACCAAGATTCCATACTCTCCTAATCCTAATACCGGGCTAACATGGTTTTCCAGATTTTAGCTTATAACATAAGGTTAACAAGAATTAACAGGCTAATTAGGCTCAATGGGGCTAACTAAGGAACATGCATTAGGAATTGTTATTTTAGGCTAAGTAGCTATTTACAAAGAAAATGCCTAAATCATTTGAAGCAAACACATAATCATGCAAACCAAAAAGAGATTCAAGCAAATTCGGGAAAGTGCAATCAAAAGTGATTTCTCACAGTCAAAAACATGTTGGAGGCTCAAAACCTCACCTGGACATTTATGCAAATTGTTTGACAGAGATTCTATCCCTAGTGTGTGCTTCCTATCACCCCAAACTTATCATAAATCATGACATCATAACAAAATCTCAAAGTTCAGTTTTCAATCATATGGGGATCATTTTTCAAAAAAATTTCAAATCCTAGGGGGAAAACAGTCAACACTATCATGCAATCAATCTATGCAAAATCA
This sequence comes from Sophora flavescens, assembly GCA_030762895.1. NCBI lineage: Eukaryota > Viridiplantae > Streptophyta > Magnoliopsida > Fabales > Fabaceae > Sophora > Sophora flavescens. The sequence continues at coordinate 64,944,863 of CM061069.1, forward strand.
ATAAAATCCAATAAACTTGCCAATACCCGACTCAACACACAAATACTCCTGAGCTTCTCAAATTATTCAGGAGCTTTATTGAAAACAAAGCAGAAATAAAGCAAGGAAAAGAAGATTAAACAGAGAGGGTTCAGGAAAACTCATTGAGGGGCGGTTCCACCAGGATCCCATTGCTTGTGATACAGTGGCCACGGGATGCTCAAATTGTGATATGATCCTCCCGGATCCCATGGCATACAGCATAAAGCCCACGTGATAGACAAGGGACGGAAGCTTGTTCCATGGTCCCCTAACTTGCAGCCTTTATATGGAAGTGGGTGCTTGACAGTCATGGTAACTCCGCCAAGTGCGGCGAACTTCTCACTTCCTCTTGGGTCAAAGATGACCGCTTTCTCAACAAAATCATCCCAATAAAATTGGGGTTCAACCTCTTGAAATGGCCACAGTGACAAATCCAAAGGCTGGAACTCCATCACCGGTGGATCCACAGTGGGAGGTGGCAAACAGTTAGCTGGGATTACTGGTGCTGCTTCAACTTCTGCAAGGTCTTCATCCACTGCACTACCGGATTCATTACTTGTTAAACCTGCAGAAATTTCAGGACACACCACAGAAAGGTTAGAGTTAGTACAGTCAATAGATATATTACAAGAAACTGAGGAGGGTGGCTGCTCAATGGAAGGTATATTTGGAACTTCGGCCGAACAGGCAGCTTCACTCTCACTATCACCCTGCAAAATAGAGTCAAGAAACTTAGCACAAACAGCACACGGGTTAGTGTCAGTACAGTCAGTACATGTAGTAAAAGAAACTGAATTAGTAAAGGTCTGATTGTCTGGACTTTCAGCAATTAGTTCATCCATCCCATTACTCTCAACACATGCATTTGATTTAATTGAATCATCTACTCCCAAAGGTTCTTCATCATCCTCAAGCACAATGAAGCAGATGTCCTCCTGATTCTCCTGATTCTCATTTTCTATGTTTCCTGAAAAGATTAAACCTGCATAACAGTCTATACACAAAGCAGTGCCAGAACAATAACAATCAGCACATGCATTAGAATCAGGGGATTCAACACACAGTTCATCAACAGAAACATTATCAAAATCATCATCAGAAGTATTTTCAGGAATAGCTATCTGTGAATCTGTATGTTCTTCAAGGGGCTGTGGAGTTAGCATTGCAGTCGAGTTGGCAACAATTTGATCAATTAGAATGGACAACTTCTGAGATTCAGCTTCTCCCCTCTGGTATTCAGCCTCCATCCTCTGTTGGAATTCAAGATTTTGTTGTGCCAACCGTTGATTGTTCTCTTCCATTTGTGCAGTTATCTGTTCGAACAGGTCCTCTAGTGAAGGTTCGGAAGGTGCAGAGGTGGTCACTTGGGTGGGGTGGTACGCATCAGTGGAGAGGTCAGGAACGCTGTACCTGATTGATGCTGCTCTGAAGGCAGGATAGTATCTAAACAGGAAGGCTTCCTTCAAATCAAACCAGGTTGAGATGGAATTCTCATCAAGACAATACAACCAATCCCTTGCAGCGCCTTCAAGTGAGAGCTGGAAAGCTTCCATCTTGATGTGGTCTTCTATTATTCCTTCAGGTCTTAGCATTATAGAACAAGCAATCTGGAATTCCCTCAGATGCTCCTGCGGATTCTCACCTGCAAGACCACTAAACAATGGCAACCAGTGCATTAAACCAGCAAAATCAGGATAATATATGCATGGTGGTTCATAATAAACATTAGGCACATAATTTCGCATATAATTATCCATGGGGTAGCACTAAAATTCACAACCAGACAAAGCAGACAAAACTAATTCAGCAAAGAGAATTTTTTTTTTCCTACTAATAACTACAACAAGAGTCCCCGGCAACGGCGCCAATTTTTGGTCGCGCTGTCGCCATGCACCAAAAAGAACGGGCGTTTACAAAAATAATGTAGATAGGGAAGCGACAACTCGAGTATCGTCTCTCAAGGAATCTTAGGTTGCTATTATTAACAGAAAATTAGTTTTGGGGGTTTTGGAATGAATGCAAATAAAATAAAGAAAACAGACAAAAGCAGAGCAATGAAAACAAGCAGTTTAAGAGATTAACAAATAAACTAAAGACGATCAACCTACTGTTCTCGGTTTCCCACTATCATTGGTTCATATAAATCCAAGCCCTAAGCAGATTCTAAACCCTTCCCGGTTGTAGCAACAAATAACAAACGAAATCGCTACTACGGATGTATGTTCCTATTCCCGAAATAACAAACGGGGTTAAGCCCTCATGAACTAAGCGAACATGAATGAACACACGCGAAATAACAAACGCGATTAAGTATAATAACATAGCATCACCGAAATGAATCAACACAACACTATACATTCCTGAAATAACAAACAGAAATGTATAGCATGGCATTGAAAAGAGAAAAGCAAATGAAAACATGAAATACACAACCTCAAGTGTGGTAATGGAAACCAATTGCAGTAGATTAATCTAGGAGACTAGCTCTCCATTACAAAAGAAAAAAATAAACTAAGGAGAAAATAAAAGACTAACTACTGACTCCTATTCTGACTAAAACTAGCCAGCCACCAGCCTAAAGCTAGCCAACTCTTCAGTTCTGTCTAAAACTGACTTATATACAAGTTCTGGACTACGCGGACTCGCGAGGCGAATAATGCGAACAGTCTGCAACTTTTGATCTTCTCGCGAGGCGAGCATATCATTCGCGAGGCGAAACTCTTCAATTTCCAAACTGCCACAGCCGCGACCTTTAACATGCATAAAACGTGCTGACTTTTGGTCTTCAGGGTTGGATTACTCGCGACGCGAGTCAAGTCTTCGCGGGGCGAGACAGAATGGATGGCAAATTTCTGGAACAGTCACCTTCTGGTTCGCGAGGCGAATGCCTACTCGCGAGGCGAAAGACTCCAGAATTATTTCTTTTTATTAACCTGAAAACAGAAAATAGCATAAGTGCTTTATTTAACTCTAAATCAACTAAATTGACCTAAAAATACTTTATAGACTCAAAATACTGCTTAAGCACAATCAAGTCTAATTTGGGTGAAAATGATATAAAATTAGCACAAAGCCATGGTTTTTATTAGTTATAAAACCAGTCAACCAGAGGCTCATCATCTATGTTCCTAGACCTCCAACTTAAGAAAGGAGGACACGTTGCCTTCAGAGAGAATCAGAAAGGGAAAGTTATAGGAATTGGTACTATTGGTGGTAAACCCCCTCTTCCCTCTATATCTAATGTTCTTGTGGTTAAAGGATTAAGACACAATCTGCTTAGCATAAGTCAATTATGTGATAGTGGTTTTGATGTTTCCTTTACCAAGGATGTATGCATAGTTAAAGACCGTTGTGGCAAAACCCTCTTTTCAGCTAAAAGGCAACAAAATCTTTATAAGATTGAACTGTCTGATCTCTCAGATCAAAGTATAACATGTCTGATGTCTAAAGAGGATGAGAGATGGTTATGGCATAAGAAACTAGGACATGCTAGTATGAAACTAATTTCTGAATTAAAAAGGAATAATCTCGTGAGAGGATTGCCTGATATTAGCTTTAAGAAAGATGTCTTGTGTGATGCATGTCAGAGAGGTAAACAGATAAAATCAAGTTTCAAATCTAAAAACCAAGTATCAACCTCTAGACCTTTTCAGTTGTTACACATGGATCTGTTTGGACTAGTTAGTGTTGCCAGCCTAGCTGGAAGAAAATATGGATTTGTCATAGTTGATGACTATTCTAGATACACATGGGTACTCTTCCTAACACACAAGGATGAGTCTTTTAAGGCTTTCTCAGTAATCTTCAAAAGAGTACAAAATGAGCAGGGTTTCTGTATTTCTACCCTTAGAAGTGATCATGGGGGAGAATTTGAAAATGAGCAGTTTAGACAGTTTTGTGAGGAGAATGGAATCTCTCACAATTTCTCTGCACCTAGAACTCCACAGCAAAATGGAGTAGTTGAGAGAAAGAACAGATCTCTGCAAGAGATGGCTAGATCTATGCTTAATGAAAATAATCTCCCTAAGTACTTCTGGGCAGAAGCTGTAAACACTGCTTGTTATGTACAAAACAGAATACTTATTAGGCCTTTTCTAAAAAGGACTCCTTATGAATTGTGGAAAGGAAAAAGCCCCAACATATTTTATTTTCATGTTTTTGGATGTGAATGTTTTATTATGAATACCAGAGATAATCTTGGAAAGTTTGATTCTAAGGTAGATAAATGTATTTTCGTAGGTTATTCTGAAAAGTCTAAGGCTTTTAGAGTTTACAATTCAAGAACTTGTATTATTGAAGAATCTGTTCATGTTAAATTCAATGATGGATTAAAGACTGATAAAGAACTATCAGATCTAGAAGATGATCTTGCAGGTCTTGATATAAACAAGCCAGAAAGTCAACAACCCGATCTAACCAAAACAGAACCTGTGTCTGAGGCTGAAAGACAAGTGGAACAAACGAGTCAGCAGACAAGTCAAGATCTTCATGATGATCTCAAAAGGGATTGGAAGTTCAACACTCATCATCCTAAGGATCTTATTATTGGAAATCCTTCTGAAGGAGTAAGAACTAGATCCACATTAAGAGAATCAAGCAATGTGGCTTTTATTTCAGATTTGGAGCCTAAACGCATTGAAGAAGCTCTTGAGGATGAAAGCCGGATTCTTGTAATGCAAGAAGAACTTAACCAGTTCACAAGAAATGATGTCTGGACTCTTGTCTCTAAGCCTAAAAACAAGTCGGTTATTGGAACAAGACGGGTCTTCAGAAACAAATTGGATGAAGATGGTAAAGTTGTCAGAAATAAGGCAAGGTTAGTAGCTCAAGGTTGTAGCCAACAAGAAGGTTTTGATTAGACTTAAACCTTTGCACCTGTAGCTAGAATATAAGCCATACGCATTTTAATGTCGTATGCTGCACAACACCAAATTACCCTGTTTCAAATGGATGTAAAAAGTGCTTTTCTAAATGGTATAATTGAAGAAGAAGTGTATGTTAAACAACCCCCTGGTTTTGAGGGTACTGATAAACCATGTCACGTTTTCAAACTTAAAAAGGCATTATATGGTTTGAAACAAGCACCTAGAGCATGGTATGATAGACTCAGTTCTTTTCTCATGCATAATGGTTTTACTAGAGGACAAGTAAACACTACTTTGTTCAAAAAATGCTCTAAAGAGAACTTTATTATAGTTCAAATATATGTTGATGATATTATTTTTGGAGCAACTAATGAAAAGCTGTGCAAGGAATTTTCAAATCTAATGCAAGCTGAATTTGAGATGAGCATGATAGGAGAATTGAAGTTCTTCCTTGGATTACAAATCAAGCAGACAAGCGATGGAATTTACATTCATCAACAAAAGTATATCATGGAGATACTCAAGAAATACAAAATGGAAAATGCAAAGCTCATGAAAACCCCTATGCAACCCAATGCAAAACTAAGCAAAGATGATGAAGGTGAAATGGTAGATCAAGCTGTCTACAGAGGTATGATTGGCTCTCTACTGTACTTAACTTTAAGCAGACCTGACATTCAATTTAGTGTCTGTATGTGTGTTAGATTCCAATCTGATCCTAGAGAATGTCATCTTAAGGCTGTTAAAAGAATATTTAGATATTTGCTTGGAACTACTAATCTTGGTTTGTTGTATTTAAGTTCATAAGAATACAGATTAGTGGGATATTGTGATGCTAATTTTGCTGGAGACAGAATAGAAAGAAAAAGCACCAGTGGAGGATGTCACTTCATTGGAGCAAGTTTAGTCTCATTGTCAAGCAAGAGGCAGACAACCATTGCCCCATCTGTTTCATCGACGCGGCAGAATACATCTCTGCTGCTAGTTGCTACTCTCAACTCTTATGGGTAAAATATCAACTTGAGGTTTACTCTATTTATGAACATAACATATCTGTATGGTGTGATAATTCTAGTGCTATATGCTTAACTAAAAATCCAATTCAACATTTTAAGTCTAAGCATATTGAAATCAAACATCATTTCATTATGGATTATGTTCAAAAAGGCATCTTTGATATTAAGTTTGTTAAAACTGAAAATCAATGGGCTGATATTTTCACTAAACCCCTCGCAGAAGAAATGTTTTTATTTATTAGAGATAATCTAAACATGCATTGCATTGCATTGTTGAATGGTATGTCTGAACGTTAAGTTATCTGTGCAAAGATGATGAAGGTAAAAAGGTAGATAAAACTGTCTACAGAGGTATGATTGGCTCTCTACTGTACTTAACTTCAAGCAGACCTGACATTCAATTTAGTGTCTGTATGTGTGCTAGATTCCAATCTGATCCTAGAGAATGTCATCTTAAGGCTGTTAAAAGAATATTTAGATATTTGCTTGGAACTACTAATCTTGGTTTGCTATATTTAAGATCAAAAGAATACAGATTATTAGGATATTGTGATGCTGATTTTGCTGGAGACAGAATATAAATAAAAAGCACTAGTGGAGTATGTCACTTCATTGGAGCATGTTTAGTCTCATGGTCAAACAAGAGGCAGACAACCATTGCCCTGTCTACTGCTGAAGCAGAATACATCTCTACTGCTAGTTGCTGCTCTAAACTCTTATGGGTAAAACATCAACTTGAGGATTACTCTATTTATGAACATAACATATCTGTATGTGTGATAATTCCAGTGATATATGCTTAACTAAAAATCCAATTCAGCATTCTAAGGCTAAGCATATTGAAATCAAACATCATTTCATTAGGGATTATGTTCAAAAAGGCATCTTTGATATTAAGTTTGTTAAAACTGAAAATCAATGGGCTGATATTTTCACTAATGATACAATAATTTAAGTGGAATATGTCTAATATGCTTGCTGCATTACTATGATTTTCTTAACATGTTATCTTGCCCTTAACATATCTCATAAATAAAACTTGATAACCCTTTTTGATGTTGACAAAAGGGGGAGAATAGGAGAAATTTAGATTTGTGATAGAAATATGTTATAGAAGAATAGGAGAATAAATATTATATGAATTGTTGATATATGCTATTTTCTTTGTTGATATTTTCTGAGGTTCATTAAATCATCTCAATGTTTGTCATCATCAAAAAGGGGAAGATTGTTAAGTCTCTAAAATGTCTGATGTGTATTTCCCTAAGTTTTGATGAGATCTAAACATTGGTTGATGATTTAATTAACCTTCATATTGGTTGCTAACCTGTCTATCGAGTGTACAGATTAAATAAGAGAATCATCCGTCCAACAGTGTAGTGATAAAAGCTCACGTCCAACACACAAGTGATTGAAACAAACGTCCAACAGTGTAGTGATAAAAGCTCACGTCCAACACACAAGTGATTGAAACAAAGGTCCAACACTGTAGTGATTGAAGCGCACTTCCAAAACGTAAGGGATAGAAACTTGCGTCCACTAAAGTGATGAAAGCCAGCGTTTACTATAGTGACAGAGGCGCTCGTCTACTAAAGGTATCAGAAGCGCTCGTCCATTAAGGTATCAGAATAGCTCGTCCATTAAGGTATCAGAAAGGCTCGTCCAATGACGTGGCATATGGAGCTCGTCCACTAGAGTAACAGAGACTCTCGTCCACTAGAGTAACAGAGACTCTCGTCCACTAGAGTAACAGAGGCTCTCGTCCACTAAAGTAACAGAGGCTCTCGTCCACTAGAGTAACAAAAGTGCTCGTCCACTAAAGGTGACAGAAGCACTCGTCCACTAGTCTTTTGGACTTGTTGAGTCCTTAATATGGAGCTCGTCTACTAACCCGAATGAAAAATCTTAACTGGCTAGATAGACGCGATTATTTTCAAGATGGAAGCACTTATCTTATGAACTCGAATTCTATAAGGATTATCAGAATCGTATTTCAAGAACCAGAAAGAGACTTGAAGTCTTCTCTCATACTCAGTTTCACGATTATCAAGAAAAGTCAGAAGATTACTCTCTCAAGCAACCTCCTCATATTATCCCTCCCTCAACTCACCCATTCTCTCTCTTCTCTCCCACTCCACCCTCCGCCCCACCACCTCTCTCTCCTCTTCACCCCTTCCTCCAACCCTCACCATTCTTCTTCTTTCAGCAATCAATCCTTTAGAATCCTTAAACCCTTTATGTTAATTGTTTTCTCTAAGTGATAGCAGAATTTCAATTTATGATTATCACAGGCATTGTTTGTTGGCCTTTGAATTTGGGTAGAACGCGGGTCACTAGGGAGACTAAGGCAACGACAGTTCCGGACGACGGTGTGGCTCGGGACTGCGGGGTTCGTGGATCTCGGCGGCGACTTGGTGACTGAGGTACGCGCGGTCCTGGTCTGGCGGCGGTGGGCGTTGTGCGATGGGATTGGACCTGTAGTTGCTCTGGCCGTGGCGGTTCTGCCCTCAGATGGTGGTGTGCCTCGCGAGGCTCGGCGACGGAGTGGTTGCTGGGGCGCGCACGGACTGGTCTTTCCGGTGGCCGCGACTATGTGGGAAGGGACGCTTGGGGAAGTGGTTCTTCACGGCGGAGGTCCGTGGGGGCTGCACAAGACGGCTCGCGCAGTGGTGGCGCGGCAGAACAATCTTCTCTTTTTTAGTCCTAGGACTCTCTCCTCTGTGTAATTTTTTTTTTCTTGAGAAATTTTCTTTCCTCTGTGTGTTGTCTCAGTTTCAAAGGACTATAGTGTAAATGATGAATCTGGTGGTGGTGAGGGTTGGAGGAAGGGGTGAAGAGGAGAGAGAGGTGGTGGGGCTGAGGGTGGAGAGGGAGAAATGAGAGATAATGGGTGAGTTGAGGGAGGGATAATATGGGGAGGGTGCACCATATTACAATACTCCACACCAAATCTGATGGTTGAAACAAGTGGTGCATGGTAGGTATACCCACACCACTTGTGCACCATAGAATCAGCCTACCTATCGATGTTTTTAGGTTCAAACATAGCCCCTACTGGTCTACTACATCAGTGAGACCCTTTTTTCTTTTTTTTTTGGTTACAATGTTATAGGTGCTAAGTATCCACTAACTTCACTGATGACACTAATCTTTGCTGGGAAATCTGGTTGTCCACCTTTAATAGAATCTTCCCTCCCAACCACGTTTTTTTCCATCTACAAAGATCGAACCGGAGACATTGGTTAAAGGATCTGAGCGTAGTTCCACTCAAACCAACGTAATGTGATGGCAACTAGAATGTTTGCAATCAACCTTAGAGAGAGAGAATGAAGTCTTGCCACCTAGTCCCAAATAAATTAATACATGTTTGTTTTTATTTTTTTTTAGCACAAATGGAAAAAATTGGCGTTGCAAGGCACTTTTCTTCAAAGCTCCAAATCTGCCAACGCTAGTTGAAACAGCAGCTGGAGTTGAGAAAAAATTAGAAACAAACAAATCGTTATTTGTTTGGGATATTTAAATTCATAAAAGCAATAGCCATCAAGATTATAAAAGTAAATCCTCCGGATGACAAAACTACCATTCTCTGAAACCAGCCTATCTTAATTTATTTCTTTTTTATGTGAACTTTGTCATCTTAAAAACTATGAATATTAATGTGTATTGATACAACTAAAAGGAACTTAAATCTCTTAAGCATATGGTCCCGTATTCAATCATCAAATTCATGTGTATGCAAATGCACACTATCGGGAAATATCTCCACTTGAAAACTTGGTAGTATCTTGAGAGATCAATCTATCACCTATCGGGTGAATGGATATTGTAAGAAACAAAAAAAGGAAAAAAAAAACCGTGAATAAGCAAACCACTTGACTAACACGGTTACTTGAATTTACTCAATCATGTGAGGCAGAGGGAGGGGAGGGGAGGGAAGGGGGCGGGGATATCACTAAGCAGACAAAATGTTATCATGTATAGATGATCACAATGGAACGTACGGTCAGTTTTCAATTATGCAAAGCCCTAAACAAGAATCTATTAAAAAAAATAAATGGAACTCAATAACAATGCAATGCATTATGGCATCAGGATGTACGACGTAACATGCTTCAAGCTTCCACTCCATTCTTCTCTACAAAATTAATGATAATTCAGTGAGAATCTGATATAGAATTGACTCAATTAGGTCTTCTCATCTTCACATTAAGTGGAACTTCCTTGTAGGATTGAACCTTCACAACTGTTCGACGCAATGGCCGCCCAACAGACGATCTTCTAATCTCCCGAGGATCAAACTTACATGCAATGTTTTCTTTGTTTTCTTTTCCGGAAGTTACACTTGATGTTGTTGGACCACTTTTTTCGGACATATCACATAAATGGGAGACAGCAAATTTTGCATCATCTATCTCAAAGAAGTCTTCAGTTGGTTCTGGGTTCTCTGGCTTGAACCTGGCAGATTGCCTTCTCAAACTATGCCTGTAAATAATTCTCGAAGACACATACGCTTAATTCTCTAAATTACTCACAATTTCCAAATACAGCCATTCAAACCCAGTCAGAAAGTGGAAGTATAAACAACCATACCTATTCTTTTCTATATTCTTTGTAGCACAAATACTTTCGCTGTTAGTAGGTCTTGAAGCTGCATGCAAACAATACACATAAAGGATTGATAACATGAGAAAATAACAAAAAGAGACAAGTAACGTACAATTACATTCAGTATCTTCTCTGGCTTCTTCATGAACTATGGATACTAATGATGTTTGTTCACTTTCTTTTGCCAAATTTTCTTGTAGATGTGAGACATCATATTTGATTTCATCTACCTCAAAGAATTCTTCAGTTGGACTTGATTTTTCAACTTTAGATTGCCTTCTCAAAGAATACCTGTGTTCATATTCAAGGGAACATATAAGCTTCCTTGCTCCTAAGTAGCCCAAAGTCCAACAGAGTTCAGACATTATTCCAGTATAGCCAGTAAACTAAAATTCATACCTCTGCCTGTCAACCGTTCCTGTGGATTTGACTTGTTTAACAACAGCAGGTGTAGAAGCTGCATGAGATTAAGATTTATTTAAAGGATATCTACACTAAGTTATATATACACATAAAGTCGGTCCGGTAAACTAATTACATTGAGATTTGGACACTCTCTTCCTTTTTGCACGGCAAAGATTATCCCCCTTGTCATCTTGAAACGTTTGATTGGGCTCCTTACTCTGAGATGCTCCCACCTAACAGCAGTTAAGAAAAAGGGAAATAGTTGCAGTGAGCTAGGAGTAAAAACAAACCAGTAGAAGAAACCAATAAGGAAAAAAAATTAAAAAGTACCTCATTTGCATCAATTTCATGCTTCAAATTTTCCGTGTACTGTTTTGCCTAGCAAAAGAAAAACGTGACAGTCAAAAATATAATTAAGCCATTCGTACTTGTTCATTGTAATCCATCAACCTAAAGATGCATTAAACTTACCGTCAATTCTATTTTCATAGCTTTGAGTATGCCATTCTTGCTTCCTAGTTCATGTTGAAGTTCCCTCATCTGGATTGGGCAACAGATTAAATGTCATTCAACACAAATAAAAGAATAAATGAAAGCAGAAGCTATCATATGCACCAAAGTTTCCTAATTCAAGACTTACTCTCTGTCGACTTGCATTAAGCTCCTGCATTGCATAGATAGATTAAAGCAATAAGCATCGGCCATTGTAGAATTGAATTTCAAAACTAAAAAAAAATATTTTATTTAGCATATCAACAAGAGTAAAAAAATTGACTGTTAAAACATTTCATCAGTACCGCAAGCATCTGACTATTTGTAAGGGCAAGTTCCGAATTTTGCTTCCGCAGTTTCTGAAAATTGGTTTGAGACTTTTGCAGCTCTGCTTTACATGATTCTATAATCGCGCTGTCAATAAAAGTTGAACAAACCCCATTACATGAAAACTAATACCAGCATAATCACATTGAGCTTAGCTAAGCACAGATAGAAGATAGAAAAGTAGACCAAATTTACATAAAGGATTACTTTCTGTTAGCTAGAAGCTTCATCAACATTGCATTTTCCTGCAAAACAGTCCATCAGTAAAGCGTTAAAACAATGTGAGAATAAGAGGAAATCATTAGATGCCAAAACACACACGCACATGCACACGCACACATATATAACTGATCATATACCTTGAGAAGCTGATCGGTAGAGATGTCGGCTGCAACAAGGGATGCAGACTGCTGCTTTGCTTGTTGATTTAATGGTGATTTTAGGCACTGCTGCTGCTGTTGCTGCTTCAGGTTGGTTATGTCAGTTAGCATTTTCTTCTGGGAACCTCCCACTCCCACTCCCACTCCCACTCCCACAGAATCTCCCTTCACTGCTTTTCCTCTCTTCGCTTTTTCACCTGCAACTGCAACCCATTTCAGATTATGAGACCAGACCTAAAAAAATCCTAGATTTGCACCTAGAATTGGAGCTTCAGTTGAACGAATCTAATACCTTTATAATCAGTATTAGCAAACCCTAATTGAAGTCAACGTTTCTTTGTAGAACACAAGAATAAACATGGAAAGTGGGAAATGGGGTTAAAAATTGAGAAATGATTGAAAATGAAATGTAGCGAGAATTGAATTATGCACGAAAAGGGGGCATGAGAAAACCCTAACCCTAGGACATAGCGACAGAAACGAATCACAGAAAAAAAAAGAAAGAAGGGGAAGAAAAGAACGTTGATACCATCGCGAGCCTCTGAAACTGAGTCGAGGAAGATGCTGCCACCTTCCATGCTTCTCTTCTCTCTCTCTTTGAATCCAATCGAAGAAGGGAGGGAAACTCAAAAACGGGATCGTAGGAATAAGAAAGAACCAAACGGCTTTCCGAGCCTAATTCCGAACCTCTTTTGAACCCTTATCTCAGCTCCGTTTCATTTTTTTCCTTAAAATTTTTCCCCTTTAAATGATTATTTTTTCAAGGATTATGGTTTTTCTTCTATCACGAAAGTAGATGAGTAAGTGATTTGTTCAAAAAAAAAAAAAAAGCAAAATAATAATAATAGTAAATATATTAATTAAATAATAATTGTTCGATTAGAATTGTATGTGTTCAAAAATCTTGAACCAGGTTAACCAAAAAAAAAAACACTTCGAACCCGAGACCTAAACCCATGATGTTCATATTCAACAATTTAAGATCATTCCAAATCGATGAACTGATCCAAACTGCCAAAATTGGTTTGATTTGATTCAAATCTACCAGCTCACAGAGTAGATCGAATCCTCTTATTGTCATGGTTTCAAATACTAATATATTAAATTCTTAAAATTAGAAATGATATTTATAATTTAAGAAACTAAAATAATAGCTTATTCATAATTATATACTTCATCATTTTATCTTTTTTTATTCCAACAAGTCTCACACAAGGAGCCTTACAAAGAAGGGGCCGGGATAAGAAAGGTATCATATCCCCTATTAACATATCTCATTTTACAAATTAGTACTAAGTGATTGTTTCTTTATATTTCAAATGAAAATATTATGATCGATTTTTTTAACCTGTGCAACTTTGCACATGTTAAAAAATCAAAAATAGAAATATTGGGTTGAAAGTTGTGTATTCAATTTTTTGAAAACTTGAAATTTACTCTTTCCAATACAATATTTTTATTTTATGATTTGTTAACATATGCAAATTTGCACATGTTAGAAAAAAAAAACATATTACTACACATTCTCATGAAGTCTACCGACATCGACTATCCTTACAATAAGGTAAACTCTCTTTGCCCTAAATTGAAACAACTTTGACAATTAACTTTCAAGGTTTGAAATTTTATTGCATCAGTTAAAAAAAAAAAACTAAATCTTAGAGATTTAGCAGCAGGTGAAAGTATTTTGTGAATGATTCATGTCTCCCACCCAAAAACAAAACGCCCCAGAACTTTATTGAAGAGTTGAGATAAATTGACATTGCGATTGATAACATTGGTTATTAATCACGTGTTTCTTTTAAATGATTTTCAATTCTACAAGAATTTAATTAGAATATATTGTACTAACTGAAAATCATGATTAATCACGATTTTCAGGTCATTAATCACAATTTAATTAGAATATATTTTAAATGGTGTTCAAAACCTGAAAATGTGATTAATAACATTTAAAATCATGGTTAATGATATTTAATGGATAATTATTGAATTATGACACATTATTATATTCATTAGTCAAACTCAATACTACATCAATCATGGTGATGATCAAATAATATTTCTCTTGACCCAATATCCCTACCAAATTGATGAGTGCCGGGGATACATGACACTTACGCTCAAATGTTTGGTAGCACTTCCTTTGATTAGTCTCACCCTTGTGTTTCTGACTTCGGTAGTTTAATTTCCTCTATTTTGGGCTCTCGTCCTATAAAACTACAAAGTACCCGAAGAAAAAGTCACCTATATTGAAACGCACATTTCTCTTTAATTTGTTAAGTCAAATTTTAACATACTTACTGTTAGGAAGTACTCTTTCCAAGCATTAACTTGTTGAAATCAATTTAGATTTAAATTTATGTGACAATCTTGCTTCCAAATCTACAATGAGTCCCCAGTCTTATCCACAACTAGTCCAGTCAAAGCCAGTTAGCAAAAACCAGACAAGCCATCTACGCTTTTGTTAGTTGAAGACAGTGAATGCGCCCTCATCAATTAAGATGGGTACACTAGTGGCTGGATTGTATCCTCCTGGGACAGTGAAGACTGTAGTGAACATGATGCTAAGGATGAGAGAACACACAACTGCGAAAGAACTTGCCGAGTCTTTTACCCATTTCTCACCGGCTTTCAGCAGCTCCTTATGAGTTTTGGTAAATAGTTCACGAGGCTTTTTCCCATCTTTATTTATGGTTTCCCTGTACTCGGCAAGCATAATGCTCTTGACGGCCATAAACCACTTAAGTTCTCTTTCCATTTATAGAGCCCCATGGGATATGTCACCAAGGACAAAAGAAGGCCCTAATTTTGCGGCAAGGTGCAACATGTTATTGCCAAACACGTCTTCATGGGATAGAATAAACTCTTTCGGCTCCTTTATTCTCACATGCAATTCTAAATAGTCAAGAAAAGGTGTTCCAACTCATACCCGAGGTAAAGGGGCTGAAAGAGTTTATTCTATCTCATGAAGACGTGTTTGACAATAACATGTTGCACCTTGCCGCAGAATTAGGGCCTTCTTTTGTCCTTGGTGACATATCCCACGAGGCTCTACAAATGGAAAGAGAACTTCAGTGGTTTAAGACGGTCGAGAGCATTATGCCTGGCAAGTACAGGGAAGCCATAAATAAAGATGGGAAAAAAGTCTCGTAAACTATTTACCAAAACCCATAAGGAGCTGGTGCGAAATGGGTAAAAGACTCAACAAGTTCTTTCACAGTTGTGGGTTCTCTCATCCTTAGCATCATGTTCACTACAGTCTTCACTATCCCAAGAGGATACAATCAAGCCATTGGCATACCCATCTTAGTTGATGAGGGCGCATTCATTGTCTTCATTATAACAGCTCAAGTCTCTCTTATACATCTTTTACTTCACTCGTGATTTGTCTTAGGATCCTTACATCACGTTATGTTGAGGAAGACTTTTGCCAAAAAGAGCTCAAAAAGTTACATTATTGTTATTGGACCACGATCTCTATTACTCCGCCCGCATTGGTCCACGCTTCAGATTTCCAGTCCTGAGCGTGAGGGGGTGTGTTGAGAGTACCACATCAACTAGAGATATGGCCCAAGTACTGCTTATAAAGCTTAAGCAATCCCCACCTTACAAGCCAGTTTTGTAGGATTGCTTAAGCCTTATAAGCACTACTTAGGTTATATCTCTAGTCGATGTGGGATGCTCAACAGATGTCTCGATGTCCCCTACCAATTAAAAGCTGTGAATGTGCATAAGTGTTAATGAGTTGTGATTTTATTTTATAAAGTGATAAACTGTCATTGGTGGGGGACAAAGAATGTGACAGGCTGACAGCAAATAGCAGATGTCCTTCGAACAAGAACATCTATACCAAACAATAGAGTGGAGAATGCAAAACAAACTCTTCAGTCACAAAAGCCCGAGCCCTACGATGTCTCTCCACCTATTCTGTCAAAACTTCAACTAGGCGCTGCTTCACCTCCCCAGTTAGCATGCGTCCAGCTCCATATTCCTATGAGAGAACAATACAACAGGTCAGAGAAGGAACTAACCAAGTCTTATTGTGCTTCTTGTAAAAACAATTTAGGATATCCAGACTTCAAATTGAAAATTAAAAAGGATAAAAATCTGACCTTCATGTGCTCAAGTTCAAAGTCATCTTCCAGGAAAAAGGGAAGGTATTTGATTGGTATATCTACATGAGTAATGTTGAAAGATTTCAATATTCTTACGCTACAAGGAGTGATAACTAAAGAGCATCAACGAAAGACTAAGAAATTTATTGGGAGAAAAAAGGGAATAAACTAAGTTTGAAGAATTCGGTATGAGTAATTACCTGAATATGGCTTTATTTTTCGGGGTTATATATGGTCTATATAGGTAATTGGCTTAATAAGAATTAAGAATGAATGAAGAAGGATTAAACGACTACAATTGGGGCCAGGCAACAACTCTAGTAAGCATAATCCTCAGCATATGCTTTCAAATGAAAATAACACATCAAATGATATATGTTTAGATGTGAACTTACTAACACAATATTCATCAAAGTAAATCTATAAGAAGAAACTAGTTACCTCAAGATTTGCCCCTAATTGCCTATGTTTCTCGATAGAATCTTACCCACCAGAGAACGCATGCTTGTTTACCTGCAGAGAGCCACACATATCAGAGTTTGTCATAAAACTCTGCCAAATGGAAGAGATAAAAATGAAGGGTGATATATGCTGCTCGGAGGGGCAGAGCGAGAACTGCAGTTGAGTGAAGGAGGCAAGATATTATGTTCTCGTATTAAAAGTAACATAGAATTAGATTTACTAGAGAGAAATCTAATTATTGGTAATAAGTCATCATGAATACTTTCAAGACATAATGAAGGGCATTCTTTTATATCTTCCACACAAAATACACTAGTGTCAATTAGTACATCACCCCAGATTCCTTGACAAGGTAAGGATATTGTTGAGAGTCCCACATCGACTAGAGATATGGTCTAAGTAATGCTTCTAAGGCTTGAGCAATCCTCACCTTACAAGCCGGTTTTTTGGGTTGAGTTAGGCCTAAAGTCCAAATTCTTAGATGGTATCAGAGCTATCCTAGATCCATTAATGAGCCACCCATCATGTTATCCACGCACCAAGCCCAACAGTGCTAGATGTGAGGGGGTGTATTGGGAAAAACCTCCCACATTGACTAGAGATAGTATCTAATAAGAGCTTATAAGTAATGGGCAATCCTCATCCTATAAGCTAGCTTTTGGGATTGAGTTGGGCCCAAACCCAAATTCTAAAATAATTGGAAGAAGCCCAAGTCCCACATTGACTAGAGATAGTATCTAATAAGAACTTATAAGTAACGAGCAATCATCATCCTATAAGCTAGCTTTTGGGGTTGAGTTAGGCCCAAACCAAAATTCTAAGATGGTATCAGAGCCTATCATAGATCTGTTATTGGGTCAAGATCTCTGTTATTCCACCCGCAATTATCCACGCTCCAGATGTCCAATCCTGAGCGTGAGGAGGTGTGTTGAGATCCCTGTTTTCCCACCCGTATCAGTCCACGCTTCAGATGTCCAGTCGTGAGCGTGAGGGGGTGTGTTGAGAGTCCCACATTGACTAGAGATATGGCCTGAGTGATGCTTATAAGGCTTGGCCAATCCTCACTTTACAAGCCGGTTTTGTTGGGTTGAGTTAGGCCTAAAGTCAAATTTTAAGAGATATTTTACAGCTAATTGTTGTCACACACAGAGTAATTGTATATAATCAAATATAATCAACCCAAACACAATAACAACACTAAGTTGTAAAAATGAGTAATTTCAAAAATAAACCTTATTTTTTATATCTTTTGCAGAATCAGTCACATATATCGCGGAATTGGGATCATTGGCAGACATTTTTCCATTCTCTCCCTCAGTGTTGTTAAATATCGGTGTATCGGCCGAGATCTCGAGATCTCGTCTCGGAAATTTGAAGACCCGATACGAATTCCGAAATGATATGCTAATTCTGGTTTTGGGCGAGATTTCGGCCGATTCCCTGCAAATCGATATATCGGCAATACGGCAAATATCGGAAGTTAGGGAATTTTGGATTTTTTTCATTTTTTTTTTAAAGAAATGAAGGGTCACTGGGTCAGCATAACCGCAATAAGCCTGCGACTCTCTGCCTCCTTGATACACGCAACAAGCCTGCGCCTCTGCCTCCTCGATATACACTAGCAGCTGCTCATTCTTTCAAGTTTCAAGCCTTCGACCCTCTGCCTCCTCACAATACACTAGCAGCTCTGCTCCTCTGCCTCTTCAGTTTTCACGTTCACAGGTTCACTCTCAGGTAACTTCTTCTCCCCTGTTTTCTCCTTTCTCCTCCTTGCTCTCTTCTTTCCCCTCCTTTATATTCTTCTGTTTTCACTTTTCTTCTCTGTTTTTTATATTCAACTTCTTCCTCTCCCATTCTCTCTCTGTTTTTTCGTTTTCTTTCCCTCTCCCATTCTCCCTTTCTCTTCCTCTGTTTTTTTTCGTTTTCTTTTCTCTCACATTCTCCCTTCACTTCCTCTTTATGTTTTGTTTCTTACATATCCCTTCTCTTCCCCTGTTTGTAGTATGGCAAGTGAAGATTCATCCAATCCTTCAATAGTATCTAGGACTGACCCTGGATGGAAGTACCGTCATCAATCACAAGAGAATGGTACTCGTAGTTGTGTGCAAATTTTGTGGGAAGGCTATGTGGGGTGGAATTACTAGAATGAAAGAGCACTTGACTGGAAAGAAGGGTAATTGCAAAGCTTGTACTAAATGCCCAAAAGAGGTCAGAGAAGAGTTGATTCAGTATGCCAAAAATAAAAAGAAAAAAGATAGTCAAGCATTTCAAAGGATGCGCAATGATCTTCTTGATGACTATGGGATAGTGATGAAGACCGTGCTCTTGATGAAGGGGCTAGAGAAATTGCAACTAGGCTTGCTGACACTAGTGGACAGAATATTGTTTTAAAGGGGCCTATGGATCTCTATTATGGAAGACCCAAAACAGCAATTGAGGACAAGAAGAAAGGGAAACCAAGGCAAACAAGCATAAGGGAGAAATGTGTAAAGGAGGCTACTGCAGACGTTCATCAATATATAGCTCGATTTTGGTACCAAGCTGGCTTGTCTTTCAACATGGTTAAGTTGGAAAGCTTTCATGAAATGCTTACAGCTGTTGGAAGCTTTGGAAAAAATTTGAGTCCTCCATCTTACCATGAAATAAGAGTTCCACTCCTTAGCAAGGAGTTGGCTTACACCGAAGATTTGTTAAAAAAACAAAGGGAGCAATGGGGGAGATTTGGATGCTCCATTATGTCTGATGCCTGGACGGATAGAAAACAAAGATCCTTAATCAACTTCTTGGTGAACTGTCCATTGGGGACGATGTTCATTAAATCTATTGATGCGTCTGACATCGTGAAGACCAGAGAGAAAATATTTGAGTTGCTTGACTCCATTGTGGAAGAGATTGGAGAAGAAAAGGTTGTTCAACTTATAACGGACAATGGAAGCAATTATGTTCTTGCTGGAAAGTTACTAGAAGAAAAGAGGCCACATTTGTTTTGGACTCCTTGTGCAGCCTTTCGCATAGATTTGATGTTGGAGGACATTGGGAAGCTCCCTTCTATAAAGAAGACAATTCAAAGGGCAATATTTCTCGTTGGATTCATCTACAACCATTCAAGCATCTTGAGCCTATTGAGGTACTTTACCAACAAAAGAGAATTAGTGAGGCATACAGTAACTCGATTTGCCACATCTTTCCTCACATTGGAAAGGATTCATAAAGAGAAAGGGAATCTGAGAAAAATGTTTGTATCAGATGATTGGACAAATAACAAATTGTCCAAGGAGGCCAAAGGGAGGGAAGCTACAAAAATTGTCCTCATGCCATCTTTTTGGAGTAATATACTGTATACACTGAAGGTGATGGCTCCTCTTGTACGTGTGCTTCGCCTTGTTGATAGTGAGAAAAAAACCAGCCATGGGTTATATTTATGAGGCAATGGAGAAGGCTAAAGAAGCTATTACGAAGTCTTTTGAGGAGAATGAAAGCAAGTTTAAGGTGGTTTTTGAAATTATTGATAAAAGATGGACTAGCCAACTTCATCGCCCATTACATGCAGCTGGCCACTTTCTAAACCCAGAATTCTTTTATGACAATCCCTCAATGGAATTTTATTTTGAGGTGACAAATGGGTTGTATGCATGCATTCAAAAGTTGGTGCCTATCCCAGAAGTTAGACAAAAGATTATTGATGAGCTACCAATATATAAAGGCGCTGCTGGGATGTTTGCAAATCCATTTGCAATTTCATCAAGGAAAACAATTGCAACAGGTGAGAATGCAGTTCTCAAGTCTCAACTTCTAAATTTTAAATTTTAAGATTTGTACATATGCTTAGCATGACATTTCTTTGGATTTGTAGCTCAATGGTGGCGAAATTATGGACAATCAACTCCAAATCTACAACTATTGGCTGTAAAGATCTTGAGCTTGACATGTAGTGCGTCGGGATGTGAACGCAACTGGAGCGTCTTTGAGCAAGTAAATTAAACAATTCCGTTAATATTTATTAGTTAATACTTAATACTATTCTAGTTTCTATAAATAGTTATAAAACTTGTATAGTTATTTATATAATTTTATTGTTGCAGATTCATTCTAAAAAAAGGAATAGGCTTGAGCATAAAAGACTACACAACTTAGTGTATGTCAAATATAATCAAGCATTGGTCAGGAGATACAATATTAAGGATGAAATTGACCCAATTTCACTTAATGATATTGATGAGTGTAATGAGTGACTGGTTGGGAAGATGGATGGTGATGAAGATGATGCTGGGAATGAAAGGGTCTTTGGGGATGAAGATGAAGATGATGCTCTTAATTGGGAAGCTGTTTATAGGGCTTCAGGAGTTGGAGAGCCTAGGGTATATACTAGGCAAAGAACTAAAAAGAGAAAGGAATCCCCTAGTGTTGCAGGTGCTGCATCTAAAACAAAGAAGGGTTTGGCTAGTGGTTCTTCATCCAGAAAGGGAAAAGAGATAATGGTTGAAGTGGAAGATGAAGAACTAGAAGAAGAAGAAGAATTAGAAGACATTGATTTTGAGGATTCAGAAGTAGAAGAAGTTGAAGGATATGCCTCACTATCCGACAATGAGAATGATGATTATATTGAGCAAGGGGCAGAGGAATGAAAGAATCTTGTCTTTTATGTTTAATCTTTTTTATTGTTTTTACATTTTAGTATTCCCTAGTCAATGACTCAATATTATCACTTTATCAGTATTTACTATTTTGTTTTGACTTTTTAAGTATTAAACTTTTGAATTTTGATGCACATTGCTGTCTTGAAATGCATACTGCAATGTTATGCAGCTCATTTTTATTTGTTGTATAGTGTATACAGCATATATTTTTATATATAATTTGTTTATTTCAACCGATATTTGACTTCCGATATTTGTCCGATACGATATCCGATTTTTTACATATCGGATTTTGGGCTTTCCGATATTTTCCGATAAACGATATTAACAACACTGCTCTCCCTGCAAGTATTCAAATTTCAATAAGTTGTGTCCACATTGGGCAATGAATAAACAATAAGCAGAAAAAATCAGCTACATAGGAAGAGACCTTCAGTAAAATTTCAAATCCTACATATAATATTCAAATTTTCCAGAGCACAAGAGTCATGAAATTCAGTTTGTTCTAGAGAATGCAGAGCTCCATGTTTGTGAAATTCCCCTACTGAGATTTAACCAATGATTGTAAACATCTGTTACAATCTTGGTACATTCATTAACTCAAATATTTACAACATACACTACTCTAAAAAGGAGTGGTTATGATAAGAAAATAAATTCGTTTCAGGGAACAAGTTTAAGAATTCTAGCAGTCATAAACACATGTACACAGAGACAGCAAAAACAAATATGCAGAACAGCTGGAATTGAACATATATACATAAACATGTACAAAATTAGCAGTCATGATCAATTCAGTAAGGCAGAGCAGTGCTTTGAAATAACACCAGAATACCTGCAATGCAGGGAAAAATGATGATTCAATCAAGGCAAGCTTGTGATGTCCTATCCGAGGAGCAACATCTCGCGTCATTCTAAAATAAGGATCCTGAACATTTTATAAAAAAAAAACCTGTTATAGAAAGGGTAATTTGGAAATGTGCATGCATCCTGGACTCTGTTTAATATCAAGAACAAGAACATGATGTTCAAATAGAAGCTATACATACAAAATGACAAATATATTAGATCACGTCACAAAGAACCATTATTCAAAAGGCATTGAAGATGTATTTCAGATAGCTGTAATACAAATGCAAAGGCATAGGGAAGCACTAGGAAGCCTCATCCTATCCCTTAATAATGTCTTCTCTAGTCCAATGCAGAAAAGGAGAGAGGCCGGAACAAATGAATAAAGCTAAACTGGTAATTTCAATAACGATTGTAATTTTTAGCAGCCTCGGTATGATTTTTAATACCCCACTCACACAAGAACCTTTAGGGCTTGAAGCATGGATAATGCACAAATCTTTTTGGGGTGGCAAGGATGAAACTTGATCATTTGGTCATGGAGATTTTGATACCATGTCAAGGATTAAAGGACCAACTCTCATAAAAGCTTAAGTTGTTAAGTAGCGGCCCAAGAACGGTTTTATTTATATATCTAACATATGACATAATGACTATCATGTATTCAACAAGTCATTCAACATAAGATGTTTGAGGATGCCAGTAGGTATGCGTTCACAGCTTGATCAAATTTCACCAATTTAACCATAAAATTGAATTATCAAGACCATTTCAAATTCAAACATACCCCAAATTCTCATATCTATGATCATGAACATGTCTATCAGATTCAGAATACTAGACTTAAGGATTAAGCTACGATACAAGAAACAAAATATTTTACTACTTCTGCATGTGAAGGCTTCAGTAATAACAACACATCATTACTTAGCCATACAGTTAAGTTATAGGACCCAAATGATAATAAGGAACACGGAGCATAAGAAGAGCCGAATATTTCACTTTGGACTCAATTACTTACATAATTCATGAAAAACATAGCAAGAAGTTAAAAAAAAACAATAATCAGATATTTCCAGTAGGTGCAGTGTTATCGATGGCGGATGGCGGCCTATGGCGGCCGGCCAAAAATCCGCCATACATCATAGCGGATGGCGATGCGGCCAGATGGCAGATGTCATGGCGGACAAAAAAAAATTATATATATATATACATATACATAACAAAAATTACAGAAATAAATATAAAATCCAAAACACTATGAACATAAGTAAAGAACCGTAAACTAAATTGATAGAAAATGTCATATAAGTCTCATAATTCAAATAGAAAATGTCATAAACCATCAAGTTCAAGACTTCATAATTCAAAATAACAACAAAATGATAAAAACAACATGACAAACCCAAAGTAAATGGCTATTCCTCTTCCTCTTCCCTGTAGAAGCAGAACTTGCAGCAGCAGCAGCAGCACTAGTAGGTGTCATTTCCATCTCATCTTCACTACTCTCCACATAGAGTAGACTCTCAATTTCAGCTCCAGCACTTGGAACATAAAAATAGTTGCTGCCTAGATTCTTCCTCTCTTTGAAAAGTGTCCAAAGCTCTTCTCTAACTTCTTTTGGACACTTGGTACAAGCAGCTACATTCCCCTTCTTGCCCATTAAGTGTTGTTTGGCTCTAGTGATCCCTCCCTTCATGACTTTTGAACAGAAATTACACACAACCGAGTTTGTGTCTCCTTCTTGCAATGGAAAGCAGTATTTCCATCCAACATCAGCTCTGGAGGAGGCCCTTGAAGCATCAGAAGAAGCTGGTTCGCCTGCCATTTTCGAAAATGGCTGAAAAAAGGAGAAAGGAAGAGATGCTTGCTGGTCGCCGGTCCAAGGGTGGTCGCCGGACGGTGGTCGGTCGATAGTGGGTGTCGCCGGAGAGTGGGTGGTGGTGGGAGAAGAGCGAAATGGGAGGAAGGGAAGGGTCTGCGATTCTGCGATGCGATTTCTGTTTGGAAGGGAAGGGTCTGCGATAGCCATTTTAGGGTTTTTTGCCATTTGGGCCGGGTCGGGTCAGCTAAATGGGTCGGATTTGCCACAAAAAACCCAAACAGCCAGCCATTTCCGCCATGACCGCCATGCGCCATGCGGCCGCCACGACACCGCCTCGGAATGGCGGTTCCTTCAATTTCCGCTACCGCTTTCCGCCATGGCGCCGCCATGGCGGTTTTTTGACAACACTGAGTAGGTGTCATACCAGTTAAATATTAAGATGCAATCAAATAGAAAGTTTGAATACAAAAGAACCAATAGACCTGATTGACTGCACAAGGAATCAAACAACGAAGATTCTCTTTGCCAGAAAATAGGTGAGGAAATGAACTGGGAAATGATGGAGCTGCCTGCATAAACAAATAAAGTACAAAGCAATCATTTCCAAATATCCATAAAAAATTATCAAATGAATAGGAAATTGTTTTATGATCAGAATTCCGAGCAGTGAACTGGATGAAGTTCATATGAATGAGGATGTGGTGATGGATGAGTGGGGCAGGCATACAAAGCTGGGTAAGATTAGGAATGATTTAGTGGCTCCTATAGAGTAAAAACTCATGAAATTGTTTACGCACACGGCACACCACTCAAACACATGTATGTATGTTTGGTTTTGATGACACTAATGAAAGAGTTATACTAAATTTATGCCACTAAATAACTTTTTCTAGGAATTTTTTTTTCACGAGCCACTATGAGATTAAAATTTATATCATGTCATCATGTAAATCATGACCTTAAACTTTTATGTGAATCAAAGTTAGTTTATACTCGTGTATTTCCATAAAATTCGCATACAATACAATATATAAAATATCTTAATTGGCAGTGTGGTGCACCAGATTCATGATTTGGCTCGATCTGGTCCTCCAGATTCCTGACTTGGCTCCGTGTGGTGCACCAGATTCCTGACTTGGCTCGGTCCGGTGCACCAGATTCCTGACTTGGCTCGTTGTGGTGCACCAGATTCCTGACTTGGCTCGGTCGGTGTGGACAGGAACCAAGTTTGCAAGGGTCTGGTGCACATGGCACACTAATCCAATTGACATCAAACCTCACCTCTCACTAACATATTCATGTTTTATGAAATATTGGGGAATTAATCCCAAAATTCTTATGTTAATTAAGAGTCCTATTTAACCAATTGGGGTCTTATTAACAGTCCAACATAACAACAACAACATAACTCAGCCAATCAATGTCATCAAACAACAGAATTCATGACATAGAGCATATCACATAGTAATTGGCATACAACCTCATAAACATTTTACAACAATGACCAATAGGCATATAACAGGCATATCAACCACTAGTAACAATCATAGAAATTAACTATACATAACATGCATACTCATAACACAACAACATTAATAGCAATTAATCCAATTGAACATAATAACAATTATAACATGGAATTAACCAAAGATCGCTAACAGAGAAATATATGATGGCACATTCTACATGGGGCAGAAATTGATCATACCTGGATTGCTGGAAAACTAACTTTCCCAATATGATCTTCTCCGGTGAAACCAAAATTGCCGACAGCCTGATTATATAAGTCAACCTGATTATATAAGTCACACGCTTTTGAACCTCTAACATGTTCCCGTAGAAGGCACCGGAAAAGGTAATTTTTGTCAAAGGACAAAAGTTTCAACAGATAAAGTTCAGGGTAAGAAGTTTAAGTAGTCGAGACATTTCTATTTTCTATAATGACCTTTTATTTAAAAACATTGACAACTGTTCAGAAATCTTTCACTGGGTTTTTATTCAATAATGATGTGTAGTACAAGACCCAGCCCACAACTTTTACATTGGAACTCCAGACGTTAATATGGGAAGGCACGTCATTTTGGGAAGAAATTCTCAGTTAAATGTTCTCAATGATTACGATCTCTCTATTCTTAGGAAGAGCAAAGCATGCTTAATGCTAATAAACAAAATGGATGTGCAACAAAAAATACTACTGGTGATGCTTTACCACATGAATTGTCCTCATAGATAGTACAGTATGCATAGATTTATTTAAAAATAATAATATTTATCTAAGTATTAAATATGTAAAAGCATGAAACTCTTTTCATTTTCCATTTCAGTATCAAAGGTTCTTTATATTTAGAAGACATAATTTCATTTTAATATCAGAAATTTTTGTATCAAATCAATTTCACATTAACATCTTTCTTCTAGTATTGTATAAATACTCATGTTTGTGAAATTATAGAAACTTTAGCTAATCAAGGATTTTAGTTTATAAAACATCTATAAGGAAGTGGAAAGCATACTTGAAAATATAAATATAAATTCAGGCCAAACCTACATTTATGTTTCACTCACCCGCCAACAAAATCAGAATCTCTGAAGATGAATGTTTTTGAAATGTCAAAACCACAAGCAATGATGTCCTTTGCATTCTCCCAAGCTAGTCTTTGGCACTCCTCCTGAGTAAGATTTTTCCACAAGAACTTCTCATCATCAGTGAGTTAGTTGCATAACCAGAGGAACCTTAAATGCATCTTGCAAATACCTACATGCCATTTTCCACTATGTCAAGATCCACTGCAATCAAGCATGTTAGGTATTGATTATTTATCACGAAAAAAATTGCTTTTATTTTTCAAAAGCTCTCTCGGTGAGATTATGTTTATAAATTGTTTTGAGCACAAAATTAGATAATCCAAACACACACCACTGAGTTTCATTTTCATGGGTCACATAATAACCTGAGCACTAAGATACTTATTTATAAATTTCCATTTCTCTCTTAGCATAGTTTCTTACACTCTAGCAATTGCACTAGAAATTGCATTTTGGCTTCAATGAATTTTTTCTGCATAGTGAGAAATCCATACTTAGTAAACCTGAATGGAATCAAATGCCCCAAATGCAAAGCTTCTGAAGATTGTCCTCATCCAGTATACAAGTAGAACTTTTCGCCCCGTTCATAATCTTCATATGCATCCAAAATATCATTGAAATCACTGTCTCCAAATGTGAACAAAAGATTAACACAAACAAATAAGTATAGCCTATCCATCAAGAAAGTAGCAGAGTGATAAAACATAAATAATGAATACCGGTGGTCGATGAGCTTATCGTAATCAATCTTGCCTCCATTTTTGGCTGAAACTTCCCATGGATTCACCACCTGCTCCTCTTCTCTGTCTTCTGCTTTAGCTCCAACCTCTCTCTCCTCCTTCTTCATGTCCACTGCTACCATGGCAGCTGCAATTGATGCCAATTTTCATCCATCATTTAAGTATGCAAATTTTCCAAATATTTGATATTAGACGGAGCTCAATAACATGTTTTTTACATATAGCCAACCTCATCCATTGAAAAAACAAAGACTTTTCAGAAGCAAAGAACATCACGGTGGGAGAAATACTATTTCTTGCACTATAAATAAACTACAATTTAAACATGATCCCTAGATTTTAGACTATGTAGTCAATGGCCGATACCGTAGCATAGCGGCAGACCCCAAAACGTTGTAGCGGTATGGCAGGTAGTGGCATGGCCATGGCCGGCCCAACCAATGTGAAGGCCTAAAGCAAATTCCGAACGGATAAGTGTAGGCCTCTATAGGTGAGACCTAAAGCTATTACAATTACATAAATCTTGGTTACCATCCTTCTCAACCATGGGTCACTCTCTGAATGGGGCCTAAAGCAAGGACTTTGGTGGCCTCACTCTTGGGCCGGTCCTGGGCATGGCCACTACATAGAAGTTTAAGGAAATAATAATAATAATACAAGAAATTTATAACATACATGTAAAAGCTCAAAAGTATAATACACAAAATTAAAGACATATTGATAACTAATAATAATAATAAATATTTGTTAGCAATATTCAAATTTCAAACTCAATATTCTCTCCAAAAAAAAAAAAAAAAACTCAATATAAAGGAAAATTAATTAAAACTATCTAACAACACAAAATGAAAAATGGATTTAAGCTCAAATAGGTTAAAGTAATCTTTTGGTCCATATACGTGACACTAATTTTCAATTTGGTCCCTGTACGTGGCACTGATTTTCAATTTGATCCTCGCCGTTAAGTGGTCCCTATATAAGAGGACCAAATTACAAATTATTGTCATATGTAGGGACCAATTCAACAAAAAAATTGAAATCGGTCCCAACATGTGACAATTATTTTCAATTTGGTCCCTATACATGATAATAATTTGGATCAAATTGAAAATCAGTGTCACGCACAGGGACGAAATTGATAATCAGTGTAAGATTACTTTAACCGCTCAAATATAACATCAGAACCATTAAAAATAGTGGGCTGAGCCCATTCAAATAACAGCATTAAAAAATGGGCTCAAGTTGCCAAAACTATAAAATGGAGCAGGGGCAACAAGAGCGGCTTTTGGCAGCGCAAAAAGACAGAGGAGGGTGCTTCTGTAACAGCACCATGGCCGAGAGAGGGAGGGAACTTGAACGTCTAGTGGGGCTAGTGGCCGCTCACGATGCAGAACGGCGCCAGTGAAGGAGGAAAAAACCATCTGACGGCGAGGAAGAAGAGAAAATCACTGCAACTTGTCGGAGAAGGAAGAGTCACGCCGATAACAGACGGAGGTGGCCAGAAAAAACGAAAGGCTGTCTGATTAGGTATGCACTTGAAATTTTGACGTTCATGGTATAAAGAAGAAGAGAAGAAGAAAACGTACGTACCCACGGCAAAGCATGACGGAGACGACGACTGGGCGAGTGTGTGGCCGATACCAGAAATAAATAATACATAAGTTAGGCTGCTCGTGGAAGCTTATGGCCTAACCTAGTACGGCTTATTCTATTTAATAAAAAGGGTCCGGTCAAATATAAAGATGTCTTGAGGCCCAAGGCTTTTTAAAAACTTTTTAGGCCTACCAACGCATACATACTCATAAATAAATAAATATATATATATATATATATAATATAATTTAATAACTAATATATTAATAAATAATATTTTATAATATTAATATATTATATATTATTTATAATATTTGAAAATAAAGACTTATTAACTCATTTAAATATAATAACATATTTACCTATTTACAAGTGAAAGGCACCTATTTATAGGGGAGGCATTCATCAATTATCAATCCAGCCTAAACTCGAATTGGCCCGTAGGAATAATCGAGTTGGGCAGAATACATGTAAATTTTTTTGGCAGCATCTTTTTACACTATAAATATTCCAATACACCACAAATATTTTAAAACATTTCAAATTCCCAAAAATACCCTTACAAACTCATTCACTTCCTCAGTACTTTCAGTTCCCTTTCTTTTTGTTTCAATCTTCATCTGCTTTCTTAATTTCCGGTTCCATTTCCTCTTTTCTCCATACATGCATCATAACTCTTCTAGCAGGTGCGTCCTCCATGTTTTGGTGGTCCTCCAACCCACCCAGTCACCCATAAAATGCCACTGTTTCTTCAAGCTTGCAGATCAGGTCCAACAGGTCGCTCTGGTGGTTGCGCCGGTCTCCCACCATCTTCTCTTGCAGGTGCAGGGAGGAGGCGGAGGATGGTGGAGTGAGCAACGTAAAGGTGGGTGATGATTATGTTTTGTTATGTATAATGTATGTTGTTGTCGTTTTAAGGTAGTGTGTCATTTTTTTTCCCTGAGATTTGGTTATGCAGCTCAGAGGAAGAGAGCGGATTGGAGGAAGAAAGATGGTTGTTTTCATTCTGCGATGTCAGAAAATGGCTCCGGCGATTTCTTCATAAGGCATGGCGGTGGTCCCAGAAAGGAGGAGAAAACCCATTAACTTGAACCACAAGAACACATCCCTTGTTTATTTTCTTCTGATTAAACAAGAGTACTGAATGAACAACAACACTAAATGAGTGGGGTCGGTCGTAGAGGGTAAAGAGGAAGAAGAGGGGATGGGAATGGTGTACTAAGATAGTTAGTGGTAGTTTATGAATATTAAAATGTCAGTGATGTATTGGAGTTATTTGTGGTGTAAAAATAAACATTTTTTTTTCCTTTTTGGATTACCTTTTAATAGATCCAACTTGATTCTAAATACGGACTCTTCGAATGAATCCACTGAATCCGGCTTAATTTTCCAACTCTACCTTTTTTGTTTGAACATTGACAACTCTAGTTTATTTGTCCTTCAAATGTAAAATGGGCTTTATGAAGTTATTCGATGAATTTAGTCAACTTCTCATTTGAAACCCACGCCATATGCCTTTTTTTAGGGAGTTGTGTGTAAAACCCTTGCGAATGCCACATGGAATTAAGTAAACTACTATAATGCCACCAAATGAGACGTTTTGACGTTCCATTAAAGAACAATCCTAATTAACTAAACATTAAATCGTTTAATTAACGTTTACGGTGATATACAAGCGAGAGTATTATAAGTTTGCGGAAACGTAAAAACAAAACTTAAAACATACACAGCGGAAGAAAGATAAAACAGCAAATATATACATAGTATATACATCGTATCCATCAAGTACCATTGATCCCAACATCTACAAAAAAGGCTGGTCACAAAAAAGACTGGTCATAGAAAGACTGGTCACAAAAAAGATAGCAAAGCCAACACACAACATCTACCCGCCCGCCTCCCGCAAAATACATCCAAAATCAAAAGATCAAAAGAAGACTATGCTCACAGAGGCTCTCCTTAACAGATGCTACCGACGAACCATATCACAAGCGATATGGGTGTCTGAAACTACCATCACCCTAAACAAAGGCACAACGATAGTCTCTGGCATCCCTGGTATGAATCCGGGGCTCCCACGCAGACTCGTCGCTACTGATAACGATCCTACGGTGCTGATAGTGGTGCAACGTCTGCGTACTCATCCTCCTCCTGCCTCTATAGACTCTGTTAACTCCCTCCTAGACCACATACTGCTCCCTCTTGTTCCACCAGTCATCCGGGAACTCGCACTGACGTGGCGGATACCACATCTCTGTGAAGGGCAGTCGCTGGGAGATCTGGTAAGAACCGAGCATAGTGAAGAATGGTCCTCCTCCGAGACGGACATAGATGCTAACAGGACCGACATAACACATGACGAACTGTGAGTGATCGACCTGCCACCCACGGTCGTCATGATATACTATCTCAATGTCCCCCAGGGTCTGGACCATCGGCGGAATCATCTGCAGGTAATGCACCTGACGCTGCTCTGGTCCGACCGCCATCGGCATACGACTGCTGCTCATCTGACGAATCGATACATACATAGAAAGAGAAAGAAAAGAAGAAGGGAGATAAGAATCTCGACACTTCCATAAAACAGGGATGGGAAAAACATAGTAAAGCATACTATCAAACAGCAGTCAACACATATAGCAAACATCTCCCGAATCATACTGTCACAGTCAACCTCGATTATCCAACTAGGATCAATCCTCTAAGGAGTCACACTCCTATGCATGTCGGCTGATATCTCACACTAGGGATACTGATCCCCCGGACATTCTCTATCTCTCTCGGGCCTATCCGTCGCCCAGAGAATGTCAGTTGGTTCGTCATGGTAACAGTTTCGGTCGCCGTGACCAATAAGGGTGCTTCCCCCTATGAGCTCAACTCCAATAAGGGTATCTTGGTCTCCTCTGAACGTCCACCATAGTCTGGAACACTCCGGGCCCAGATGTAACATCCCAAAAATTGGCTACTAGTTAATTTTATAGGAAATTAATTATCAAAATTATTATATTTAAAGTTAAAAGTGGTTAAAATCTCATACTTGACTATAAAGAAATTAAATAGATAATTTTGAATGTTTTAGGCCCAATTTCGCATAATACAATTTTTATGACCCGACACCTCACTTCAGATAGATATTTAGTAGCCAATACGAACTTTTATGGATTCGAGTTCTTCATAAGAAATGTAGCTGTGTCTCTTAGCTTTCCATAGACACCTAATTCGTCCAAATTGGATTCTTGTAGCTCAAGTTAGTTATGACCAAATTCGTACACGCTATTCAGGTTCCATCACCAGAACCATTTTTCTAACTTCTATCCCAGTTTTGACTATTTAAACGCCTGTTTCAGATTTTATGGTCTTCACCAAAGTTATAGATATTTCCTTTATCTTTCCAAAGATATAAATTTCATAATTTTTGGATGTCTATAACTCAAGATATATGCAAAATACAACACTGTGTTCTGAGTAAGCGGGCTTGGCGCGTTTTTACACGTTTTGGGCTATTGGGGGCTCTATAAATAGAATCTTAACACTCTTAGGGTGCGTTTTTGAACCCTAATTACATCTAAAAACTCAGAAATGGCTAAAAAGAGAAGAAATTCAAGGATCAAGAAGAAAGAGTTGTGATAGAGGGAGTTTAAGAAGAGGAAGATGAGGATAACTCTTGGTAAACTTTAGGATTCGCCGTAGGAAACGCTTAGAGCTATTTGGAGGTCTTCAAGAGGTGAGTAAAAATAACCTTTTCTCAACCTTCCATGGTGCAAACAATTTTGGAAAACTGAGTTTTTAATTTAAATTATGATTCTTGGAGAGTTTTAAATGCAAGAACCAATAGTTGATCAAATCCTATTTTCTAAATTGAGGGTTTTGTATAAAAATGAAGTTAATATTAAATTAAGTGATTATTACTATGAATTATGTGATTATATATGAAATTGGTAAGAGTTTATGGTTGATTGATATGTCTTTATATGTTATATGATGTTATAGTGTTGTCGTGACATGTCGTATTATGTTATATGATGTGATAGTGTTGTTGTGACATGCTCTGTTATGTTATATGTTGTTATCGTGTTGTTGTGACATATTCTGTTTTATTATGTGATGTTATAGTGTTGCCGTGACACGCTTCTTTACATTATATGATGTTATAGTGTTGTCGTGATATGCTCTGTTATGTTATATGATATTATAGTGTTGTTGTGACATGCTCTATTATGTTATATGAAGTTACTATGTCGCATCGGCATGACATTATATCATTGTTAGTGTTACATGGAGTCTGAGAACCCATTTAATGGTCATCTGGGATGACACATTGCATTATGCATGAGTTGGTCATCACCTTCCGGGAAGGGATGACGGTATACATTCTATTCCGGGAATAGGATGAGAGATAATACCATCTAGGATGGGATATGAGATACCTCCATCTGGGATGGGGAAGACAGTGGGACGCCATTGCATGAATATGAGCTCATAGACCTTAGTGGATCTGGGATTCACACCGGTTCTGGGAACCAAAGAGTCAAGTCAAGTGATTCTGAGAATCACCGAGTCGTGTTCGTGGAGTTGTATTGCATATAGTATGCATGATTGACATGATTAAAAGCTTGAGATTTGAATGTTTTGACTGCTGAGTTTTTCTTTTAATTATACGTGATTTGAAACAATTTTTACTTATTTTAAAGGGATTATTATGTAGATAATTTTTGCGGGTACCATGTTGATTTTTCGGTTACCGTGTCGACTCAGAACAACACTATTTTGCGAACCTTTTATTAAATTGTTTTTATTCACTGGGATTATAAATCTCATTAAAAGTATTATTTTCAGAGCAAGAAGACGTCATTTTTTAGACTGCAGAGACTTGAAGACTTAGTACTTGATTTTATATATTTATTATACTTGGTTAGTATTATGTTCAATAAGGAGCCATTTGTGGCTAGAACCATATTATTTTATTTTTATCGTTGGGTTATTTTTAGTAAACGCCCGAGTTTTGAGGCAATTAATTTTATTTTTGTAAGGATTATCTTACCAATGTTTATTTTAAAATTATTGAGGTATTTTGAAATATATATAATTTGTGGAAATTTTATTGGAGTTTTATGGCTTATTAAATAATTTGAAGAATTTTATTACATTTTTTGTTGGGTTACTAATGTAACGAAATGTGTTACAACAGACGTCGAGATAGTCGAGTACCAGCGGAGACCACGACACAATGGGTGCAAACCATTGGCCACTGTCAGTCAATCCGAACCCGGCTACATCCCCAAGGTTCTCTAAACCGTCCCGCTCACATTTCGTACCCGCACCCTGGTGCATCAACCTCGCATGACTCTCAGTCACACGACTAGCCACTTTGACAAATATGCAATGCAACACAAACCTAAGTTGACACAGGTACCATATTTCACCTACACGTATTACGATGCACATAACATCCACAACCTCAACTCGGTACCCATGTACCGCTCTCATATCACATTCACACCCACAGTACCCTCAGGGTGTCAACTAGGGTTTTCAACAGCATCAACGCCAACATCATCATATCATCAACCTCAATATCACTAACAACTTAACATCATCATGCATATATCTATAGCAAACAACACACATCAACCAACATCATAACCATCAACAGCAATAATCAGTAAAACAGACAACCTCAGTATATGCACGTAAACCGATAAAGTAGTCCTAACATTGATTAACGTGCCGTAATTAAATCTCGTATACAACTTCAAAAACCATTTTCAATAAGGATTTAATTATCGCAAGTTAATCGACAACTAGTGGGGTCTGGGGCACCCTACGCATATAGCATAATACACGATACTATGCTTGTCTCCCCAGTGTGTCAGAAACTTTCTCCCTGCCTTAGACGGTAGTAACTCGCGTCCATGCCTTGAAACTCGCGCCCCTATCCTTGGAACAACTGCTGCCTCACTCGCGACGAATGCCTCGGTGCTCCGAAATTCATCCTGAACACATGGATAGAGTCCCGACAACGTCATAAACCCTAATCTTGCAACAATTTCACAGACAAAGCCAAAAATCTAAGCAAGATTCACAAAACAAGGTAAATGACAATGTTGATGTATCGATGAGTTAGGGACTCGAGCATTACCTCCATTGTTTGATGAATCGAATGTATGTACTTGACGTGCTCGTCGCTCTGAACGCATATCCGAAGTCAGAATCAAAAACGGTCGAGCGTATCTCTCCGAATCACAACTTTCTCACTCTAAAACAACTCTGACCTCTCTCTTCTTCGTGTTGGTTCGAACAAGAAATTGGAAGTTTGCATGCAAGTGGGTGGAAGAAGATGAGATAGTGGGGTTAGGTGGTGCGCTAGGCGCTTGAGCGCCAGTCACCCCACGCCTGAGCGTGGCACCCTGATTGCCACGTATCCTCCATTTTGACATGTGTTGCCAGGTGTCACCCCTCCCAGAACGCTTGACCGCTGGACATGCCACGCTTGAGCGTTCTCACTAATGTTGGTTGCCTGATTTCACGCGTTTCGGTGCATTGAGTCTGGTTTATGTCCGATTAACCTCAAAATTGATATACCGACTCATTAGCACCTAACAAAGAAGATTAAGCCATCACATCCGCTTAATCCTTGTCTGATTCCTTAAACGAGAAAACGGGATGTTATATTGTGCACGGAAGCTCATAGCCTCATGTGTAGTAGGTCCAACATGAGGGGAGGGAAGGGAATGGGAAAAGGGTCGAGTGCATTGAGTGCATTTTAGGATTTAAATTTATGCACTCACAATTCTTGTCTTACAACTTCACCAAATGACCTGATTTAAGTGGAATGATTTCATATGTTATTTAATTCAAGTCTAATGCATGGTGGATTGATATTACTTATTAGATGGGCCTTTTTGAATTTAAATATTTTTATATATTCTTTCTAAATATTAAAATATCGGGAAATGTATTAAATAATTGTCTTTTTCACTTTTCTTTTCCTTTCTCTTTTATCATATTTTTCATTTTATTTCCCTATATATAATATCAATCAATGGAAGGGATCATTTTGGAGCATAACGCGAATATTACAACAAAATAAAAAAAAATTTAAAGGCAAAAAGGCGTGCATAGGCATCACAATAGTGGAGGACATCCCAACTAGGTTGGCACCTCAACCACTACCAATCATCTGTAGCACACCCGATTTATTAATAAAAACAAAAGAAACAAAATACATTTGGGGGGGGGGGGCATATACCTTACCCATGACGGAATCAACTAAATATAAAATTAAGAAGACCATTCCTGTTATGAAAAAGGTCTTCCCCAATGAAAGTAGGATAAGAATCCCACCAATAAAATCCCTGAATAGACAGACCATGTGAGGCAAGTTTATCAGCACAACTATTGCCTTCACGATAAATATGAGAATAAGCAAAATTCACATTCCTAGATATAAACAAACAATTAGACCATCTATTCCCAAGACGCCAAGGAACTATGTTAATATTCTTGAAGGCTGAGATGACTAATTGAGAATCACATTCTAGCCAGAGATGGTTCCAACCTTTATCGTTAGCCAGCTCAATTGCAAACATGGCACCAATCAATTCAGCACAGAGAGCATTAGAAACACCAATGTGAGCAGAAAAACAACCAAGAACATCCGCATCTTTATTCCTAAAAACGCCACCACAAGATGCTAGACCAGGACATCCCATGGCAGCCCCATCTGTGTTACACTTCACCCAGTTAAATAAAGGAGTATGCCAAAGCACCGATTTAATGGTAGGAGCCTTACATAAGTTAGCATCCACCTGAAAACTTATGCAAAATCCTGATCTCAGTAGAGGAAGCCGAAATTGAGCCTTTACTAAGCCTACCCGACAGTGAACAATTAGCAATAACAAGATTTACAGCAGCAGGGAATGGGATTGTTGTATTGTCAAACCTTATTCTGTTTCTACAATGCCAAATGACCCAAATAATGTTTTTAATTCCAGCAAGCACCAGATCCTTGGTCTGTGAACTCCATCGCTTGTTACACAAGTCAAGAATAGATAACAAAGAGGAGGAATCCAAAGAGCATGAAAGGATGCTCCTCAACCAGTTCCACAAAGCTTTAGCAAAGTTACACCTGAAGAATAAATGTTTTGTAGGCTCCTTTGTGGCATAGCACAGATTGCATATTGACACAACTGTGCAGCCCTTGGACCTTAAATTTTCATCAGTAGGCATTCGGCCATGAAGAATTCTCCACAAAAGAAAGGATTTCAAAGGGGGAATGCTGGGAGACCAAATGGATTTACACCAAGGAAGAGGGTGACCTAAAGGATTCTGAAAAAGGAAAGCCTCCTTGAGAGATAAGCTACCAGAATCAGAGTTCCACCTAATTGTATCATCACAGTTCTGGACTGGAATTGTTACCTTCTCCACTTCAGCAATAAGACCAGGTATCTTTTGCAACAGCACAGCAGGGATACACCATTTACCATCTTTGATAAAGTCACTGACCTTAGAACACAGCAAGGAGTGAGCTTCAGCAGGAACATTAGCCATGTTAACTATTGACATGGAAGTCCATGGATCAGACCAGAAGTTAATACTGGCGCCATTTCCAATTTGCCAAGATAAATTCTGCATAACAGTTGGAAACCAATTCTTGATGCCAAGCCAAATGGATGAGCTGATATGATGACTGACACATATGCCATTTCTGATAACTCTGGCTCGAAGAATGCTACACCATTGATTATGAGAAGAGACCAACTCCCAGCTAAGTTTTAGCATAGCTGCATTGTTAATAGCTCTGATGGATCTTAATCCCAACCCTCCTTCCTGAATTGGAGCACAAACCTTACTCCAAGAAACAGTAACAACCTTCTTGGTATTAATGTTACCAGCTCAGACGAAAATTCTAATCCATTT
Source organism: Sophora flavescens (assembly GCA_030762895.1). Taxonomy (NCBI): domain Eukaryota; kingdom Viridiplantae; phylum Streptophyta; class Magnoliopsida; order Fabales; family Fabaceae; genus Sophora; species Sophora flavescens. The sequence continues at coordinate 64,982,703 of CM061069.1, forward strand.
GTCAACAGTTTTCAGTAAGCAAACTGGCCAAGAGTAAACAGTAAAGCTATAAATCAACATACTTTGTATGATGGAAGAGACTAACTGAACCCTGCCCATAATAGAGAGTAAACAACCTTTCCAAGAGGCTAGTTTACTCTTGATTCTGTCAGCAATTGGCTGGAGATGAATTTTCCTAGGCTTCCCTTGGAATAAAGGAACACCCAGATAGTTGAAAGGAGGGCAGCCATAAGAGAAGCCAAGCAGATTTGAAATAGTGTTTTTCCTTGCAGCAGAAAGGAACCCTGCATAAAATTTGGATTTTTCAGAACTGATCACTTGACCATAAGCTTGCTCGTAGGCCCTAAAAAGAGAAACTAAACTTTGCAGACTTCTTTTAGTGCCTTTGCAGAAGATCAATACATCATCAGCATAAAGAATATGACTAGGCATCCTATGAACTCTAGGGCCAGTCATCAACTGAAGGTGACCCTCATTCACAAGCATGGAGATGCCTCTACTAAGAACTTCTTCAGCAAGGCAAAAGAGGAGAGGAGACAATGGGTCTCCTTGCCTGACGCCCCTTTTACAACTGAAGAAGCCAGTTACCTTCCCGTTAACAGCTATAGAGAGCTTTGCAGAGTTCAAAATAACATTCACCCACTTGCAAAATGCTTGGTCAAAACCAAAAGCATCAAGAACTTTCAGCAAAAAGCCCCAGTCTATAGTATCAAAAGCCTTCCGAATGTCAATCGTTATAGCCAATTGTCCACCAAAAGATCTTTTCTGAAGCAAGTTAACAGCCTCAGATGCAGAACACAAACAATCCACTATCTGCCTACCTTTAATGAAGCCTCTCACTACTAGAATACTTGAATTTTCGGACGGAATTTTCGGACGGATTTCAGAAGGATTGTGTTATTTTTTATATATTCCTTGATCCATCTGAAATCCGTTCGAAATTTTGGACGGATTTCAGACGGATTGTGTTATTTTTTATATTTTCCTTGATCCGTCTGAAATCCGTCCGAAATTTCGGACGCATTTCAGACAGATTGTGTTGTTTTTTATATTTTCCTTGATCCGTCTGAAATCTGTCCGAAAATTTCGGACGGATTTCAGACGGATTGTGTTATTTTTTATATATTCCTTGATCCATCTGAAATCCGTCCGAAATTTCGGACGGATCTCAGACAGATTGTGTTATTTTTTATAATTTCCTTGATCCGCCTGAAATCCGTCCGAAAATTTCGGACGAATTTCAGACGGATTGTGTTATTTTTTATATTTTCCTTGATCCGTCTGAAATCCGTCCGAAATTTCGGACGGATTTCACACGGATTGTGTTATTTTTTATATTTTCCTTGATCCGTCTGAAATCCGTCCGAAAATTTCAGACGGATTTCACACGGATTGTGTTGTTTTGTTTATATTTCTTACATCTGTCTGAAATCCGTCCGAAAATGTCGGACGGATTTCACACGGAATTTGTTATTTTTTATATTTTCATTGAAAAAAGATGAAATAATTTATCATATAAATATGATTAAAATATTTGATCTTAATAAATTTAAAAGTAAACAAGATTTATGAATAAAAATTAGAAAACATATTTTAGACTAATAAAATGAAATCAATCCCTATTAAAGCAATCCGTACCGGTTTAGTTTGAGTAATTAAATTACTCTCTCCTTCCCCCCATCAGACCCGTAAACCCCCCTTTTCTCTTTCTTTCTTTCTTTCTTTCTCCTTTCAGACCCGTAAACCCCCCTTTGATTTCAGATTTTAATCTTAAAGAATAAACCTTGTTTTATGAAATTGAGACTGTGAATTAGTGTTTCCCTAAACCAATTTCATTATTCTTTAGTTAAAATGAGTTTTCCCCAAATTGTATTTAGGAGCCCTAAACCCCAATTTGATTTTATTTGAAGTTGGTTATGTTTTTGTGAAATTAATTATGATTTAGTGCAATTAGGACTCTTAATTGATGATTCCCAAGTTCTCTTTCATGATCCTTTAATCAAAACAAAGTTTCCTCGAAGGGTATTGTGAAGCGTAAGCTCCAAACATGATTTTCTTTGAAAATAACCTTGTTTGGTAATAAGATTAAGTGTTTAGATCAAATTAGAATGTGTGTTTGGTCATGCGTAATTGATTTCTTGATTTCTGATTGTTGCGCGTTGTTTGATTCCCTCTCTGAGACGTTTGACACGGCTATGCTTGCTTGATGGAGTAGATAATTACACTCTTGGAGCTAACGTGAGCATTAAGACGAGGATCCTTTACTTGTTTGTTTATTTTCAATTACATGTAATGAGTGTTGCAATTACTCATGCACTGATGCAAGATCTAGGAAAACATATGTCCTGTTTAGTGGGTGGATGGGAGGAGTTTCCAAGTTTCTTCTTTCATTTTGGTTTAGTTTGAGTAATTAAATTACTCTCTTCAAATTATTTTATTGGGTGCGTTATTACTGACTTATTTCAGTGAATGCACACTTACTAGACAACAAGTTACATTATTGTCACTATTATTACCAGTACAGAAAAATATTTTAAATAATAAGATTAAGAGAAAAACATTTTCATATTTTCATTCTATTTAATTTGAGAGTTGAAAATAAACTGGTTTGACATTTATCGGAGATTAAATTTTGGACTGAGTATTTTCTTAGTTGATCAGTTCAACTATTAATCTTTACTCTAATTTGAATTTCGAAATCATATATTTATCAATCTTTATTTTTAGATTCCAAAAAAAGTAAAAACATGATTATTTTAGGCTTAATATTTATCACTCATTTTGTACCTATTACTAAATAATTAACTTAAAAACCTAACTTTCTCATTTTCTCTCTCTCTCTCGACGCCTCTCCCTCACTTTCTCTTTTCTTTCTCTGCTTCTCCTTCTTTCTCCCTTCTTATTCTTCCCCACTTCTTCTCCCCCCAAACTCAGCTCCTCCCTCTACCTTCCTGTCTGGTTCGCGCCGCCACTAGGGAGGCCAACGTCCGGCCACCCCTCTCAGCTGCACGTCGCCACCCCTTGGACGTCCGTAGCCGTCCAGCCGTGCTTCGCCATAGGAGGTCCGCCATGGGTTAGCCTTCCGGTGCTGTCCAAGGCCGTTCGAGAGTCGTCCGACCATCGCGCCTGGTAGGGAGCCTCACGTAGGGTCGTTTGATTTCTTCCTGAACTGTTGTAACAGCGCGAAAATGGAGCTCTGTCGCTGTCTCGGGTCGTCCGCCGTCATCACCACCTTGGGTCGTCGTCACAGTACCTCTTCCCTTCTCCTGGGGGTAAGTGAAATCTCATCTATTTTACTCAGATTCAGAAAAACCCCAAATTGATTTTAAAACCCTAAACCCTAGCTTTTGAATTTAGAGTTTAATTTTAAAATTGAACCTTGTTTTGTGCAATTGGGACTATTAATTAGGTATTCCCTAATTATTTGTGTTGCAGTCATATAGCTGAGATGCAGTTATTAGTTATTATTGTAATTTAGTTTGTGATAGTTTCAGTTGTGGCTACCCTTCTATGAAAATAATGCAAATTTGTGAAAGTGTGTTTTTTGTTGTGGGGACTTTACATGAATGATATAAAAAAGTTTCCTTCTTCATGTTGTTGGTGTGGCCACTTGTACAAATTGCTTGCTTTCTTTGTTAGGAACATGGTTTTATTATACTATCTCTTGGTTTAGTCACTGAACCTTGTTTTGACAACACAACTGTATTAAGTGTTAGCGTTTGATGGCTTGGTGTTTTTATGAGGGGATTCAAGGAACTTGTAACTGTTTGTAGTATCGTTTGTCATGTTCTGCAACTCTAGTCATGTAGCTTGCTAGTGGCACCTTGCATTCCTAATGATTTTAGGTACTGACTTGCAGAATTGTATCTGTTTTATTGTTGACATCATATCTAAATTGGTATTCTATGTATGTCATTTATGTAAATATGCTGGATGCACATGCTTGTCTCTATATTTGTCTCAGCAGCTGTTGAATTACGTCCTGACTGTGGTGTAAATCGCTTGGCAAGTTTCTCTAGCTTCTTGAAGTTGGATAGGATCATGTTAAAGCTCATTTCTTTTCAGATTTGTTCTAATTTAATGTTGTCATTTTAGTTGGTTGAGAAATTGTGCACAAAGCACCAGGATGGTCCCACCAAGATAAAAATAATATCTCTCGCTATTGCTGAGGAGCATAATATCAAATGGGAACCCAAGTCGTTTGGAGATAATGATGGAAAGTCTTCGCAAGACCTGTTGGTGGGCTACTAGGCTTTGTTCATTTTGGATTATTATCTTTAGCTTATTTAATATAAAATGTAAGTTTGCTGTATTATATTATTTTGACATTATTTTTATTTATATGTTAAGGTTGGGCCAAATACTGTTGAGAAGGCTACTTATCCAGAATCTTCTCAAGGTCATGTTCCTTCTGTTCATGATGAAAAGGCTCCTCCCAACATAGGTGCTTCCTCACAACTTAGACCGATGGATAATGTATCTACATATTCATATGAGCAGAATTCAAGTGGTGCCTCTAGAAAGGCCGGTGGCAATCAATCAACGGCATCAGGGGTGTCTAATCCAGAAACTAGACCTTCAGGTAAATTTTTGAAGACAGTAATTGCAAATGAATTTGGGGATTTTTTTTTTCTATTACCTGAATATTTGGGATTCTTTCTTATAGGAACTGGAAGACAAGAAATGGAATTTAGAGATTCGAGTTCTTAAAATAGGAGTGCCTTTCCTATGGGTAAGCAGAATAGGAACATGGAATTCAAAGATGCTGCCTCTGCTGTAGAGGCTGCTGGAGAATCTGCAGAACTTGCAAGCATGGCTGCAAGAGCAGCTGCTGAACTTTCAAACCGATAGAACATGACAAGGCAGTACTCAAGTGGTCACATAGTTCTTCTGGCAACTTTATTTATTTATTTTGATTGGTTCATTACATGACCTTCACAGTTCACAGTGTCTTGATCTTCTGATAGTTTTTAAGTCATGACTTTTGGATTGCATGCAGCAATTGGTATTTGATTTTTAGAAGTTGTATGGTACCAAGGCTGTATTTTGTAACAATAGTCAAATTCATGATTTTGTGATTGAATGTGAAACTGCAAATGTTAGTAATCGGTGCCATATAATTCGCATAGATAGTGAAACTGTAATGTAAGTGAAGTGATCTGTCACGGTCGTGATGGGCATCACGGCCTGGCCGTGACAGCTTCTGCCTTGAATGTTGCTTCACTAAATGGTCTGTCACAGTCGTGATGGGTATCACGGCCTGGCCGTGACAGATTCTGCCTAGAAGGGGTCTGGCTCAGTTGACATGTCACAGCCGTGATGGGCATCACGGCCTAGCCGTGACAGCTTCTACCTTGAACGCTTCACTAAATGGTCTGTCACGGCCGTGATGGGTATCACGGCCTGGCCGTGACAGATTCTTCCTAGAAGGGGTCTGGCTCAGTTGACATGTCACGGCCTGACCGTGACAGATTCTGACTTTTCATTCTTCCGTGGGAAATCTGTCCCAAATCCGTTGGAAAACAAAAAGAAATCTGTCCGAAATTCGTCCGAACAATAACCAACAAAATCACAACATCCGTCCCAAATCCATCCGAAAACAAAAATAAATCTGTCCAAAATCCGTCCGAACAATAACCAAAATCCGGATTTCCACGTTTTCCATATTCCGTCCGCAATTCGTCCGTAAATATTTTCGGACAGAATTTGGGACAAATTTTATAATTTCCCACGAGGCTTTTTCAGACGGGTGCCATTCCGTCCGAAATCCGTCCGAAATGAATTATCCGTCCGAAATCCGTCCGAAATTTGTCCAATTTTCGTCCGAAATCCGTCTGAAATTATGTCCGAAAATGATGGATTTCTAGTAGTGTCTCCGGTTGTTAGAAATGATTTTAGGAGCTATTGTTGCCAGCCTATCGGCCATAACCTTGGTTATGATCTTGAACTGAAAATTAGCTAGTGCGATAGGCCTATATTGGTCCACTCTATCAGCACCTTGAACCTTAGGAATCAAATCCACCACATTTGAATTTAGGTTTGGTAAGATCCAACCATCTTTAAAGAATTGAAGCACTGAATGGAAGACATCATGAGAAATAATATCCCAGAAGTGCTCGAAGAAATAGCCCCCAAAACCATCTGGACCTGGAGCACCATTAGCATTCATTGAAAACACTGCATTCTTAACCTCTTCCATGGATGGCAGCATAGTAAGTATGACATTATCCTTACTAGAAACAAGCTCAGGAATTACCTTGTCAACAAGATCATTATTCTGGCACAAATTTTCTGATGCGAAAACAGCTTTAAAGTGATTCAGAATATGCTCCTCTATTGCTGTAGGTTGATGCAGAATCTGATCCCCATGCATCAGAACAGAGATTTGCATTGTAACATGCCTAATCTTGGCTGTTTTATGAAAGAATTCAGTGTTTCTATCACCAAAAGCATGCCAGTTCATTCTAGCCTTCTCCATCCAGAACTGTTCCTCACAACAAAGAGCATTTTCCAATTGGATCTGCCCTTCTTTTTCCTGATCTTGAAGAATGTCAGAGTAGCCTAGCTGATGCAGTTGATTTTGTAATTCATCTACCCTAGCCAATGCGTTTTTGACATTTGAGTGAACATTGCCAAAAACATTTTTATTCCAGTCTCTAAGTTTCCTTTTGAGTAACCTCAGCTTTTGTGACAAGACAAACATAGGACAGCCATAAATTTCTTCCTTCCAAACCTCAGAAATTACTTTGATGCAATCTGGATGTGAAGACCACATTTTCAAGAACTTAAAAGATGGACCATGCCTTCTACCATCTTTATCCAAAGATAATAAGATAGGATAGTGGTCTGACTTGCTTCTGGTTAGAGTACAGCAGGAAACACTCGTCCAGAATTTAAGCCAGAGATCATTACAAATAGATCTGTCCAATCTTCTTTCAGAAAAGGAACTACCTCTCCTACCATTGGCCCATGTGTATTGAGTACCACGGGTCTGCACATGATACAGATTAGAAGAGTTAGTCCAGTTCCTAAAGTCCTCACAGGAAGATCTAGAGGGAAGCCTGGAACCTCTATGCTCATGAGAGCCAAGGATAGCATTAAAGTCTCCAATGTGACACCAAGGACCATGATGCAATTGTTGCAAATCAGACAAATCCAACCAGAGCCGTCTTCTAATAACAACACTGGTTGTTGCATAAATAGCAGAGACAAAGATTTCCTGACCATCCTTCATTATGGAGAAAGCAATAAACTGACTGGAATTGGCAATGATATTTGGAGTGTAAAAATTAGAACATAATCACCAAATGTTAGGCACTAAACCATTTCTATCATTGACAGCAAAAAGCTTTAGATTTAAGCTATCCCAAAATCCAGCAGGCACAGTATCATGAACTATCCAAGGCTCAGATATGAACAGAAAATCAGGTTTATTCAAGGCAAAGCTTTTTTAAAACTAACCTTGTTTCAAGGTTGCCAATACCTCTAGCATTCCAATAGAGGAGCTTCATTATGCAAAATTGTTAGGGCCAACCCTTGATCGAGCCTTAACATTCTTAGCTTTGGCAGCTTGTTTTGCTTTCTTTTTCAAATTTTTCGTTTGAGACTTGGACAATACCACAGTATAGTTCTCATTTGAAGTCTCTTCTAGAAAATCCCCAGTCTCATCACTCCAAAACTTGGAGATTATTCTGATATCTTTCTCTACCTGAGGAGGCATGCATTTGATCGGTGTAGAGAACACATTACCTGATTTATGAGCATCAGTGGCAAAATCACTGCCTACTGATAAGCCTCTGGCTTATCTAGTTTTATGACTAGATGAACTAGGGTTTATGTGCCAATCAGTCGAGTTCACTCTCGATTTCGCCCAAATTTGCCTTGTTTTGTTCCTAAGTTGGACTTTGACTCGTTCTAGGTATTTTTAGTAGTTTTTAGGTTATTTTGAATAGAATTACGCTTTTTGTTTTCTTTTGTTGTTTCAGGTCAATAAGTGAAGCTCTGAGAGTCAAGGAAAGTCAAGAAGCAATGGAAAAAGCACTTCTGTTGAAGCTCGCCTCGCGATCCTGAACATCAACTGAAGCAGCAACAGTCATCACTCTGGTTCGCCACGCGAAGACTCATCTCGCCCCGCGAGAGTATGAAGACCTGCAAGACAGAGACCATCACGGCATAGCCGTGATGAAGGTCACGGCTGTGACAGATTGAAGTTGGAAGACTCGCCCCGCGAACACACCCTCGCCTCGCGAAAATCCAAATTTGAAAGCGCGCCAATACTAAAATTCGCCTCGCGAAGGAGTGCTCGCCCCACGAGCGAGCAAGATTCATAATCCTTATTTAAAGGCTGTTGCAGATCAGATTAGGGGAACCAGAAGGTTTTTTCCACTTGTTTAGATCAGTAGTTGTTTCGAATCCTTGTTTTCTCTTTGGAGCTGCGTCTCCCTTTTCTTTTTATTTTTTCGATGGTGATTATGTCCGAGTGTTTGTCTATGAGCATGAGGAACTAATCCCTTCGTCCGAGGGATCAATGAAGCCGCCCATGGCAGTGTAGATTCGATGTGATGTATGTTTTCCTTTTCTTCTTTTAATTAATGTTTTCCAATTCTGAATTGATTGTGTTGATCATATGTGTTGCATGATTAACTAGTTAAACGTGTTAAGGCCAAACGGCGATTCATGTTTTAGAACTTGAATTGGAATCACTAATCGAATAATGAGCACGACCGTGGAATTAGGAGATTAGTGCAACCATTTAGGGAACAAGAATTAACAGAATTCGAGATTAGGATTATGAGACCGAACAAGTAATTAATCCAATCTTCGAATATGTCCTAATGAGCACGACCGTGGATTTAGGAGAATTTAGGGGTCCCGGTTGACATTGTAATTGAACTTAGGGAGGAATTCATCGTCACTTGGGTTTGCATGATTGGGTAGGTGGATTTGAAACCTTGGACATTTTAATTTCAGATTTTTAGTTAGTTAGTTTAATAGATTGTTAATTGAATTTCGATCCTATTCCCTCCTCTCTCTCTCAACCACCTTCTGTAACTTGACCAAACGTATCGGATTTCCTGCGGATTAGTTGAATTGGTAGCCCAATCCCTGAGTTCGACCTCGGTAATTACTTATCGTGTTTCTTTTATTACTTGCGACGACCCGGTACACTTGCCGGTGACAGACAACAAGTTTTTGGTGCCGTTGCCGGGGATTGGCACACCAATTTTCCTAATTTTTAGGAAACTTGATTGTTTGGTTAAGCTAATTTTATTTTATTTTCTATTATTTTATTTTTATTCACCATTATCTCTCTCTACTTCTTTGATTCCACTTGGTCTTGCCTTGTTTTGTATGCGAGGTACACGAAGGAATGCTTCCGGGTTGCGAGTATTGTAATGGAGACCATGACACTTGGAGCTGTCCTTTCTACTCCTCTCAAGAATATGTGGACTCTTGCCATAATTTCTATGACAGCGTACCCCAGGACAACTATCAGAGTCAGAATCAGTATTGGGGTTATATGAGTAGAGACCATCCGGATTTTGTTTGGAGTAATGCTGACAATGGTCTAGATTGGCAACCACAACCTCAACAGAACTGGCAACAACAACCTCAACAGGATGGTGGAAGACAACCTTGGGAGTTGGCTCTTGAGAGGACAAATGCGGCAATTGATAAGACAAGTGCGGCCATTGATAAGATGGCCACATCATTTGAGAAGGCGAATGCGGCATTAGAGATGAAGATTGCCCAACTCGCAAGGCAACTAAATGAGCATCCCCCAGAGACTTTCCCAGTTGATACCGAGAACGACCCTAAGAACCAATGCAATGCCACAACAACTAGAAGCAGTGGGGTGTTGGGATATGACTGGGATGTAACTAGTTCTCAGGGAGTTGAGGAAGAACTACCACATGTTGAGGAAGAACAACCGGAGGAAACGGAATTGACAAGCGACAAGGCCCAGGAACAGCCACGTGTTGAGGAAGAGCAACCTAAGGAAGAGGAGTTGGCAAAGGACAAGGCACTGGAGCAAGGGGGTAGAGATCAAAATGAAGATAAAGTGGTAGAGGATTTCACCATGCTTGCCAAGCAACCTGATTTTGATGCGTTAAATAAATATGTTGGCTTGCATGCATGTGTGGACACCGGTAAGTTAGACCCTCCCACTTGTCTGGCACACTTCCTCGTGAAGACACCATTTGACCCGAGAGGAAGTGAGTGCATAATTATAGAGGTCAATGGAGTTTTCACAAAAAGGCTAGGTGGGATCATGGATAGAGTCGTATTGCTCCTGCGAGGGCCACTTCATAAACCATGGGATCCGGGTGGAGGATCTCACATGATGAGCGTCTCTTGGCCCTTGTTTCACAGGCTGTGGGATCCAGGTGGATGCTTCTTAATAAGTCAGGCTCGGGACGTTAAACAAGCGCTACTTGGGAGGCAACCCAAGCTAGGTATCCCTCTCCTTTCCTCACCTTTGTTTGTTTCTATTTTTGTTTTTGTTTGTCACTCTTGAATAATTTGAGAAGATCAAGAGTTTGTGTATGAATAGTGTGTCGGCAAGCTTGTTGGATTTTAATCAAATTGAGCATAGATTGATTGCATGAATTATTTGACCATTGATGATTTCCCCCTAGGTTCTGATAATAGAAAAGTTTATCCCCACTTAAAAATTGAAAACTGAACTTTGAGAATTTTGTTGTGATTACTTGATTTATGATAAGTTTGGGGTGAGGGGGGTGTACACACTAGGAATTGTATCTCGGTCAAACAATTTGCAAAATGTCCAGGTGAGGATTTGAGCCTCCAACTCTGTTTTTGAATGTGTGAATCACTGTTAAGTTGCACTTTCCCGAATTTGCTTGAATCTCTATATGGTTTGCATGTCTATGTGTTGCATCAAATGATTTAGGCAATTTTCTTTGAATAACTACTTGGCCTAAAATGAACCATCCCTAATGCATGTTCCCTAGTTAGCACATTGAGCCTAATTAGCCTATTGTTTCTTTATGACCCTATATTGTAAGCCAAAATCTGGAAAAACCATGTTAACCAAATCTCAGGATTAGGAGAGCATGGAAGCGTAGCAAGAGAATGGTTGTGAGGAACTAAGTTTGGGGTGGCTACAAGGTGATGTGTCATATTGGGGGTGAGAAAAATAAAAATAAAGGTTAATTAATATATATATATATATATATATATATATATATATATATATATTGCCAAAAGAAAAGGGGCAAAACAGAAAAAAAATAGCAAGGAAAATGTTGTAGTCACCTGAGACAAAAAGAAAAATGGAAAAAGGAATTTGAGTGGAAAATGTGTTTAATGCTCATGCTCTCTTAGTTCCTAGGGACTTAAGCCTAATATCCTTGAATATCCTACCTTGAGCCAGGCCCCATTACAACCTTTAAAAGACCTTCTGATGTTGCATACATGTTTTCGTGGGAACCATTTTTGAGATGAAAATCAAATTCATGGGAAGTGCTCTTGATACATGAAATTGAGTGAAAAGTTGATAGCCTAGACGAACTTGAGCGAATGAGTGAAATACTAAATGCCCTTGTGAGGAAGGCAATTGTTTGAAATTGGTGATCTTCCTTTGTGTGTATCTTTGATCCTCAACTTAGAGTAATGATGGCATGAATGATAAGTTCTCAATTGTTTAAAGTAAATGAATGTGGGGATTACATTGATGTAAAAAGGGGGAATCATTGAAGAAAAACTGTTTGTTCAGATTGCGTGAAATTTGTGCGAAATTGATTAGATCCTTTAGGCTTGCCAAGTATTGAGTCCTTTTTGAGTTTTAGCTTGCTTGGGGACAAGCAAGGTTTAAGTTTGGGGTGTTTTGATAAGCCTCTGGCTTATCTAGTTTTATGACTAGATGAACTAGGGTTTATGTGCCAATCAGTCGAGTTCACTCTCGATTTCGCCCAAAGTTGCCTTGTTTTGTTCCTAAGTTGGACTTTGACTCATTCTAGGCATTTTTAGTAGTTTTTAGGTTATTTTGAATAGAATTACGCTTTTTGTTTTCTTTTGTTGTTTCAGGTCAATAAGTGAAGCTCTGAGAGTCAAGGAAAGTCAAGAAGCAATGGAAAAAGCACTTCTGGAGATACTCGCCTCGCGAGTTGAAGCTCGCCTCGCGAGCCTGAACATCAACTGAAGCAGCAACAGTTATCACTCTGGTTCGCCACGCAAAGACTCATCTCGCCCCGCGAGAGTCTGAAGACCTGCAAGACAGAGACCATCACGGCATAGCCGTGATGAAGGTCACGGCTGTGACAGATTGAAGTTGGAAGACTCGCCCTGCGAACACACCCTCGCCTCGCGAAAATCCAAATTTGAAAGCGCGCCAATACTAAAATTCGCCTCGCGAAGGAGTGCTCGCCCTGCGAGCGAGCAAGATTCAGAATCCTTATTTAAAGGCTGTTGCAGATCAGATTAGGGGATCCAGAAGGTTTTTTCCACTTGTTTAGATCAGTAGTTGTTTCGAATCCTTGTTTTCTCTTTGGAGCTGCGTCTCCCTTTTCTTTTTATTTTTTTGATGGTTATTATGTCCGAGTGTTTGTCTGTGAGCATGAGGAACTAATCCCTTCGTCCGAGGGATCAATGAAGCCGCCCATGGCAGTGTAGATTCGATGTGATGTATGTTTTCCTTTCCTTCTTTTAATTAATGTTTTCCAATTCTGAATTGATTGTGTTGATCATATGTGTTGCATGATTAACTAGTTAAACGTGTTAAGGCCAAACGGCGATTCACGTTTTAGAACTTGAATTGGAATCACTAATCGAATAATGAGCACGACCGTGGAATTAGGGGATTAGTACAACCATTTAGGGAACAAGAATTAACAGAATTCGAGATTAGGATTATGAGACCGAACAAGTAATTAATCCAATCTTCGAATACGTCCTAATGAGCACGACCGTGGATTTAGGAGAATTTAGGGGTCCCGGTTGACATTGTAATTGAACTTAGGGAGGAATTCATCGTCACTTGGGTTTGCATGATTGGGTAGGTGGATTTGAAACCTTGGACATTTTAATTTCAGATTTTTAGTTAATTAGTTTAATAGATTGTTAATTGAATTTCGATCCTATTCCCTCTTCTCTCTCTCAACCACCTTCTGTAACTTGACCAAACGTATCGGATTTCCCGCGGATTAGTTGAATTGGTAGCCCAATCCCTGAGTTCGACCTCGGTAATTACTTACCGTGTTTCTTTTATTACTTGCGACGACCCGGTACACTTGCCGGTGACACAACGGCGCCAAAAACTTGTTGTCTGTCACCGGATTGAGAATTTTGGGACGCTAATATTCTCTACACAAACCATGGAAACGAACCCAACCTTGGAAATTCTTCTGCTTGATTGTTTTCGGATTAAAATCAGGAGTCCATGCAAAGTCTCTCAGAACTCCTGGATTCAAATTTCAAGATCCTATTGATCTAAGACTACGCAAATCATCCAATGATCCAAAGCTGAATTCATAGAAGCCTCTACCAAGAGACACCATGTTCTAAGAACCAGCAAGAATCCAAAGCTTTGATAACTTCTTGCGCAAGTCATCAATCTTAATGGGGGAATCACGTTTAGAAAGAGTCAGGCGACCATGGAGAACATTCTTGCAATCAGCAATGCCCACATGGTATTCTTCTTCGAATATCTTAATAGATAAATCATCCCCTAATAAACGTGGTTTAGGCAACTAGCTGACAGGAATATCGCTTGAGTTTTGAAGAGCCTGTGCAAACGTTTTCTTCTGCCTCAAGTTAGAAGGTTGTGGCTGCACTTTGTCTTCGGTAGCATCAATAGAACGTGAAGAAGGAGGAGGGTTAGGACGATGGGAGACTGAATCAGGGAAGAGAAAGATCCATGGGCAGTCAGAGATGATTGCCATGGTGAAATAGCGAACCCTAAAACCTCATACAAACCCTAGCAGAAGTCTCCCATCAAACATAATATGCATTAATGTTAGTTTCCACAAAATAAATTTTAAGAGAACATAAAAGTAAATTAATAAAATTTCACCTATATTTACTTATCTTTTCCTATACCCCAATTACATTAGCTAAAAAGAAGTCCATTTAAATTTTTTTAAAAATCGCTTATTATCATTGTTATTAAAATCGGACTGAACCGGACCGGTTCGGCCAGAAACAGGATCCATGATCGTAGTTCGATCAGCATATCAGATCGGATATGGCTATGAATCGGTGCTAACATCAAATTGTGCATGGTTGATGTAAACATCCTTAGTTGCTCTACGGATTGATGACTATCCCCACAAACCAACACTGGTCTTTTCAGCGTGCTTTATCCTCACTCACACGCTTCCTGGAAAAATTTCCCAGGAGGTCACTGATGACGATCTGGCAAGTGTACCATTTTGTTGCAAGTAATAAAACACGGTAAGTAAATACTGAGGTCGAACACAAGGATTGGAAGACCAATTTAACTAATTTTAATAAGGAATTTCAAAGCGTTTGACAAAATCAAAGAGAAGTGGTTATGAAGAGAGAGAAAATTAAATCAAAGATTAAATAAAAATGATTAATTAAATATTCTAAAAGATTGTGATGAGATTTGATTATGACTAAGGCTCTAAGGTCACGAATTCACCTACCCTATCAAGCAAGTTGCCCAAGTGTTTATCTTCTTATCCCTATGTTCAATTTAATTTCTTGTCAACCGGGAACCCTCAATTATCCTAATTTCACTACCGATGTTCAAAAGGAATTATCTACAATTGCAAGTCATCAATTTCCCAATTTATTCAACCCACAAATAGATTAATTAAGTTCTTGGTTCCCTATAGCGATTGCACCGCTTTCCTATTCTATCCCCAGTAATCTTCAAACGGTGTTCTTAATCAAGTCCTAAGCACGAATCGCTTCCCAGCCTCAACGCACTAGACTAATTAACCACTGGCCACATCATTAACGCAAACAAAACAGAATTAAGAAACAAGAAAAGAGACAAGGGTATAAGAAAATATTACTTGGATAAACTATGTCATCAAAGGTGGCTTCATCATTCCCTTAAAAAAGAGGATTGGTTCCTCATAGAGACGAAAACGAGAAAAAAAAAGTAATATATGCATTCATCCTTCAAGAAACCGACTCAAAACACACTACACAGCTCCAAGCAAACTAGGATTACAATTCTCTAATCAAAAACTGCTCTCATTGACCTAAACCAAGCTATTTATAAGGTTTGGGATCTGTGCGTGTTCTCGGGGCGAGCAAGTATTCACGAGGCGAATCTTAAGTTGGCGCCAATTCAAATTTGGACTTCTCGCGAGGCGAAGCAGAATGATCTTCATTTCACTGAGTCTGGCTCGCGAGGCGAGGCTGAATGGCTGCCTGGTCCTGCTTGATCTGCTCCTCTAGTTAGCGAGGCGAGCTTCTGTTCGCAAGGCAAATAGCCAAAATTCGCCTTTTTACTTGTTTCCTTTATTTTTCCTAGCTTCCTCGAGCTTCACTTTTAATCTGGAATTAAAAGTAGCATTAAATGCTTTATTTTGATAAGAAACTAAAAGAAATTACTAAAAAATTATCCCTGAGACTAAAATGAATTGCTTGTGAACAATTAAAGTCAAATTTGGGCTAAAACAAGAATGAACTCGCACAATTGGTATCAAAATTGAGGTCCTTCTAGTCATAAAACTAGATGAACCAACGGTTTATCAAAATACCCCAAACTTAAAATTTGCTTGCCCCCAAGCAAACTAACAAAATGAAAGACTCAAATTAGGTAAGCTCAATGGACTTAATCACTCTTGCCCCAAATTTCGTGCAATTTCATCAATTTACCCTTACTCAATGTTTCCCATTTCCTTACTTTACTTAATCAACCCCCAATTTCACCTACTTCCAAACCATGAGAATCATATCAATAATACATTCGTTACTCTAAGTAAGGGCTCCAAGTCACATACACAAAGGAGATCACCAAATTCAAATAATTGCCTTCCTCACAAGGGTATTTAGTAATTCACTCATTCGCTCAATTTGTCAAGGATATCAACTTTTCACTCAATTTTCACATTTTAAGAGCACTTTCCATGAATTTGATTTTCATCTCAACAAAGTTCCTACAAAAACATGTATGCAACATCAAAAGGTCTTTTAAAGGTTGTAATGCGGCCTGGCTAAAGGTAGGATATGTAAAGGATCAAGGCTAAGTCCCTAAGATTTATGAGAGCATAAAATGTGCAATTATAATTTTTGATCTTACTCTCAATTCTTTTTCTATTTTCCTTTTTTTTTATACTTTGGGTGACTACAACCTTTTTACTTTCTCACATCATTTTTTTTCACTTTGCCCTTTTTGGCATTTTTGCAATCATTTTATTTCTTAAGCCTTTGGTTTCAATCATTTTGCTTTTTCTTTTTCTCAACCAAAACAACATGATAAACTTTGTAGCCACCCCAAACTTAGTTTCCAAACAACACTTACATTGCTAAGTTTCCATGCTTTCCTAAATCCTAAGATTGGGTTTACATGGTTTTTCCGGATTTATGGCTTGTAGCATAAGGTCATCAAGAAACAATAGGCTATTAGGCTCATGTGGCTAACTAGGGATCATGCATCAAGGTTGGTTCATATTTGGTAAAGTAGCTATTTCAAAGAAAATTGCGTAAATCATTTGATGCTAACATATAAACATGCAAACCATGAATAGATTCAAGCAAATCCGGGAAAGTAAAACTTAAAAGTGATTCACACAATTAAAAACAATGTTGGAGGTTCAATTTCCTCACCTGGACATTTTTAGTAAATTATTTAACCAAGATACATCCCTAATGTGTGCACCCTTCACCCAAAACTTGTCATAAATCATGCAATCATAATAAAATTTCTCAAAGTTCACTTATCAATCTTTCATGGGAATCGATTTTTCAATTTTTCAAATCATTAGGGAACACATCGAGGTTTTTAATTTTTATCATATGCACTCAATTTAGGCTTAGTGCAATTATTCCCATGAAAACTTACCAAGAAGACTTTAAGACACATGCAATATTTTTTTTAATATATTGACCAACTATTCAAATGCAACCAAAATGATTCAGAATAGAAGAAACAAAAAGAAAAGAGTTGAGTTTTAGAAAGAGTTATCTCTGTTAGATAATGGGGTCTGGCCGGCAACAAAGAAGAGAAGAACAAAGGTAATGCGCAATCTCCAAGGCTTGTAGGAACACTAGGCTTTAGGTTCGATTCGCCCCCACCAATCTCTCCTCGTAGATTGGATGCAACAGTTGTAATTGGGGAATCCCCTTCAGGATACAATGGAGAACCTTGGTTTGGTTTGCACACCCTAAACCAATCGTATCGACAATGGCAGTTTATAGAATAATAGTCTCTTTAACTCTCTCTGCGCATAAGGGAGAAAAGAAGCTGATTTGGATGAAGAATGGTTGAGAGATTCTGAGAATTTTCGTGTCCTTCACTGCATGCAGATGGTTCTATTTATAGACCAACTCATGTCACTTGGTGAAGCAAAACAACCTTTCAAATGATTCAGAACTGGTCAAATTCGTTAGTTAAGTAACAATAACGACCACATACTGGCACATTATATCTGTTAGCCTAGTGGCCAGCGGGTGTGTCACTTGAGCGTACAGGTCCCGAGTTCGAATCCGCTCAACGACACTTTGTCATTTTATTTTTCCAACCCGTTAAACAACGATCATAAAATGGTTCAGAATAGAAGAAACAAAAAGAAATGACACTAGTGCAATAAGTGTTTTTTACATCAGTTAAAATTTATTTTATACGTCAGAATATTGCTGACGTAAATACAGCTGACGTTAAATATAAAAATTTTAGCGTCAGTTCTTTAACACAACCGACGTTAATGCTGTTCAAACTAACGTCAGTTGTGTTAAAGAACTGACGTTAAATGTTTTATTTTTAACGTCAGTTTCCTAATACAACCGACGTTAATAGTGTACTGTATATTTTATAAAATACTATTAACTTCAGTTATTTGATACAACTGACGTTAATAGATTTTTTTTAAATTCAGTTTTAAAATATCACCCCCCTCAGCTATCCCTGCATTCAGTAACTATCTCAGCAACACAGAATATCACACACATTACAGAATTGCAAACACTACCCTTAAATTTCAATATTAACAAAAAGAAAAGAAATATACAAAGGAACAATGGAGGGACTTAAAACCAAAACCCATGTATAGGAAAAACATAACTATCTACAAGTATATATATATATATATATATATATATATATATATATATATATATATATATATATATATATATATATTAGTCTCTAATGTCTAAAAACAAAACTACCAATCTAAGTATATATATATATACATGTCTAAAAATAAATGTATACGAAGTTTAAACTACCTATATCAATATCCCTTCGTGATGATCATCACGAGTGGCATGTACATCGTCCACCTGTGTCTCCTCAATTATAGTAGGCATGTTTGAATCTTGATTTTCATCACTACCATTATACATGCTTTTTCCTTGGAGAACCACGAACAACCTTTTGTTAGAAGGATCAGTGATGTAGAACACTTGCTTTGCTTGGGAAGCCATTATGAAAGGCTCATTTATATGACCTAACTTGTTGAGGTCTACCAATGTAAACCCCAATTCGTCGGTTTGTATACCACCGTTACTATCAACCCACTTACATTTAAAAACCGGCACCATAAGCTTAGTGTAATCGAGCACCCAAATATCTTCAATATATCCAAAGTAAGGTGTCGGTGCTTTAACGGGTTTGTGTCCTTTGCACTAGAGAAGTGCATTGCTTCGGTCACGATCATAACCCCACTATTTTGCATGGTACTCTTGTTATCTTGTTCCTTTGTATAAAAGGAAAAGTTATTGATGTCGTATCCGCTCCAACATATGACGTTGAAGCTAGGCTCACGTGCTAGCCATCTTACATCATCAGAAGCAGTACTACCATCTTTCAGCATTTCTTCCTTGAACCATGGTAAGAAAGTCTTGTTATACTTGTTCAACAACCACCTTTCGCTCATTCGAGGGTTTTCTTGATTGACTTTTCTTTTATGTTCAAGTAAGAAAGGTTGAACAGAATCGATGTTGTTCAATACATACAAATGTGCTTGAAGCACTTCCTCCCGACCCTTGCTATTAATTCTTAAGCCATGTGTACCCTTACCTTGACATCTTATCTCATCATGCCGAGGCTTAGGAACCCCTATAGGATCCGTGTTATGAAGGTAGTCCGAACAAAACTCAATAGCTTCTTCTGTAACATACCTTTGAACAATAGATGCTTCCGGACGATGAGGATTCTTCACGTACCCTTTGAAGATCTTCATGTAGCACTCAACTGGGTACATCCATCTCAGAAAAACCGGCCCACATAATCTAATCTCCCTCACCAAATGAACAATTAAGTGAACCATTATGTCGAAAAAGGAAGGAGGAAAATACATCTCCAATTGGCACAAGATTGTAGCAGTCTCAACTTCCAAGTCATCCAACATACGGGGGTCAACGACTTTGCTACATATAGAATTGAAGAATGAGCACAACCGAGTAATGGTTTGTCTCACATTTTTTGGAGCAATACCACGAATAGCAACGGGCAGAAGTTGTTGCATCAAGATGTGACAATCATGAGACTTTAAGCCAACTAATTTAAGATCACTAGAGACAAGCCTCTTCATATTTGAAGAGTAACCATGTAGAACTTTGATGCCATGAAGACACCTGCAGATACTTTGTCTCTCTTTTTTTGACAAAGTATGACATGCTGGTGGCAAATAAGTCCGCTTACCATCCTCAACAACTGGAGCTAACTGCTCTCGTATCCATAGCAACGAGGTCGAGACGAGCATTCACACCATCCTTTGTCTTGCCATGAATGTTGAGAAGCGTCCCGATCACACTATCACACACATTTTTTTCCACATGCATCACATCAATGTAGTGTCTGACATCAAGCTTGCGCCAGTATGGAAGATCAAAGAATATCGACATCTTCTTCCATATGTTTTTCTCAGTAGCTTTACCTTTCTTTTTGGACTTGCCGAATATAACTTCGATGCCCTTTACCCTCTGATAAACCTGCTCTCCAATTAAGGCCGCCGAAGCTTTTTCTGTCTCTTGGCATCCATTAAAAGCTTTTTTTATCTTACGATATGGGTGATCACGTCTAAGAAATATCCGATACCCAAGGTAAACCGTCTTCTTTCCATGATGCAACTGAGTGTAGCATGTGCCTTCTTCACATATAGGGCATGCTTTATGCCCCTTGACTTTGTACCCGGACAAGTTACCGTATGCTAGAAAGTCGTTGATGGTGAAAAATAACATGGCATGAAGCTTGAAAGTCTCATGAGAATACCCATCAACTACATCAACACCTTCCACCCATAGCGTTTTCAAGTCTTTAAACAATGGACTCAGATAAACATCTAAGTCATTTCCCGGTTGCTTTGGGCTCGAAATCATCATAGACAACATAATGTATTTGCGCTTCATGCACAACCAAGGGGGCAGGTTGTAAATTATCAACAGAACATGCCATGAACTACGAATACTACTCATGTTACCATAAGGATTCATTCCATCCGTAGCAAGTCCAAGCCTTAGGTTTCTTGGCTCATCAGTGAAATCCGGAAACATAGTATCAATATTCTTCCATTGCATAGAATCAGCAGGATGACGAATCTTTCCATCACGTTTCCTCTCATCATTATGACATCTAAGATTCTTCGCATCTTTCTCATTGGCAAACAATCGCTTGAACCTTGGAATTATTGGAAGATACCACGACACCTTCGCAGGAGGACCTTTTTTTCTCACATCATCAAGATCATCATCATCATCACCACCCTTCACTTTGTATCGTGATAACCCACATTTGGGTCAATCGTGATTGTCTTCATGAACACCGGTGTACAATATGCAATCATTGAGGCATGCGTGTATCTTCTTATACTCTATACCCATCGGACACAATACCTTCTTGGCCTCATAGTTACGGTCAGGTAATGTGTTGTCCTCCGGAAGCAAGTCTTTCAACACTTCAAGCAATTCCGTGAAGCTTTTATCGGTCCAACCATTTCTCGCCTTCACACAAACCAAGTTTAGCACCGCCGACAATCGTGTATGAGTAGTACACCCTGGATATAAAGGCTTATCCGCATCACCGCACAACCTATCATACACAGGAGCTCGATGAAAAGATTCTTGTCCAATATCACGTATCATGTCCTCTACTCGATCATTCTTCATATCTACGTCAACATCCTCACTTTGGGAGACACTTGCCGTACTACTTAACACATCACCATGCCATATCCATCTTGTATAACTCAAGCAAATCCCTTCACAAATCAAATGAGTACGTATATCTTTCACCGTACATTTCCTCATATTCAAACACTTGACACAAGGACAATAGAACATTCCATTACTATTAGGAACATTCCTTTGAGCAAATTCGATAAATTCTCCCACCCCATTCAAATACTCAGCACTAGTGCACTTACAAACCATCCAACTACGATCCATAACTAGAT
This sequence comes from Sophora flavescens, assembly GCA_030762895.1. Taxonomy (NCBI): domain Eukaryota; kingdom Viridiplantae; phylum Streptophyta; class Magnoliopsida; order Fabales; family Fabaceae; genus Sophora; species Sophora flavescens. Next base: position 65,004,260 of record CM061069.1, read on the forward strand.
AGGTTCTGTAGATATACAAAACATATATCCATGGCGTTTAAAAATTATTTCAAATTTACACCATTTACAGGTTTCTTAAGACAAAAGAAATAAGCAGATGAAGATAAATTAACAAAACATAATTCCAATGAGAAATATAATGTTGATGTCACATGCTACAAGGAACTCTAAATTTCTTCCCATTTTGAAATAGGTCATGATAGCAGAAGAAAAACAAGAGAAAACACAAAACCCACGACCAGAAATAGAGACATTCCAAACAACTCAAACTCACAGTTTCAAGTTTCAACTACAGAGACTACAGTTTCAACATACACTCAAAACCAAAAATAAAAAAAATGTGCCCTAAAGACTCACCAGAAATAGGTGCTCGCGTGGTGGTGGGGAGGGGAGCTCAAGTGGTGGCCAACGTTCGATGTGGTTACTGAGAGTAGAGGGACAAGGAGAGTTAGTGCGCGGGAAGGGGAAAGAGAGATGTCAAGTTATTGCAAATAATATTGAGCGGGAAAGACAGAGTTAGGGTTAAGAGTGTACCTCATGGTGTTGACGAAGAAGCCCTCGCGGTGGTTGCAGTGGAGATGAGCTCGCGATTAGGGTAGAGTGAGAGTAAGGGTGAGAGTGAGAGTGAGAGTGAGAGTTGTGAGTGAGAGTGAGCGTGATGAAAAGAAAAGAACAGAGACGTATAGAGCAAAGTGAAGAAGGCGCGCGGGTGTACACATTATAATCAAAAACCAAAAATTAAATAACATTTTACGTCAGTTGTTTGTAACAAATGACGTTAAAGGTCATTGTTTAACGTCAGTTGTATTAAACAACTGACGTTAAAAATAAATATTTTTTATTTAAAAACACGTTTAACGTCAGTTGTTTAAGACAACTGACGTTAAAAGTGTATAAGTTTCTGCAAAAACGAATTTCTTTGACTATTGTGCTACTTACCCATGCACCTTGTAACTTAATCCTCTTAATGAGCATTAAGTTTATAGATCAGTTTTCAAGAAAATCAGATAGTATCTCTTCTCTATATAAAGTACCATTCTTCTGTATCAGTCTGTAATACAATCTCTTCTTTTCCTCTATATTTCGTGCGTTTTCTATTCCTTCACAATATGGCTCTATCATATTTGAGACTTTTGTTATTTCTCCCTATACCTAGACTTAAAGGTCTCCGTCTTAATGGTCAAAAAACTTCTGAGTTTGAGTAAATCACGTAACATGGATGGTAAGGTTGGGTGAATCACGTAATGTGATTCCCTCACCTTATTTCATCCCATTCGTCCCCTTCACTCTGCTTTGGCTGCAAGTGACTGTGGATTCAGATGGAGCAGCAAGGAATTCAAGTGAGGGAGGAGATGCATCCATTGGAGTTTCTGAGGACACAGGACTGAGAAGAAAATGACGTTGAAGCAGAATTTTTTTTATATTTTAGGGCTATGTTGCAAAAATTTTTTATCGTTTTTAATCATGTAATTGTAACTTATGAATCGCTTCAATGAGATACGATTTGATTATACATATAACTTGTTTTATGTTAAGTGTTTATTTATTTTAATTTTCACAAGAATAATTGTTTACTAATTCAAGCTAATTAATTAAGATTAAAAATAAACTTGTTTAAAAAAAGAGTTTAGAAATAAATTGCACTATATGGAATGATCTGTGTTAAGAGTGACAACAGGGAGATAACAACGAAAGAAAGATAGGAATGAGTTTCAGATAGGAATATAGGATTATTTACGTCAATTATTTATTTAACCGAAGTAAAAATCATACTTTTAACGTCACTTGTATAAACAACTGACGTTAAAAGTGTTAATAATTCTTGCAAATCACTTTTAACGTCAGTTCATTTAACAACTGACGCAAATAGTGATTTAATATTAACAAAACTGCCACCGCCTCATTTTTAACGTCAAACATATGGTTAACTGACGTAAAACATTCCCGTATATTACATTATTTCCACTAGTGTGAGTAGAGTTTTAGAAAGAGTTATCTCAAGGGGTCCGAGCGGGCCCCACACTCTCATTAGCATGTCTTGCATCTTCCTTGTCTTTCCTTGGTTTCTTTCTTGGTCTACTGATGAGTGTGATTACACCTCATATTTCTTTATCATATTGCATGCATTTTCATGTAGTTTAGGCATTTTTAATTTTATTTTTGTTAGTTTTTACCTTGGAACGGGTAAGGTGGTGTTGTGGTGTTTGTGTGCAGGAATTGAGGATTAAAATGCTCGGGATCATTTATGTTGGAGCTTGCACGAAGACGGAGCTTGAAAAGCAAGAAAACTGAGCCAAACAGAGCCCATCACGGCCTCGCCGTGACAGCCATCACAGCCATGATCGAGCAAGGCTGAAAAGAAAAGTACACAAAAGTCAGAACCTGTCACGGCCAGGCCGTGATGGCCATTACGGTCGTGACAGGCCATCAGTGCCAAGTTTTCCAAGACATAATCTGTCACAGCCTGGCCGTGACAGGCATCACGGCCATGACGCGCAATATCTGGAATTTTAATTGCTGATTTGATCTGATTTTGTAACAACTTGGGATTCAAGTTAAGCTACTCTATAAATAAGGCAATTAGGCTCGAAAATAGTGATCCCTTGGGCTGCTACCTTAGGCAAAAACTAGGATTTCTCTTCTTCTCAATTTCTTCTCTTCTATTAGGTTTTCTTTTATGCTTTTGTTAATCAAGCTTGCTATGAACATGGCAATGCTTGAGTAGTCTTTTTATTTCTAGGAATTGGGACTATGCCCAAGATTTGTTTTATGTTATGAATTGACATTTTACTTCTTGTTAATTTCAATTCGCTTTCAATTTAATTCCTATTGCATGAATTACTTGTGAATCTGGTGCGCACTTATTTGCATGTCATAGATACCCTAAGGAGGAACCTAGCGGTGAACTTAGGTATCAGATCTATAAGAATCAAACTTAGGACTTAAATCACAAGAGTTAGAAGCGGTCCTTCGAGGGTTCACGAATTGTCACAAAGCTTAAAGGGTTCAATTTAAATTCAATTACCACGAGAGTAGGGGTTAGTTTAATTGGGCACGGTTCTTGTATCCCAAGAGGGAACATTAACTTATTTAGGATAAATTCGCCTTCAAAGCAAATTTTGATAATTAACAAGAGGGGGAGTCAATTTAGTAACATGAGCAGTCTTGTTGGTAACCCAATTCCTGGAAATCTCTTTTGATATTGAAAAATCCCATATTTGATTTGATTGCGATTTTGTTTGATTGTATTTAGATATTTGATTTGTTAGTTAATCTTTTAAGAACCAAATCTTTTCCAAATCTTTTTCTAGTCCAGTTTAATTGATTTAATAATTGATAGTTATTTAAGATCACGGTCCCTGTGGATTCGATCTTTTTATTACTTGACGACGAAGCCGTTCACTTGCGGATTCAAGCCCCACCAAGTTTTTGGCATCGTTGCTGGGGACTGTGCTTTCTTGAATTTCAATTTAATTTTTAAATTGATTTTTCTGGACATTTTTTTTACTTAATTTTTTTCTTTCTTTTTCTAGTATCTATCTCTCTTTTTGCAGGTGTTTTTCTCTTTCATGCAAAGATCCCAAAGTCTTGGAAATCTCATTGAAGTTGACCCCAAGATCGAAAGGACCTTTCATAGATGTGGGAGACTACAAAGACACAGAGAGAGAGAGGTTGATTCCCATTCCACTCATGGCGAATCTACCGGATACCAAACCACTAGAGGACTACGCAGCCCCAAATGATGGGGGTTTGCGAACTGGGATTGCTAGTCCGGAAATTGAGGCGGAGAACTACACTATACCACCTCTGTCAATTGGCATGATTAGGCAAAATCAATTTGGAGGATTACCCTCGGAGGACCCGACTGATCATGTAGAGACATTCTTGGAGTTCACCGATGCAATAAGAATTCAAGGTGCCCCGATTGAAGCAAGTGCCCGCTAATACCTTGTCAACTTGGGACCAACTGGAGCAGGCATTCTTGGAAAAATTCTTCCCTCCATCCAAGACTGCTTACCTACGAACTCAGATCACCGACTTCTTCCAAAAGGACGGAGAATGCTTATCCGAAGCTTGGGATCGCTACAAAGGATTGCTAGAGTCTTGCCCATATTATGGGCTCGAGAGGTGGTTGTTAGTGCATACCTTCTACAACGGATTGGATTACTCTTCGAAGGTGTCACTTGACTCCGCAGCTGGTGAAGCCTTTATGAATATACCTCTAACTGAAAATATTATTGAAAAGGTAGCCACCAACTATCACCAATGGGGTTCGGAAAGAGGTAATAGCCCGAAAAAGCTTTCGGGGGGTAAGTTTGAAATGAATAGTACTGATTTGACTCATTGAATAAACACTTTGATAAGCTTGAAAAGGCTCATGTGAGTTCAATAGGTACTACTAATGTTATTTGTGAGATTTGTGGAATGCATGGACATGACATAATGGAGTGCCCACATGGTATTGCTCCTGGATCCGGTGCTTCGGGGGAACAAGTGAACTCTTGTCACAACTTCTATGACACGAACCCGAAATTGCCAAACTATGCTCCTCAAAATCCTTACAACCAAGTGAGGAAGAATAATCCTTATCTCTCCTACGGGAACTACAACAACACATTGAACCATGAATTCTAGGAAGCCCAAGGTAATACGAAACCCTCATCGGGGTATCCTCAGGTACAAAAGTCTAAACTTGAGTCTCTTTTGGAAAATTTTGTTTAAACTCAAACAAAGCAAAATGAAGAGTTTATGCAACAAGGTAGGGCAGTCAATGAGGCAATAAAAGAGTTAACATCTAAGGTAGACAACTTAGCCATCCATAATAAGATGTTATAAACTCAGATTGCCCAACAAGCTAGTACATATTCTAGAACTAAGGGTACGTTTCTAGGACAACCCGAAGTTAATCCCAATGAGTACTGTAATGCTATATACTCGAGGGATGATAAGCTTGGGGTAGTTGAAAAGGATGTGGAATGTGAGGAGGACATGAGTGAACATGAAGAGATAGAAACAAAGTATGTCCCTCCACCACCTTACCAACTCCCAATACCTTTCCCACAAAGGCTAGTCAAGAAAAAGCAAATAGAAAAAGAGACTAAGCTTAATTGAGGAGCATGATGCCATGATAAAAACTAACATGCCTCATAAAATAAAAGATCCAGGAAGTTTCTCTATTGCTTGCTCAATTAGAGAAGTGAAAATAGACCAAGCCTTATGTGACTTAGGGGCTAGTGTGAGTTTGATGCCACATACCATCTTTGAGAGGTTAGGAACCAAGAAATTGAGTCCATCCAAGTTCTCTTTACAATTTGCGGATGGCTCAACTAAAACTCCTCTAGCCATACTAGAGAATGTCCCTATAAAGGTAGGGAAATTTTTCATTCATACCGATTTCATGGTACTGGATATGAATGGGAATTCTAAATTCCCTATCATTCTTGGAAGGTCATTCTTGGCCACAGCTGGAGCGATAATAGACATAAAAAATGGTAAGCTCTCTTTGAATGTAGAGGAAGGTTGGGTGGATTTTGATTTGACTAAATCATATAACAACCCTCCTTTTGAGAGTCATGTGTGCATGATCGAGATAATGCCTCCAAAGGTGAAGGAAGAGCTTAACATGGAAGCAACTCCCAAACTTTGCATGACAAATGATGCACCAAACAATGATGAAATTGGAGTTGCTCAACATATTGAGTTAAAACTTCCACCGGGAGGAAGTAAGACCATGAAACTCAGAGTCAAAAGAGCAAAGCGAAAGCGCATGTGGCCATATGAACAAAATAGGCTCTTTGAAGGACTTCCTTGGAAGAGAGGTGTTCTTGCACTTCCAAGCCCAGCTGATCCCGGTTGATTGAAGGGAGTATGGTCAAGCTTAAGACCGTAAAAAAGCGCTTCTTGGGAGGCAACCCAAGCTTTCTTTCCCTTTTTAATTCGTTTTTGAATTTTGATTTTGAATAATTTGAGAAGATTGAGAGAAAAAAGATCACAAATTGATGGTTTTGCCAAGTAATTTCAGGTTATGAAGGCATGAAGAGCAAAAAGGCATGGAAAAATGAAGTAAGAGGAGATCATGGCCTGCCCCTGGTATCCATCATGGCCATGATGTAAGACCAGAATTGATCATGCCCAGGCCGTGACAGGGGTCACGGCCGTGATTAGCCAACAGCTGAAGATCAGAAAGGAACACGACCCAACCGTGATAGCCCTCACGGGCATGATGAGAAGGACCCAGAAGATCAGAATGTATCACGGCCTAGCCGTGATGGAAGTCACGGTCGTGACAGGCCAGCTCCAGCAAATCAGATTCTATCACGGCCCGGCCGTGATGTATATCACGCACGTGATGGGGAATCGCTTGATACCAGAACTGGTCACGGCCTAGCCGTGATGAACGTCACGGCGGTGACACGTCTTCCAGCAGCTCTTTGACTGGCATGTGAGCCAACACCCTCCACCACCTCGGTGAGTTGTTCCATTTTTCTCCTCTCTCCGACTTGATTATTTACATTGGGGACAATGTAAGTTTTTAAGCTTGGGGTAGGAATATTATTTTTAGTTTTATTTTTTCATTTTTTTTTCATGTTGCGTTCATATAGGCATAGTTTTGCATAATCACATTATTAGATTGCCCCTTACTTAGAGTATGCATCCAACTGTGAGAACTTTGTGCCAAATGAATCAAGACAGTGAATTTTTGAACCCAATTTTTGTATTCTTGTGATAGGCTAAAAATAAAAATGCTTGAGATGATCTTCTGATAGTTGATAATTAGCATGTGGTTCCTTAGAATTGTGTTTCTCATTGATTTTAAACTACTAAATGTGAGATTTTTTTTTAGCCTAAAAGGGGTACTCACTAAATCTACCCCATTCTTTGTGATTGAGTGTTTTATTCCTCTTGGATTGTGTTCTTTAGAACTTGACTTGAAACCGTTTTGAAACTTAAAAATTTTTGAAAACATATTTGAAAATGATTGAGGCACTATGTATTTTTCTGGCCTTCTAACCTTTAATTGATTAAATGCTACCCCTTAGTTGCCCAGTTTTGAGCCTAAAAGAATAAAATGCTTTTCTTGGTACCTTGATTTATTTTGATGAATGATGCTTGGTATGACACCTTTTAAAGTATTGCAAAAAGGGCAAAAAGGTGGTTTGAAAAATAAATTGTGGGATGAAAAAGTTAGAAAAATATTTCTCTTACGTTGGAAATCTCCCCTTCTCCAAATTGAAAAAAATAAAATAAAATAAACAAAAAAATGGAGAAGGGGATGAGAAAAATAAAGTGAGAAATAAAAAGATAAAAAAGAAAGAGAGGAAGGAAGAAAGAAAGGTGGAAAAGTGAAGTAAAGCCCAAAAAGGTATTTTAGAAGATTGTCATGCTTTGTATTGTTTGATATTTTGTTTAGCCTTCTTGAATTTTCCTTTTCTTGATTTCCCCACCTAACGATTAATCCCATGGCCCCATTACAACCAAAATAAAAGACCTCTTGATTCTTATGTGTTTTCATTAATAAAGTAGAGATTTGGTTAATGGTCAAGCTTATGGTAGAATACCTTCCTTGAGGAAACTAAGTGAATTGTCAAATGTCCCTAAACACTTGAGTGAGGTGAGAAGAGTGCCCGAATTAGTGAGAGGCATGAATCTAGAGAACCTAAGCTTCTAATTGGACTTGAAATTGATTGTCTCTTGGTTACTTATTCGGATGGTCCTGTCACTTGGATTTGTTACTCGGGTTCTTGGTTCACTATCCATGCTCTGATTGTTTATCTTTACTGGCCTTAGTGATTGCTTGAGGACAAGTAAAATCTTAAGCTTGGGGTAGTTTGATGAGTGTGATTACACATCATATTTCTTTATCATATTGCATGCATTTTCATGTAGTTTAGGCATTTTTAATTTGATTTTTGTTAGTTTTTACCTTGGAACGGGTAAGGCGGTTTTGTGGTATTTGTGTGCAGGAATTGAGGATTAAAATGCTCGGGATCATTTATGTTGGATCTTGCATGAAGATGGAGCTTGAAAAGCAAGAAAACTGAGCCAAACAGAGCCCAGCACGGCCTAGCCGTGACAACCATCACGGCCATGATCGAACAAGCCTGAAAAGAAAAGTACACAAAAGTCAGAACCTGTCACGACCAGGCCGTGATGGCCATCACGGCCATGACAGGCCATCAGTGCCAAGTTTTCCAAGACAGAATCTGTCACGGCTTGGCCGTGACAGGCATCACGACTGTGACACACAATATCTGGAATTTTAATTGCTAATTTGATCTGATTTTGTAACAACTTGGGATTCAAGTTAAGCTACTCTATAAATAAGGCAATTAGGCTCGAAAATAGGGATCCCTTGGGCTGCTACCTTAGACAAAAACTATGATTTCTCTTCTTCTCAATTTCTTCTCTTCTCTTAGGCTTTCTTTTATGCTTTTGTTAATCAAGCTTGCTATGAACATGGCAATGCTTGAGTAGTCTTTTTATTTCTGGGAATTGGGGCTATGCCCAAGATTTGTTTTATGTTATGAATTGACGTTTTACTTCTTGTTAATTTCAATTCGCTTTCGATTTAATTCATATTGCAAGAATTACTTGTGAATCTGGTGCGCACTTATTTGCATGTCATAGATACCCTAAGAAGGAACCTAGCGGTGAACTTAGGTATCGGATCTATAGGAATCAAACTTAGGACTTAAATCACGAGAGTTAGAAGCGCTCCTTCGAGGGTTCATGAATTGCCACAAAGCTTAAAGGGTTCAATTTAAATTCAATTACCACGAGAGTAGGGGTTTGTTTAATTGGGCACGGTTTTTGTATCCCGAGAGGGAACATTAACTTATTTAGGATAAATTCGCCTTCAAAGCAAATTTTGATAATTAACAAGAGGGGTAGTCAATTTAGTAACATGAGCAGTCTTGTTGGTAATCCAATTCCTGGAAATCTCTTTTGATAATGAAAAATCCTATATTTGATTTGATTGTGATTTTGTTTGATTGTGTTTAGATATTTGACTTGTTAGTTAATATTTTAAAAACAAAATCTTTTCCAAATCTTTTTCTAGTCCAATTTAATTGATTTAATAATTGATAGTTATTTAAGATCACGGTCCCTATGGATTCGATCTTTTTATTACTTGACGACGAAGTCGTTCACTTGCGGATTCGAGCCCCACCATCTACTAGGCTCGGTCTCTTCATCTGGAATTTCATCCACCTAAAAACCATCAAAACTTTGCCTCGGATTCGTCCCCTCCTAGATGAGGATCCTGGTCCCCAGGATTAGAAAGCCAGACGAACCGAGGCAACAAAACCAATCATATTATTATTATTATTATTATTATTATTATTATTATTATTATTATTATTATTATTATTATTATTATTATTATTTAATTATTTATTTATTAAATGCAACAAAGGATATAAACCTTGGGTTGCCTCCCAAGAAGCGCTTGTTTAACGTCGTGAGCCTGACGGTCTTAGCCCCCCAAAGGGCTATGTTACTGCGAACTTGTCATGATGACCTCCAATTCCTTCTTCCATAAAAAGCAGTTTCAACCCTTGGTCATTATCATTAAATGTCTCCCTAGGCTCTTTGTAATATTCCTTAAAAGCATCATGATGAGGAGTTGTTTTCTTCCTAACTTTCAATCGCCGATAAGACTTCACTTGGTATGGAAATGACTTCTTTCTAGGGATATTTAGATCATCGAGCCGAACCTTGGGTTGCCCCTTTTTGCCTCGATCTTTCTCATAAGCTCTCAAGCGGATTTCTTTGAGTTTGATTGGATCTAGCATCTTTCTTCCTCTAGGCAACTCATCTTTATTCCCCAAGTGCGCCAGCTCATCCTTTTCGATGCCATCGTCAAAAGTGTGGGATTTTACCAATACTTTACCTAGTGTTGAACCATTTACTTCATGTGTAGGAGTTGGTTTGACAAGAGGTTTCACCACATCCACACTATAGCATTTAGCCTTCTCTACTGGATGATTCATAGCTTCAAAGACATCAAATTCCTCGTTTTCATCTTGCACCCGAAGTGTGAGCTTACCTAGTTGCACATCAATCAATGCTCACCCGGTAGTCAAGAATGGCCTACCTAATATGAGAAGAGTATTGGCATCCTCAACCATGTCAAGAACCACAAAATCCACAGGAAAAATGAACTTGCCCACCTTTACTAGCAAATCTTCTACCACCCCATAAGGGTATTTGATTGATCGGTCCGCAAGTTAGAGTGACATCATCGTGCCCTTGGCCTCTTTTGTTGGTGTAAGCCCTAGAGGCCAGTGTATTTCTTAGACTTACATTTGTATCTTGCTTATATATATATATATATATATATATATATATATATGATATGAGGCATTCCAGTTTATTGTGTTACTTGTTTAAACATAATAAAGTCCTTAGAATAGAAATTTCAGTTTAATAGAATATCAAGTATATGACTTGATCGTGAGACACTATTGAACAATGAAATCCTATTCTTAAATATCCGTAGTCAAGTATTTTATTAATAAGGACAATAATAATACATTGAGACTATTATGTGTGCAGACTGATGACTATATCTCATGGGTCATGGATATGAGATATCGAGTCGCCACATAGGTACACATTAGAGTAATGATGTACTGGATTGACCCACCATGAGAACACTACATGGAGCGTTGTGTGAGTGTCATAAGTAGTTCTCATAGTGACAATGGTGTATGCAATCCTTCGACCTGAAATCGCTACGATCCCTACATGAGGAGTCGTGTGCTTTAATATCGTCAAACATCATCTGTAATAGGATGATTATAAAGACAATCATTGGGCATACCACGAGCCATGCAAAGGGATGTGAGTGACCTAGATGGAATTTGTCCCTCCTACATAACAGGAGTAATATCTGTGGGCCCCCTGATAGAGTGAGACTGTAAAATGCATGGTCGTCTTTGAAATGAGTCAATATGAGATATTGACCTCATTTGTTGTTAAGTCTACTCGGGTATCAGGGAACATGATATTGAACCATACAAGGGTGACACATTCCATGTCTTGTGTTCAATATAGATATATGGACAAAGGGATAATAATGCACATGAATATTTGTCACATAAAGGTTTCGTCAAATCACTGACTTTCTCACTACTTAGGTAGCAGTGATGTATTGCTAGATACCGCTCACTATTTGTAATATTAAATGAGATTTAATATTACTACTAACGTTTTGGGAACCTATAGGGTCACACACATAAGAGCGGATTAAAAGAAGCATTAAAAGGAGAGTTGTACTTTTCTATTGGGCCTAGCGCATAGTACATGGGGCTTAGGTCAAACGCTGCTCACTAACTCACTTAAGGAGGTGCTGCTATAAGTAGACCACTTAAGCTATTGTGCCTACACGGTTTTGTTTTACCCTAGCCGCACATAGAGTGAGAGTAAGCAGTAGTTCTCGGTTTTCGAAGCTAGCACTGTGAGCCAGAGACGCTTCGGGTTCGTGACGTTGGACGTTCACGAAATCTGCTCGTGTGGATACCTTAGAGACATCATTCGTGCGGTGTTCGTGATAGACGATTTTAATTCACTGTCATCGCTTCAAGAGGTAAATCTTCTAACCATGAATCATGACCATTCGCAAGGATCCTTCAATGGGAATTTTTTTCGCTGAGTTATTTTATTTTATACGCAAATTCCCAACATCTTTAATTCCAAGCCTCTTCATCATGGATAGGGGCATTAAGTTGATGCTTGCCCCTAAATCACATAGCGCCTTCCCACTAGTCATCTCTACAATGGTGCATGGTATACTAAAAGAACCCGGATCCTTCAACTTAGGAGGTAGCTTCCTTCGAAGGATTGCACTACACTCCTCGGTCAAAGTAATTGTTTCATCATCAACAATCTTCCTCTTCTTGGAGAGAATCTCCTTCATAAACTTGGCATAGGATGGCATTTGATCCAAGGCTTCTACAAAAGGATTGTTGATTTGAAGCTTACAGAAGATATCAAGGAACTTAGAAAATTGCTTGTCTTGCACAGGGTTTTTCAATCTCTCTGGGTATGGTACCTTCATGAAGGGAGGGAGATCTTGGGGCTCAACCCACTTCTTTCTTCGGAATTCTTCATCCACTAATTTCAATTTCCCACCTTGCTCCGACACCTTTTCACTTGCCACCTCATCTTCCTTAGCTTGCTCATTCTCCTCTTGTGGTTGTTCTGGAGCTTCACCTTCACTAGCCTTCGAGGGCTTCCCTTTTGGTTCCAACACTTTACCACTTCTAGTGGATATGGCATTGCATTGGGCCTTGGGATTATTCTGTGTTAGCCGGAAAAGTGCCTGGAAGACGTTCATTCATTTTTTTGTCTAGTTGTGATACTTGAGTTTCCAAGAGTTGGATTATCGACCTTGTGTGAGTTGCTAGCTTCTCAATTGAGGTATCAATATGCACTGTCAGCTTATCAATGGTCGTGCTAGTATGACTGGCTAATTTCTCAATTGCCACTTCCCAAGTCTGCTTCCCACCATATGTGATTTGCAATTGAGTAGGTTGAGGAAGAGCCTGTTGGTTGTTATGCTGTTGAAATCCATAGTTTGGCCTCTGGTTCTGTTGTTGTTGCCCGGCTAGACCACCACTAGTGTTGCTCCAAGATAAACCCAGATGATCTCTCCTGATATTCCAATTATTCCCTCGATGGTAGTTGTTCTGCCTATTCCTCTGATAGTCATTGCACTGTGGTACGGTGTCATAGAAATTGTGATACGAGTCCACATGCTCCTTATAAAAATTTCCCGCACAATATGCACCATCATGATCACCTTGACAAAAGTCACAACCCGGAGGAAAACCCTCTCTTACCGCATTCACCTTCATCTTGTTTGTCAGTGCTTCATTCTTCTTCTTCAAAAGTGTGTTCTGCTCAAGAATGGCTTCGATATATGTTGTACTAAGTCCAGAAGTATTAGAAGTGACCATATTGCGGTTATAATAATTCCTGGACATCTTCTCAAATAAAGCCCATGCATCCTCTACTGATAAATAAGAGAAAGAACCGCCAGCTGCGGCATCACAATTCTTTTGATATCTCCCTTTCAACCCATTAAAGAAGTGTTGAACCTTTGTTACCAAGTCAAAATAGGAAGACGTGCATCTCCTCAAAAGAAAATTATATCTTTCCCAAGCCTCATTATAAGACTCATCATCAGTTTGCTTGAAGGAAGTGACAGCGACCTTCAACTGTGCCACTTTCTGAGGAGGAAAGAATCTTGCGAGGAACTTCTGAGCCATTTGTTCCCAAGTAGTGATGCTCGCACGATCCAAGTGTAAGTCCAACCAATTGCGTGCTCTATCCCGAAGAGAGAAAGGGAATAGCAGCAAACGAAAGGCGTCTTCTGACATTCCTGGATATTTGTACATTTCGCAAGCATCCAAGAAGTGACTGATGTGCCTGTGAGGGTCTTGGTGTGGAATCCCATCAAATTGTTCTTTTTGCACCATATGTAGGTCAGATTCCCTCATCTGAAATGAATTAGCCATGATGGGAGGCTTAACAACACTAGAAACACAATCATCCAAGTTAGGAAGATTGTACTCATAAAGAGGCTTGTAAGCCGGAGGAGGAGGAAGTGGTGGATTTTCTTCCGCCATCTCTTCAAGGTTGGTGGGTTGGTTTGTTTCAAGTCTCCTTCTCTCTTTAAATTTCTTCCTCAACCTCTTCTCGGTCTTGGTGATCTCGGGATCAAATCGCAAGTTCTCCTGTGGAAGGGTACCTCGCATACACAAAAACAAGGCAGGACCAAGTGGGATCAAAGAAGTAAAAATAGATAAAATTGCAGAAAATTTAATTAAAAATTGCTTAATCAAAGGATTAAATTTCCTAACAATTAGGAAAATTGGTTGTACGAATCCCCGGCAACGGCGCCAAAAACTTGATGACGATCAGGCAAGTGTACCGTTTCGTTGCAAGTAATAAAACACGGTAAGTAAATACCGAGGTCGAACACAAGGATTGGAAGACCAATTTAACTAATTTTAATAAGGAATTTCAAAGCGTTTGACCAAATCAAAGAGAAGTGTTTATCTTCTTATCCCTATGTTCAATTTAATTTCTTGTCAACCGGGAACCCTCAATTATCCTAATTTCACTTCGGATGTTTAAAAGGAATTATCTACAATTGCAAGTCGTCAATTTCCCAATTTATTCAACCCACAATTAGATTAATTAAGTTCTTGGTTCCCTATAGCGATTGCACCGCTTTCCTATTCTATCCCTAGTAATCTTCAAACGGTGTTCTTAATTCAAGTCCTAAGCACGAATCTCTTCCCAGCCTCGACGCACTAGACTAGTGAACCACTGACCACATGATTAACGCCAACAAAACATAATTAAGAAACAAGAAAAGAGACAAGGGTATAAGAAAATATTACATGGATAAACTATGCCATCAAAGGTGGCTCCATCGTTCTTTTAAAAAAGAGGATTAGTTCCTCATAGAGCCGTAAACAACAAAAAAAGTAATATATGCATTCATCCTTCAAGAAACTGACTCAAAACATACTACACATCTCCAAGCAAACGAGGATTACAATTCTCCAATCAAAAACTGCTCTCATTGACCTAAAACAAGCTATTTATAAGGATTGGAATCCGCGCGCGCTCACGGGGAGAGCAAGGATTCGCGAGGCGAATCTTAAGTTGGTGCCAGATCAAATTTGGACTTCTCGCAAGGCGAGACAAGGTTAGCGAGGTGAGGCAGAATAATCTTTATTTCACTGAGTCTGGCTCGCGAGGCGAGCACTGCCTCCCAAGGCAAGGCTGAATGGCTGCCTATTCCTGCTTGATCTGCTCCTCTAGCTCGCGAGGCGAGCTTCTGGTCGCTAGGCGAATAGCCAATTTTTTACTTTTTGCTTGTTTCCTTTATTTTTCCTAACTTCCTTGAGCTTCACTTTTAACCTGGAATTAAAATTAGAATTAAATGCTTTATTTTGATAAGAAACAAAAAGAAATTACTAAAAAATTATCCCTAAGACTAAAAGGAATTGCTTGTGAACAATTAAAGTCAAATTTGGGCTAAAACGAGAATGAAATTGCACAATTGGTATCAAAATTGAGGTCTTTCTAGTCATAAAACTAGATGAACCAACGGTTTATCAGTCGCCCATCCCATAATTGCTCCAAGTCATGCATGCTTAATTGTGGAATTCTTTAGTGATGGGCTTCCAAAAAGAAGATGCATCTTGTTGGTATAGGTAGTACCAATCAATTCATATAAGTCATCCTCAACTGTATAGTCACATCCCATAACTACACAGTCTCAAGACCCCTCTCATTCCGGTATGAATCGGTTCATTCATGTGTCCCTTCGCCTAGAGGCCTGTCAAAAGTCGCTCCTTGTTCGTGCCTTCTTGCACCGGCGACCACTCCCCGTCCTCGACAGCCCCGGGTGTCACAGTTGAACTGGCTTGGATCAGGGACTCGATCGGTTTGCGGTTGGATCGCCCATGTCTCCTCATGCACTGCTACCATCCACACGTCTTCCCACACTCTCAGTTGTTCATGTGCGCATCCACATGTCTTCCGCATGATCTCCATGCGAAATTTGGAAATTAAATGAATCCTAAATCCCAAGCCTTACACCATAAACTCTGATCTAAATCCTCAATCTATGAACTTGCTAAGTAACTCTACCATAAAATTCAACATTGACTAGGTATCATGTTTACAAATATATTATATATACGCATTCTTATTTTAATTTTTTTGAATTTTATATATATCGGTTCATCCGGTGCAATCGTTTTCTCATTGGTTGGACCACTGACCCATCGACCCAATATCCCGACCGAGTCGGTGATCAGTCTGATTCTAATAACAATTCTTATTATTTACCTTTTTTTCTACCTATACTCACTTCCACATTAGCTAAAATTAAAGAAGTCCATTTAGATCCCGATGGAAGATGCCATGGTTACTCAGGAATGATTTCACTCAGTAAAAGTTGAATGGCTTTACTTAAAATTCAAATGATTGAAAAGACTTGTTGAAATTCTAGTAAGGATGATAGGTAAGTTGGTGTGTAGCTTAATTGTTAGAGGTAGAGGAAGATCAGTAGTTTGTCTATATACATAACTAGCGTATGGATCCGTGCCATCCATAGGAAATATGCTACTTTTTTAGGATTTCATAAAAAATTATGTAATTGTTAATTTCAGCATTTTAGTTTAATTTTTTTTTGGAAATTATATACCAAAAATTATTGATTTATAAGGTTGCTTATGTTGAAATATTTTAAAATGTTATGTAAGATATAAATGATAAATCTTTATATAAGTTTAATTATAAGATTTTTTGTAATCTATTTGATTTATAAACAATCTCTCTTAAAAATTAATTTGATATATTTTTACTTTTTCCCCTGTAAGTTAACCACTTTATTTTTCACATTTTCCCCGTGCAAGTTAGAAATTTTAAGAAGATATATTAATGTATCGTATTATTTGTCTTCTTCTCTCTTAAAAATTTACTGATTTATTTTTTCTCTTTGTCCAGTGCAAGTTAACATTTTTTAGAAAATATGTTTATCCAATCATATTTTTTCTCTTTTATCTTGAAAATTTAACAAATTTTAAAAATTATATTTATCACTTACAAATTTATTTGATTTATTTCATTTCTTTCCTCGTGCAGGTTAACAATTTAAAAAATATATATATTTATCTATCATATTATTTTTTTCCTTATCTCTTACAAATTTATTTGATTTATTTCTTCTCTTTTCCCATGTAAGTTAACATTTTTTAGAAAATATATTTATCTATTCGTAGTTTTTTTCTTATCACCTGAAAATCTATTTGATTTATTTCTACTCTTTTTCGTGCAAGTTAACAATTTTTAGAAAATATATTTATCTATCATCTTTTTCTATCTCTTGAAAATCCATTTAATTTATTTGTTATTTTTTTTGTTCTAGTAAACCATTTTTTGAAAATATATTTATCTATCATATTATTTTTCTTCTCTTTTGAAATTCTATTTGATTTAATTATCCTCTTATCTCGTGCAAGTTAACCATTTTTAGAAAATATATTTATCTATCTTAAATATTTTTCTTTTTCTCTCTTGAAATTCTATTTGATTTAATTCTCATGTTGTCTATCATAATATTTTTTTCTCTCTCTTGAAATTCTATTTGATTTATATTACTTATTACATAATTGTATATAGATAAGAAAATACTTTAGGCATATGATTAGTTATTTTTATTACATATTACTTTTGTTGTATCACAAATATCTGGTTTAACAAAAATGTGACAATTAGTACCTCTTTAATGTCTTTGAGAATAACCAGCTTGGTGAATTACATTTTTTTAGTAATTATTTTAAAACCTTTTAAATTCGTGATGGTATAGAGGAGAAGCCACCCACATTTTTTTTAATATGATAACATGTCATCTAATATTGTGCTTTTTGTTTTCATTAATTATATTGATGAAAATCCATATATAGATGAATACTCAAAACTTATGTTTGATGGATGGTCCTGGAGATTGTTTCTTAATTTAGTTTCTTGTATTTCATGATTTGAAAATTGATTGAACTTGATGTTAATGAATGTATTTCTTAAGTGCTATTACAAAGTGAGGTCAGTGAATGTTTTTTTGTTAAAACAACATGACTCATACATAGACTCTCCTGTATCATATTTAATGTGTTAAAATAATGGTACTTTCATCATATGACAAAACCAGCTTCTCTTAGGGATATATGAAATTTATAGGTATGAGGTCTTGCCACAGTTTCTTCAAATTAGGGGTATTTTGAAAATCAATTACAATAAATTACTGACTGTTTTTTAATGCACATATGAAGTTGGATCACAATGTTTCATGTCTATAAAAGCTGGTTAATGAGAATCATTTTCAAAAGAAAAATACTACAAATAAACTTTATTGGCTGCATAAAGAGGATAAAAGCAAAACTAAAATAACTAAGAAATAAGGATAAAAGTAAAACTAAAAAAAAAGTATAATCTTCTCTCTCTTCGTGTCAATTATAGGTGTCGAAAAACAACAACAACAATAACATTAGTGAAAATTTACAATGTGGCTCATTTACCTGCTCACCATCTACCATTATATTATATTATATCAAGGCAATATATTTTTATTTTTGATCAAGTATATCAGGGCACTATAATATATAATATAAATAAATATTAATATACTAACAATAACAATGCAAAGAAAAGGCACAAATCAACAAAGTTCAAAGCAAAATTACTTGGAATCAATAAAAATAAAACCTTCCTCGCCACCTTCAAAGCGAGACTGCAAAATCTCTCTCTCTTTGCAATTCTTCGAATTTTCTTCTGATGAATTCTCCAAGCTAACTTTCTGACATTTCTTTCTACTTTTTAATCACCACTTGCCTCCTTCTCCAACAGCTACAAAGAAGATCAAGAAAAAAGTAAAGAGTCAAAAGAAATTAAGATCAATAAATTTAAGATGAGCAAGAGAAGAAAAATAGTTTGGAATGGAAAAGAAACAAAAATATGACGAAAAAGAGAGAAAAGCAGAAACACCAAGAAGGAAGACATCACCTACCGTGCATGAAACTACTGTGTGAAATGCATTATCGAGTTTGCTTTTATTTTCTTTTATGCACATGTCCATGTTAAGTCTCTAAAATGTCTGATGTGCATTTCCCTAAGTTTTGATGAAAACTAAACATTTGGTTAATGATTTAATTAACCTTCGTATTGGTTGCTAACCTGTCTATGTAGTGTGCAGATCAAAATAGTAAGACTCACATGTCTGCTTACATAAATGATCACCTGTCTGAAGAAGTAAAAGTCAACCTGTCTGCTGACTAGGATTATTAATTTTATACATTGATGTTTCAACGTATCTTCTGATAAGTTCTTATGCTTATCTATGGTTCCTCAATGAAGAACCCAAGTACAATAGCTTTTGGAGAAAATAAAAGATGAAGTCCAGTTAAAGAATGTTTCCAACAGACTTTATTCCCCAGTGCTCTTGGTTATTACACGAAAAGGGAAATGTGCTCTGCAAAGTACAAAAGCTCTCTGCACAACTCTGATATGACTACTACACGATGCATAAAGTCATGATCCTTCATGTTAGAGTACAACCAACGTTCATATTGTATTAATGGCTGCCCAGATCGACTCTATTGCATTCATTGAAGTTCTGCTCGAAGCCAATACTTGAAGGAATGTCTCTAACGAATCTTAAATGTTTGAAGGCTATAAATATAGAAGTCATTGAAGATGAAGATACACAGAGAATACACAGCATTAAAAGAGCCATTACTCCGTGTATTTATTCCTTCATTCTTTCAATCTGTATTCTTCAATCATTTGAAGTTATTACTCAGGTTCTTCAATCAATTTGTTTGAGAAGTTTGTTGGTAATAAATACAATCAGACAGACAGTTCTTTCACTAACGCTCAGAGAGTGAATTAAATGTAAGCTTGTGAAAGACTGCGTAATAACTTCAAATGATTGAAGAATACAGATTGAAAGAATGAAGGAATAAATGCGCAAAGTAATGGCCATTTTAATGCTGTGTTTTCTCTGTGTATCTTCATCTTCAACGACTTCTGTATTTATAGCCTTCAAACATTTAAGATCCATTAGAGACATTCCTTCAAGTGTTGGCTTCGAGCAGAATTTCATTAAATTCAATAGAGTCGTTCTAGGCAGCCATTAATACAATATGAACGTTGGTTGTACTCTAACATGAAGGATCATGGCTTTATGCATTGTGTAGTAGCCATATCAGAATTGTGCAGAGAGCTTTTGTACTTTGCAGAGCACATTTCCCTTTTCGTGTAATAACCAAGAGTACTAGGGAATAAAGTCCGTTGGAAACATTCTTTTACTGGACTTCATCTCTGATTTCATAGGTTGCTTGTGAAAATGCCTAACTTTTCTTGATAATCGTGAGATTAATAAAGAGAGAGCTTCAGAGACTTTTGTATGAAGGGATATCTTCCAAAAGCTATTGTACTTGGGTTCTTCATCGAGGAACTATAGATAAGTATATGAACTTATTAGAAGATACGTTGAAACATCAATGTATAAAGTCAAAAATCCTAGTCAGCGGGTAGGTTGACTTTTGCTTCTTAAGACAGGTGATCATTTATGTAAGCAGACATGTGAGTCTTACTATTTTGATCTGCACACTATATAGACAGGTTAGCAACCAATACGAAGGTTAATTAAGTCATTAACCAAATGTTTAGTTTTCATCAAAACTTAAGGAAATGCACATCAGACATTTTAGAGGCTTAACAATCTACCACTTTTTGATGATGACAAACATTAAGACGATTTAATGAACCTTAGAAAATATCAACACAAGAAATACTGAGATTCAGACAAGTTGAAATTTTCTTAGTCAGAAGAGTTGTACAGACAAGTGCACTTGAGTTTACTTAGCATAGTATCGGAGTTATGCAAGAGAGATCAGAAACGTACTTAAAGACAATTATTCCATTTTAACTTGTTTATTCTTTAAATTAAGACAGATTTTTAATCTTTCTTAATTTCCCCCGGTTCCAGTTTCATATACGTCTCAAATCATCTTTACTTACGTTCTCCCCCTTTTGTCAACAACAAAAAGGAATAATCTGAAAAATAAAGAACAAAAAATAACAAAACTGATTTCATTCAGCATAAGCTTCACAAGTACAAGGCAGGTTTTACAGAATTATGTAGGCCGACTCAACAATAAAAATAGAGCTTCAACTCTTTGTTGTAGCAACAATCTAGCATGCTTTTCTTCATTCAGTTGTTTTCTGACTTCTTCTAGCTGAGCCTGAAGCAGATTGAAACTTTGCAAATCCACTGTTTGAGAAGCGGAGGCTTCTATTGTCGGACTAGTTGAGGAAACTAATTGGTCTGAGTACAAGGGTAAAGCTAAGATTGGGGGTGCCTTGGGTATAGAGAAAGGGTGAGGTAATGCGAGGGAAGATGAGTTGATGAAGAGTTCTATAATAAAAGAACGGAAGAAAAGCTAATTTAAACAAAGGTCTGATTCTGACAAGGACAGTATCAGAAGAAGAAAAGACACGGGAAAGTCTCTCGGACAGAGACAGACGGGTGATAGTTATCTGTATAGGTGGGGGAAGAGGTTGTTGGGCTAAGACAGAAGGAGGTAGGGGTAACAAGGAATCAATATGACAAAAAAGAGTTTGTTCTTGTTACTAAAAGAAAGAAGTATATAGACCTATTAGGTAACATTACAACAGAGGCATGATAGTGAGTTCTTACCAAAGTTCTAATGAACAAGACAATAGGGGGATAAAAGAAAATCTCCCTACATGGATTAGGGATATGAGGTGGAGGAGAAGGAATGACAGACAAATGTGAAACACTTGAAGTCATAAGAGATTGCAGGTCATACACAAACAAACTTGATGATATGCCAGTTTGTTCTTTGGGAGTTGAGTCCCTGTGAACAACTGTGTACTGACATATATCAGACACAACATCATAGGATGATGTTTGGGTTTGGTGATAAGAGACAGGGGAAGGGAAGGGAGACACTACAGATAAGGGTTGGACAAAGTGTCAACTTCAGGGTGAACAACTGTCTGTGTCTCAATAGACAAGTTTGCAGTAGTTGCAGCAGCAACTTCAACCTCTGCAGCTTAAGCTTCTGCAGGAATTTCGACCCTTTCAACAGATGCCACAAGGGGCACTGGGTAGCCAGATCTTCTTTTTTTGGGAATGAGTCCCAAAATAAGAGTAGTCTTCACCTTGGGTTCCTCCAAGGGTTGAGATGTCTGCTCCCCCTGAGCAGATACTTCATCTTTGCTAGGCTCAGACTCCAGTTGTCTAACCTTGGCAAAGGTCTTTACCAGCCTTCTTTTCTTGCTGGTTGTGCAGATTCAACAATTGATTCCACAGCTTCACTTGTCTTCCTCTTAGGAGAGGTTTTCTTCAGTTTGAATCTTAGAGGCTCAACTGTTTCAGCAGTTTCTTCAGAGACTGATGGTTTTCCAACTCAGGTCTATGGTCCTGTCTGGCCACCTTTCCAGAGGACTTCCAGATTCTTTCAGAGATAGGAACCTTTGATCATCAGTGGAAACCACTGGTTCTTCCTTCTGCTTAGCAGCAGACTTCTTCTTCTTTTTCTTCTTGTCTTCTTCCACATCTACCAGAGGGATACCCTCAATGTCCATCATAGACAAGTTCTTCCTATCAATGGGAAGTGTCATGTCTTTGAAGTGAGCTTCATTGGGAACGAACAACTTGTTCCTGAAGACTCTTGTCAATAGCATCCCATAGAGGTAGGTCTGCATGTTGGTCCTCTTGATCAGTGATTCAAGGTACATGTAGATAAGATCATTGATATCTACCTTGATTTTATGAATCAAGTGATATATAGAGCCAATCTGTCCCTCTTGGTCACACTGTCTCGTGATCCTTTCCGAGGCATCACGTACTCTAGCAACAACTTGTGCAAGAATCTGCACTTTGTCATTATGCTTACTGGCTTCAGGTTCTCAGGGCTGGGAACACCATATATAGCTATGTTGACATTCTCGGTTCCCACCTGATCTTTCCACTCAGGCTTGAAAGCAGCTCCAATCTTATGGCATTTTGTAACCAGTTCCAGAGAACTGATGGGGAAGTTAAGGGTTTTATCCATCATTTGAGCCCTAAAGCTCTAGGTTCCATCGAATCTGCTGGTGATGACCACAGCATTGGTCCAGAATTCTTTGACAAGCTTGGGATGAACAAACTCTTTGATACCGAAGAAAGAGGTCCACTTGGAGTATTCCAACTCCTCGGTGACATTCATACCCCATTTCTTCATTTGTTGAAGATCAACAGTTTTATCAGGTAGGATCTTTACCACATCAGAAACCTTCAAGTTGTATTTCTCAGCAATTTCTTTCGAAGAGAGATGCTTTGATGGTGCCATTTCTGAGAGAAAGGGTTTCTAGGGTTTTGGAAGAGAAAAGGGTTTGAAAGAGTAAAAGACGAAGACGGAGAGAGATTGAGAGTTTTAAAATCGTAAAGGTTAAACCTTTCTGATTCTAACCCTTTTATAGCAATAAAGGCATGAGAGAGAAATAAAAACATTTATAAATTTAAAATGACACGATTTGTGTGGGTAACTACAGTACCCACTTAAGTCATAATGAAAACATGGTTTCAAGATAAAAACTGTCGTGCATATGATTAGCTTCAAATAAGTAAATGGTAATAAATAATTAATAACCATTTCAACAAAAACTGTTGAGTTCTATCATTGTGACTCAGCATGGTCAGACAAGTATTATAAACAGGTGATATAAAAACATAAGACAGGTAGCATAGATAGGTTAATTATTAGGCATGTCATTCAATAATGCAATGCATGTTTAGATTATCTCTAATAAATAAAAACCTTTATTCTGCTAATGGTTTAGCGAAAATATCAGCCCATTGATTTTCAGTTTTAACAAACTTAATATCAAAGATACCTTTCTGAACATAATCCCTTATAAAATGATGTTTAATTTAAATATGCTTTACCTTAGAATGCTGAATTGGATTTTTGGTTCAACATATGGCACTAGAATTATCACACCACACAAATATGTTATGCTCATAAAAAGAATAATCCTCAAGTTGATGTTTTACCCATAAGAGTTGAGAGTAACAACTGGCAGCTGAAATATATTCTGCTTCAGTAGTAGACAGTGCAATGGTTGTCTGCCTCTTACTTGACCAGGAGACTAAGCTTGCTCCAATGAAGTGACATCTTCCACTGGTGCTTTTTCTTTCTATTCCATGTCCAACAAAATCAGCATCACAAACTCCGACTAATCTGTATTCTTTTGACCTTAAATACAACAAACCAAGATTAGTAGTCCCAAGCAAATATCTAAATATTCTTTTAACAGCTTTTAGGTGAGATTCTTTTGGGTCAGATTGGAATTTAGCACACATACAGACACTAAACTTTATGTCAGGTCTGCTTGAAGTTAAGTATAGTAGAGAGTCAATCATACCTCTGTAGACAATTTTGTCTACCTTTTTACCTTCATCATATTTGCGTAGTTTTTCATTGGGTTGCATGGGAGTTTTCATGAGTTTGGCATTTTCCATTTTGTACTTCTTGAGTATCTCCTTGGTATACTTTTGTTGATGGATGTAAATTCCATCACTTGTCTGCTTGATTTGTAATCCAAGAAAGAACTTTAATTCTCCCATCATGCTCATCTCAAATTCTGCTTGCATTAGCTTGGAAAATTCATTGCACAACTTTTCGTTAGTTGCTCCAAAAATAATATCATCAACATATTTTTGAACTACAATAAAATTTTCTTCAGAGCTTTTCTTAAACAAGGTAGTATCTACTTGTCCTCTAGTAAAACCATTATGCATGAGAAAAGAGCTAAGTCTATCATACCAAGCTCTAGGTGCTTGTTTCAAACCATATAGTGCCTTTTAAAGTTTGAAAACATGATCGGGTTTATCAGTATCCTCAAAACCAGGGGGTTGATTAAAATATACTTCTTCTTCAATTATGCCATTTAGGAAAGCACTTTTTACATCCATTTGAAAAAAGTGATTTGGTGTTGTGCAGCATATGACATTAATATGCGTATAGCTTCTATTCTAGCTACAGGTGCAAAGTTTCAGTATAATCAATACCTTCTTGTTGGTTATAGCATTGAGCTACTAACCTTGCCTTGTTTCTGACAACTTTGTCATCCTCATCCAATTTGTTTCTGAAGACCCATCTTGTTCCAATGACAGATTTGTTTTTGGGTTTAGAGACAAGTGTCCAGACATCATTTTTGGTAAACTAGTTGAGTTCTTCTTGCATAGCAAGAATCCAACTTTCATCCTCAAGAGCTTCTTCAATGTGTTTTGGCTCAATTTCTAACATAAAGGCCACATTGCTTGACTCTTTTAAAGTGGATCTGGTTCTTACTCCTTTAGAGGGATTTCCAATAATAAGATCCTTAGGATGATGAGTGTTGAACTTCCAATCCCTTTTGAGATCAACGGGAAGATCTTGACTTGTCTACTGATTGGTCTGTTGACCTGTCTGCTCAACTTGTCTATGTGGCTCAATCACAGGTTGTCTTGGTTAGATCAGGCTGTTGATTTTCTGATTTGTTTATATCAAGACCTGCAAGATCGTCTTCTAGATCTAATAATTCCTTATCAGTCTTTAAACCATCATTGAACTTAATATGAACATATTCTTCAATAACAAAGGTTCTGTAATTGTAAATTCTAAATGCTTTAGACATTTCAGAATATCCTACAAAAATACCTTTATCTACTTTGGAATCAAACTTTCCAAGTTGATCCTTAGTATTCAGAATGAAGCATTCACATCCAAATGCATGAAAATAAGATATGTTGGGGCATTTACCTTTCCACAATTCAAAAGGTATCTTCTTTAGAAAAGGCCTAATAAGTATTTTGTTTTGTACATAACAAGCAATGTTTACTGCTTCTTCCCAGAAGTACTTAGGGAGATTATTCTCATTGAGCATAGATCTAGCCAAATTAAATGGCAGAGATAAGATCTCAAGTGAAGCATCACAATCTGAAGAAGTTGAAAAACTTCAACAGAAAGTGGAAGAGCTCACTTCTAATCTTGCCAAATTTATTAATGACAGAGATAATCTGACAAAGTTGCTTGGCTGTCAGAGACACTCCCTTAAAAAAAATGTATTAGATATGTCCATCAGACACATCATAAAGTATCAACTAAAACTTCAAATGTATATGTTAAGTCAACAATAATTAAATCCATACCTGTCTGTAACTTATGTGGAAAAACTAGACATGTTATGTCTAAGTGTTTCCATAAGAAGAGAAGGAAGTATTCACAGACTCCTAGAACTAACAGAAAATGACCCAGAAAACTATGGGTACCTAAATATCAAATAATTTCTGTTGCAGATGTCCTTAATAGGACAAAGAAAACACCACTGCCGGTACCTGGACAGTGGTTGTTCGCGACACAAGACAGGAGAAAGATCTATGTTCTTATACCTCCAACTTAAAAAAGGAGGATATGTTGCCTTTGGAGGCAATCAGAAAGGGAAGGTTATAGGCATTGATACTATTGGTGGTAAACCTCCTCTTCGCTCTATATCTAATGTTCTTATGGTTGAAGGATTAAGATACAATTTACTTAGCATAAGTCAATTATGTGACAGTGGATTTGATGTCTCCCTAAGTACTTATGGGTAGAAGCAGTAGACATTGCTTGTTATGCACAAAACAGAATACTTATTAGGCCTTTTCTAAAGAAGACACCTTTTGAATTGTGGAAAGGTAAAATCCCCACCATATCTTATTTTCATGCATTTGGATGTGAATGCTTCATTCTGAATACTAAGGATCAACTTGGAAAGTTTGATTCCAAAGTAGATAAAGGTATTTTTGTAGGATATTATGAAATGTCTAAAGCATTTAGAATTTACAATTCCAGAACCTTTGTTATTGAAGAATATGTTCATATTAAGTTCAATGATGGTTTAAAGACTGATAAGGAATTATCAGATCTAGAAGACGATCTTGCAGGTCTTGATATAAACAAATCAGAAAATCAACAGCTTGATCTAACCAAGACAGAACCTGTGATTGATCAACATAGACAAGTGGAGCAGACATGTCAACATACCAGTCAGCAGACAAGTCAAGATCTTCATGTTAATCTCAAAAGGGGTTGGAAGTTAAAAACTCATCATCCTAAGGATTTTATTATTGGAAATCGCTCTGAAGGAGTAAGAACCAGATCCACTTTAAAAGAGTCAAGCAATGTGGCCTTTATGTCAGAAATTGAGCCAAAACACATTGAAGAAGCTCTTGAGGATAAAAGCTGGGTTCTTGCTATGCAAGAAGAACTCAACCAGTTTACCAGAAATGATGTCTGGACACTTGTCTCTAAACCCAAAAAAAATCTGTCATTGGAACAAGATGGGTCTTCAGAAACAAATTGGACGAGGATGGCAAAGTTGTCAGAAACAAGGCAAGGTTAGTAGCTCAAGGATATAACCAACAAGAAGGTATTGATTATACTCAAACATTTGCACCTGTAGCTAGAATAGAAGCTATACGCATATTAATGTCATATGCTGCACAACACCAAATCACTCTTTTTCAAATGGATGTAGAAAGTGCTTTCCTAAATGGCATAATTGAAGAAGTATATATTAACAACCCCCTGGTTTTGAGGATACTGATAAACCAGATCATGTTTTCAAACTTAAAAAGGCACTATATAGTTTGAAACAAGCACCTAGAGCTTGGTATGATAGACTTAGCTCTTTTCTCATGCATAATGGTTTTACTAGAAAATTTTATTATAGTTAAATATATGTTGATGATATTATTTTTGGAGCAACTAATGAAAAACTATGCAAGGAATTTTCCAAGCTAATGCAAGTAGAATTTGAGATGAGCATAATGGGAGAATTAAAGTTCTTTCTTGGATTACAAATCAGCAGACAAGTGATGGAATTTACATCCATCAACAAAAGTATACCAAGGAGATACTCAAGAAGTACAAAATGGAAAATGCCAAACTCATGAAAACTCCCATGCAACCCAATGCAAAACTACGTAAAGATGATAAAGGTAAAAAGGTACACCAAACTGTCTACAGAGGTATGATTGACTCTCTAATATACTTAACTTCAAGCAGACCTAACATTCAATTAGTGTCTGTATGTGTGCTAGATTCCAATCTGACCTAAAAGAATCTCATCTAAAAGCTGTTAAAAGAATATTTAGATATTTGCTTGGGACTACTAATCTTGGTTTGCTGTATTTAAGATCAAAACAGAATAGAAAGAAAAAGCACCAGTGGGGATGTCACTTCATTGGAGCAAGCTTAGTCTCCTGGTCAAGTAAGAGGTAGACAACCATTGCCATGTCTACTGCTGAAACAATATATTTCAGCTCCCAGTTGCTGGTTGCAACTCTTACGGGTAAAACATCAACTTAAAGATTATTCTATTTATGAGCATAACATATTTGTGTGGTGGATAATTCTAGTGCCATATGCTTAACCAAAAATCCAAATCATCATTCTAAGGGAAAGCATATTGAAATTAAACATCACTTTTTATGGGATTATGTTTAGAAAGGTATCTTTGATATTAAGTTTGTCAAAACTGAAAATCAACGGGCTGATATTTTCACTAAACCATTAGCAGAAGAAATGTTTTTATTTATTAGAGATAATCCGAACATACATTGCATTGTTGAATGACATGCCTATTAATTAACCTGTCTATTCTACCTGTCTTATGTTTTTATATCACCTGTGTAGAACACCTATCTAACCATAATGAGTCACAATGATAGAACTCAACAGTTTTTTGTTGAAATGGTTATTAATTATTTAATACCATTTAGTTATCTGAAGCTAATCATGTGCACGCCAGTTTTTTTCTTGAAACCATGTTTTCATTATGACTTAAGTGGGTGTTGTAGTTCCCCATGCAAATTGTGCCGTTTTAAATTTAATTTTTTTTTATTTCTCTCTCATGCCTTTATTGCTATAAAAGGCTTAGAATCAGAAAGGTTTAACCTTTACGATTTTAAAACTCTCAAACACTCTCCGTCTTCGTCTTCTCGTCTTTCAAACCCTTTTCTCTTCCGAAACCTTTTCTCTCAGAAATTGCACCATCAAAGCGTCTCTCTTTGAAAGAAATTGCTGAGAAATACAACTTGAAGGTTTCTGATGTGGAAAAGATCCTACCTGGTAAAACTGTTGATCTTCAACAGATGAAGAAATGGGGTATGGATGTCACTGAGGAGTTGGAATACTCCATGTGGACCTCTTTCTTTTACATCAAAGAGCTTGTTCATCCCAAGCTTGTCAAATAATTCTGGACCAATGCTGTGGTAATCACCAGCAAATTCGATGGAACCAAGAGCTTTAGGGCTCAAATGATGGATAAAACCCTTAACTTTCCCATCAGTTCTCTGGAGCTGGTTACAAAATGCCCTAGGATTGGAGCTGTTTTCAAGCATGAGTGGGAAGATCAGGTGGGAACCGAGAATGTCAACATAGCTATATATGGTGTTCCCAACCTTGAGAACCTGAAGCCTATAAGCATGGTGACAAAGTGCAGATTCTTGCACAAGCTGTTACTGGAGTGCGTGATGCCTCGGAAAGGATCACGAGACACTGTGACCAAGATGAACAGATTTGCTCTGTATCATTTGATTCATAAATCAAGGTAGATATCAACGATCTTATCTACATGAACCTTGAATCACCGATCAAGAGGACCAACATGCAGACCTACCCCTATGGGATGTTGTTGACAAGAGTCTTCAGGAACAAGTTGTTCGTTCCCAAGGATTCTCACTTCATACACATGTCACTTCCTATTGACAAGAAGAACTTGTCTATGATGGACATTAAGGGTATCCCTCTGGAAGATGAGGAAGAAGACAAGAAGAAAAAGAAAAAGAAGCCTGCTACTGAACAGAAGCAGAAGGAAGAACCAGTGATTTCCACTGATGAATCAGAGGTTCCTATCTCTGAAAGAATCTGGAAGCCTTTTGGAAAGGTGGCCAGATAGGACCAGATACCTAAGTTGGAAAAACCAATTGAGCCTCTAAGGTTCAAGCTGAAGAAACCCTCTCCCAAGAGGAAGACAAGTGAAGCTGTGGAATCAGTTGCTGCATCTGCACAACCCGGCAAGAAAAGAAGGCTGGTGAAGACCTTTGTCACGGTCAGACAACTGGAGTCTAAGCCTAGCAAAGATGAAGTATCTACTCAGGGGGAGCAGACAACTCAACCCTTGGAGGAACCCAAGGAGAATACTACTCTTAATTTGGGACTCATTCCCAGAAAAAGAAGATCTAGCTACCCAGTGCCCCCTGTAGCATCTTTTCAAAGGGTCGAAATTCCTGCAAAAGCTCAAGCTGCAGAGGTTGAAGTTGCTGCTGCAACTACTGCAAACCTGTCTATTGAGACACAGACAGTTGTTCACCCTGAAGTTGACACTATGTCTCCTTCAAAGAAGAAGCTGAAGATGTCTGAGGATCAGTTAATTCTCTCCTCTTTCCCCTCTGCACCATCTTCTCCCTCTCACCAAGGTATCCATAACTCTTTTGTTTCATCTCCATCCACCTTGTTTGTCCAACCCTTATATGTAGTGTCTCCCTTCCCTTCACCTGTATTTTCTCACCAAACCCAAACATCATCCTATGATGCTGTGTCTGATATATGTCAGTACACAGTTGTTCACAGGGACTCAACTCCCAAAGAACAAACTGGCATATCATCAAGTTTGTTTGTGTATGTCCTGCAATCTCTTATGACTGCAAGTGTCTCACATTTATCTATCATTCCTTCTCCTCCACCTCATATCCCTAATACATGTAGGAAGATTTTCTTTTATCCCCCTATTGTCTTGTTCATTAGAACTTTGGCAAGGACTCACTATCCTGCCTCTGTTGTAATGTTACCTAATAGGTCTAGGTACTTCTTTCTTTTAGTAACAGGATTAAACTCTTTTTTTTTTGTCATATTGATTCCTTGTTACCCTTACCTCCCTCTATCTTAGGCCAACAACCTCTTCCCCCACCTATACAGATAACTATCACCCGTTTGTCTCTGTCCGAGAGACTTTCCTGTGTTTTTTTTTCTTCTGATACTGACCTTGTCAGAACCAGACCTTTGTTTAAGTTAACTTTTCTTTCGTTCTTTTATTATAGAACTTTTCATCAACTCTCTTCCCTCGCATTACCTCACCCTTCTCTGTACCCAAGGCACCCCCAATCTTATCTTTACCCTGGTACTCAGACCAATCAATTTCTTCAACCAGTCTGACAATAGAAGCCTCCACTTCTCAACTAGTGGATTTGCATAGTTTTAGTCTGCTTCAGGCTCAGCTAGAGGAAGTCAGAAGACAACTGAATGAAGAAAGACATGCTAGATTGCTGCTACAACAAAGAGTTGAAGCTATGTTTTTATTGTTTCGTCAGCCTAAATAATTCTGTAAAATCTGCCATGTACTTGAGAAGCTTATGATGAATGAAATCAGTTTTGTTATTTTATGTTCTTTTCTTTTCAGTTTATTCCTTTTTATTGTTGACAAAAGGTGGGGAAAGTAAGTAAAGATGATTTGAGATGTATATGAAACTGGAACCGGGAGAAAGTAAGAAAGATGATTGAGGTAAGAAAGATTAAAAATATGTCTTAGTATTTCTTGTGTTGATATTTTCTAAGGTTCATTAAATCATCTTAATGTTTGTCATCATCAAAAAGGGGGAGATTGTTAAGTCTCTAAAATGTCTGATGTGCATTTCCCTAATTTTTGATGAAAACTAAACATTTCCCTTATATAATTGATTTGCTTCAATTACTTTTATTTGCTTTCAATTGAAATTTCGACCTCTATTGATTCACCTGAATATCTGATTTGCTTTTATTGGCTTTTATCAATTTGAAATATATGTATTTTGATGCATTAAAATTTCGGCCTCTATTGATTCACTTGAATATCTGATTTACTTTTATTGGCTTTTATCAATTTCACTCCTTCACAGTGGAATGATTTGAATTTGAAATATACGTATTTTAATGCATTAAAATTCTTTCTTTATGTAACTGATTTGCTTTCATTTGCCTTCAATTGAAATTTCTCTTCTCTATTGATTTACTTGATTATCTGATATGTCTTTATTTTCTTTTATAAATTTCAAAATGTCATTATGGTTTGATTTAAATTTGAAATGTGTTTTGAAGCATTGAAACTCTTTCCTTTTCTAGGAAACAAATTTATTGTAATTGCATTATGAAAACAATTTCAATAACCTAATAAATACGTATTAATGCTATTTGGAATCTATTTATGTCAAGAATTCTTTCCAAAAAAAATTAGGTTCGGAACCAGACCATAAAGACACAAAGCATGATAACTCGACACGTGTAAACCAAACCTTGAAATTGTCTCTGGAAGCGACATCTGTAAATCCAAACCTGTGAGGACATTCTCAAATGTATATTATATAGATATGGATATAGATATAGATTTATTGGTTTGGGTTAAGGTGCACCACCCAATTTTTGCACCACCTACTACACCACCCATGTGGCAAATTTTGGGTCAATCAAATGGCCATATGGGTTCGTCAAATTTCAAAGTTTGCCCATGTATCTGTACTGTAGACCAATAATATAAATACGTATATTGTATTATAGTATATATACTTTTTGTATTTACATTTTTTGCCTGTAATAAAATTATTGTTTTTTATATATCAACAAAAAAAATTATTGTTTGTCAACGAAGGTTGGTCCAGTTGGTAAAGATAAGGCTCATAACCCACAAGGTCATGTATTCAAATGCCACTGTCGATGTGAGGATCTTGTTGGTGGCTAATCTGTAAGTCTCTCTATAAGCGCTCTTTAAGCCTTGAGACATGCCCTGACGAGCCCCTGGGACTCAACTCACCTAAACTTTTGCTGAATTTTTTTTTTATTGTTTTTTGAAAACAAAAACTGATTAATCTGGAAAATGTTATTCGACCACTATTGTTTCCCCATCTTCCCGCATTTCCAGAATAATCAGTTTGTTTTTTCAAACAACAATAAATTTTTTTGTTGGATATATATAAAAAATAATAATTTTATTATGGGCAAAAAATGCAAATGTAAAAAAAATATATACTTTAATACAATATATTGTATTTATATTATTGGCCTACGGTACAAATATATGGGTAAACTTTGAAATTTTGACCAGCTCATATGATCATTTGATTGACTCAAAATTTATCATATGAGTGGTGTACTGGGTGATGCACCTTAACCCAAACCTAATTTATGATATATAATACTGTGACATTGTTTGGTTCATATATTTCATCACATGTAATGAAAAACAGACTTGACTATTATTGTCACTTAATTTGGCGACACTTTGAAAAGTTAACTTATTCAGCAATTAATTCCAAGTTTATGCGGCAGGAATATTGATGCTCAAAATTATTATTTGAAATCGCAGGTGATTTAGGTATTTCAATAAGTTTGGATGAAGCTACTCGTACTCGGGCATATGATCATTTGCTGGAGTCTTAGTGGATGTTGATTTAACATGGAAGTTGCTCAAGGAAATTATGTTAGAATGTGAAGGTTTTGCATTTCGTTGGTATCGAATATGAGAAATTTCATTCTTTTTGTTCTCATTGTAAATCAATTGGGCACTTGACTTCGACTTGTAAATTTGACAAGGAGAAATTGGTGCATAAGGATCTGCCTTTGGTGGAGAAGACTAAGCAAGCTTATGTCCCTAAGGTTCTATAGCAAAAATCAATTGACGTTAATGGGCAGAATGATGCATCACTGGGCAAAATATTGAGTGACAGTGAATCGGTTGAGACAGTCTATGAGGAACCTTTATCCCCTGATCATGTCTCAAATTCCATTCCACGGAACTCATCTTCGGTTGCAACAAATGCTGTCAATGGCTCTACGGAGAAGATCTCAACTTCTGCTGCAACTAATGTTGACTCTACAGTCAAGGATACTCCGGTGCCCGAGCATTCCATAGCTACCGGTTTGAAGGGTACTCCGACTCCAGTGTCCGTGCATTCCAAGGCTACCTATGATTTAACAGTTAGTGGTAAAAATCTTGAGACTCATGAGATTAATGTTCAAGATCTTATCACTTTTTCCAACTGTTGTTCAGAAGTTTTATATGTTTGATTGGAAAAGTAAAAAGATACAAGTACTTCTAAGGAATGAGAGCAAAATAATGATAATGTTGCTGATGATGGTTTCACGATGATTACGTCCAAATATCAGAAGAAGTATAACCTGAGACTGAATAAAAAACATAATTCTAGGTATGTTTGATTCTCGTTTATTTTGCATGGGTTTTGATTTTTGTCCCTCCATGTTCTTGTTTTTTTTAATTATTTTATTAATAAATTTATGGTGACGTATCACCTTGCTTAAAAAATAAATTCCAAGTTTATGCTTATTTTTAATTTTGTTAATAGCATTTCATCCTATATTCCCCAAAACACCCCCCTCTCTTTCAAGATGATTTACGGAATTTCAAGCCCCCTTCAGCCCTTCTTCGCTTTACATAGAAGCTAGTTATTCCGCTTCTCTCTCTAAATTTTTATTTTAAAAAAATGATGTTCTAATAAGGCCATGTCATTCTTTACGACCATGCCTTCACAGTTCTAAGCTCCCAACAACTTCAATGTGCAATCATCCTTCTTCTCTTATGTCATTTCTTGTATATTTCTCAAAATGTGTCAGGCAACAGAAAACCATGATTTAGACTCATTAAAATGTTTAAGAAAGCCAACTTTTTGGAGTGAATTAGAAGAGAGACAAAGTGACATATTTTAAAAACATTGGTTTTCATGCAATCTGTTTTATTTGGAGTTTGTTGATTCATTCATTCTTCCATCAATCATTCAAGGCATTATTCCCTCCTCTCCTCGAGAAAAGATAAAAGCAAAAGCCCACCACCACAGTACTTCCCTGTCCATTCAAACAGACAGACAGTCCTCTTCCTCTTTTAACTCAGGTCCTAGTTGTTGGCTGAATACCCCTCCTTTTATCCGCTTTCTCTTTTTCTCAATCTCTTTTCCTTTCTCTTTTTCCATCATCAAGTTTTGAGCTTATTCTTAACAAAAGTGATTATTCCATCCACAGTGTTTAAAGCTTGATGCTTTGTCATACATTTTTAAAAAATGCTATATGCTCATCGCCATGATGAACATCTCTCGTGTTAGAAATTATGTGACAGAAATATGGATTTTGGTGTACATTACATTCACTTATATACACTATTAGATGTATTTGAGTGTACATTAAATAAATGAAATAACAATAATCTAATGGTGGATATACGAGTGAATGCAGTGAATTTGGAGGGTACGAAATCCAAATCCCATGAGAACTATAGTGTGTGTTAAAAAAATAAGAAAGTCTGCACATCAGGTAAAATAAAGAAAAATAAAGTGTATATAAGTTGAAAGTGCATGAGCCCATCAAGTCTCGACTTTTTGGACAATATAACTCCCATTCGGCTAAATCTATTGTACTTAAATGACAAAAATTAAGTAAATATAAAATGATATGTGTGTAAATGCATATATGGAGTATTACTTTATATTTAATAAGCCTCTTGGCCCAATGGTTCCTGGCTTGGGACTCTCTTGGGGTCGACTCAGTTTGTTTTTGGGTTCGATTCTTAACGGTGTTAAAATAATGTTTGGTCAGCAGAAGTCACGTCCCACAAACAGTGATTAGTCATTCCTTGACAACATTGAGATATACTAATTTTAGAAAAAAAAACTTTATATTTTATAGTTCCCACAATATTGATCAAATTAGCTTTTGATAATCCACATACCTTTACATATAAGAGGGTGAGAGAGAGAGAAAGAAAAAGTTGCATATCACAGGCAATCAACTTTCATATAAAGAGCCAAAATTTCCCTCACTAACAAGAAAGGCACAAAACCCACACAATATATGTCATGCAGTCATTGCTCTTAGTGTCCCAAACAAAGTATTAAACACCATAGCTATCTGCATCCTCCTAAGTAGCCTTTGTTTTGAACTATATCTTTCAAACCAAATGAACCTCATTGATCCAAAACTCTATTAAGTATCTGGTCTAACCTTTGTTCTACTATATACAATATCTCTGTGAGTTACTACTGTGATAGAGAAGAGGAAGTTGAGAAAGATGAGAGGAGGTGTTTGCAGTATACAGCTTCAGGCTCTGACACCAGAGGCTGCAACTGTTGTCAAACAAGCTATTAATCTAGCCACAAGAAGAGGTCATGCACAAGTGACTCCTCTTCATGTTGCTAGTGCCATGCTTGCAACCTCCACAGGACTTCTCAGAAAGGCATGCCTTCAGTGCCATTCTCACCCTCTCCAGTGCAAGGCTCTTGAGCTTTGTTTCAATGTTGCACTCAACCGTTTACCTGCATCCACTTCAAGCCCACTCTTGGGACCTCAATATTCCACTCCTTCACTCTCCAATGCCTTGGTTGCAGCCTTCAAACGTGCTCAGGCTCACCAACGCCGCGGTTCTATTGAGAACCAGCAGCAGCATATTTTGGCCTTGAAAATTGAGGTTGAACAGCTCATAATATCTATCCTTGATGATCCAAGTGTTAGTAGGGTCATGAGAGAAGCTGGTTTCTCTAGCACCCTTATTAAAAGCAGGGTTGAACAAGCTGTTTCAGGGGAAGTTTGTTCACAAAAACCAAATGATCACAGTAGCACTAAGCCTCAAGTTCTTGGTGGTAGTGATGTGTCACTAGCTAGACCCTTTGGTCAAGTTTGGGGCTCATTCAACAAGCCTATAGAGCATGTTAATAATGATGATGTGACTAGTGTGTTGAGTGATTTGGTGAAGAGGAGAAGAAACACAGTTATTGTAGGGGAGAGTTTGGCTAATGCTGAGGGAGTAGCTAGAGGAGTGATGAACAGGTTTGAGGTAGGAAATGTCCCTGGAGACTTGAGGTATGTTCAATTTGTGAGTCTTCCTCTTATCTACTTCAGAAACATTAGCAAAGAAGAAGTTGAACAGAAGCTTGAGGAGGTTAGAAGCCTTGTGAAAAGCTATGTGGGAAGAGGGGTTATTCTTTATTTGGGTGATCTAAAATGGTTGTTTGAATTCTGGTCAAGTTACTGTGAGCAAAGAACAAACTACTTCTGTTCTGTGGAGCATATGGTCATGGAGCTTAAAAAATTGGTCAGTGGAAGTGGGGGGACTAGTAGGTTGTGGCTTATGGGGATTGCAACTTTTAAAACATACATGAAGTGCAAAATATGTCACCCTTCCCTAGAAACTATTTGGGAGCTTCATCCTTTCACAATTCCTGTTGGCAGCCTGAGCCTAAGTTTGAATTTTGATAGGTAACTGTTTATTCTTCTATATATTTATCTATTGCCTGTTTCAGATGCTTGTGTCTTTTTTTTCCCCTTTTAAAATCCCTCTCCTTCCTTGCCCTATTGAGTACTTTGTTGTAACCTATTGGTTGTTTCACCTTGTTTTAGTGATTTTCAAGCTCAAGAGAGAAGCAAGGTAATTTTCAAGGATGTGTCTTTTGAAGATAGAGCAGGAATCCGAAAGCATCTAACTTGCTGCAAGGATTGCTCACTAAATTTTGAAAAAGAAGCTCAGAGCATAGCTAATAGTATAAGCAAGAAAGTGTGCACTACTAGCTTGCCAACATGGCTCCAAAATTGCAAGCAAGAGAGAAGTCACATAATGGAGGATGAGGTTTGTATCATAATAATTAATAATTGTCAGACTTAGTTCAGAAAAATAGAGTATGTTATGGAGAAAAAATTTGAACCATTTCTGATCTATTTTTTAATTCTGAAGCAGGAAGATACAAGGGTTGAGGATATCTGCAAGAAATGGAACTCATTTTGCAATTCAGTACACAGATACCCTTCCATTATTGAGAAACCAGTTTTATTTGCTTCATCATGTCCTTCATCCCCCACTTCTGTTTCCTCACATGAAAAGAAGTCTAACTTGCATCAGAGCCACTTAAATTGGCCAATCATTTCTGAATCAAAAAAGGTACCAAAAGAATGTGAGTTATACACTGAAACTGGTGATGATTGTCATGAAAGCAAATTCATAATGTTCATGACAGATAGCAATGTCCCTAAGCCAGATCTCTTGTCAAATCCCAACTCTAGCCCCAACTCAGCTTCTTCAAGTGAAGCAATGGAAGGTTTAGAAAGCACTCAAATGTTCAAGGAACTTAGTGCTGAAAATCTTAAGATTATATGTGATGCCTTGGAGAAAAAGGCTCCACAACATAAAGAAATCATTCCAGAGATTGCAAGCACTGTTCTTTGTTGTAGATCAGGAATGAAAAAAAGTGAGAACTGCTTGATGAGGAGAGAAGACAGGCAAGAAACTTGGATGATCTTTTTGGGTGCAAATTCTCAAGCCAAGGAGAATATCTCAAAGGAGCTAGCTAAAGTAGTTTTTGGCTCTTTTAGTAACTTTGTCACAATTGGTATGAGCAGTTTGTCTTCCCTAGGAGCTGATTCCACTGATGAGGAATCCAAAAGGAAGAGGCCAAGAGATGAGTTGGGAAGCACTTATCTGCAAAGATTTGGAGAAGCAGCCAATGAGAATCCTCATAGGGTGTTCTTCATGGAAGACTTGGAGCAAGTTGATTACTTTTCTCAAAAGGGTGTTAAGCAAGCAATTGAAAGTGGAAGTGTAAAACTTCCTGGTGGTGAATCTATTCCTCTCAAGGATGCTATTGTCATTTTAAGTTGTGAAAGCTTCAGTTCAGTGTCAAGATCTCCTGCAAGAAAATCACAACCTGCTGAAAACAAAGGGAATATTGAGAATGTGGATGATAACATGGAGGAGAAAACTTCAGGTCTCTCTTTGGATCTGAATATAGCCATTGAAGATGATGCTAGAGGTGTGGCTTTAGGTGGAGGCAGTGGTATACTAGAGTTAGTGGATAAGCAAATTAATTTTAACATACAAGAATTGTGATAGGAAGGGAGAAATAATCTTCTATGTTAAATTTGGGTGTTACTCTTTTCTTTTCTTTTTTTTCTTTTTGTTGTCTTTTCATTTTTCTCTTGTTGTTTTTCAGTTACACTTTAGTGGGGGAAAGAAAAATATGAATCCAAAAGGTTACTGGGTAATGGTTATAGATACAGCTTGATATGCATTGTTCAAGAGCTGGGGATGGTATATTTGGGATGCATGAGTCTGTGTATATGTTAATGTACTCCAATCTTTTCGAATGTAATAGGATTCCTGTTCTGGCTAATTAATATAATATTCTGTGCATTAGTTACTGGCTTTGATGAATTCAAGAAAGTTTCTTCATATTCACCATATATAACCCGTTCATCATCCATGCTTACTTTTGTATATTGTCTTCAGGGTTGTTGATCTAATAGAGTACTAAACATTCAATCTTCTAAGGAGCTAGGAGCAAACCAATTGGTGGCTCAAAATCATCACTCATGTCATTATGGTATATAATTTTGCAAACTAATATTATAACATCTT
This sequence comes from Sophora flavescens, assembly GCA_030762895.1. Lineage (NCBI taxonomy): Eukaryota > Viridiplantae > Streptophyta > Magnoliopsida > Fabales > Fabaceae > Sophora > Sophora flavescens. Next base: position 65,043,320 of record CM061069.1, read on the forward strand.
CTATACTTGGGATCTGTAAAGGATTCGTGAGGATAAATTTTATTATGATTATTACTCGTTATCATATCAATATTCACATATATATTTTTCCTTTTATTTATTCTACTCTACACACCTTATTATATATATGCATAAAAACTAATAATAAATTAGTAGGAGGAAACAAATGTCGAGAAGTTTCCATAATTGAGAGAAGGTCATAAACTCACGATAATAATAAAAACTAAAGAAAACAATATATTCAAGCATTAAAGAAAAGGAAGGGAAAATGAAGCTAAAACAAGGGGAAAAAAACATGTATAGATCACTTAATTTCCATATGCGACATAAGTTTTTTATGCTTTCTATCAGAAAAGCAAATATAATACTGCAGGCCTTCTGTTTCTGAAACAAGACTTTGGCAGACACATATGCATGGCATGAAGGAAAACATATAATTCTAAATACCATACAGATACAAATTATAGCATGTGATTCATGTTATATCAAAAGGAAAGAGAAGAATTTCATACCTTGGAGATTCGCAGAATCCATCACAGTAGATCAAAGGGTGATGAGAAGAAGATGAACAGTGATCAGAGTGTTGGAGAAGGTGAAAGGGCTACTCTTCTCTTTCTGGTTGGTTTTGGTGTTATGTTTCTGTCTGTTAGAATGCCTAATGGGGAGGCTATTCTTATAACCTACCAGCAGAGAGTAGGGACCTCTCAACGGGTTAACATTAGAATGACCCAGCCCATCATAGGGTCACTCTTTAGTAAATACCCAACAATAATTTCACCAATTGGTTACGTAATTAAGAATTAATTTTATAACTGATATATTAATAATTTAATTATAATTTAATAACCAATTAATGCTAATCCACATATTATACACATTAAAAAACTTAACATTCTCCCACTTGGATAGCATTAATCAATTATTAAATAGAAATACCAGTTACGATCAAAGCATACGTTAACCAGCAGTATAAGAAATATAAGCTTTAACAATGCAGAAATAGTATCCGATAGGGAAGTAAATCATACATGCTAAAAACTCATATTTCACATAAAGATTGATGAATATAAAATTGCATATAATTAATAAAGAGAAATATGCAATTCAAAAAAATGGTCCAAGCATATTAAAATGCTATAAGAGATATGAAAACAAGAATGACGTCAATTTACATATCTCATAAAAAAGATAATGGGCAAATAATGGTTTCAGACTCCCACTAATCCAATACATCAAAAGACTTAACTAAGCCCATATGAATTACATGATTCCAGAATATTCCAACAGTTAAGCCTTTGGTTAGTGGATCAGCAAGCATGTTTCCTGTATCAATATGCTCAATACGAGTCTGAAACTCCTGAATCTTCTCTCTAACGAACAAATATTTCACATCAAAATGCTTAGTGCGAGAAGAGCTTCTATTGTTATGAGAGAAGTTCACAGTGACAGATATTGTCACAATATATCACAAGTGGCCTAGATATGCTTTCCACAATATGAAAGCCGGAAATCAAATTTTTCAGCCACATGGCTTGACAAGTAGCCTCATAGCAAGCAACATACCTGCTTCCATGGTAGAAGTAGGCTGTAAGCGTCTGTTTGACGCTTTCCAAGAAATAGCTCCTCCTGCCATCATAAAGATAAAGCCCAAGTAGATTTTTTCGTCGTCGGGGCAACTGCGAAATCGGAATCAGAATAACCGGTGACACTGAAGTTGATCGGACTTCTTATAGGTCAACATATAATCTTTGGTTCCCTGCAAATATCTCATGACCTTTTTACGGCTTTCCAATGGCCCAAACACAGGTTGCTCAAGTATCTCCCTAAAGCATTTAAAGCAAAAGCAATGTCGGGACGAGTACAAACTTGAGCATACATTAAACCGCCAACAGCGGAAGCATATGGGACCTTTCTCATTTCATTTATTTCTACATCATTTTGAGGACATTGAGATTTAGAGAATTTTTCTTCACCCTTTTGAACAGTGCAGCACATGGGGAGCAAGAATGCATATTAAACCTTTTGAGGACCTTTTCAATATATCCTTTTTGAGACAATCCAAGAACACCACGTGACCTATCACGATAAATCCGGATGCCTAAAACAACGAAGCATCACCAAGATCTTTCATATCAAAGTGGCTACTCAACATGAGTTTTGTCTCGGTCAGGATTTTAACACAACTGCTAGCAAGAAGTATACCATCAACATATAGAACGAGAATGATGAATTCACCCTCATAAGTCTTCAAGTAAACGCACTGATCTGAGGCATTTTCTTTGAAGCCAAGAGAAGTGACAACCTGATCAAACTTCAAATACCATTGTCTGGAGGCCTGTTTCAGTCCATAAATAGACTTATTCAGCTTGCAAACCAAGTGCTCTTTCCCTGTTTCAGCAAAACCTTCAGGCTGAACCATGTAAACATCTTCAGTAAGGTCTCCATTCAGAAAAGCCGTCTTCACATCCATCTGGTGAAGTTCTAGATCAAAATGAGCTACCAAGGCCATGACAACTCGAAATGAATCTTTTGTAGAGACTGGTGAGAAGGTCTCCTTATAGTCAATGCCTTCTCTTTGGTTATAGCCTTTAGCTACTAGTCTGGCTTTGTACCTTTCAACTTTACCATCTGGAGTACGTTTGGTTTTGAAAACCCATTTGCATCCAACAGGTTTACAACCAATTGGTAATTCCTCCAGAATCCAAACACCATTATGAGACATAGAAGACAACTCATCATGCATAGCATTCAGCCAATCAGAAGCATGAGAGCTAGAAATTGCCTCCTCAAAGGTAATAGGATCATCATCATCATTGAGGTCAAACTCATGTTCCTGAAGATATACAACATAATCATCTGGTATGGAAGGTCTGCGCACTCTTTGAGATCGTCTCAGTGGAATTTCATCAACAATAAGATCATGTTCTTGTTCATCTACAAGCGGTCTTTGCCACACCATCTTCATGTTGAAGATTCGATCAACATCATCATTTGGAATCAAAACTTCGTAGGAAAAGGAACAGCTGGTATAGGAACAATGGTGCGATCTTCTTTAAGAGTAACTGGTCGTGGTATATCACTCCCACTATCCAAGTCATCCTCAAAGAAAACCGCTCGATCAGATTCGACGACTCGCATAGAATGAGATGGACAATAGAATCTGCTACCTCTGGAACCCACACAATAGCCAATAAAGAAGCCACTAACAGTCTTAAGATCAAGCTTCTTAGATTGAGGATTATAAGGTCTAACTTCTGCCTTACAACCCCATACATGAAAATGTTTCAAACTCGGCTTCTTTCCACTCATGAGCTCATATGGAGTTTTTGGTACAGACTTTCTTTGGGTACTTGATTTAGAATATAGACAGCAGTTTTTAAGGCATCTCCCCAAAGAAAGTCTGGCAATGATGAATGGCTCAACATACATCTTACCATCTCCATAAGTGTGCGGTTACGCCTCTCTGCAACTCCATTTTGCTCAGGAGTACCAGGCATAGTGTATTGAGCTTCAATACCGCATTCCTCAAGAAATCTGGCAAAAGGTCCTGGGTTTCTACCCGTCTCATTATATCTACCATAGAATTCTCCACCCCTGTCAGATCTTACACACTTTATTTTCCTACCAGTTTTTAACTCAACAGCAGCCTTAAAGGATTTGAAAGCATCTAGAGAACTAGATTTTTCTTGAAGAAGATCTATCCATCCATATCTCGAGAAATCATCTATAAAGGTAATGAAATACCCATATCCATCCATGGCAGTGGGTGTAATAGGTCCACACAGGTCGGTGTGAATCAACTGTAGCACATCGTCACACCTATTTGCTGCTTTATTCCTAACCTTGGCAGTAAATTTGCCCTTGATGCAATCAACACATGTATCAAAATCGGAGAAGTCTAGATCATGGAGAATACCTTCCTTGACTAGCCTCTCAATACGGGGCCTAGAAATATGCCCCAAACGTCGATGCCATAACATAAAAGAATGTTCATTAATCCTACTGCGTTTGTTTCCAACAATGAGAAGTGTGAGACATGTCATGTAGATCTAACATATAAAGGCCATCACGTAAAACTCCTGAACCAACGGAAATAGAATCTGAATAAACAATCAGTTTTCCACTACCAAACTTAAAGGTGTAACCACATTTATCCAAAGCGAAAGCAAATCAAGTTCCTTCTCATAGAAGGTGCATACACAGACATCTCTTAAAAGCAAATTATGTCCGGAAGGCAAAAGTAAAGAAACAATTCCAATGTCAATAACTGAAACTCCAGCTCCATCTCCCATAATAATCTTAGACTCATCATCACTTGGTTTCCTCGGGCTTGTGAACCCCGCAAGGAATTCACAACATGAATGGTTGCACACTGAATCTAACCACCAAGTATTTGGAGGAACATCAATGACATTGGATTCAAAGCATGTTAGAGCCTTCTCAAAAGTCATAAATTTCTCCCCAACAGACTTTCGATATTCTTTAGCATTATCGGTCTCTAAGATACTCGCACTGATGGATTTTTCCATAGTATACTTCATCACTTTCAGGCACACTCTATTAGAGTATTCCCATTTCTCATAAGCAATCCTCTGTGCTGGTAGAGACTCATTTGTGAGAGCAGCTGGCTTGTCTTCCCTTAAGGCCAGATCCAAGTCAGCAATAGTTAAGTAGAGATCTAGAGACTCTTTCTAGTCCTCATAGTTTGTCCCATTTAGAGTTTTGACAGAATTTGGGAAGGAGGCTGACATAAACAGAGAATAAGGAATCGTTAAGAATTGAAGGGTAATATGATTCCATATATATGTTCAAATCGATCTTGCCCATAATACAAATTTCTTATTCATTATAATTCCGCCTAAGGGTCCCGAATCATAATAAACAAGAAATACAATAAGAAGAATAATACAATGTACAAAACTTACATCACCAAAATTTCTAATACCGATAGGGTACTTGAAACCATAATTGACATAAGCTTAAGACAATAGTACGATGTATAATAACGAATTACATTAATAATAGTACACCGATAAGGTATAATTATTATTAATATAATACAAATATAACACATTAGAATAATCAATTATTTAACAACACAAATTTTGTATAATTATACCCACGATAGGTGAGTTCATAACTATACAAAATATCAATAGTCATGCTACAATTATACATTAGAATAATTAGTTGTTTAACAACACAAATTTTGTATAATTATACCCACGATAGGTGAGTACATAACTATACAAAATATCAACAGTAATGCTACAATTATACATTAGAATAATTAATTGTTTAACAACACAAATTTTGTATAATTATACCCACGATAGGTGAGTACATAACTATACAAAATATCAACAGTAATGCTACAATTATACATTAGAATAATTAAATTGTATAACAAATGCAGCATAGAACACACAACTTAATTCACATAAGGCTCTAAAATTAATTCCATCTATATGACACATAATCAAGGAGAGTATAACATATCAAAGTGTCACAAAAAAGTAGAGAACAATCACAAAATTTTAGATCAAAACCTTAGAGTACAGTATTAAAAAATACAATATTTTTTTTTTTCCGGTTTTAACCATATAAAATATTCGCGAGGCGAGAGGTATCTCGCGAGGCGAATCTTGTGAAAAGTCAGCAACGTTTGGTCTTCTCGCGGGTACTCGCGAGGCGAGTCAAGTGTTCGCGAGGCGACCTAGAAACCTTTCATTTTCCTAGAACAGTCAGCCTTCGGGGTTGCGAGGCGAGAAGCGTAGTCGCGGGGCGACCCAGAGAGGATGACAATTTCACTGTTCTTCTGGCTTTCAGGTTCGCGAGGCGAGAATAATCTCGCGAGGCGAATTCTGGAATTCCACAGATGCTGATGCCCAGAATCGCGAGGCGAGAAAAACTCGCGGGGCGATCGAACCAGTTTCACGCAAAAGGGAAACGAAAAGGCATCAATTTCTCACGTTTTATTTGATGAAATCCAACGATTTTCGAGTATGTTACTCGAATAACATGTGGGAAGAAAAGCCCTCAAACGATTTTCGAAATTATTGGCAAGAATCATAGTTTCGAATTTTGAAGAACAAGGCATGAAAACGAAAGTTGTTGAAGGGAAAAAAAAATTCTGGGCAAGCAATTTTTTTTTACAATATTGATATAACATGATATGAAAATCCCTAACAAATTTTGTATCTTGATTGAAAAACATAAATTAGGGTTCATACAATTTTCAGAACAGCTATAACATGTATCTATCCATGGCTCTGATACCAATTGAAGGAAAACATATAATTCTAAATACCATACAGATACAAATTATAGCATGTGATTCATGTTATATCAAAAGGAAAGAGAAGAATTTCATACATTGGAGATTCGCAGAATCCATCACAGCAGATCAAAGGGTGATGAGAAGAAGATGAACAGTGATCAGAGTGTTGGAGAAGGTGAAAGGGTTACTCCTCTCTTTCTGGTTGGTTTTGGTGTTATGTTTCTGTCTGTTAAAATGCCTAATGGGGAGGCTATTCTTATAACCTACCAGCAGAGAGTAGGGACCTCTCAACGGGTTAACATTAGAATGATCCAGCCCATCATAGGGTCACTCTTTAGTAAATACCCAACAATAATTTCACCAATTGATTACGTAATTAAGAATTAATTTTATAACTGATATATTAATAATTTAATTATAATTTAATAACCAATTAATGCTAATCCACATATTATACACATTAAAAAACTTAACATGGCATTCACACAATTCTTTGTCAGGTTACCGTATTATTGTTACAGCTTTAGTCTTACACATATATAAGATGCATCTCTTTCAAGGAAAAATGGGTCTTTAATCTTTGAAAAGAGAGCAGAGAAGATGAAGATTTTGTTATGCCCAACAAAATCAATATATAATTATGCTTCTTATAAATATATATATATATATATATATATATATATATATATATATATATATATAATTCTGCTAGGCATTTTTACATGCTAAAATTATTTTTTATTGAATAAATTCATTACAAATTTAATAATTAGATTGAAAATCCATATCATATATAAGCATCTGTTTGGTACTGCATCACGTTGGGTTGGAATCACGTCGATAGAAACTCAACATGAAAGCTACTCATTGCACCTTCTACATATGATCCAAAAATAATTACAGTTGTGCCATTTATGACTTAATTTCAGTCTAAACGTGGTTTCCAAATACATTACCAAACATGCGCTAAATCATATAATTAATAATATTAAGATGTTTAGTACTTCATTGATATACATTAAAATTAATGAAAATATGAGTTATTTGAATATATTTTGCATTTTCCAACTGAAATGGAATATTACTCCTTGTACATCCAGAATACATGATCCACAAGGATACTTTATTGATATTAAATAAATTAAAGACAAATGTCCTATATGAGATATTGTGTGCACGTAAATTAAAATTTAATTATTGAATCAATTAAAATTATATTGTATAAAAAGTTATTGGATTGTGTAAATTAAAGTGTTAAGTTTTATACCGAAGTAAGTTGATCTAATTAATAATTAAAAAGTGTTAAAGTAATTATTCTTAGCAAAAAAAAAAAAAAGATAGTATTTTATATTACCTATAAGCAAAGTTGTATAATTATTAGAAGTATAGATTTTTTTTTTAAATATCTTTACATTATATATATTAGAAAATTTGAACATCAAACTTTAGGTGAAAGAGTAATAATTTACAAAAGATAAAAAAATGTATAAAATGCACATTAAACTTCTTGCAAACTAGTTTATCAGAAATATGGAAATAAGGCTTGACATAAAAAGTTGAAGGTCTTGAAAAGGTCGAGGATGGATCATTATTCAATACGTAAATATTCTGCAAAGAAAAATCAAACTGTCATAAGCTTTTCATTTCAAAATCGGTGTATCATGAACCGGAGAAGTTAAACGCAACTCCTAGAATATATATCCACTTTTAGGAAAGAAAAAGTTTCTCTTTGTAGTGAAAGTGGAAGGGAAAAAAAAAATCCATTTTTAAATTATTTAATGAATTAAGATTAAGATCATGATTTACTTTATTAAAAACAATTTCACTTTAAAATCTAGCTAGCTTACGTACTCGTATAACAAGTATTAATATCCTACTTGGACACATATATCAGTTTCAATGTCATTTTTTGAATGTATATCCCATGTGTTTGTTGTCCTATGAGTTTCTTATGAATTTCAAGAAAATATTCTTTGATTAATTCCTTCTTATTGTCACGGTCTTAATCTCACTTCAAAAGTATCGAGGATTTTTTTTTTAATTATTCCTCGATGATGCAAACTTTTTATCCCTGCTTAGATGAGCTAATTTTTCACAAGAGCTTTTGCTGAAAATATCAACCAAGAGCGAGTTTTGCACAAAATCTTCAAGGTGCATGTACACTCGCATTTAATATGTTTTTCTCACAAATTTTTGAACCCCATTCTGCAATCATATATAGTTTTCATTTAGCTGAATATAATATGTATTGATAAATTTTAAGTGAATATATGCTCATTTGTAGGTTCAGCAAAAAAAAAAAAAAAACTCATTTGTAATAAATATTTCAACCAAAATGTTTTTTTTATAAAATAATTCTGAAAAGATATATAACATTTCCTTCATTTAAAATTGTCTGTATATATAAGATAAAAAAAAATATTACTCAAAATTTTGAATTTTGAGAAAGCAGCTTCTTCCAGTACTTTTATTGGTGTAAGTAGGGATGTAAATGGGACATGGTGGGTATGGGTAGTAGCCCCCCACTATCCACCCCGTTGAATGAATTTCATATCTGCCCCATATCTGTACTGGTTCATAGATATTCAAACACCTCCCATTTTTTATTCACACATGAAATTCAAACTATTTTTGTCAATTAGACTTGATTTAAGTTCTTTGTTGTTACGAGAAATTCTTATGTAGTATTATAGTAAATATACTAAACAATATGATATGTAAACAATATAATCATACATATCATTAAATTCAAATGTAAAGTATTAAACAGTAAAACTAAATCAAATCTCAACCGTTAAGAATATTATTTTAAGAATAATTAAGAATTTTTGTAATCCATAAGCATTAATGATCATACCTTAGCGGATACTCGTGGATATGAATACTACACTACCCCTTTATTAAGCAGGTATAGAAAATGTCTATTTATTTTACCCGCAGATATCCATTAAGGTACCGACTTTCTATCCATCGGGTAAAATTTACATCTCAGGTGTAAGGTGTAAGGTGTAAGGTATTATTACTGGACTAGCAGAATAAAACATGCCTTTTCTTGAGCTTTCTTTTAAACATTATTAGCTCATCTTTTAAGTTATAATAACTACAAGTAATAGCATAAAAATGAAGTATTCTTATTCCTTTTTCTTTTCTCTTTATTTTTTCTTTTCTTAAAAAAGAGAGGAAAAGAAAAGTTATAAACTGAACTTGCCCAAGTCTTGCTAGCAAAGTAGCAAAGGCTTTTTAAAGATAGGTATATAAGTTGATCCTAATTCTTCATGCTCTAAAAGAGGCATAGAAGGGGACAAATATTAAATTGACCTTTCTTTAGCCATAAATTTCCAGCGAATTAATCCAAACTTATGTGCCTTCCCTAGCTTACAAGAAACCTACGGCCTCCTTTAATTCCAAAAAGTTTGTGTGGCTTTTATTTTCATTGTTGTAGGGTCTCGAACCTTAGCTGACTGTCAATGAATATATATCACCTATAGAAATCATTTTCCTCACATATAATTTTATTATTTGAACTACATATATGGAGATGACGATCAATGATAGAACTACTTTAAACAAATCAATTTTTTCAGCCATGACGAGGGTTTTTTTTAATTTTTTTGTTCATATTCAAATAACTAACACTTCACCAAATGGGTGCAGCTCAATTGGCTAGCAGCACTGAGATAATAGGGAATGTCTCAAGATCGATTCTCATCGAATGCATTCATGGGGAGAGGGCTGGGCCTTAAGCTGCTATATTGGACCCTGAGCGGGGATTAGTCTCATAACAGGTCCAAAAGACCTAAGCAGTAGGGATACTTCGTGGACTCACTTGGATGCCAAAGACCCTAATTACGGTGAGTCCTGAATAAAAAAATAAATAATAACTAACGCTTCTCACATACACATTAAATTTAATAAATAAAGCAGACTTTTGGTATATATGCTATATTTTTTACATGGGTAAGTAAGATACCTACATTTTGTGAGAGATTTTCAAAATTCATAAAATATTAAATGTTATCAGCGGTCAAATAAATACATATCATGATGTTAACTTATTACAAGTTTGTTGTACAGTGTAGCGGTAGCAACGCTTCTAACAATCCTTGGGGGCATGAGTTCGATTCTTGTATGCCGCAAGTTTTGAGTTTTAAAGTGACCGTTTTATTTTAAACTTTAATAACAGAAAACGGTACTTGCATGGAATCGAACCCGGCTCTATGAAGGAAGGGATGCATCTAGGCCAACTGATGTCTTGTATTAGTTAATGAACGTTAATACTACTTATGTATCGAATTTGACCGATTGTGGAACTTTTGAAGAGTTGTTTTCTTTCACCAAGTAGTCTATAAATAGGATCATCTGCATGCAGCAATTGACACGAAAAACTCAGAATCTCTCAACTATTCTTCACTCCAAATCACCTTCTTTCCTCCCTTATGCGCAGAGAGAGTTAAGGAGACGATTGTTCTGTAAACTGTCATTGTCGATACGCTTGGTTTAGGGTGTGCAAACCAAACCAAGGTTCTCCATTGTATCCTGAAGGGGATTCGCCAGCTACACCTGTTGCATCCAATCTACAAGGAGAGATTGGTGGGGGCGAATTGAACCTAAATCCTAGTGTCCTCACACGCCTTGGAGATTGCGCAATTCCATTATTTTCTTCTTCTTTGTTGTAGATCCATACCCCATTTTATAACAATCTTTAGGTTCGATTTCTGTAATAATGGCTGCAATGTTGAAGGAGACAACTTCTGACTTTATGAAACTTGAGAGGTTCGAAGGCGGAAACTTTCATCGTTGGCAAAAGAAGATGCACTTCCTTCTTACAACATTGAAGGTGGCATATGTGTTGAACACACCAAGACCAGAGAAAAGAGAAGATGAAACCATCAATGAGACTCATGAGAGGAACAAGTGGGTTAATGATGACTACATTTGCATGGGGCATATTTTGAATGGCATGACCGACTCATTGTTCGATGTGTATCAAAATACGGGATCCTCCAAAGAACTATGGGAGAATCTTGAGGCAAGATACATGATGGAGGACGCAACAAGTAAGAAATTTCTTGTTAGTCGTTTTAATAATTATAAAATGGTTGATGGTATGCCTATCATGGAACAAATGCATGAAATTGAACGTATTCTCAATAACTACAAACAACATAATATGCACATGGATGAAACCATCATTGTCTCCTCAATCATTGACAAACTTCCTCCTTCATGGAAAGACTTTAAAAGAAGTCTTAAACATCATAAATATGACATTTCTCTTGAACAATTGGGTAATCACCTTTGTTTAGAAGAAGAGTATCGTAAACAAGATGATACTAAAGAACATTCTGTTCATGAGAAGGTGCATGTAGTAGAGGAAGGGAAATCTGGTAAGTCCTCTAAAAAGAGGAATCGAGATTTTAGAAAATCTCGTGAAAACAACAATGAGAATGACTACAAGAAAAATAAAAATGGTTGTTTCTATTGTGGAAAACCGGGACATTTCAAGAGGAACTGTCGTCTCTTGAAAAAGGAAAAAGAGAAGGAATCTAGTGCAACAAAGGACAATCTTGTTGCGGTCATTTCCGAAATCAACATGATAGAAGATGTTGGATCATGGTGGATTGACTTCGGTGCAACTCGTCATGTGTGTAAGAACAAGGATCTCTTCAAGACAATTAATGAAGAAGATGGAATCGTTCTATATATGGGAAATGCATCAAATGTCCAAGTTAAAGGCAAAGGGACGGTGGAACTAGAATTCACTTCGGGAAAAGTAGTCACTCTTACAGATGTTTATTATGTACCAGATGTTAGGAAGAATTTAATTTGTGTACCGTTACTTAATAAGTACGGGTTCAAATGTGTATTTGAGGGAGACCAGTTTATTCTCTCTAATGGAGAAATGTTTGTAGGAAAGGGATACCTTTGTGAGAATATGTTCAAACTCAATATTATTAATGATAATGGATGTATTTATACTTATATTGTTGAGTCTTGTAATTTATGGCATTCTTGTTTAGGACATGTTAATTTTAGGTAAATGGATGAAATGATGAATTCATGTTTAATTCCTAAAACAAGTCGGATTTCGGATGCATGTACAACTTGTATGCTAACTAAGATAACTATATTTCCTTTTCCTAGAGTTGAAAGCAGTTCTAAAGTGTTAGATTTAATTCATTCTGATGTATGTGATTTACATGGTTGGCCCACTATAGGTGGTAAAAAATATTTTGTGACATTCATAGATGATTGTACTAGATATTGCTATGTATATTTAATGCATTCAAAGGATGAAGTGTTAGATAAATTTAAGATATTTAAAACAGAAGTAGAACTTCAACATGAAACATTTATTAAATGTTTTAGGAGTGATAGAGGAGGAGAGTTCTGTAACCCTAGTTACTTTGAATCTACTGGAATAATTCACCAAACAACCGCACCTTATTCCCCACAACAAAACGGCACAGCTGAAAGGAAAAATAGGGTATTAGAAGAAATGGTAAATGCAATGTTATCATATTCTGGTCTAGCAAAGGGTTATTGGGGAGAAGCCTTGTTGACGGCTTGTTATATCTTGAATAGAGTTCCAAACAAAAGGAACAAAATAACCCCATATGAACTTTGGAAAAATAGAAAGCCCAACCATGACTATTTCAAAGTTTGGGTTTGTAGGGCAATAGTAAAAGTTCCTGAACCAAAAATAAAGAAATTAGGTGAAAGGGGAATTGAATGTGTATTCCTGGGCTATGCTAAAAATAGAAAAGCATATAGATTCATGGTTATAGAATCTAATGACTCATATCCTGTAAATACAATAATTGAGTCTAGGGATGCTATCTTTCAAGAAGATTGGTTTAACTCAATTCCAAGTCACAAAAATTATGTTCATAGTAATGCACATAATCTAGAAACCAATGTATTTAATAATGATACTTTAGAGAGTTCATAACTTTGAAGAAGTCAAAGAGTTAGGAAAGAGAAAACTTATGGACCAGACTTTTTCATGTTCCTTGTTGAAGGAACAAGAGAGTCCACAGATAGTTATGGACCAATATGTTATAATACAGAAAGTGATCCAGAAACATTCGAAGAGGCAATAAAGTTTCAAGATGCCGCTTTCTGGAAGGAAGCTATACAAGAGGAAATAGACTCAATAATGGGGAATAAAACGTGGAAATTAGTAGACCTCCTACCTGGTTCCAAACCTATAGGTTGTAAATGGATTTTCAAAAGGAAAATGAAGGTAGATGGAACCATATATAAGTTTAAGGCAAGACTAGTTGCTAAGAGATTTACACAAAAAGAGGGCATTGACTATTTTGATACATATGTACCTGTGGCAAGAATTGCCTCAATTAGAGTGCTATTGGCACTTGCATCTATCTATAAGTTTGTCATTCATCAAATGGATGTGAAAACAACATTTCTTAATGGGGAGTTATATGAAGAGGTGTATATGTCACAACCTAAAGGGTTTGTGGTTAATGGTCAAGAAAAGAAGGTGTGTAAATTGAATAAGGCATTGTATGGACTAAAACAAGCTTTTAAACAATGGCATCAAAAGTTTGATCAAGTTTTGCTAGCTAATGGATATAACACTACAAAAAAAGGTCATTTAGCGACCGAAAATAGTGACCGAATTTTTTGGTTGCTTTTTGCGACCGAAATAGCGGCCGATTGTAGGATCTACATGAAACACTGGTTAGAGTTGATTCTGTGACCGAAATAACGACCGAAATAGAGCGTAGCAGAGATATCGGTCGCTATGTCGGTCGCTAAATAAAGGAAAGTAAAAGTCAGAAATTTATGAATTTTTAGCGACCGAAATAGCGGCCGATTTAAATGCAACGGTCAAACTTTATTTATATTAGCGACCGATTTAAAAATCCGTCGCTCAATTTATGAATTCATATTTCAAACTTTATTTATATTTGCGACCGATATTAATTCGGTCGCTAAACGGCGCGTAAAAATATAAAATAACGCGTGTTAGCGACCGAAATTTAAATCGGTCGCTAAAATTATAAATTCAAATTCCAAACTAACCATAGTAGCGACCGATTTAGCGGTCGAATTAATTTGGTCGCTAAAATTAAAAAACCCTAAATCACGAAATCTCCCATTTCCTTCCTCACTTCTTCATTTTTCCTCTCTCAGCTCTGCTCCCTACCTCCACCACCGCGCCAGTCCGTCGTCTAACCTGTCCGTCTCCACGACCGCATCCCTCTGGCCACCACCGCAGACCGTACCACAGTACGTAAGTCTTCTTACCTCTCATCTCTTCCTTTCTTCTCTTCCTTTCCCTCCCTCTCATCTTTGGTCTTTCCCTCCGTAGAAACAGTGGCACCACCGTAGAGCTCCAGCCACCACAGGGACAACCGCAAGGACCACTGCAAAGGTATCCCCTCCTTCCTTCTATGTATCCCCCTGCGCCCTTCATTCTCCGTTTTATTGTTATTTCACAGTCTCTGAAATTCTTTTTGCAACAATGATGATTACTGTTTTGGTTGCTTTGTGAGTGTGTCCAAAAATTCTGGTTTGGTGGTATGTCTAAGAGGGTCCAAAAATTTTCTGAGGGTTCATCTTTTTCTCTCTGAATTTCAGAAGCAAGAGAGGAAGGAACTTTGAAATTTTCCTTTTTTTTGTGTTGCTGTTGGTGGTCACTATATTCAAAGGAGGGAGTACTCTAAATTTGGCTTGTAGTATCAACATAAAGTGGGAGTTTGTTTTTGTTAATAATATAATTTCACTCTTAGCTGCACATTGAAGAGACTTACTGCTCAAAGAGTTCCTCTTCTCTTCTTTGAAATCCCTAAATTCGACAGAACCTCCTTCTTCCTCATTTTACTCGAAGGCATATCTCTCTGTCACTGTTTCTCTCTTCCTAGCTGCGCGCTCCGGCCACCACAAGACACCTCCTGTCACCACCGTCATCCCCTTTGTTCAGGTAAGATCTCCTCTACTCCATCTCTCTCTCTGTCTCTGTTTCTCTCGCATCTCTCTCTGTCTCACTCTGATTCTCTCTTTCTATCTATTTCTAAGGTCTCTCTCATCCATTCGCTTGGGGACTGGGGAGATACGTTAGCTGTCGATCGGCAAACTCTGTGTGTTTTGCTTTTGCTATGTGGTTTGTGGTTGGATTTTGATGTTTAATTTTCGTTTTTACAGATGTCAGATTTTAAATACTTCTTTATCATTCACAAATGTTTTCGTGTTTGTGTTTATATAAATGGATGGGAGAAGTTGTGTCTAATGTGGTCTGTGATGGTGTGAACACAGTGGTGACTGGGAGGTTTTCATGTTTGTGTTTGCAGAAATCATAAAGGAAATTCGTCAACAGGGTGCTTCATTAGCATTAAGGTGTGCAATATTCCCAATGCCACTTACTAATTCAAATGACCCATGCATGCATCACTTTTCAACTTCCTGCTTTCTTTTCAAACTATATTATTGGGACTATTAAAAACTTTAAAACTGTTGCTTTAATTCATATTGCAATTATTGACGACATTTTCAAAAAACTTCCCATCTGTTAATTGGCAGCAGCACCAATATAAAGATGTTTTATGCATCTGAGACCTTTTTTTTTTTGCATCTTTTTCATGGCGAGTGTTTGATAATTAAATCAAGCCTTTTTTTAATCACCAACAATTAACACAAGTCATATTATTCCAAATTGAAGTCTACCTGCCGCAATGCATAGTAAACAACGAACTTTTTACAGCTCATTATCTACTTGCATCGTTATCATGATTCATGTAGAATAGTCATATTTTGTGTGCCACCGCCTAAGCCTTTCTTATCAATTAAGTTTGTTTATATTTTAATAGTTTATTATGAAGTGTTGCCTATAAAAGGCCATGGTTGTACGTTGGCAATTTGATGATGGAATGAATCAAGAATATGAGAACATAAATTTTCTTCTCTTCCTTTATAAGTGATGTGTGAGTTTGAGAGTTAAAAGTGAGAGAGAACAATTATCCTGGGTGAGTTTTATGTGTTTGTATAAACACCAGAGTAGAGTCTAGGTCTGGATGATTTCATGAATCGTGACACTTGCTTTGCCCTTCCAAAAAGCATTTGAAACATTCTTTTTTTTTTAGTTTAGTTTATTATAGTTACGTTTTTGTCACTGATTAAAGCTTAAATTTTGTGTTTTGAATTTTGTTTTGAGTTCTCAGACATGCAAATATGACAAACCACAAACAAATGGAATTTGTAATTTAAGATTTAAACCCTTACCTCATCTTCCAAGAGTTAGGTTTCGGGAGAGAAAAGGTTCCTTAGTACTTTTCTCCCTTTGTTTCCTCTTCTTCTGAAATAAAGGAGATGGGGAGGAGAGTATAAGGAAGAAGGGAAGTTGCAAGTTGTTCTAAATTTGTAACCGTATATTGTTTATTCTATTTTTTATTAATTTATGTGTTTCTAGTCTTATAAATAGTTGTACTGGATTCTGTATATATAGAATAGTGATTTGATTTGAAATGACTAATTTCATTTATGCACGATAGGTCCTTGTTGTCATATTCTTCTACTCTCTGTTGGCTCCGGCTCCTCCCCTTATCCTTGCTCGGTTGTGTTTTCTCTCTCAGGTAAGTTCTCTGAACACTCAGTGTAATGTATTATGTAAATTATCGTGTTGTTTGGTAGTGGAGAGCGGAGCTCAATAGGATGTGATCTTGTATGATTGTATGCTGATAATTTAATGTTTATGCATGTGTTTGTCAATATGTGTTGTTTGTTAGTGGAGAGCGGAGCTCAATAGGATGTGATCCTGTCCGAAAGGCGGGATGCTGGTTGTGTGCTGATAATTTAGAAATTATGCATGTGTTTGACAATTAACTGCTACTTGTTAGTGGAGAGCGGAGCTCAATAGGATGTTTGCTACAATATTTAATCTAAGTTTGTATTGATTTACGCTGCAATTTATATAAGCTCAACAATGTTGCAATATTTATAGGTTAATGGTTTTATTTTGTGAGAGTTAATAATTAGTTTACGAAAGCCTTAGTTTCCTATTTGAGATTCAATATTAATGAGCATGCGTAACTTATCAAGGTATGCATGCTCATTGTATTGAATCTTGAATTGTCCAAGTGAGACAGTTTGGGAAAAAACCTTTTTCACACTCGTACAATAGTCATTTCAATGTTCAAATGCCTTATATACTTGTTGAAATCTCGGTCTGATGCATTTCCTTTTGTTCTCCTGGTGCATACTTGATCGTGGTGATTCTCACCGTGCTCGAGTCGTGTAACTTGGAGACCGATGGGAAATGCTGCCAAAATTTTGTCAAGTATAAGGTATTTGAATATGGGAATAACTATTAATAGCCGAGTGTGGCAAAGGTTTCTTCTCGAATGGGATAGGTTCATACCTTGTCATAAGAACGAGATTGATGGAGTTATTGGAATGCACCGTAATATATAAGTGTTATTGTAGGATTGGTCGGGCTATTTAATTGCCAGCAATGGATATTCCGGAGAATCGAAAATGGATGTATCGTAGGTTGGATCGGAATAAACGTCTTAGGGAAGAGTATAGAGTTGGAGTGGGTGAGTTTATAGAGTTTGTTGTTAGCCAGGAGAGATTTATACGGCTGGGCGGTGATCAATTGAGGTGTCCTTGCAAAAGATGCAAGTGTCAATCTTTCAAAAGCGTGGATGGAGTTGTAGCCGATCTTTATGAGAAGGGCTTCATGCCTGATTACTATTGGTGGAGTAACCATAGTGAGACGTTGCCTGACTTAAACCCGATTGTGGTTGAAGGTTCGTACTATGGAAGTGGTGTGATGAGCCTCTGGTTGACTGGTTTTATAACTAATAAAAACCTTGGCTTTGTGCTAATTTTATATCATTTTCGCCCAAATTAGACTTGATTGTCCTTAAGCAGTATTTTGAGTCTGTAAAGTGTTTTTAGGTTAATTTAGCTAATTTAGAGTCGAATAAAGTACTTACTGTTATTTCTTGTTTGCAGGTAATAAAAAGGAATAATTCTGGAGTGTCTCGCCACGCGAAAGGGCATTCGCCTCGCGAACCAGAAGGTGATTGTTCCAGAAATTGCCAACCATTCTGTCTCGCCCCGCGAACACTTGACTCGCCTCGCGAGTAATCCAGCCTTGGAAGACCAGAAGCCATCACGGCTTAACCATGTTGAAGGTCACGGGCGTTACAGTTTGGAATTTGAAGAGTTTCACCTCGCGAAGATAAGCTCGCCTCGCGAGCTCGCCACTCACTGAAGACTGTTCGCATTTTTCGCCTCGCGAATGTGTGCTCGCCTCGCGAGTCCGCGTAGTCCAGAAGTTGTATATAAGTCTGTGTTAGACAGAACTGAAGGGTTGGCTAGTTTTTGGCTAGCTTTTAGCCAGTTTTTAGTCAGTAGTTAGTCTTTTGTTTTCTCTTTAGTTTATTGTTTTTCCTTTTGTAATGGATAGCTAGTCTCCTAGATTAATATACTGTGATTGGTTTCAATTACACTTGAGGTTATGTAATTCCTGTTTTGTTTGCTTTTCTCTTTTCAATACTATGCTATATATTTCTGTTTGCTTAATTCAAGAGTGTATAATGTTGTATTGATTTATTTCGGTGATGTTATGTTCCTATACTAAATCACGTTTGCTTAATTCGCGTGTGTTCATTCATGTTCGCTTAGTTCATGAGGGCTTAACCCCGTTTGCTTAATTCGGGAATAAGGACATATATCTGTAGTAGTGGTTTCGCTTGTAAATTGTTGCTACAACCGGAAGGGGATTAGAATCTGCTTAGGGCTTGGAATTTGCATGAACCAATGATAGTGGGAAACCGAGAACAGTAGGTTGATCGTTTATTTGATAATCTCTTTAACTGCTTTGTTTTCATTGCTCTGCTTTTGTTTGTTTTCTTTATTTTATTTGCATTCACTCCAACCCCCCAAAACACATTTTCTGTTAATAACAACAACCTAAGAGTCCTTGTGAGACGATATCCGAGTTGTCGCTTCCCTATCTACATTATTTTGTAAACGCTCGTTCTTTTTGGCGCGTGGCGACAGCGCGACCAAAAATTGGCGCCGTTGCCGGGGACTCTTGTTGTGTTATTAGCAGAAAATAAATAAAAAAAAAACTTTTTGTATTACTGAATCAGTCTTGGCTGTTTTGTCTGGTTGTTTGTTTCCCATGGATAATCACATATATGGTTATATGCCTAATGATTATTATGAGCCACCACCATGCATATATTATCCTAACTTTTCCGGAAGTTATGAGTTTAGCAATGATTTTGACATGTTTGGAGTGAACAATTATCCTAGCCAAGTGACCACCTCTGCACTTTCCGAACCTTCCCTAGAGGAGTTGTTCAAGCAAATGACAGAATTCTAAGCAAGCCTTCAGGCAATGATAGAGGAAAATCAACGATTGGCAGAACAAAGTCTTGAAAACCATCAGAGGGGAGAAGCTGAATCTCAGAAGTTGTCCATTCTAATTGATCAAATTGTCGTCAACTCAGCTGCACTGCTAACTCCACATCCCCTTGAAGAACATACAGACTCACAAGTAATTATTCCTGACAATACCTCTGAGGATGATTTTGATAATATTTCTGTTGATGAACTATGTGTTGAATCTCCAGACAGTCAGACCCTTGCTGATTCATTTTATTGTCCCCTGTCTACTGACTGTACTAACACTAACCTTTGTGTGGTGTGTGCTAAGATTTTTGCAGGTTTAACAGATGATGAAGAACCTTTGGAAGTAGATGATTCAATTAACTCATATGCATGTGTTGAGAGTAATGGGATGGATGAACTAATTGTTGAATTTCCAGACATTCAGAATTTTACTGATTCAATCTATTGTGATATATGTATTTATTCTACTAACACTAACCTTTGTGTGGTGTGTGCTGAAATTTCTGCATGTATAGCAGGTGATAACTTTGTTAGTGCAGTGAATGAAGAAAATGTAGAAGTTGAAGCAGCACCAGTAACCCCAGCTAACTGTTTGCCACCTCCCACTGTGGAACAACCAGTGATGGAGTTCAAGCCACTAGATCTTGCACCATGGCCAGTCCAAGGGATTGAACCCCAATTTTATTGGGAGGATTTTGTTGAGGAAGCGGTCGTCTTTGACCCAAGAGGATATGAGAAGTCCGCCACACTAGAAGGAGTCACCGTAACTGTCAAGCACTCACTCCCCTATCAAGGCTGCAAGTTATGGAAGCATGGAATGAACTCCCACCCTTTGGCTATCACTTGGGCCTTATGTTACAAGCAATGGGATCCTGGTGGAACCGCCTCCAATGAGTTTTTCTAAACCTTTTCCTTTTAATTTTCCTTGCTTTATTTCTGTTTTGTTTTCAATAAAGCTCCTGAATAATTTGAGAAGCTCAGGAGTATTTGTATGTTGAGTCTTATATTGGCAAGTTTGCTGGATTTGATTGAATTTTCATAGATTGATTGCATGTATATGTTGATTGTTTTCCCCCTAGGATTTGAAATTTTTTCCCCATATGATTGAAAACTGAACTTTGGGATTTTGTTATGATGGCATGATTTATGATAAGTTTGGGGTGATAGGAAGCACACACTAGGGATCGAATCTCTGTCAAACAATTTGCAAATAATGTCCAGGTGAGGATTTGAGCCTCCAACATGTTTTAAATTGTGAGAATCACTTTCAAGTTGCACTTTCCTGAATTTGCTTGAATCTCTTTTTGGTTTGCATGATTATGTGTTTGCTTCAGATGATTTAGGCATTTTCTTTGTAAATAACCACTTAGCCTAAAATAACCAATTCCTAATGCATGTTCCCTAGTTAGCCCCATTGAGCCTAATTAGCCTGTTAATTCTTGTTGACCTTATGTTATAAGCTGAAATCTGAAAAACCATGTTAACCCGATCTTAGGATTAGGAGAGCATGGAATCTTAGAAAGAGAAAGGGTGCAAGAAACTAAGTTTGGGGTGGCTACAAGGTGCAATGTGTTATTTGGGATTGAAAAAAAAATACAATAAAAAGGTTGGAGCCAAAGGCCAAGAAAAGAAAAAGAAAAAAAAAAGAAAAAAACAATAAAAATAAAAAGTGTTAAAAATAAAAAATAAAAAGGCTGTAGCCACCCAAGGCAAGTGAAGAATGAAAAAAGGAACTTGAGTTTAATTTCAAAGTGTAAAAAGCTCATGCTCTCTTAGTTCCTAGGGACTTCAGCCTAGTACCTTTGTATATCCTACCCTTAGCCAGGCCCCATTACAACCCATAAAAGACCTTTTGATGTTGCATGCATGTTTCTGTGGGAACCATTTTGAGATGAAAATCAAATTTATGGGAAGTGCTCTTAAAAGTGAAATTGAGTGAATTGTTGATAACCTAGACACAAACTGAGCGATTGAGTGAAACACTAAATGCCCTTGTGAGGAAGGCAGTTGTTTGAATTTGGTGATCTCCCTCTTGTGTGTGACTTGGATCCCCTGCTTAGATTAATGATTGTTTGAATGATTAAATTCTCAATTGTTTAGAATGAATGATTGTGGGGATTACTTTGCGTGAAATGGGGGAACATTGAAGAAAACTGTTTTGAAGAAATTGCTTGAAATTTGTGCAAAGTTGATTAAATCTTTTAAGCTTGCCATGTCTTTAATCTTTTTAAGTTTTTGAGTTTTAGTTTGCTTGGGGACAAGCAAAGTTTAAGTTTGGGGTATTTTGATGAGCCTCTGGTTGACTGGTTTTATAACTAATAAAAACCTTGGCTTTGTGCTAATTTTATATCATTTTCGCCCAAATTAGACTTGATTGTCCTTAAGCAGCATTTTGAGTCTGTAAAGTGTTTTTAGGTTAATTTAGCTAATTTAGAGTCGAATAAAGTACTTACTGTTATTTCTTGTTTGCAGGTAATAAAAAGGAATAATTCTGGAGTGTCTCGCCACGCGAAAGGGCATTCGCCTCGCGAACCAGAAGGTGACTGTTCCAGAAATTGCCAACCATTCTGTCTCGCCCCGCGAACACTTGACTCGCCTCGCTAGTAATCCAGCCTTGGAAGACCAGAAGCCATCACGGCTTAACCATGTTGAAGGTCACGGGCGTTACAGTTTGGAATTTGAAGAGTTTCGCCTCGCGAAGATAAGCTCGCCTCGCGAGCTCGCCACTCACTGAAGACTGTTCGCATTATTCGCCTCGCGAATGTGTGCTCGCCTCGCGAGTCCGCGTAGTCCAGAAGTTGTATATAAGTCTGTGTTAGACAGAACTGAAGGGTTGGCTAGTTTTTGGCTAGCTTTTAGCCAGTTTTTAGTCAGTAGTTAGTCTTTTGTTTTCTCTTTAGTTTATTGTTTTTCCTTTTGTAATGGAGAGCTAGTCTCCGAGATTAATCTTCTGTGATTGGTTTCAATTACACTTGAGGTTATGTAATTCCTGTTTTGTCTGCTTTTCTCTTTTCAATACTATGCTATATATTTATGTTTGTTTAATTCAGGAGTGTATAGTGTTATATTGATTTATTTCGGTGATGTTATGTTCCTATACTAAATCGCGTTTGCTTAATTCGCGTGTGTTCATTCATGTTCGCTTAGTTCATGAGGACTTAACCCCGTTTGCTTAATTCGGGAATAGGGACATATATCTGTAGTAGTGGTTTCGCTTGTAAATTGTTGCTACAACCGGGAGGGGATTAGAATCTGCTTAGGGCTTGGAAATTGCATGAACCAATGATAGTGGGAAACCGAGAACAATAGGTTAATCGCTTTAGTTTATTTGATAATCTCTTTAACTGCTTTGTTTTCATTGCTCTGCTTTTGTTTGTTTTCTTTATTTTATTTGCATTCACTCCAACCCCCCAAAACACATTTTCTGTTAATAACAACAACCTAAGAGTCCTTGTGAGACGATATCTGAGTTGTCGCTTCCCTATCTACATTATTTTGTAAACGCTCATTCTTTTTGGCGCATGGCGACAGCGCGACCATGGTGACCGGAGGGAAGAATTGAATCCATACGAGCAGATGATAATGGATCATGCTGGACCATCGGTTGGTGTTGTACTAGAAGAAGATGGGGGAGAAGATGGTGGAATGGGTTCCCAATACATAGAGGAGAATCCGAATCCCGAAGCTCAAAGATTCTATGATATGCTGAGTGCTGCACGATCTCCATTGTGGGAAGGATGTCGGGAGTACACGGAGTTGTCAATGTGCATGGAATGGTTGAGTATCAAATCTGACTACAATATGCAAGAAGGTTGTTTTAATCGCCTCACCAGGTCAGTTTCCAAGGCGTTGCCAGAAGACAATCGGATGCCTACTAGTTTTATCATGCTAAGAAGTCTGTGGAAATTTTGGGTCTGGGGTGTTTGAAAATTGATTGTTTCCCGAATGGATATATGTTGTACTATAAGGATGATTCAGCGGAAAGCATAACATGTTGTCGATTTTGTGGTGCGGATCGGTATAAGACAACCACTAGGATGGGCATTGAGAAGAAGAGGTTGCTAAAAAAGATGTGGTACTTTCCTCTCGTGCCAAGACTTACAAGATTGTACTCTTCGATGGCCACTGCAACTCACATGAGGTGGCATAGTGAGCATGAGAGGGAGCAAGATGTCTTGTGTCATCCATCTGATGGAGAAGCTTGGAAGCATTTTGATAGGGTTCATATGGCATTTTCGCAGGACCCTCGCAATGTCCGATTGGGGTTATCTACTGATGGATTTAATCCTTTTGGGCAGTCTGGAAAAGCATACTCTTGTTGGCCGGTTATCCTGACTCCGTACAATCTTCCCCCGGGGATGTGCATGAAGCGGGAGTTTATGTTCCTAACAGTCATAATTCCGGGTCCGTCTAATCCAAAAGGTAAGATTGATGTGTACTTGCAGCCGCTGATAGATGAGTTGACAATGCTGTGGAATGATGGTGTGTTGACATATGACGTATCTTTGAGGCAGAATTTCATCATGAAAGCAGCTTTAATGTGGACGATCAACGACTTTCCTGCTTATGGGATGATGTCGGGTTGGATGACCGCGGGGAAGCTTGGATGCCCAATATGTATGGAGCGATCGAAGGCATTCATGCTTAAAAACAGTCGAAAGATCTCATATTTTGATTGTCATCGTCAATTCCTTCCAGAAGATCATCCTTATAGGAGTAACAAGAATGCATTCAAGAAGCGTTGTGCGGAGACAACACTGCCTCCACCACGTTTGACTGGTCCTAATGTATGGCGCAGAGTATAGTACTTACCGCTCGTCCATGAAACCCAAGGAGAACATATTCCTGATTATGGCGTCAACCATAATTGGACAAAACAAAGTATATTTTGGAGGTTGCCGTATTGGAGGACGCAGCTACTCCGTCACAATATTGATGTCATGCATACTGAGAGGAATGTGTTTTTGAATGTGTTTGACACTGATGGACATCAAGGGGAGGACAAAGGATACAAATAAAGCCCGATTGGATCTGGCTGACATTTGTAATCGGAAGGAGCTTGAGTTGTAGGACGGTGGTCGTGGCAGACTTATCAAACCGAAGGCAAGTTATACACTAAGCAAAACACAAAGTGGCCGTCTGTAAGTGAGTTAAAGAACTAAAGTTACCAGATGGGTATGCTTCCAATCTGGGTAGATGTGTTGACATTAAGGAAGCAAAGTTACATGGAATGAAGAGTCATGATTGCCACGTGTTCATGCAACGATTGCTTCCAATTGCGTTCGACGCATTACCGAAGAAAATTTGGAACCCACTTGTTGAGCTTAGCCACTTTTTCAGGGAGCTTACATCGACAACACTAAATGTGAATCAATTAAAGGATATGGAAGTCAAGATACCCGTTTTGTTATGTAAGCTGGAGCAAATCTTCCCGCCGAGTTTCTTTGATTCCATGGAACACCTGCCAGTTCATCTACCTTACGAAGCAAGAGTTGGTGGCCCAGTCCAATACC
Organism: Sophora flavescens; assembly: GCA_030762895.1. Classification (NCBI taxonomy): domain Eukaryota; kingdom Viridiplantae; phylum Streptophyta; class Magnoliopsida; order Fabales; family Fabaceae; genus Sophora; species Sophora flavescens. The sequence goes on from CM061069.1 coordinate 65,068,502, forward strand.
GCTGGATGTATCCATTTGAGAGGTAAACAACATCAACTATTTTACTTAATACATATGAAATTCATGAACACGAGAGCGTAGTTTAGCTTTCCCTAAAACTAGTAATTATTTGTATGTATCCCTCTGTAATAGGTTCCTGCACTCCCTTAAACACAAAGTCAAGAACAAGGCACGAGTGGAGGGTTCCATTTGTGAAGCATACTTAGTAAAGGAGACTTCCACTTTTGCCTCTTATTTCTATCCGGACGAAGTTAACACGAGAAGGACAAGGATGCCTAGAAACGTTGATTCGGGCGAAGGAAGTTTAACTAGTCCTCCTATATCAATATTCAACTATCCGGGCAGATTTAGTGGCAAATCAAAAGGATATTTCTTGGAGCAGCGTGACATTAATGCTGCTCATCTGTATATCCTTCAAAATTGTGAAGAGGTCGCGCCATATTTAGAGTAAGTTTCTACAATGTCTTTTATAAGTTCAATTGACATTTATGATTATTAATCGTCCTGCTATTAATCTCCCATATGTAGGATGTACGACAATTTTCTAAGGGATCTCCAACCTGACATTTCAAACGATCAGGTTGATCGAGAAATTACTTCTCACTTTGCTATGTGGTTCAGTAAATATGTAGGTTAAGCATCTTCATTTGTTGAAATACATTTTATCTCCTTAAATATATAGCATGTATAAGAATAATATAATATTTGATTTTTTAGGTACTAGATCCAGAAAACAATGTTCAAAATCCATTGTTGACAAATTTGGCATGGGGGCCTAACAGATGGGTTACATCATGGAATACTTATATTGTAAATGGATATAAATTTAACACAAAAACATGGAATGAAGGAATGCAGACGTGTAACTATGGTGTTTGTGTGCGAGCCACTGATGGCAATGTAGAGGATGATTTCTATGGGGTTCTAACTGACATCCTTGAACTCGATTATACCGGTTTCCCCGTGATGAAGTTAGTTATCTTCAAGTGTGATTGGTTTGATCCTACTCTTGACGTAGGGACAAAAATAGATAAAAATTATGGTATTGTTCAAGTTAGGCTGTCTCGAAGGTATAATAAAGCGTACGACCCATTCATTTTTTCACAACAGGCAGAGCAGGTTTATTACTCGCCATATCCCGAAGGACATCATGGCTGGTTGGGTGTTATTAAGATAAAGGCTCGCAATATAATTGCTGATAATGTAATCAACCAGCCTGAAAAAGATGCTCCGTACCAAGATGATGAGTTTTCAAGACCCCACGTACCGTTGCAAATTACGCCGGACATTATTGTTAATTCTCTGGTGGACATTTCCGGAAATGGGGAAGAAGTTGAAAGAGAGTTAATGGATCAATCCGAGTTGGACGCATCTAGCGAAGGTACATTCCGATCAAGTGATACTGATGAGAGTGAGGGTGAATTTAGTGACGGAGATTCTACTTAGGTAATTTATTTATGTCATAATTCATTGTGTAAATGTCATTCTACTTAGGTAATTTATTTTTGTATTATTTACACTGTTGTGTAATCATCTTTTCATTTTTTTCACAGATGACAGATTCCTCTAGAGGTAGGGGTCGTCGTGGAGGTCGTGCTGCGAGAGTCCCTTCGTCGGTCGACCCACAGCCTTCAGATCGAGACCACCCTACCAGCACCTCTGTGGACGGGACACCTCAGGGTGATGGAGTTGCACCCCCTACCCAGCCTCATGTGGTTGGGACACAGGCTGCACCCTCATCATCCACACCTACGACTTCAGGACCATCATCATCATCGGGACAGGAGAGTCGTGGTCCATCCGACAGGAGGATTCTTCTTATCCTCAGGGGGGATAATGAGTATGCTAATTTAATTTTTTTTATATATATAAAGTATCGTTAATTTTTATTTACTTGTTTTTTTAATTTATTTATAACATTTATTAATGCTCTAATTTTGCTGCAGCTTTCTGCCCGCGAAGGGGCCTTCTGATTCGATATCGAAGATCCTGCGACACAAGTTTGATGGTCCATGGCCTACATGAAAGGCCATCCCAGAGGGCCATAAGGATCAGTTGTTTCTAGAGTTTAAGGTAACAATTTATTAAGTTATTTAAATTAAATTTACATTATATATATACACACGAATTTCCTAACAACTGTAAGTTGCAGAAAGAGTATAGGTGGGACTTAGCTTTAGAGGCTCTCGTCAGGGACATATTTGAGCATAAAGGCTCACTGGTCATGAAGAATCTGACGAACAAGCTGAGGAAGGGTCAGAATAAGGGGAAGTGGGTGGATCCTGAGATCAGGAGGCAGCTCGACCAGTACTGGGCTACTGAGAAGTTCCAGGAGATCCAGGCCACAGCTCGGCGTAATCAAGCTTCTGATGGTGGTGCATATGCTTGGACCGGTGGGTCTAAATCAGCCGCCGCCCACTACGACGAGCTGGTAATACATTAAACTTTTGACTTAATATACTATTTAATTAATTAGTTTTCATTTTTAATTATTCTTATGAATTTAAGATTATATTTTTCTGTGCAGAAAGCATAGAAACAGCAGGGCCCCACTGCTATGGAGTTGGTGGAGAGGACGAAGAAGTTAAAGTCGGGGACATGGGTCAACGACAAGGCCCGTAACTATGCTGTAAGCAAAAAAATAATTTAGTGTTTACTTGTAATTTATTATAAATGATTTGTTAATATTGGATATAATTTTAACTAAATCTCTTCAACTATACTTTGTAGGTGGGCTTCAACGAGAAGAAGGACAATGTCATATCACGTGCCTCACAGTCACAAGATGAGGCTTTGACTGGTGATGGGCCCTGCTCTCCTGTCTCCGTCAACGATAATGCCATTTATTTGGAGTTCTTCGGGGGTAGGAACAAGAAGGGGCACGTATGGCCTTGGACACCTGGGAGGCGAGTTTATCACTTCATCATCCGGCACGCCTGCTCCTTCCTACGCCGATACCGTCCCTCAGGAGCAGTTCCACCAAATGCAGGACACCATCACGCAGCTGAACGCGGAGCTTCGGGAGAAGAGCGAGAGAGAGCAGCAGATGACGAACCAGATTGCACAGTTGACTCAGGCACACCAGCAGCTGATGCAGGCGAGCATCGAGCAGGGCGGACATCATGGGCTGGTGTTGGAGCAGATGAGGATCCAGACTCGAGTTGCTCGAGATGATGCTCGACGGTTTGCGCGCGCTGCCGCGCTCCTCCGATTCGCCGCTAGCTACTGATGCTGCTACTCCAGAGGATGATCAGCTAGCAGACGTCGGTGGTACGGACGCTGAGGATGATTGGATTCCTCCATCTCCCCCTCATCATGACTGCTTTTTTTTCTCCATATTTTTTACTTTAAACGATTCTTGTACGACATTTTGGATTATTCTTTTTATATATATTTATTATTTCTTATGATTGTATATTTCATAAGTAATTTGGTGTGTTTTATTAGTAATTTTGCTAACGTTTAAAGAAAATCAGAAAAACAATTTTATTTTAAAAATTAAAAATTAAAAAAATTAATAATAACCAGTTTAGCGACCGAATTAGAAACCAATAATTCGGTCGCTAAACTTTATTTAACATTTACAGATGTGGTATAGCGACCGAAAATCCGTCGCTAATATAGGTTAACAGTAACCAAAATTAGCGACCGAACTAGCAACCGATTATCGGTCGCTAGAAAAGGTTACCCAAAAAATGCGACCAACCTAATAGCGACCGTTTATTATTATTTAGCGACCGTAAATTCGGTCGCCACTTAGCTACCGAAATATTAATTCGGTCGCTAAAACCTTAGCAACCAGGTATTCAGCCACCACCATTAATCGGTCGCTAATTCGGTCGCTAAATTAAATAGCGACCGATTTACAATGTTTAGCGACCGAATATTACGGTCGCTAAACAGTTGTTTTTTTGTAGTGTAAATAAATGAATCTGACAAGTGTATTTATAGTAAATTCCATAATGGAAAGGGTGTTATGATTTGTTTATATGTTGATGATATGTTAATATTTGGTACTCATCTAGATGAGGTGGCAAAAACTAAGAGTTTCCTCTCTAGTAATTTTGATATGAAAGACTTAGGGGAAGCCGATGTGATACTAGGGATTAGAATAATAAGAGATGGTGAGAACATAGGTTTGTCCCAATCTCATTATACAGAAAAGGTGTTAAAGAAATTTATTGAATTTGATTGTCAATCTGTTGTTACTCCCTTTGATCATAACACTAATTTAGTACCAAATAAAGGTTGTCCAGTAGCACAACTTGAATACTCAAAAGTAATTGGATGCTTAATGTATGCCATGACATGTACTAGACCAGACATTGCATATGTTGTAGGGAGACTAAGTAGGTATACAAGTAATCCAAGCAAAGACCATTGGCATGTTGTCCGAAGAGTATTGAAATACTTGAAGGGGACAATGAATTATAGTTTGAACTATAATGGGTATCCTTCAGTATTAGAAGGTTACACGGATGCCAGTTGGGTGACTTATACGGAAGATCATGCTTCAACAAGTGGTTGGGTCTTCATACTTGGTGGGGGTGCTATTTCTTGGGAATCCAAGAAACAAACTTGCATTGCTGACTCCACCATGGCTGCAGAATTCATAGCATTGGCAGCAGGAAGCAAAGAAGCTGAATGGCTTAGAAATTTGATGTATGAGATACCAATTTGGCCAAAGCCAATAGCACCAATATCCATACATTATGATAGTCAATCAACACTATCAAAGGCATATAGCCAGGTTTATAATGGAAAGTCCAGGCACATTGGGCTAAGACATAGCTATGTAAAAGATTTGATTACAAATGGAGTAATATCCATAGTCTTTGTGAAAACAGAGAGGAATCTTGCAGATCCTTTGACGAAATGACTGACAAGGGATATGGTGTTGAAAACGTCATTAGGGATGGGACTCAAGCCTATATCTACATGATCACCAATGGTGGAAACCCGACTCACACTTGAGTAGCATCAAGTCTCGAGTTCAATGGGCCAAAGTATACTATGAGAGTGATTGCAAGTACTTGACAAATAGATGCATCCCAAGGTTTAAAAGTACTTGGAAACCATAAGGACATAAAAGAAAAGTGTGAGCTTTTGCTTTTAATGGACCTATAACATATATGTGCTGAGGTGCCCAACTTATGGGGATGCTTCTGGTAAAGTCCACCTATGTGTGAGTGAAGTGTGGTCGCTTCTTAGAGTTGGGCATGACTCTGTAAGCCCTCATGAAAAGGATACATGACACAAGACCTTACCAAATGTGTCATACTACCACGTCGTTCAATGGTACCGAGATTTCATATGTAAGTCATGCACGCTTGTTTTAATAAATATTTGGTTCAAAGCTTGTCTACCATTTTATTTGGGGATCAGTGAAACCCATGGCTTACTATGCAAATGTTCAAATCCCCAAGATACCTTTGTCTGAAAGCATGCGATTTCCGAAATAATGGGATTTGGATTTATTTTGAAAATGGTGGGGGATTGTGAGAGATTTTCAAAATTCATAAAATATTAAATGTTATCAACGGTCAAATAAATACACATCATGATGTTAACTTATCACAAGTTTGTTGTACAGTGCAGCGGTAACAACGCTTCTAGCAATCATTGGGGGCTCAAGTTCAATTCTTGTATGCTGCAAGTTTTGAGTTTTAAAGTGACCGTTTTATTTTAAACTTTAGTGACACAAAACAATACTTGCATGGAATCGAACCCGGCTCTGTGAGGGAAAGGACGCATCTGCTGGCCGCTAGGCCAACTGATGTCTTGTATCAGTTAATGAACGTTAATACTACTTATGTATCGAATTTGACCGATTGTGGAACTTTTGAAGAGTTGTTTTCTTTCACCAAGTGACATGAGTTGGTCTATAAATAGAACCATCTGCATGCAGTAATTGACACGAAAAACTCAGAATCTCTCAACCATTCTTCACTCCAAATCACCTTCTTTTCTCCCTTATGCGCAGAGAGAGTTAAGGAGACTATTGTTCTGTAAACTGTCATTGTCGATACGCTTGGTTTAGGGTGTGCAAACAAACCAAGGTTCTCCATTGTATTCTGAAGGGGATTCGCCAGTTACACCTGTTGCATCCAATCTACGAGGAGAGATTGGTAAGGGTGAATCGAACCTAAAGTTTAGTGTCCTCACATGCCTTGGAGATTGTGTATTACCATTATTTTCTTCTTCTTTGTTGCAGATCCATACCCCATTTTCTAACACATTTGCTAATTTGAAATGAGGATGCACATATATATGGTACTTAGCCGTCCAATTAATACCATCCTATTTGCGTTTATCCTAACCATCAAATATCTTCAGCAAAAACAGACTAAATATCAATAAAATCATTGGTTATCATCTGCTTTTCCATAAACGACCCACAATCAGATATCCAACCCATAACCTAATTAAACCAATCCTAAACCAGTTCATACTCAGTAAAAACAGTTTTGAACATACAAGGTGCACAATACGCATCCCTTCCTCGTACTATAAATTGTCACTGTTCATATGACATATAGGGGTTCCTTTTGTTCTTAATCTTTTTTTTTTCTTCTATCTTTGTACTTTATTTTGTGTTTGTTTTAACTTTCCTTGCACATTACGCCATAGGAGGAACACAAAAGATGGGGAGATCTTTGTTATAATAGTAAGTTTTATACCACGCTTAGACTAAAATTCTTAAAGAAATGAGTCCAAAGGACCTGTTCCATTTATGTACCCTTCACTTAATACATTTTTTTTAACAATATGAGACTTCAACCCTTAAACTTGAATTTTCAACATTCTCTCTTTAAGTGTAGGTCTCATTAATGTTAGCATGTTTTCCCTCGAGCGAAAACAATGGTTTCTTTATAAAGGCATTCTTTATGAGTGTCACTTTAAGACTATTAGTATCAAGGAGGTTTTTCTGGCATGCTTGTTGTGCATAACTCTCGGTATATTCTTTCTTTGGGTACTTTTAGTACTCTTGTTTAATATATTTGGCTTATAAAAAAATATATATATCGAGGATTGTGATTTTCTCTAATTAAAAACAGACAAAAACTTAAATGTCTTGTCATGTTGAGCTATTTTTTAATTTCAGGAAAATAAGTTGACCTCTAGGAATCGAAGATTTTTTCAACCCATGTAAAATTAGCTTTACTACAAATAAATTAAAAAATGTACATATATTATCAACATTTCCTCTCGTAAGAAAAAGGCAATAAGGTTGCTTTAAAAAAAAAAGGGCAATAAGGTATTAAGGTTATGGGCCAAAAAAATTCTCATGCAGTCCACCATCACCATTAATTATATATTTTTATATATAAAAGGTGCAGCAGTGCAGGCTATTTTATATTGTCACCATGAGGGAAGTCCTCGAGCACTGTACCCAACTACCCATTAGAGCAATATTACGGGATATCATACAAATGAATCCCCTTGTCAAATAGCAAATCTTACGTTTATAGTTTTTAAACATATATACAAAACTAAAAATCATTTCCATATATACACCTTTAATTTGTCCATATCTTGTTTAATTTTATATACTAGACTCGACATATGAAATCAAATATCAAACCAACAAACATCTTTTTTTAAAAGAAACTGAAGGTGATTTCTCTCCTTCGGATGATTATCCTTTTTTTTTTATCAATGTTGCTATTCTATTATTCACATCACTAGGTTGCTTTCCTGAAGAGGGACAGAGAACTGAATTAATCCCCATGAATTACATACAAACCGACACGAGAAAAGGACTTTTCTAGACTAAATCTTTATAGGATCGGTCGAGCAAGGTGAAAGTTGAAAAAATGTTTATCAAATGTTGTTTTATGAAAGCAGTCCACTATAGACTACTGCTGCCGTTTCATAAAATATTATAAATACTTGAGAACGTGCTGGAAAACCAAGGAATTAATAATGCAAAACGCTATATTGTCCTTTGGCTAGCAATGCTTATTGTTAGTTAGTATATATATCCAACGGGGAAGGATTGATTATCGCCTGGTAAATTTTAAGCAAAATTAATAAGTAGATTCGTCCATATGTTATTATTATTATTATTTTCACCTCGGTCCTATAAATTTTATTTTTTTAAAAAATTGGTCCTCTTCGTTATATTTCATTTCCACCAGTTTTTTTCGTCAATTTCGAACTTATGGAGTCGAATCAAAAGCCACGTGTGAGATTGACGTGATAGTCACGTCAGGTCAAAACTGACGGTGTTAGGTCGAAATTGACGAAAATGATTAATGTGAAAACGAAACGGAACGTATAGGACCAATTTGGAAAAAATAAGACTTATAGGACTGAAGTGAAAAAGTAATATATATATATATATATATATATATATATATATATATATATATATATATATATATATAGGACCAATCTACCTATTATGCCTTAATTTTAAGTGGAGTGGCTTTATGAGTTTTTGGCTTGATTGCATATTTGGTCCACTTATTATTGATCATGTGTAATTTTGGTCCTTATATTTTTTTAGCACATTTGGTCCCCCTATTTTTCAATGTTGCAAATTAGGTTCCGTTCATTGTTTGTCAAACTTTCAATGATTAATATAGAGGGGAATCATTGCTTTAAGTGCATAAAACCTTCTGTTGAACTTTTATGGTAAAGGACCCTAGTGGTTGAATAAAAAAAACGATTCCATAAAGGAGAATCTAAACCGATAAATGGCAAAGAGAAACAATTGAATCATGTTAAGCAGATAGGCAGACGAGGGAGAAATTCAATAAGATGTTCTATATATGTTCAAAGCAGTAGTTTTTCTCTGTTGATCATTAAAAAAATTGACAGACATTATATGGAAAATAACCGAATTTACAATATTAAAAAAAGATGAGGACCGGGTATGCTAAAAAAAACTATAGGGATAAAAATGGTATAGGAATAATAATAGATGGACCAAAAATGCAATTAAGCCTGAGTTTTTACGTCATAGAACCTACTTTTTTGATATATATGAAGATGAAACAAATTATTTCTATCAACCATGTTTTCGTTGTTAGTTTGCACTTATCATTATAGTGCTCATCCCGACGGCCAAAAGGTTCTTTAAACACCTAGATATTGCACCAGTCGTTGTGAACACTTCAAAATGTAACAAACATGATCTAAAAATCGTTACAACCGAAAAAAGGTAAAGGTAAAGAGAATTTGAAAAGCAGGACCCCACTAATTGTATTCTTTTTAGGGGTCATTAACGCTCTAAAGCATTCAAAATGTTCACACTTTTCAAAGGCAATGCAACTTTGCTTTGAATATTGCAGTTCTTTGTCACCCTAGACAACCCACAACACCCCAAACTTTTGATGAGGCAATGGAGATAGTGGCATATGAGATTGGCATGGAGACAAAGTTTCCACACCTTAGCTTTTGCAGTCTTTAGGAAAAGATAAAACAATAAAGCTTAAATGCTTGTATTCCCTTTATAATTAGAATTAATAAGGCCACCCTTTTTTCAGTTCTCTCTTCTTTCTATTACAAGTGAATTTTTGCATGAAAGTAAGGGAAATATTTCTCGGATCTAAAACTCCCAATAATCAGTGTATAATTGTGGCATCTCGCATAGACACACTCATAGCTAGCATCTCATCATCTGCTCAGTGATTCTACCTTGGATCCCTCAACTAGATAGGGACAAACATAGATGGATCCATAGAATTATTAGTGGGAGGGAATGTTGTGTAGGAATGGCCTCCGTGATCTAAAGACATTGGAGATGACTAGTCAAAAAGGCATGTGCCATGAAAGTTAACGAGAATGTGAGGAAAAAGTTAAGGATGATATGATATGCTGCTTACAAAGATTTTTTGGTCCTTCTTTATTTTGGGCTTCTAGGTGAGAATACGAATAAAAAAAACTAGGTGTTTATAGAAAATAGTACAGGTAACAACTAATTAAACATGTGTGGATACGTTGAAAATGCTTATCATTATAGTAATCATGCCCTATTCATGGTTTTTGGCTTAAGGCCATTTTTCATAAAATTCTAGTGTCATGACCAAATTCGTAAACATTTCTGGCTCAAGATTCTATTTTCTGGCTCATGACTCACTAATTTTGGTTCAAGACTCATTACATAAAATTCTTGGATCATGGCTCAATTCATAAAAGTTTTTGCTCATGACCTTATTTTTCTGGCTCATGGCATTCACTCATTTTGGCTTAAGGTCTATTGCATACGATTCTAGACTCCATTCATAAAATTCTCGACACAAAACCTATTGCATAATAATGTTTTGGCTCATGACTCACTCGTTTTGATTCAAAGCCCACTACATAAGATTCTCAGGTTATGAGCCAATTCATCAAAAAAATAAAATTGTTTAAGTCCTATTGCATAATTTTCTAGATCATGTCTTACTCATTTTGGCTTAAGGTCCACTAGATAAAATTCTTGAGTCATAACCCAATTTGCAAAACAAAAAAAAAAAAAGTCTAGCCTAAGGCCTACTCCATAATTTTTTGGTTCAGGGCCCTATTTTTTATTACTCATGGCTCACTCCTTTTGGGCTCACGGCCCATTTCATAAAATTCTAGCTCCCGGCTTGATTCATAATTTTTTTTTATTCACTATCGAAAAAAAAATTTGGTTCGATGCCCATTGCATCATTCTTTTCGGCTCAAGGTTCACCGTAATTTATTTTTCGAGTCTTGACGCTCTGCAATTTATCTTTTGAGCTTTGAATTATGAATAAAAATAGGATAATAAAGGCTCATTTTGGTCCCTCAAATTTTTCGAGCAACCCCCTTCTAGTCTCTGAAAAAAAAATGTGACAATTTGGTTCCCCAAATTTTGTTACGGGAGACACTCTGATCCCTCGGTTAGATGCATGGGGATATCAGAGTGTCTCCCGTAATAAAATTTGGGGGACCAAATTGTCACTTTTTTTTAGGGATCAAAAAGACCAAAATCAGCCTTTACTCAAAATAGGAGGTATAAACATATATTTATCCATTGACCAACTAAGAGTTCGTCAAATTGTTACATACAAAAGTTCAGCATTCTAGTATTCACCAAAGCCAATGAATATTCGTGACGATATATATAGCTTGATATAACGTCTATCAAATATCAAGTGAAGTCTCATTTTAGCGAAAAAAAGAGAGTATGAAGTATCATATACAGGACCATGTATAAAGCTCAATATTTTCACTGTATTATTTAGTATAAAGCAATAATATTTTCACCAAAGCCACAATATTTATAATTTTATCTATGAATACAATAGCTTGATAACAATGTCTATCAAAGTATCAAGTCTCATATACAGAACCATGTATAAAGCTCAATATTTTAACTGAATTCTAGTATTTACTTAGTTGGGTCCTTACCAAACCTCATAAATACATGTGTTGCCAGCATTATTCCCCTACGAGTCATTTCAGCAACTCGGCCAAGCAGTGGGACCTTTACTGTTTCTCTATTAGAAATTGGCTTTCTGTCCCACCTATTTGATGTAAACTTCAAATTTAGTGACCAAAAATTGTTTTTTTTTGGGTACATAGAAAAAAAAATATTTACTTGAACCATGAAGAGTTAGTGTTTATTATTCATAGAAAAAACAAAAATATATATATATTTACTTAAATTTCTACATACCAGTCCTCATGGCGAACAACTTTACCATCTTCAACATACAACTTGATTAGTGATACCAAATCTATGTCCTTCCCCAAGAATTTATAGTATTGCTTACTGTCAATTAATATCTGCATGCAACATCCATGAAAATTCAAGCAAGACAATCACTAATCAAGCAAGAGATCAAACAGAACAAAAGATATGGTATAACAGTTCCAGTAAGAGATCAAGCAAGAACTTGTGCTATGAGCAGAACAATATATAGGAAATGGTACATATTACATTAAGTGACATGTAGATTTACCAACCTCTCCTTTTCCTGGTGAAACTATATTTTCTTGAACACTGTATTCCACGATCTTTGATTCACTAAATACCTAAGGCACGTGGAGAGAAAAGGAAGTTGTAAATTTGCTCAACATTCAGAAGAATAAAAAAGAAATTAAAAATGAGACAAGATACAATATTAAATGAGTCAATCATAGAAATAAGTAATGTGCCAACATAAAACAGAGATTGCTAATACTTTTTCTTTTAAAAAAAAATCTTGTAGTCTCAAGAAAATAAAAATCGATATTTCTTACTGTTAAATTACTGCTATCACATGCTTGATGATCCACAAGCATGACACACTTACTCAAGATTCATCAGTGTTACTTAAAATCATGGTAAGACAATAGTAATTGAAAAAGAGATATAATAGGGACACAAACTTGTAAACAGGAATTATTCAATTATGCAACAACTTGTAATGCTCTTCTTCATTTACACTTTCAAGTTTCAATGAGTATAAAAAATGATCCAATAAAAGCTATTTTATTGCTGAAAATGACACAGATGCATTACAATTGACCAAAAAGAAAGCGTCTGAATATATCTTGAACAACAGTTTGTATATCTTTCGACAGATATTCATGAGAAATGAATCTAAAGTTCTAGTTTAAGGCAATCACTGATATTTTGTTTTAACTGTTTACATGTCAAGACTTTCAGCCAATTATTCCTTGGGGAAGGATTCCATCTAAATGCATTGCAAAATCGAACAAGTTTGAAGCTAAATGAAGATCTACTAGAAGCAAGACACAAAATGGTGATCAACATGAAGTAATGAAAACCTTGGCAACACCATAGAATGCTGATTTGATCTGCTTCACCCTGCAATATCAATGACAAACTCTATAAGACAATTTTGCACATATAGTATAGCAACTTTAATTGCTTTCTTGAATGGGTTAAAACAGGAAAGTAAAAAAACCAGGAAGCTAAACGCTTTATCAATAAGTAAAATAGAATTTGAACCATCTCATGGTAGGTTAAAAGAGTAGTACAGAAGAGCCAACTGCTATTGCACATGAATAGCAGAATAAGTATAGATTATTGCAACAAACCATAAGTATGCTGGTATAGGGAGCATAACAGTCAGTCATGCAATGTTGGACCAACAGTAACAATCAAATGCCCCCAAAAAATACCCAAATTCAAAATGTAGACAAATACTATTAAGAAAAATAAAATAAAATTGTGAAGTACAAATTGTTCTTTCCTACTCTATTTCGTTCCATAGAGGAATTTGTATGCATACACGTGCATTGAATTTAGGATTAATGCTCATTATACCATATAGTTCCTAGATTTGATTAGAGACTGGGTTTTTACTGTAAGAAGTTAGATTGCAAGAATAATAGCATAACAAGGCCGATGATGAACTACGATTGCAGGCAGCATATAGCTTCACTTCATGAAAATAGACATGCATGTTGTATAATCTGGCTGCATTTATTTCCATGATTTCAGCATCAGCAAGCATAGACATTAGACAACAAACAAACCTGAATCTTTTTCAGATTGAAATTCTATAAAAAATCATTTCATGCATGTTTAATAACACTTATGGAAAATAATCACATTATCTTCAAAAGTTCACTCAGGAAGCTTTTCAACTATAAGCTATAAGGTCGAGAGAGTTAAAGGGGTGAGAGATGAAGGGTTTGGTTTTTCATAAAATTTCAGATTATGAAGGGGACATAATTGTATTATAAATGTGCAAAACAGCTTCCTGATCATGTTGAAAATAGCTTTGGCACAAGGTTTTAATTTCTAAGCTAAAAAAAATGGCTTCATGAAATAAGCTAAAAATAGCTTTTGGAGGGTTAATAATATTTAAACTTATCTAAACACTTTTTTTTTATTAAATAAAAGCATTTATATTAGAGAAGCTCTAGCAAGTTGTAAACTATGCTATCCAACCAGCCTTAGTATGGAAGACAGATGATGCGAAAATATAGCAGCATAAAACCAATTTTCTTAATTAATATGTATACAATGGAACACTTGAAACAAGCTTAAACTTTTCAATTGTTTGATCTCACACCAAATCTCACAAGAACATTAACTGGGTTGAGTGTAGCATAGCATGGCAAGGTAAATATATTGAGAGTAATAATAAATAATAAAATGCATATATAGGAATAGCTAGCATACGTACCCATGTGCAGAGGTAAGTGGATCTTCAAAGGAAGCATGTGGGGCGTAGATTTCAAAGTCTTGAGATGTTGCACAGGATCCGTACCTAAAGAAATATATTTACGGGTGAGTTAAGTTAGTTGCCAAGCAGTTGGAGTTAGTTGGGTTTGTTACAGTAGGTTACTAATTAGATACTTTGTATCTGGACATGTATAGGAATTTATATATTGAGCAAAGCTCTCAGTTGTAAATTGTAATTAACTTTTCATAAATAATAATATAATGTCATTACAACAAGAAGAGTAGTATAGTGTATGGTATTCTTACAGACGCAGAATGTGAGGAAGTATGTGATCAGCAAAACGGTTGTTTGAAACTGAGGGAGAATCGTATAACGCTTCTTTATCCATTGCAATTTTGTGGGAACCCAAACCCAAACACAAACACAAAAAGAAAAGGCGGAAAAATTATGAGAGAAGATTGGAGAGGAAGGAGTAGTTAGTAAAGTAGCTTAAACAAATAAATAAACATTAATTCGTGGGGCGTTTTGGGCATCAACGTGGCAATGCCTCCTCCTTTCGTCAGTTAGTCAATGTCGTCTGCTTCTCTCTCAACAAAGCAAATTACTTTGCTAATTACTCCCTCTGCAGTCGCCTCTTTTCTTATCCATTTGATTTTGACTCATTGCAAACGATAGAAACACAGCCTGGTGCGGTGCCTTCTGTAAACCATGGTCCAGACTCCGACTCAGACTAGGTTTGGTTCAGTTTTTAAAAAATTAGGGCCCCTTTATTTTCCATTCAATTTCAACCTTTCATCTCTTATTTTTATTACTAATTATAAAATTATCACCTTATTCATATTTAATATTTCAAATATTTATAAAAAATTAAAATGAAAATAAAATGATGTTCTTAAAATTATTAATTAGTGACTATACGTTAGTAAACTCATATGGATTTACTGAGGTACACCCAATCATTTTTTAGTTATAACTTACTAACGTACATCTTCTAAAAATTAGATGGGTATACGTTAATAAATCATATATATATATATATATATATATATATATATATATATATATATATATATATATATATATACACACACACTAAAAGATAATGACCAAGTTCTAAAAAAGACAATTTCTTGGTGTCAAATTTTTTATATTACAAATATACCCTTAATAACTTTACAGTATATGGCAATTTGACAAAATAATAAATCTGAATCAACTCAAAAAAATAACTTCAGGGTGGGTTATCAAAAATTCAAATTGCAAGTTACAGAGATTAGAAATAATTCAAAATAAAAACGGTTTCACTCTCTGAAGACGTAAAAATATGGGAACCGTTGATTTTCTCTTCTTCCCTTTTTCTTCAAGTGCGCCTCCCTTTTTCTCTCTTTTCTTCCTTCTTTATTGACTTCCCTGTATCATCAAAGGGATAAATGGGAAGGATATTCTTGATCAATCTTGAAGGAAACTACTATATCTGCACCCTGCATGATGGTATCATTTACAAGTGTTTTTTTCTTCCAATTTCTCTTTCTCCTCAAACAATTTTTTTTTCTTGCCTGAATATATGACAGCACAACCATGCTCAGTGGCCAAAAAAGCTCCAACGGCGGTAGATGAGATGAGGAGACGTACCGATGTAAGGGATGAATATGCGGCCGATGTAGAGGGCTAATCCGGCAAGGGTATCAGCGAGTAAGTTGGCGACATGGCGAACGGTGATGCGCAACTGGAACCAGATGATGGAGTAGACTTTAGGGATGAAGGACCACTGCAGTTCGGATCTCTCAAGCATCAACGGGTACAACAACCTCACCGCCCCACTCTCTATATGTATTTTCCCGAAACCCTTATTTTGATTCCCCATCTTTTCGATCTTTTTTTTTTTAATTGTTGGTTGTTGACATGGAAAGTGAAATGAAAATTATTAGAGGGTTTGGGAAGAAAGTGCAGGTGCTTGAACTTGATTGTGATTGTGAAACTGCAGATCCAGAAAATACTTGGAACAACTCACACTCAACCATCTTCTTTTGATTGTCACGATTTTTTTTTCGGTTCTCAGGAAAGCAACCATGCCATTTTGATTGAAAATTTTTATTTGTTTGATGAATTATTGTGGAGGAGTTTGTGTTTTTTATGTTTTGGTTGAGAATTGGCATAGAAATTATTTTTTCACGCCAACTGCAACAATCAGAGGAGTTTCTTTTTCACGAATTGATTTTGAGTGGAAGAAAGTGCATATGCTTGAGCAAGGAATTTTTTCAACCCATTTAATTTGCATAATCGAAAGTTTCAGACATACTGAAGGAAAGAGAAGACAAAACCTAGAAAACATAAAAAAAAGGAAGGGTTTTAATTGCATCATCATTAACCACTCTTTCAATGGTTGGGTATGTACTCTACTCACGCTTAATATCTTTGTTTATCAAACTTTGTTTTTCTCTAGGTTTCCTGCTGAAACATCATAGGAGAAGTAAAACTAAAAGAACATGGTCTCTTTCGTTTTGGTTTTCGTTAATCATTAAATCTATAATATTTATTAATAAATTAATATATTGTTATCATTAGAGTCAATTTTTTGTCCTCAATAGAAAATTTGTTACATATGAGCTTACTGATGAAAATTTGTTTTAAAACTTTAATGAAGTATTTGCTCCAGTTGCATAGGTAGAGTTTCCTATGTGCTTCATGTTTTAAATAATTTACAGATCTGCAAGTGGTATTTTACGATTTATAGCCATAGTGCATGGTATTGGGTGAAATTGTATTTAGCAAGCTATAGTTCAATTTTAATTTTGTCATTTTCTTGCCCATTGTAGTGTTGCAGAATTTGAACAATATATGTTATGAAGATGACAAGTAGCAAAGTTAACAGCTAAACAAGTGGCGGCATATTTAAAACTACATTCATGTGTCTTCTCTATTGTTTGCTTATGTAAATGCTTTCCTACTTGACAATATGACATATATTGTGTAATTTTAGGCTGAGGGAATAAAAATTCGAAAGACAAGATGATATACTGCTACTATTGCATCCTCTTGATGCCTTTTTTTTAATCATTTGTCATATCAAAACAGGTTACAGGGGAAACAATTGATAGTTGTATGACCCTCTTGAAATTTGCAGATATCTCTGTCAGTAAATAAGTTTGATACCATATACATGTTTAGGAGGAAATTAGGGTTCTTCGTTTGTCTTATCCTAATGCTCAATTGCTCATAGCCAAAATAAAATTAATCATATGCTCATATTTAGTTTCTTAGGGATTATGCATAAATAACCCCTGAGGTTTCAGTACTTGGTTCTTATAATCCATTCACTTGAATTGAGTTTTGGTCCATTGCAACATTCGGTCCTTAATTGAATTGTTCACACTTCAATGCATGCTTACATGGCTAGCATCCTACACTTCAATGTGTATATGCTTTGTTTTACTTCTGATGGCCAGACTACTTATGGAACCAAAAGTAAATTATCTTGCAGGTTACCACTAACCGAAATTAATTAAAAGTAATAATATCGAACAGTTATGTGACCCAATTTATACATATGTTAGATAATGCGTCGTGAACCTATCATGATCTTGCAAATTATATCAAACTCGGAGCCCCTCTTCCAACATAGTAACCACAATATAATATATTGAAAATATATTACACATGAAACAAACTGAAACCATGATTCATCCTCAAGGAGAAAGAAAGATGCAAATAAATGAAGATTAGAGAAACAACAAATTAGATTAAGACTTGGAGCCGGAGGAAAGGATTAGTTGAAAATGAAGTCAAGACAAAATACATATTAATTTTTTTTTAATTAGGAAACCTAAAGCTAAAGTATCAAGCAACAGATGTCATGATATCACATTAAACTTAAAAAAGAAATGTTTTAACAATATAACTTAATTTTGATTGTTATGCAGGAAAATGCAAAAAGAGCATGAAATTCAATCCATATTTAATCGCTCAATTAAGCCATATTCGAAGATGTCAAAGCCAAATGATATTTGTAACTAAATAATAGATAATGGGAAAGTTTTAAAAAAAACAGTTTTTGGTGTCTATTTTTTAAAATTACAAAATAACCCCTGCTAACTTTATATTTTTTGGTAGTTCACAACAATATAAAAACTGAATCACATAAATCTCCAAGGTACAAAGCTTCACGTGGATTCAAATTAAAAGAAAACTGATTTGATTCAAAAATAACAAGTAACATAAAAAAGATCAAAACCATTTCAAAATATAAACAGTTGTTTTTTTTTTCGATAAAATCTGCTAAACAATTGCTAATCCTTTGCTTATCTGATATGCAACATAGGTGGAGAAAAAAAAACACGACTCCCACCCTCCACATTGAAAACCACTAATCGTTAACTGACTTTTTCAACATTCAATGCACTTCTCATCATTCAACCAAAAACTCAACCAATATGCTTTTTTAAATTCAAATAAGTAGTTTTTTCTGTGTTGATCCAGATTACGTAGTTTAAAACAAAAGATAATTCGTAACCGCTTAATCCAACCATCCCAATATTTAACCACTGCATTGTAGCTTTCATTATATTTCAGAAACCTCTCTGCACTTTCTCGGATGAATCCTTTCTCCATCTGTTAAAAAAAAATTTCCAGGCCAATCAACACTCCATTCAGTAAACCGTAAAACGGAGGAGATGCGGTGCGCCTGGGAAAGATAAGGGGAAGCCGAATTCTCGGGGCGCCTGGGCGTACGTCTGGACGGGGGATAACAGAGGAGATGATGGCCGCTAGTGACTGGATTTGGGATTGTTTTAAAATTGTTTGTAGAAACCCAACATCCTTGAAGAAGTAAGTCATTGTATTTCGTCAATTTGATTTATAAACATTCAGAATGCTATGCCCCTACTCTCTTGCTCTTCTTAACAAAAAAAAAAAAAAAAGACTAGATTCTGCATTTTTTCATTACTTCCATTTTCATTCCTCTTTCCATTGTCGGTGCATGATTATTGTTAGCATTAATCGATTCATCTTCCTGTATTATTGTTTTGTGTGTGTGTTGATTAGTATTGGTGTGGATTTGATATTTTTTAGTGTAAGCTTGATGCTTTCTTCATGTTAAAAAGTGGTGATCAGTATTACATAATCCTGAATATTTACTAAATCATTCTATACCTGGTGGCTCGGGATAATATATGTTTTTGTTTTGCTATGTTGAATAAATAGATATACACAATTTACCTAAAAACACTAACTCACGTTAAATTAATAAAAAAATTAATTAAAAAAATTTAAAACATAATTATTTTAAAATATTTAATTAATGCTTTTTTATAAATAATTATGTTTTATTTCGACCTGGAAAATATTAACAATCAACGATCTCAAGAGCATCAACGAGAGATGTGGATGCAATTTACAAGAAGCAAAAGGCAGAGAATGACCGCAGAGCAATGACGAGAACAATCAACTAGACGACGAGAACATTATAGACGTGGAAGGAATATAGTTGCTATGGAGTCGAGAACAATGAGAATGACAACTATGCGACGTCTTGCACGATCAACCAGTGATCAACAAAATAATAGAGGTATAAAATATATATATATATATATATATATATATATATATATATATATATATATTTAAGAAAAGGTATATAATAATTTATTCGTTAAAATTTCATCATCAAGGTAATTAGCAACTATATTACTTTATATTAATGGTTTATCTATAACGTTCTGGCCTAGAACTTATTCTTATCACCAAAGTTTCTATTTTTGCATGTCAAATAATGTAATATTTCTCATTCTCATTTTTTAATGTCCGTATATATAATCATTTGCTTACCTTATGTTATTTAATAATTCTTTTTTCAAAACTAAATCATGCAGATCCTAATATTGCTTCAACGAGTTTTCGAGGAACACATGACCATGAAGTCGGAACAAGTAGCGGACATGGTTAGTGATGGATATTTAGAAATTATAAACTTTAAATTTTATACCATCTTTGAATTTAGTATTTTATATTAAAATTTTAAAACTTGATTATTATTCCTTTTCAAATAATTATTAACACTTACATATCGTAATTTGCCAACAAAATATATATTAGTATAGATAACTTTTATTAAATTATAAATAAGTAAAAATGAATTATCTATCAAATTTGGAAGCTTAAAACTTATCATTATCAACAAAGTTTCTATATTTGTAATAAATAAATGTGATATCTCCGATTCTCATTTTGAATGTCTCTATAGATAAAAGTTTGATTACCTTATATTATTTAATTATTATTTTTGTTAACAATAAATAATGTAGAACCTATTATTGCCTCAACACCGTTTCAAGGAACACATGACAATGAAGCTGGAACAAGTGGTGGACATGGTTAGTTGTGGACTTTTAGAAATTTTAATACTTAAATTTTTGGCGGTTTGTACCTTTTGATATTTTATATTTAAATTTTATATATTAATTAATTACTACTGCCGTGTCTGTCTGTACGTATTTCTAATGCTTTTGAATGTCTCTATACATAAAAAATTTGTTACCTTTTGTTATTTAATAATTCTTTTTTCACCAATAAATAATGCAGAACCTAATATTGCCTTTATTGTGGTTTCAAGGAACACATGACTATGAAGCTGGAACAAGTGATGTACACGGTTAGTGTTGGACATTCAGAAATATTAATTTATAAATTTCTGGTCATTTGTACGATATTATTGAATTTCATACATTGAAAAATAAATTATTATGTAAATTCAGTGATCTTAATTTTTAAATTTGATGGAAATGGATCTAGAACATTGTCCTTATATGACTAAAAAAACAAAATAATATGCACATTTAAAAAACTGTTATGTATTTTTTTTTAAACGCAGATTTGCAGTTTTATTTCCGACCAAAATATAATAGTGCTCGAGATTTTCTTAATACTTCAACAATGGCTGCTTCCCGTTTGCCACCCCCAATCACATATACACGTTGCAATGCACGATTATTTTATCATGAATCACGTGACATGTGCTGCTATGGTGGGAAGATATCGTTAGAACAAGTAGATGCACCCCCAGAGTTGCTAGAAATATTTTCAGACAGTTCAGCCGAAGGAAGACATTTTAGATAACACATTAGGAGTTATGATGAGTGTGATTTCACCTCATTTTCCATGTACATTTCTGCATGCATTTGCATATAAGTTAGGCCATTTTAGTTTTATTTTGGTTAGTTTTTCCTTTGGAACAGATAAGGTGGTTTTGGTGTTGTTTTGCAGGAATTCAATGGAAAAATGCTCAGAATTAGCCTTGATGGAGCTTGGATGAAATAGAGCCTGAAAAGAGAAGAAATTGAGCCAAGCTGCATCTGGAGATTCGCCCGCGAGCCTCGGATTCGCCCCGCGACCCCGAAAGTCGACTGTTGGAGAAAATGCAAGCCTTTTCTGGTTCGCCTCGCGAACCCATGTCTCGCCTCGCGAGTCCGAAACCAGAAGCCATCACGCCAGTGCCCCGATGCTCCTCACGGCGTATTAAAGAAAAAACCTTTCGGTCTCGCGTCGCGAAGCAACTCTCGCCTCGCGAGAGTTCAATTCTCTGAATGCAGATTTTTAACATTCGCCTCGCGAGACATGTCTCGCCTCGCGAACGCGCGCAGATCTGATTGGTATAAGTTGCTGTTTTAGGGCAGTTTTGGGGGAGCTTTTGGAGGAGGAGCACTTGGGAGCACTTAGAGGCTGCGGCTGGACTAGGGTTCCAGCCCTAGAAGGGGAGATTTCCTTGCTCTGGGAATGGAGGAAGCTTGGAGGATTCTTCTATGAGTGTTCTCCATCCCTTCTCTCATTCTCTTTTGTATTTCCTTTTATCATGAGTAGTTAAATCCCCTATTGTTGGGGTTAGATGATTACTTTTCTGAACTTGTTTGTAAATTGATTTGGTTGTTTAATGCAAGTCTCTATTTCTTTACGAGTATGTGATTCTGTGCTTAATGCTTTCCTTGGATTAGCTACCCATAGGAATAATATGTTGCTTTGATAGATAACTGAAAGGTTGGTGTTAAGGCATGCTCATGAATCATATGCCAAGTAGTTCAAGAATCTAGACATAGGTGTTGAATGCTTGCAATCTTATAAGTCTTGACTTAATGCAAAATCACAGATTAATCCACCTAAGACATTAGGGTTTGATTTGGGGTTTTAGGCTCAATGCACCTAAGACATTAGGCTTGAGTATTTTAGAAAAGGCTTGATTGTCATAATTGAAGTAGGACTTGTGTTGATAACCATTTCATTGCAATTAAGGGAGGATTAGTGTAGTCTAACCCTAACAATCTTAGCCACATCTTTGTTTGCATACCAAGTGTTCGATAAAATTCCCAAAAGACCAAAAATATTGTATTGCTTTCTTTATTTTATGTTTTGATCTTTTCATACCTTAGTTTAGTCTAGATAGTTGTTGAGTTTGTGAATTGGTAATTGACAACTGATCCCTGTGGATACGATAACCGGTCTCACCACCGTATTACTTGATTGCGACGAGGTGCACTTGCCTTTATATCTAAAAATCATGCATCAAGTTACAATCACGTGCTCTCATTCACTTCAATGGGTGTACATATTGATGAGAATGTCGCTGCAACTGGACGCGGCATATATAGTTTTCATGCTCAAGGTGCAATTTATCATAAGATAGGAGGATTCTATCCAACTTAAGGTACAAGACCACGATTCTTGCAAATGTACATCTACGATACAGAGCATGAGTTACAAAACAGGATGCTTGAAAACCCTCAACTTCAACAAAATATTGTTCAAAAGTTGCAACAAATGCTCCATGGTTGCAATCCATATGTGCACGCATTAAGGCAACTTGCACAACGTCCAGATGTACATGATTGTAGTCTACTCATTAAGGAGCATCATGCTAATCAACCACAGTATAATATGTCAACTGCATCCCAAGTCGCAGCAATTGTCGTTGGTGATGACGCGGTATCAATCTCAACTGAACGGGATATCATCGTGATGAGTCATGTTGGGAATCTCATAAATGTTAAAGAAACTACGGGATATTATGATCCATTACAATATCCTCTATTATTCCCTTACGAAACGTTTGGATGGGACCGCGAAACCACAAATGATGCAGGACAACCTATAACATGTCTAGAATATTACAGTTACATGCTTCAGGTACATAATGTAGTTTCTACAATATTTTCATTTATAAAATATATATAATACTTGACACAAAATAAATTTCCATTGGTCATTAATTGTTTCATGGATTGTAGATTCGTTCCAATGATTATTCCATATTGCTAAAATCGGGACGACTACTACAACAATATGTTGTAGACAACTATGTCAAGATCGAAGCAGCAAGGTTAAGGTGGGTCCAAACTCACCAAAGTAAAATTCGCTCTGAATTGTATCAAGGCTTGCAAGATGCTTTGCATGTGGGAGAAACTGCTACAGGTACTCTTCATAGCATATATCAAAATTATTTATACAAATATATATGTCGAATACATCAAACACCATCAACACTTACTATTACTCTTTGTATAAAATATCGGACGGAGAACCATATTGCCTTCATCATTTATTGGTAGCCGTCGAGACATGTCACAACGGTATGAGGATGGTATGGCTATTGTGCTTCACGACGGCAAACCTGATATTTTTCTTACCATGACATGCAATCCTTCATGGATTGAAATATCATCTGAACTTGGCCCATTTCAAGCTCCACAAGATCATCCAGACTTGCTGACAAGAATCTTCCGTTCAAAGTTCGAGCAGTTGAAGCATGACATAATTAAAAAAGGCGTCTTAGGAAAGGTCAAAAGTTATATGTATGTAACTGAATTCCAAAAACGAGGATTGCCTCACGTGCATATGCTACTGATCATGGAACCTAATGACAGATTACGTAACCCAGAAGAATATGATAGCGTTGTTGGAGCGGAAATACCAAAATTTGAAGAAGAACCACAATTACATGCCGCAGTGCTAAAACACATGATTCATGGACCGTGCGGTAGACTGAATCCAAGATCACCATGTATGAAGGATGGCCAATGTAAGAAGGGGTTCCCAAAAGAGTTCATCCAAGAGACACGATAAGGTATTGACTCATATCCACGGTATAGAAGACGGAATGATGGTCCAGAAACTTTGAATAGACATATATCTATTGATAATAGATGGGTGGTCCCTTATAACCCATGGTTGCTGTTAAAGTATGACTGTCATATAAATGTTAAAGTGTGAAATAGTATCAAGAGTATCAAGTACCTATATAAATATGTCTATAAAGGTCCTGATCGAGTTGCCATGGAGGTTCATATGGATGAGGTCAAGCAGTATATTGATGCAAGATGGATTTGTGCTCCAGAGGTGTTATGGAGAATATTTTCATTCACCATGTACCGAATGTATCCAAGTGTTGAAAGATTACAAATCCACCTACCAAATCATCATCAAGTGCGATACCGTACAAATCAAAGAATCGACGATGTACTAAATGATGTGATAAGCCTCTGGCTCATCTAGTTTTATAACTAGTAAGACCGTGGTTTTTGTACTAATTATTCGAGTTTAATCTCGTTTTCGCCCAAATTTGGATTTAATTGTCCTCAAGCAACATTTTGAGTCTCTTAAGTAGTTTTAGGATATTTTAGTTAATTTTGAGTCCAATAAAGCATTTACTGCTATTTCATATTTTCAGGTTAATAAGAAGAGCAAAAAGGGAAGGACACTTGAAGCAGAAGCCACCACGCCCAGGCCGTGACACTGGTCACGGCCGTGATGAGCTACCCATGAAAGTCAGAAAGCATCACGGCCCAGCCATGATACCCATCACGGGCGTGATGAGAAGACCCTGAAAATCAGAATTGATCATGGCCTAGCCGTGATGGAGGTCACTGCCGTGATAGATCAGCACCCATGGACAGAAGTGACCACGGCCTGGCCGTGATACCCATCACGGCCTTGACGGACTAGAATTTGAATGCGCCCCCTTGGCAGAATTGGTCACGGCCTAGCCGTGATGGCCATCACGGTCGTGACGTGCACCTGATCTATAAAAAGGCATCAGGGCAGACAGAACAGAAAACCAGTTTTTGACTATTTTACAAATTATTTCTAGGGTTTTTATTATGTTTGTGATGGAGAACTAATCACCAGAGATTAATCTGCTGTAATCGGTTTCCGCCGACACTTGAGGTTCTATAATTCCCAATCAATTTGCTTCTCCATTTCAATATTATGCTATATGTCTTGTTTTCTTAATTCAAGTTATATAGAATAAGTATTGATTAATTTCGATGACTATATGTTCCTATACCTTGATCGCGTTTGCTTAATTCGCGTGTGTTTGATCGTGTTTGCTTAATTCACGAGAGCTTCAATCCGTTTGCTTAATTCGGAAATTAGGAACATATATCTCGTAGTGTCAAATGCGCTTGTTTAATTGCTGCTACAATCGAAAAGGGATTAGAATCCGCTTAGGGAATGGAAATTATATGAATCAATGATAGTTGGGAAATCGAAACAGTAGATTAATCGTTCTAGCTTATTGATAATCACTTAATTGCACTGTTTTCTTAATTGAATCTTCAAACCTACACGCCCCACCCCCCAAAATTGATTTGAAAGTTGATAACAATCAAAGAGTCCTTGAGATACGATACTCGAGTTGTCGTGCCCTAACTACAGTTTTTTCAATCACTCGTTTTTGACCCGTGTGCGACAGTGGATCATGATGCGCGTAACTCCATAACAATGCTCACACAATTCTTTGCCCTGAACCGGAGAGATCCACAAGCAAGGTGTTATCTGTATAGGGAGATTCCAGAACACTATTTATGGAAAAAAGGAAGTAAAGAATGGGTCGCACGAAAAATACAAAGGAAAGTTATTGGGCGAATCTATACAGTGTCACCTTCAGACAGGGAGAAATTCTATATGCGTGTATTATTATCTCATATAAGAGGACCAACCAGTTGGGATTACTTGCTCACAGTAAACAACACATGCTACACCACATTCCAAAAAGCAGTCGAGCAATGGGGCTTTTTAGAACAAGACAACAGTATTCGCGAATGCTTACTTGAAGCATCATGTCTACGAATGCCATATGCTTTACGGAGATTGTTTGCTAGTATATTAGTCTTTTATGAACCAACTGATGTAAGAAGCCTGTGGGATGAGTTTTACACCCACATGGTATAGGACTATCCTTCAACATCCACTGTGAATGAGCCATCATTGACTAACATGCTATTAAGGGATTTGAATGACCTATTACTTCAACATGGAAAACAAATCATAGATTATGCTTTGCCTGAATTATCATTGGAGACCGCTGAAGGTAATCCTGTTCCAAGAGTTATACAGGAACAACTATTGGTCCAAGTTCCTATTGAAGATTTGAGTTTCATTGAGAAGTTAAATGATGACCAGTTGTTTGCTTACAATACCATTATGGATGTTATCCAGCGTAAGCAGAGTCGGGTTTTCTTTGTGGATGGGCCAGGAGGAACGGGTAAGACATTCATTTATCGCACATTAATTGGAAAATTAAGACATTTGGGTCACATTGTCTTAGCGACAGCCTCATCTGGTATAGCAGCTACATTATTACCCGGTGGTAGGACGGCATATTCCCGATTTAAGATACCCATCAATACAGAAGAAGGGTCCTTTTGCTCAATAAGTAAACAATCTGATCTCGCGAAGCTAATAAGAGAAACAACAGCAATCATTTGGGACGAGGCACCCATGACAAGTAGATATGCTATAGAAGCATTAGACCGCACCTTGAAGGATATTCTTGACTGTGATGCTCCATTCGCGGGGAAAGTGATGATTATGGGAGGGGATTTCCGTCAAGTACTTCCTATTGTTCCAAAAGGGACTAAGGCACAGACGATTTCTGCATGTATCGTTAAATCTCATCTATGGGCTAATACAAAGGTATTGCATCTACGCCAAAACATGCGTGCATTACAAGATCGAATTTTTGCCGACTATCTTATGCGGATAGGAGATAGTGTTGAACCTACAAAGGATAATGATATGGTGAGGGTACCCCAACAAATTGCAATTCCATGGAAGGAGAAAGTTCGATACGTATACTTATACAACAAAAATTCCTCAAATTAGAAGATCATGGTTGGGATGCATCTTATATGGTGGAAAGAGCGATACTAACACCAAAAAATGAGGATGTTCAGAAACTAAATGACATTATTATCGAACATTTCCCGGGTGAAGAGCAAAGTTTGTTGTCTTTTGATGAGGTCGAAGGGGACACAAGAAACTTATATCAACAGGAATACTTAAATTCCATTGCTCCAGGTGGTTTGCCACCACATATTCTGAAGGTAAAAAAAGGAGCACCGCTGATGTTGTTACGAAACATTGACCCTAATTTGGCCTCTGTAATGGTTCACGATTACTATGTCGGGGTGTATTTATAAATCTGTTGGATGTAGAAATCATAACAGGCAACCATACTGGAAGGAGAGCTTTCTTGCCCAGGATTAAACTAAAGACAACTGAGAGAGCAGGACTTCCCTTTGTGCTTATTCGGAAGCAGTTTCCTGTTAAACTGAGTTTTGCAATAACTATAAATAAGGCACAGGGACAAACTATTCCCAATGTTGGGATTTATCTTCCACGACATGTGTTCAGCCATGGTCAATTATATGTGGCATTATCAAGAGGCGTACGTATCTCAAAATGACACAAAAATCCTGATACAAGAAGGAAAAATTGAAGGGGAAGATGGACACTTCACCAGAAATGTTGTCTTCAAGGATATTTTGTTATCTCAGACTCTGGTATTGTATTTTTAAATTTATTAAATCGTCTATACATATAATGCATTACACTAATATTACCCAGAACAACCAAAAATCATCTTATAAATTTAAAATGTACAGTTGAACTAGAGTTCAAGGAGAGCCACCGTTTATTGCAAGAGATGATGACAAATATTTCGGGCATGTGCTGTGACAAATAGGTAGGTTCACGTCAATAACTTTTGTTTAAACATTTTTCCATATCAATCTATTAACACTTCGACTAAAAAAATGATAGGATCCAAAAACTATGGAAAATATTGAAGGCTTAGCGATCAATCGCATCTCTATGCCCAGTTGACAAAAAGGTGAATTATAAAATTATATTAGAATACTTCATATTATGTCGTTATATAAAAAATCGATATTCTAATCTTTTGATAATCAGGTACATCATCTAAAGATATACTCTTTTGGGTGGGGTTCCACGGTAACATCAGATAGACTCAGCTATGGAACATGGTAAAAAGAGAATTGTGGGCTCAAAGGTTAGAAAGGTAATGTATTATGTATTGTATTCGATATGATAATATACATATTTCCTATATAATAAGACTTATTATTTCCACAATTTATTAAAATACTATCTTTTTTTTAAAATTACTAGGAAACTTGAAGCTACATTATCAATCAAAAGAAGTCGTGATAGCTCAATACATTTGAAACAAAAAATGATCTTACTTGAGGATGTAATATGTTCTTTTAATAATACATTATATTTGTTATGAATGATTATGATAATGAATGTTCCAAATTTTAGTCTTACATTTTTTATTTCATTTATAGTTTATTAAAAAAAAACATTAAAGATGATAAAAAGTATGAAGATTCTTTGAGAATTGTGACAAGGGAAGCAACTATTAGAAGTAAATTATGTTTTTTTTAAAAAAATTTATATGCTTTGTTACTTTTTCTCTAACAAAAAAAACATTATAAAATTATTTTGATTGTAATACAGGGAAATGCAAAAAGCTACTGAAAATCGATCCATACTTAATCTCCTTATAAATCTAAATGCCGAGATGTCGAGGTCAAATAATAGTGGCTTATTAAATTATATTTGGTACCTTGGATTTGTTTTTTATAATAATAAATATGTATCTTATTTATTTTTACATTTATTTGTACCATGATATTATTAATGTAGTGATGTATATAATGTGTGTTTACATTATTACATCACATTGTAAAGTTGGATAAATCCATAGTGCCTGTCTGGCCACTAGTATATATAATTTCAGAATTTCGACTTGATTCGATTGCATTTCAAATATTATTAAGTTATGATTAGATAAATTTGGATTCAGATCCATACAAATAGCCCTATCAAAATACTGGATCGAATTTAGATCAAATTAAACCAACCCATCCCATTGAACACACCTGCCCTCCAACCATTTCTGATTTGGGAATAAGGACCAAACTGCAATAATCAATTCATATAATACTCATTAAATAGGGCATTTTATTAATTAAGGAAAATGCTAAAACAGTCAAGGAATCAAAAATAGCAAGTTTATATGAAAAGTTGTGTATTTATTATTTTGAGAAGTGATATATTTAATTTTCTCATAAACATTATTTTTATTTTTATTTTGAATTCCTTAATTAGTACTCTTAAGGAATTGATTAGCAACACCCTTTTATTAAAATACCAAATTTTGTTATCACAAGTTTTTTTCTCTCGAGTCCATCCATGGACTGACGGTCTGTTTGTTTAAATTTTGATGAAATTGATTTTGAAAGAATTGATTATAAAAGAATTGATTTTAGAAAAAATAAGTTTAAAAAAAATTGATTTGTGTTTGGTAATGTTATTTTAAAAGTGAGCTCAAAAGAATTGATTTTGTTTGGATAGTAAAGTAGAATCACTTTTACTATATAAATGTAAAGAGTTTAATGGATCTCAAACCTAGAATCAATTTTACTCATCGAAAAAGTTAGAAATTGTTACCTCCATCAAAATCAATTCTAAACACTTGAGAATCAATTTTAACTACCACGATTTTGTAACCAAGCACATCAACAGTACTCCAAGTTGCTTTTGAACACTGTAATGGGATTCTAAAAGCTTAGCCAAACAATTCACCGAGTCATTGAGGTGTATGGTAAAAAGCACCCATTTCAATGGTTGACAGTTCGGTGTTATATCATTATTAGGTTAATTATATATTAGATATTGTACCCGTACGATGTACGGGCATATTATTCGTCTTTACATTATTTTGTTTGAATAGTTATTTTTAAATGTTGAAAATTAAAATTAAAATTAAAATTAAAATTTGTTCAGTTTTTTAAATGAAAATTATTGAATGGATGACTTGATGTTGTGTTTTGGACTTCTAAATATATAGAATTTATTTATATTTTATATTTTAAAATCAATATTTACATAATTAACTTAATAACAACTTTATGTATGAGTTATATTTGAAGTAGGAAATATTAAAATAAATGTAGTTACATACATGTATAACTTACTTATCCTATGCTTTATCTTTCTTGTGATCTCATATGACCCCCTAAACCCTGAGCATTTGTGAAACCTCTCCTAGTAGGTTCAAGGTCATAATTAAGATAAGAAAAATGTTATGAAAAACAAACAAATTATGCAAGAGAGAAAAAGAAACATTACATCCAACTTTTTATTAATACAGAAGTGTAGGAATCATATTAGTTTATAGGTAAAGTAGCATTTGATTGAAATAAAATCACCAGGGCTGATATAACAATCTAATTTCGAAATTTGGGTATGATTAGACCGTTGCAATGTTCTTCATCCATTTTTTATTCTCTTCTTCTCCTCCCTCCATATAAGGCCTACTATGAGCCTCCCTTAAACAAAAAAAAAAATATTTTTGAAATTTGGGGAATGTTTAGAAGTTGGCTCAACATTGTACATCTCTGACACAATTAGCGGTTCATAGTGTGGTATTCCTTTAATAATTTTATCTTGTTCCCCAAAGTTGGTGAAATGAATAGAAGAATTATTATCATGAGAAGCAAAATGAAGCTTGATTATTTTATGAAGACATACCTTTTGCAGTATTGCCAATTTATGGGTAATATCAAAAGCATCCTCTACCTTATGAGAGAACTCTTGTAACTGCCGAGAATACAATTATGCAGTCATTACACGAAAGACGGGAATAATTTATTATTTTATCATTGATTGGAAAAAATGTTGATTTCCACAAGTCTGTTTGATTGAAAACCAACATTCAAAAACATGCCTTCACTGCTCTCACTATTTCTTCTTTGAAGTCTGGCACATTTCCACACATGACCGCAAATCTTGACAATCAAAGAAGGGGCATAATATGTCATTCAAATTATTATTATTATTTTTTTACATAAAAAAAAACCTAAACCCTAAACTCTAAACCCTAATTCTTCTCAACTATTACAATCCACATGAGACATACAATAGGGATCATATTTTGAATCAGAAATATAATAACAACTATTGATCTTATATCATGGTATATACTACATACAATAGACCCTAAGCAGTAGAAAAATAAAATTAAATGAAAAACTCTAAATTCTAGTTGCAAAATATAAGCCGCGAGTCGATTCTCTTCCTAACTGTTGGTGGAAATAGTTGAAACATCAATTGTATTTATTGGGATATTTATTTACTGATATAAGTTTCTAAATTGTATTTATTGGGCTATTTATTCATTGATATAAATTTCTAAATGAGTTGACCATTTTATCCTCACACTATACAAGTGATTTGACATATATGTCCCAGCCACCACCTTACTTTTAATAATAAAAATATATTATTTGATAATTATTTAATATTTAATATAGTTCATTAATTTTTAATAATGTTGTTTTAAAAAAATTCTTTCCATTCCTTCCCTTCCTAAAGAAGCATTGCAAATTCTATTACGGTGTTCATACATACTATTGAATTATCAATAATAATGATATAAAGAAAAAAAATAGTAAAAACACATTTCAAATTCTATTACGGTGTAACAATTGCAAAGGAAACTTGTAAACAGTTTGACATGGTTAAAATCGCAATTGTAACCTAAAAAATGTAAATAATTAAGGATGCAACTATTATTTTTTTTATTTTTTTTTTGTCTAAGACCCTTGATATCCAAAAGTTATATTGAGGGTGCGCGCGTTTGGGTAAACAATTTAATTAAGAGCTTATCACATAAGACCTTATCGCATGAGAGTTTATGTCATAAGCGCTTAAAGAAAGAAAAAGAAAGAAAGGGGCATGGGATGATTCAAATAGTGAAAAACACGGAGATGATGTTTAGTGCATAAGCTCTTATAATAATTTCATAAGCTTCTCCCAGTGACTTATGAAAATAAGTCAAAAACTCCTTATGGGATGGCATAAGTTATTTTTATAAGCTCTGTCAAACTCACTGCATAAGAGCTTATGTCATCGATAAGTCAAAATAAGCTTAAATAAACTCTTTCAAACGTCACCTGAATCTCGACCAATTCAAGTCAAATCGAAAATACTCATTTAAGGAGAGTCCATTCATAGGGTTGAAACCGAAAGCTATACTTAAAGAACCAAATCTCTTGTCACTCATACCAACAAACATTGGTGGATGCAACTATAAATTAAATCTATAAAACCACCACTCAGTCCATTATTGTATGCTGCAGTATCAAATTTTTTAAAAAGAAATAACAGACTCCCGTTTGAAATTTGATGGGAGGGTATTAGTATTACACCAATCCCTTTATACTTAGAATTAAGGCCACCCTCTTTTTAGTGTGTATTTGGATTACTTTTTGACAAACGTGATTTTAAAAATAATTGATTTTGATTGAAACTGAGTTGACAATGAAGTGATTTATGTTTGGTTGCCTTCATAAAAAAGTGATTTTTATCAATTTTATTGTTTGGATAGTTTGGATCAAAAATACTTTTAGGTGTGCAATTACCAAAATGAGTTTATATATATATATATATATATTATAAGGTGGTTTGATGGAGGAGCGTAGGGTTTGGAGTTTGGAGTGATAAGGAGGTCATGGATTCAACTCCCTCACTAACATAACATACTAATTACTGATATTTGCCTATAAAAAAGCAAGTAGGATAAATACATTAGGTTAATTATTTTAATTTATGTTAAATTATGAAACTAACAATGATTATTGACTTTATTAATGAAGCTGGTTTGAATAATTATTTTTCCAGCAAAAACAAACAGAAAAAAATGAACCAATGACAAACACAGTAGATTATGGACAGCTATAGGTAAAGGGCAGTTATGGAAGATATGTTGTAGACCAACATAACATGCAATAGAGAGAATTGATTTTAAACCACCGTGGAAGCTACAAAATTAAAAATATATGCTTCAAGTATAATTGCTTTTAAAAAACAAAATTGCTTTAACTTGGAAAACCCAAACACCTTTACAGTAGAGTGGAATCACTTTTAAGTTTTCGGCTATGATGTATCTCTCCTAAGCGAGGGTTTTAGAGAGAGAGACTCTGCCTTCTCTCTTCTCCCCCCTATGGGCCGCCGCCTAGTAGGGTTTCCCTCTCCACTAGTTTGGAGTCATTTTCCCTCCCTTGTGGAGGCTTCTCCTCCCTATCGTTTGGGGTTTGCCCATTATTGCATCTCCCTCCTCCATCACCTCTGATGCCCCCTCTCCACCCATCCGCCGTCGCCACCCTTTGCTCCTCCATGTTCGCATCCCACCCAACCTCTGCCTCTCTCCATCTTGCCTCCGCCAACAACCACCATAGACGCCTTGCCATCCACCTTCGAAGTTCGTTTCCACCACCAGAGCACAGGTCCTCCATCTCTGCTCCACCTTGTCCATGTCAAACCAACTGCTGCGGCTTCGGTGTTCACACCGCCTCCACCACCACCAACCCACCAGTCGTCTCTCTGGCACCTTGTCGGCGTTAGCTCGCTAACTGATGGCTTTTTCCTCCCACCACAACCTCGTCATCGTTTCCCAACCACCATGTTTTCTTCTCCGGCAAAGCGATCCCCACCTGAACCACTTCCTCCAGACAGAGTGACAACTCTGGAAGTAACAATCAGCCTCCCAAGCCCAAAACAACCATTGGCTGCTCTCCCTGCTGTAGATCTGGGGCCCAAACGCCCTCCACCAAAGTCAACTGATGTAGGTACAAACTTTAAATATGGTAGTGTTATTATGGGTGCCTTTGTGAACTCTTTTTTGTGGGAATTGATGTTATGTTTAGATTGTTTCAAGAGTGCACTTGATATGTTTGCTGAAAAGCCCCAAATGAGCTTGGCATTTTGGTATCACACAGTGCATGCATATCCAAATGAGGCTGACACCATGATCTGTTTCCCCTCCTCTTATCATTTGATTTCCATACAAGGGTTTAATTTGGACATCTTCGAGACCATCTATAGTCGAAAAGAGCTTGAAGAAGACAAAGAAATGATTCGTAACTGGATAGTGATAAAGACCGTGGATTCTCATCTCCCCTATGTCTTTGACCGTGTGTGGAAAATTTTGATAGGTTGGATGTTAGTATATAGATTTTGTCTTGAAAAAGTCCCTTGGTTTTCTGAACATACTATGTGTAATGTTGATCATGATGTGATATGCTTAACTATTAGGTTTGGTTCTGAAATGTGGATGGGGAATGCCCCAACACAATCTGTTCAATCTGTTTGTATTGACCTTTACTTTAGCTAATGAATGAAGTTGTTTATCGTAAAAAAAAATATGAGTGGAATCACTTTAAAGTTGTGCCACCGTGCGTTGAAGGCCTAGCAACGCGGAACCAACAAGGTCGCGGAAGCCACAACGCTGCCTTAGGCCCCACATTCAATTAGTTATTGACCCTTTGTAATTTTATATTTTGCATAAAGGCCCAACAATCTAACATGTAATAAATATATCAAAACATGACAAATGTCCATTAATAACAATATGTATGTGAGAGAGATTTTATTAAGGATATTGAACAATCTTGCTCTCAATACGTCTTTTCCAACAATCTTAATAACAATCTATACTATAACTATATGACCCAATAATCTTAATACCTTTTTTTTTTAAAACGGGACTGCCTTAATACTTATGAGTGTGTAGGAGTGAAATTTCGGGAAAGTAAAAATTGAATGCAATTAAAATAGTTTGTTCCTTTCGTCTAAGAAGATTGAGCGTTGGTACCGTTAGATAAAAATCAGTTACGCATGTGATTTTGTTAATAACAATAAATTGAAATTAATAAAATAATTTTTTTCTATATATACAATAAAATTTGAATTTTTCTCTCTAATAGGTCTGCTTTAGGCCCCAAAATGTCTGCACATGGCCCTAAGAACCTAACATAGGCGTAGTTCTCTCTTCTTTCAATTACAAGTGAATTTTTGCATGATCGGATCTAAAACTCCCAATAAACAATAATCAGTGTATAATTGTGGCATCTCGCATAGACACACTCATAGCTAGTATCTCATCTACCTTGGATCCTTCAACTAGATAGGGACAAACAAAGGTGGATCCATAAAATTATTAGTGGGAGGGAATGTTGTGTAGGAAT
This sequence comes from Sophora flavescens, assembly GCA_030762895.1. NCBI lineage: Eukaryota > Viridiplantae > Streptophyta > Magnoliopsida > Fabales > Fabaceae > Sophora > Sophora flavescens. The sequence goes on from CM061069.1 coordinate 65,103,984, forward strand.
GACCTCCGTGATCTAAAGGCATTGGAGATGACTAGTAAAAAGGGGATGATGTGCCATGAAAGTAAACAAGAATATGAGGAAAAAGTTAACGATGAAATGATATGTTGCTTACAAAGATTTTTTTGGTCCTTCTTTAATTTGGGCTTCTAGGTGAGATAAAAAAAAAACTAGGTGTTTAGAGAAAATAGTAGAGGTAACAACTAATTGAACGTGTGTGGATATGTCGAAAGTGCTTATCATTATAGGACTCATGCCCTATTCATGGTTTTTGGCTTAAGGCCATTTTTCATAAAATTCTAGTGTCATGACCAAATTCGTAAAAATTTCTGGGTCAAAATTCTAGTTTTCTGGCTCATGACTCACTCATTTTGGTTCAAGGCTCATTACATAAAATTCTTGGATCATGGCTCAATTCATAAAAGTTTTTGCTCATGACCCTATTTTTCCGGCTCATGGCGCTCACTCATTATGGCTTAAGGTCTATTGCATAAGATTCTCGGGTCATAGCCCAATTCATAAAATTCTCGACCCAAAACCTATTGTTTTGACTCCCTGATGTTTTGGCTCATGGCCCACTCGTTTTGACTCAAGGCCCACTGCATAAGATTCTCAGGTTATGATCCAATTCATCAAAAAAGAAAATTCGGCTTAAGGTCTACTGCATAATATGCATAATTTTCTAGCTCATGGCTTACTCATTTTGGCTTAAAGCCACTACATGAAATTCTCGAGTCATGACCCAATTTGTAAAAAAAAAAAAATAGCTCAAGGCCTATTCTCTTCAACAAAAAAAAAACTCAAGGCCTATTACATAAATTTTGGGTTCAAGGCCCTATTTTTTAGGGCTCTGCTAGTTGCACCTTGCAATTTGGTTTTGCCATTTTTGTTTCCAAAAATAACCTCTTCCTCAGATCTGAGATCCGACTTTTCCGCCCTCCGCCATAGTCCCCCGTGAGCGCCTCTGTCCATCATCGTCCAGATCCACCGCGAGCACTGGTCCAGAACCCAGATCCAACTGCAACCGCCTCGCCCGTCCTTCGATGGTTGCGTTCCGCCTTGCACCGCCGTTGTGCGACCAGTTTAGTCTTCACCCTCATCCCATTTCTCTGATGCGCCTCTACAACCCCAGTAATAGGGAGAAGCAAAACCCAAGTACAATGGTTGAGGTATAGTCCGATGCAGCCTTCATCTTCTTCGTCTGCGAATCTGTCTCTGTCTAGGAGCCGTCGCGTCCTCTCAGCACCCCTCACACCGTGCCTCCCACATTGCCACGCCTCGCCTCCGTGAATCTTCATTTTCGGAGTGCTTCCGGAAAATCGAATCCATAGTGCTTCTGGAAAATCGAATCCGGAGTGCTTCTGGCACATTGATTCCGGGGTGCTTCCGGAAAATCGAATCCGGAAAGCATAGTGAGAGAAAAATTCGGGACGCAAATAATCCGGAAAATAAAATCCGGAATTCTTACTGAAAATCGTTTCCGGAATGATTTGGGAAAATCAAATCCAAAGGCACGATGTGGGAACGAAGGCGTGATGTAGGAATGTTGGGGCGCTGCTGGCGTTCTTGTCTGTTGGAGTGTCGTCTGAGATGTCCATGAAGTGGGGAAGGGTGTGAAACAATGGAGAATAGAATTACTGTTCGAGAAAGAAGATGGACGTTTCTGGAGAAAGAGGAATTGTGGTCGACTTTGAACCTTCACATCTGCTCTGAAGTGTGGGAGGAAGAAGGCAGGTGTGGATGGGTGCTTAATGGGTTACGGTGCATAGAAGAAAGTGGGGGAGGAGTGTTTGTGCAGAGATAAGGGCATTTTAGGAAAAGAATTTTTAGAAAAACCAATGCAAGGTGCATTTAGTAAAATGCACGGTGCAACTAGCAGGGCCCTATTTTTTATAGCTCATAGCTCACTCCTTTTGGGCTCAGGACCCATTTCATAAAATTCTAACTCTTGGCTTAATTCACAAAAAAGGAGCTGCTACACTTTACATATTTGTCTTCCACCCCCACACATCTAAATTTAGTGTGTGAATTGACAACTTTACCCTCAAAAATTTGAAAACCTCTTACTCTCCTCTTTTCCCTTCATTTGACGTGCACGGTGCACCCCCTCTGCCCCCACCCACCCCTCTCTTCTTCTGCTGCAACTGCAAGCCTTCCTCACCGGCAAACACAAGTGTTTGTTGAGTTCTGTTAGTTCTTTGTTCAGTTACCTATACAGCAAGTTATAAGATGGCATAGCAATTTCAGTTAGTTTTATGTTTTCTGTTAGTTTCTCCATTTCGGTTACTTGTACAGCAAGTCAATAGCTGACTTAGTAGTTTGTTAGCTTAGCTGGTTAGCTATATATATCTTGTTCCTTTGTAAATTAATGTTTCAAGTTTTGATAATAAGAATGGATGAGGACAATGCTCCTTCTCTTCTAAACTCATATTTTTTACATGGTATCAGTTGAAACCTTCCCTTTTGCTGTGATCCTCGATTGATCCCTCTTGCAACCATTGTCGCACTCTCTTGATCTTAAATCAATTTCTTTGCAACCTCCGTTGCTTCTTCCCAATTCCTTTTCCTCGAATCTCAATTCTTCAAGCTTCTTCCTCAGTTAATCATGGCTGAAAATGTTGAACCAATTGCCAACAATGCTATTGTCAATAATGCAGCTCTCACAAACATGTTGAATCCTTACTATACTCATCCAAATGAGAATCCCGGTGTGGCGATTGTTTCTAAGGTTCTTAATGGTGGAAATTACCACTCATGGTCGTGTGCTATGCTTCTTGCTTTGAAGACCAAGAAAAAGGTCAAATTTATGGATGGTTCATTGCCTCGTCCTGCTCTTAATGATCCTAATTTCACTCTCTGGGATCATTGTAATACCTTGGTGGTTTCATGGCTTCATCACTCTCTTGATCCGGAAGTCTTGCAAACCATCATGTGGATGGAGAATGCTTCGGATATCTGGAGTACTCTCAAGAATCGTTACTATCAAGGAGATGTATTTCGAATCAGTGATTTACAAGAAGAAATTTATCAGCTTAAACAAGGTGACGCTACTATCACCACTTACTTTACAAAATTGAAAGGTTTGATCCAAGAATTGGACAATTTTCGCCCTATTCCTTCATGCACTTGCGCTATTGTGTGTTCCTGTGAACTCATTCCTATTGTCAAGAGTTACAGAGAAGGTGATTGTGTGATTAGGTTCTTAAGGGGCCTTAATGAACAATACTCTACAGTTAGATCCAATATAATGATGATGGACCCTCTTCCTGATTTGGACAAAGTTTTTTCTATTCTCATTCAACAAGAAAGGCAATTGGTTCTTCAATTTGATGATTCTAGAGTTTTAGCTCAATTGGATACCAACAATGGTACTTCTGGCAGAGGCAGAGGCCATGGAGGTCATACCTCTGCTGGTAAAGGTAGAGGCAGAAGCACAAAAATGTGCACTTATTGTAACAGATCAGGTCATATGGTGGACACCTGCTACAAGAAACATGGTTACCCTCCTCACTTGCAAAGAGGAGGTGCTATCAACCAGTACTCTATGGATGATCAAGAAATTGAAGATGATCTCCAATCCCTTGGATAGAAAGAGGTATCTGCAGATGCTTCATCTGTAACTTTCACACCAGAGCAACATAAGGCTCTTCTTTCTTTGCTGCAGCAGGCCTCTCAAGCCTCTTCTTCTCACACCACTAATCAATTAGTTAGTTCTCATAAGAATGGTAATTCAGGTATAATCTGTGCCACTCTTCATGCTTATAGTTCCAATATAAACTCTTAGGTTCTTGATAGTGGAGCTATTGATCATGTGTGTTTCTCCAAAACTAATTTTCAATGTCTTAGACAAATCAGACCTATACTTGTTAAATTACCTGATGGATCTCAAATTCAAACCAACTTGGCAGGAACTATACAATTTAGTGATCAGTTTTACATCACTGATGTTTTGTATATTCCTTCTTTTACCTTTAATTTGATTTCAGTTTCAAAACTGATTGCAAATCTTCATTATTGTCTAAAATTTCATCCTACTGGTTGTTCCATACAGGACAACTCCTCCTTGAGGACGATCGAAGTAGCTGAATTGAGAGCTGGTTTATACATCCTATCTTCACCAACAACTCAATTTTCCTATAATTGTAACATCAATACCATTTCCTCTAATAAATGTAATGTTTGGCATAATAGGTTAGGACATCCTTCTCATGATAAACTTGTCCAAATGAATAAGTTGTATTCTTCCATTGATTGTACCAACTCTTGTAATCCTTGTGACACTTGTCATTTTGCAAAACAAAAAAGGCTGCCTTTTCCTGATAGCATCACTATTTCCTCACAATGTTTTGATTTGTTACACATGGATATATGGGGTCCTTTTGCACACCCTTCTTTGCTTGGTCATAAATATTTCCTTACCATTGTTGATGACAAAAGTAGATACACATGGATTATTTTTCTGAAATTAAAATCAGAAGTTTCAAACCATATTAAACAATTTATATCTATGGTTGAAACTCAGTTTTCTGCCAAAGTTAAAGGCATTAGATCAGATAATGGCCCTGAATTTGCCTTGCAAAATTTCTATGGCTCTCAAGGCATTCTCCACCAAACTTCTTGTGTGGAGACACCCCAACAAAATGGGGTTGTAGAGAGAAAACACCAACACCTTCTTGATGTGGCTAGAGCATTACTTTTTCATGCCAACTTGCCTAAAATTTTTTGGACACAAGCTATCTCACAGGCTGTTCATATAATAAACAAATTGCCAACTAGATTCCTAAACCAGAAATCTCCACATGAGGTTCTATTCAATTGCACACCATCCATCAACACTTTAAGAGTATTTGGATGTTTATGTTGTGCCTCAACACTAAAGTCTAATAGAAAGAAGTTTGATGCTAGAGCAAGAAAATGTGTCTATCTAGGTGTAAGATTAGGTGTCAAAGGTCATTTAATTTTTGACCTCAAAACAAGAGAACTTCTTGTCTCCAGAGATGTTATGTTTTATGAAAACATATTTCCTTACTTGAATAGTCACTCACCACCATCTGCTGAATCAACACAGCCTAATAAACATGTTCCTCCATCATCTCCATATGATTTTTTGCTTGATATGCCGCCTCCACCCGACCCTTCCCCACTTGAGTTACCAATATCAGCACCTCCACTTGACCCACACCATCAATCTTCCTTACCTCCCCACAGATCACAAAGACAGAAACAACCTCCTTCATACCTTAAAGACTACAACTGTTCCCTGTCTTCTGCAACAGCTCACAATTCAGTTTCTCCAGCTCCCTCTACCATCAGGTATCCCATTTCCAAATACATCTCTTACCACAAATTTTCACACCATCACAAACATTTCACACTTAATGTATCTTCACATTCTGAACCTACTAGTTTTAAGGAAGCTATATGTCATGAAAGTTGGAAACAGGCTATCCAATCTGAATTAACTTCTTTTATTAAGACTAACACTTGGAAGCTCACTACTTTACCTCCCAATAAAAGGCCAATTGGCTGCAAGTGGGTTTTCAAAGTCAAATTCAAAGCTGGTGGATCAATTGACAAGCACAAAGCTAGGTTAGTAGCCAAGGGTTTTACACAAACTGCTGGTTTGGACTACAATGAGACCTTCAGTCCTGTTGTGAAGATGACCACGGTAAGACTTGTGTTATCACTAGCTGCTTCTCAGGGTTGGCATCTCCATCAACTTGATGTCAACACTGCCTTTTTACACGGTGATTTGAATGAGGAGGTATATATGAAGGTTCCACCAGGCCTGACAGTTGACAATCCAGCTCTCGTTTGCAAGTTGCAGAGATCTTTGTATGGCTTAAAGCAAGCCAGCAGACAATGGAATGCCAAGCTTACTTCTACCTTACTTGATTTAGGCTTCCAGCAATCCAAGGCAGATTACTCTCTTTTCACTAAAAGGTCTCCCACTGGCCTCACCATTATCCTTGTTTATGTTGATGATTTGGTGCTTATTGGCACTGATCTTGCTGAAATTCAACATTTGAAGCGCTCCCTGGATGCAAAATTCAGCATTAAAGACCTTGGAATGCTCAAGTACTTCTTTGGTTTTGAAGTAGCCCGATCCAACTCAGGTGTTGCCTTGTATCAAAGAAAATATTGTCTTGATCTACTACAAGACACCGATCTGCTTGCTGCCAAACCCTCCTCCACACATATGGATCCCACATTGAAACTTCATAAATCATCTGGTGTCCCTCTCCCTGATCCAACCATTTACAGAAGACTTGTGGGGCGCCTATTGTATCTTACTCACACAAGACCTAATATTTGCTATGTTGTTGGAAGATTGAGCCAATATTTACAATCTCCAACAGATACACACATGCAAGCTGCACAACACACTCTCAAATATCTCAAAGGAAATCCTGGAAAAGGCCTGTTTTTCTCCTCTTCATCTTCCACTTCCTTAACCGGCTTCAGTGACTCGGATTGGGGAGCTTGTCCTGACACCCGAAGATCCATAACAGGTTTATGTTTATTCTTAGGCACTTCCCTAATCTCTTGGAAGAGTAAGAAACAATACATTGTGTCTAGATCATCCTCGGAAGCTGAATATAGGGCACTCGCTCAAGCATCTTGTGAAGCACAGTGGTTACTGTTTTTATTAAAGGATCTTCATATTGAGAACCCCAAACCAGTTGTTCTATACTGTGATAATCAAGCTGCCCTACACATAGCAGCAAACCCTGTATTCCATGAACGTACGAAACATATAGAAATGGATTGTCATGTGGTGAGAGATAAAGTTCAATCCGGAATGCTTCACCTTCTTCCCATCTCCACTCATGAGCAATTGGCAGATATACTCACCAAGCCTTTACATGTTGGTCCTTTCAACAATATTCATTCCAAGCTAGGAATGCTTGACATCCACATTCCAGTTTGAGGGGGGTGTTGAGTTCTGTTAGTTCTTTGTTCAGTTACCTATACAGCAAGTTATTAGCTGGCATAGCAATTTCAGTTAGTTTTCTGTTTTATGTTAGTTTCTCCATTTCGGTTACTTGTACAGCAAGTCAATAGCTGGCTTAGTAGTTTGTTAGCTTAGCTGGTTAGCTATATATATCTTGTTCCTTTGTAAATTAATGTTTCAAGTTTTGATAATAAGAATGGATGAGGACAATGCTCCTTCTCTTCTAAACTCATATTTTTCACAACTTGTCTGTGTTGACAGATACAGATTATAGTCTCAAGTTCTGGTAATGTCTCTGAACAACCAGTCAACTCCAGCATCTCAAGATGTGTAAGATGTAAACCAAAATGATTTTTGAGTTGATTTATTTAAATATAGTTATTAGAGTCAAGGGATCTAAGGCTAAGCTGGCTTAAGGAATAAGTCTTGCTGGTGCATTGAAGAGCAGCGAAGCCAAGAACCCCATGTCCAATTTTGATTTTTGTTTGAAGATTGATCTACTTCAAATGTGTCTCGTAATTGGTGCGTCTGCAGATGAGGAAGAGGAGGGCCTTTGTAGAGAGAAATTATGGTGGCACCCTCTACACATGCAATGGTTCCTAGCAGTGGCGGAGCTTGACAGAATTTGTTGAGGGGGCCAAATAAATAAATAATATATATTACAGAATCTATCATAAATTGTTCAGTGGTGCAGTGGTTCGTTCTACTCGTTTTATTCACAAGTGTTCAACTCCTGCTACAGCACATTTTCTGTAAATCTTGACTGCTGCGCTAAATGTAGGGATACGATATCTATTTTGCAAGAAAAATATATATAATATAACATCAGTGCTACAATATGTATATATATCAACAAAGGAAAAAAAATCTTGGGGGAGCCTCATCAAGAAGATCCGACCCTGGTTCCTAGAACTTTTGCTAATCCATCTCTCTTCGCGATGCTGACTTCCTCAAGTCTTGTAGAGAACAAAGTTATGAAGTTGTAAAGAGGGGGTGGATGGAGGTGGGCGAGAAGATGAGGTGAAGGGAGAAGAGGGAGAGTGCTGATTTTTTTTTTTATAAGGAAAAGTTTAGGTGAGCTGGATCTCGAAGGCTCACCAGGGTCAGGGTCAGGATAGGTCTCACTGTTCAAAGAGTGCTTATAGGGGTATTTACAGATTACACACCAATAAAGTCCTTACTCACATCGACAGTGGGATTTGAACTCACGACCTTGTGCTTTATGAGTCAAATCCTTACCAACTGGACCAACCTTCGTAGGCGGTGAGTGGTGATTTTTAGCAAGTACTCAAAGTAAATATATTTATTAAGGATAGTTTAGTAATAAAAAAGATTTAAAATATTGTGTGGGAATGAATGCCCATGTGTGGGGTGTAGGTAGCACCTCCCTTCATAAAAAAATTTTATTCATTGCCCATTGCACCATTCTTTTCGGCTCAAGGTTCACCGCAATTTATTTTTCTAGCCTTGAGGGTCTGCAATTTATCTTTTGAGCTTTGACTTATGAATAAAAGTAGGAGGTAAACATATACTTTGTGAGAAATTTTCAAAATTATTAAACGGTTAAATCTAATTAATGACGCCTAATTGTCACTACTTGGTCGCGTAGCCTAGCGGTAGCGACTTCATTGGTTTGATGCCTTGGTCAGTGTTTGAATCCTATGTCCCTCATTTTTGTGGAATATTATGACCGTTGTTTAACGTTCTGGAAAAATAAAATGATAAAGTGCTATTGAGTAGATTCGAACCTGGCTCTGTGAGGGAAGGGACACATCTGTTGGCCACTAGGCCAACTGATGTCTTGTGACAGTTAATGAACGTTAATACTACTTATGTATCGAATTTGACCGTTTTTGAAACTTTTGAAGAGTTGTTTCCTTTCACCAAGTGACATGAGTTGGTCTATAAATAAAACCATCTGCATGCAGTAATTGACACTAAAAACTCAGAATCTATCAACCATTCTTCACTCCAAATCACCTTCTTTTCTCCCTTATGCGCAAAGAGAGTTAAGGAGACTATTGTTCTGTAAACTGCCATTGTCGATACGCTTGGTTTAGGGTGTGCAAACCAAACCAAGGTTCTCCATTGTACCCTGAAGGGGATTCGCCAGTTACACCTGTTGCATCCAATCTACGAGGAGAGATTGGTGGGGGCGAATCGAACCTAAAGCCTAGTGTCCTCACACACCTTGGAGATTGCGCATTACCATTATTTTCTTCTTCTTTGTTGCAGATCCATACCCAATTTTCCAACAATATTTAGGTTCGATTTTCGTTTTGTTAAAATGGTTGCAACATTGAGGGAGATTACATTTGACATTGTCAAAGTGGAGAGGTTCGAGGGTGGAAACTTTGTTCGTTGGAAGAAAGTGATGCATGGCCTTTTTAGAACAAGAAGAGATGAGTACTCCTAGACTTCATCAAAATATTTTATTTGTGACAATGGTGAAAGGTACACAATTACTTTTAATGGCTATGTTATACTTGGTATTCTAAATACATGTGTGTACAATCCTAAATGCATTCTTTGTTTATGTTAAAATTAACATGTGGTAACAGAACCTTATATGCATGATTTAGAATAAAATCAAGTATGTGAATTTTGATGAACATGAATATGTTTGGTTGATTATGCATGCAAGTATGTTGATCTATTTTGATAGAATAGTCTAATATATGAATGATTATATCATGTGCATGCATTAGTGGATTTGATCCATTTAAGAACTAATTATTATAGAGTTGACAATCTTATATTATGAATGCATGAATTTCTGAATATAAGATGGGGATTGTTTCTTGCCTTTGTAGAAATTAGAAATGTTTGGATGTGTTTTTTGGATTGTTCTAAGTTGTCAAAAGACATGAATGTTAATGGAGGAAAGAGGTCATTAGATGATGGCTTTCATCATGAAAATCATTAAATTTATTTTAGAACATGTTTGAAAATGAATCCAAGATATAGAAATAATGAAAACAAGTTTAGATTGGGATTGAATGACCAAAAATGGTGTGGGTCATGAATGTGTCTTGTGAACCCGATTATCTGCAAAATTGGCCTGATAGTTCTGGCTGGCAGAGGGAGCTGTCCCAAAAGTTGCATCTGTTTACGGTCAAATAAATATAACGGTGAAACATTGTTATCAAACGATACATCGGTCTGGCGGCAAATGCTTGTTTACAAAATTTTCTTGGTGCGAGTTCGAATCTGCAGTTTGCCTTTTGAAAACATTTTCTACAGTTTTTGTTTAGAAAACAGATTTAAAATTAAAACTTACAGCCAGAGGGATTCGAACTTGTAACTTGGTAGTTGAGTGCAGATGCGCTAACCGTTGGGCTGCTGTCTATTATTTAATAGTGTGTGTTTTCCTTTTATTTAATATATGTTTTAAGTGCTGCAGTTATGGTTTAAAAACTCATTGTTAATTCCATGTTAGTAACACTTAAAAATATGAACGTATGTTCAATTACCCAGAAACTTTGATAATTATATTATGTATATATGTTATTATATAGTGTGGGTAAATTGAAATTGTTTGTCATAGGCCATTTATTAAATGCTTTAGGAGTTATACGAATAGGATAATTCTATAACCCTAGTTACTCTGAGTCTACTAGAATAGTCGACCAAACAAATTACACCTTATTCCCCACAACAAATTGTATAGCTGAAAAAGGAAAAATAGGATATTAGAAGAAATGGTAAATACCATGTTATCCTATGATGGTCTAACAAAATGATATTGGAGAGAAGCCATATTGAAGGCTTGTTAGATAGTAAATAGGGTTCCAAACAATGGAACAAGATGACCCCATATGAGCTCTGAAAAACAGAAATTCTGTTCTCATATTTTTCAAAGTTTGAGGTTGCAGGGCAATAGTAAAAGTTCTTGAAACAAAAGAAAGAAATTAGGTGAAAGGGGAATTGAATGTGAGTGTTCCCGGGCTATGCTAAAATTAGCAAAGCATATAGATTCATAGTTATGGAATCTAGTGACTTATCCTGTTACAACAGTGATTGAGTCTGGGGATTTAATATTTCAAGGAAATAGGTTTAACTTAATTCAAAGTCACATGATAATGTTCATAGTAATGCACATAATCCGGAGAACAATGTATCTAATAAAGATACTTTGGAGAGTTCATAACTTAGGAGGAGTTAGAGAGGTAGAAAAGAGAAAACGTAGAGACCAAGCTTCTCATATTCCTTGTTGAAGGAACAAGAGAGTCCATAAACAGTTATGGGCCAATCTATTATTATACAAAAAGTTATCTATAGACATTTGAAGAGGCAATAAAGTCTCAAGTTGTCGCTTTCTGGAAGGAGGCAATACAAGAATAAATTGACTCAATAAATGGGGAATAAAATGTTCAAATTAGTAGACCTCCCACCTGGTTCTAAACCTATAGGTTGTGAATGGATTTTCAAAAGGAAAATGAAGGTAGACAGAACCATCGATAAGTTTAAGACAAGATTAGTTGCTAAGGGATTTACACAAAAGGGATTGTCTATTTTGATACATATACACTTGTGGCAAGAATTGCCTCAATTAGAGTGCTATTGGCACTTGGATCCATCTATAAGTTTGTCATCCATCAAATGGATGTGGTATTCCTAAATGAGGAAATAGATGAAGAGGTGTATATGACACAACCTGAAGGATTTATGGATAATGGTCAGGAAAAGAAAGTGTGTAAATTGAATAAATCATTGTATGGACTAGAATAAGATCCTAAGCGATGTGATCAAAAGTTTGATCAAGTTGTGCTAGCTAATGGATATAAAATAAATAAATCTAACAAGTGTATTTATAGTAAATTCAATAGTGGAAAAGGGGTCATGATTTGTTTGTAAGTTAATGATGTGTTGTTATTTGGTACTGGTCTAGGTGGTAGAAGAAACTAAGAGTTTCTTATCTAAAGATTTTCATATGAAAGACTTAGTGGTAGCTGATGTGATTCTAGGAATTAGAATAATAAGAGATGGTGAGAATGTAGGTTTACCCCTATCTCACTATGTAGAAAAGATATTAAAGAAATTTAATCACTTTGATTGTTAACCTATCACTACTCCATATGATCATAGCATTAATTTAGTACCAAATAAAGGTAGTTTAGTAGCACAATTTGAATACTTAAAAGTAATTGGATGTTTATATATGCCATGACGTGTACCCGGGCAAACATTGCATATGTTGTAGGGAGACTAAGTAGGTATACAGGTAATCCAAGCAAAGACCACTGGCATGTCGTCCGAAGAGTATTGAAATACTTGAGGGGGACAATGAACTATAGTTTAAATTTTAAACTATAATGGGTATCCTTCGGTATTAGAAGGTTACATGGATGCTAGTTGGGTGAATTATGCAAGAAGATCATGCTTCAATAAGCAGTTGAGTCTTCACAAATGGTGGGGGTTCTATTTCTTGGGGTTTCAAGAAATAAGACGGCATTGCCAGTTCCACCATGGCTACAGAATTCATAGCATTGACAGCAGTAATAAAGAGATCGAATGGCTTAGAAATTTGTTGTATGGGATACTAATTTTAATGGCGCCAGTATCCATACAATGGGATAGTAAGTCAATACTATCAAGTGCATATAGCCAGGTTTATAATGGAAAGTCTAAGAACATTGGGCTAAGACATAGTTATGTCGAGGAACTAATTGCAAATAGAGTAATATCCAGGGTCTTTATAAGACGAAAAGAAATCTTGCATCCTTTGACGAAAGGACTGACAAGTGATATGATGTGGAAAAACATCATTAGGGATGGGAATCAAGCCCATATCTACATGATCACCAATGGTGGAAACCCAACTCACACTTGAGTAGCATCAAGTCTTGAGTTCAATGTGGCCAAAGTACACTATGAGAGTGATTGCAAGTACTTGACGAATAGATACATCCCAAGGTTTAAAAGTACTTGGATACCATAAGGACAAAAAGAAAAGGGTGAGCTTTTGCTCTTAATGGACCTATAGCATATATATGCTGAGGTGCCCAACTTATGGGGGTGCTTCTGGTAAAGTCCACCTATGTGAGAGTGAAGTGTGGTCGCTTCTTAAAGTTGGGCTTGACTCTATAAGCTCTCATGAAAGGGATACACGACACATGGCCTTACCAAATGTGTCACACTACCACGTCGTTCAATGGTACCGAGATTTCATGTGTAAGTCATGCACGCTTGTACTAATGAATATTTGGTTCAAAGCTTGTCTACCAAATTATTCGGGGATGAGTGAAACCCATGGCTTACTAAGCAAAGGTTCAAATCGTCAAGATACCTTTGTCTAAAAGCATGCGATTTCCGGAATAATGGGATTTGGATTTATTTTGAAAATGGTGGGGGATTGTGAGAAATTTTCAAAATTCTTAAACGGTTAAATCTAATTAATGGCGCCTAATTGTCACTACTTGGTCGCGTAGCCTAGCGGTAGCGACTTCATTGGTTTGATGCCTTGGTCAGTTCGAATCCTATGTCCCTCATTTTTGTTGAATATTATGACCGTTGTTTTGAGCAGATTCGAACCTAGCTCTGTGAGGGAAGGGACACATCTGTTGGCCACTAGGCCAACTGATGTCTTGTGACAGTTAATGAACGTTAATACTACTTATGTATCGAATTTGACCGTTTTTGAAACTTTTGAAGAGTTGTTTCCTTTCACCAAGTGACATGAGTTGGTCTATAAATAAAACCATCTGCATGCAGTAATTGACACTAAAAACTCAGAATCTATCAACCATTCTTCACTCCAAATCACCTTCTTTTCTCCCTTATGCGCAAAGAGAGTTAAGGAGACTATTGTTCTGTAAACTGCCATTGTCGATACGCTTGGTTTAGGGTGTGCAAACCAAACCAAGGTTCTCCATTGTACCCTGAAGGGGATTCGCCAGTTACACCTGTTGCATCCAATCTACGAGGAGAGATTGGTGGGGGCGAATCGAACCTAAAGCCTAGTGTCCTCACACACCTTGGAGATTGCGCATTACCATTATTTTCTTCTTCTTTGTTGCAGATCCATACCCAATTTTCCAACATACTTATCTATTGACCAACTACAAGTTCGTCAAATTGTCCCATACAAAAGTTTAGCATTCTAGTATTCACCAAAATCAAGTCTCATATACAGGACCATGTATAAAGCTCAATATTTTCACTGAATTCTAGTACTTACTTAGTTGGGTCCTTACCAAACCTCATAAATACATGTGTTGCCAGCATTAATCCCCTACGAGTCATCTCAGCAGCTCGGCCAAGCAGTGGCACCTTCACTGTTTCCCTATTAGAAATTGGCTTTCTGTCCCACCTATTTGATGTAAACTTCAAATTTAGTCATACAGTAGAAGAAATATTTACTTGAGCCATAAGGAGTTAGTGTTAACTATTCATAGAATGGACAAACATTATATATTCGCTTTAATTTCTACATACCAGTCCTCATGGCGAACAACTTTACCATCTTCAACATACAACTTGATTAGTGATACCAAATCTATGTCCTTCCCCAAGAATCTATAGTGTTGCTTATTGTCAATTAATATCTGCATGCAACATCATGAAAATTCAAGCAAGACTATCACTATTCAAGCAAGAGATCAACCAGAACAAAAGATATGGTATAACAGTTCCAGTAAGAAATCAAGCCAGAACTTGTACTATAAGCAGAATAAAACACAGGAAATGGTACATACTACATTAAGTGACATGTAGAAATACCAACCTCTCCTTTTCCTGATGAAACTATATTTTCTTGAACACTGTATTCCACAATCTTTGATTCACTAAATACCTAAGGTATATGGACAGAAAAAGAAGTTGTAAATTTGCTCCACGTTCAGAAGAAGAAAAAGAAAGTATTAGACAAGATACAAGATAACTTAATCTAATATTCAATGAGTTAATCATAGAAATAAGTAATCTGCTAACATTAAACAGAGATTGCCCCTTTTCCCCAAAAAAAAAAAAAAAATTAAACAGAGATTGCTAATATTTTTTGTTTAAAGAAAAAAATCTTCTAGTCACAAGAAAATAAAAATAGATATTTCTTACTGTTAAATTACTGCTATCACATGCTTGATGATCCACAAGCATGACACACTTGCTCTAGATTCATCAATGTTACTTCAAATCATGGTAAGACAATTGTAATTGAAAAAGAGATATAATGGGGACACAAACTTGTAAACAGTATGCAACAACTTATAAGGCTCTTCTTTATTTACACTTTCAACTTTCAATGAGTACAAAAAATGATCCAATAAAAGCTTGAATGCACTCTATTTCATTCCTGAAAAATGACACAGATGCATTACAATTAACCAAAAAGAAAGCGTCTGAAGATATCTTGAACAACAGTGTGTATATCTTTCGACAGATATTCATGAGGTGAATCTAAACTTCTGGTTTAAGGGAGTCACTAATATTTTGTTTTAACTATTTATATGTCCAGACTTTCCGCCTATTATTCCTTGGGGAAGGATTCCATCTAAATGCATTGCAAAATCGAACAAGTTTGAAGCTAAATGTAAATCTACTAGAAGCAACAGACAAAATGGTGATCAACATGAAGTAATGAAAACCTTGGCAAGACCATAGAATGCTGATTTGATCTGCTTCACCCTGCAATATCAATATGACAAATTTGTACTTACATTATAGCAATTTTAATTGCTTTCTTGAATGGGTTATAACAGGAAAGTAAAAAACCAGGAAGCTAAACATTTTATCAATAAGTAGAATTTGAATCATCTCATGGTAGGGACCTTGCTTAAAAGAGTAGTACAGAAGAACCAACTGCTATTGCAGATGAATAGCAGAATAAGTGTAGATATTGCAACAAATCATAAGTATGCTGGTATAGGAATAGGAGGCATAACAGTCAGTCATGCAATGTTGGACCAACAGTAACAATCAAATGCCCCAAAAAATACCCAAATTCAAAATATAGACAAATACTGTTAAGAAAAATAAAATAAAATTGTCAAGTACAAATTGTTCTTTCCTACTCTATTTCGTTCCATAGGGCCATCTGTATGCATACTTGTGCGTTGAATTTAGGATTATGATAGAACTGGTTCAGATTAAAGAAGGGAATGAATGAATACTAAAGAATAAGTATGATATATTCCCCTTGTTATTCACGCTGATATTCAGAAGAATATATACACCATATTCACCTAATCGCCTGCTATTCTAGGAATATGTAAATGATATGCTAATAATGTACAAGAGATATTGTAGGAGCTAAATATGCTATTCCTCATTACATGGTACATGATATGCTAATAATGTACAAGAGATATTGTAGGAGCTAAATATGATATTCCTAATTACATGGAGATAAAGCTGAGATATGATGAGATACAGCTGTTAATTATCCCAATGAATACACTTTCAGGTTATTTGAAAGAACCGTCTCTCCCTAGTCCCAAGACTAACTCATAAAATGCATACTCTTCCTCTCAACTCTCTCCCTATTTATAGGCAACATGCCTTATTTCACCTAACTAGCTCACTAACTAACTGGTTTACTAACAAGGCCTAACATCTATAAGATTTAAGCTCATTATACCAAATAGATCCTAGATTTGATTAGAGACTGGGATTTAGTTTTTATTACTGTAAGTTAGATTGCAAGAATAATAATAGCATAACAAGGCCAATGTTGAACTACGATTGCAGTTTGCAGGCAGCATATAGCTTCACTTATTTCCATGATTTCAGCATCAGCAAGCATAGAGAACAAACAAACCTGAATCTTTTTCAGATTGTCAGATTGAAATTCTATAAAAATCATTTCATGCATGTTTAATAACACTTTTGGAAAACAATCGCATTATCTTCAAAAGTTCACTCAGGAAGCTTTTCAACTATAAGCTGTTTTAAATGCAAAATAAATTAATCCAAAAACACACTTACGCCCCATTTGGAAAAACAACTTATTTAAGGTTAATCGCTTATATAAGAAAGCTTAAATGAAAAGCTTCTAAGCCATAAGCTTCTTTTAAATTAGGTTATTTTGTGTGTTGGATACATATTTGAAGTAACACTTTTAAAATAAATAAGGTTGAAAGAGTTGAAGGTGGGAGATGAAAGGGTTTGGTTTTTCATAAAATTTCAGATAATGACAGGGGTATAAATATATAATTGTATTGTAAATGTGCAAAACAGTTTCCTGATCATGTTGAAAATAACTTTCGCACAAGGCTTTTCTAAGAAGCTAAAAAAATTGGCTTCATGAAATTAGTTAAAAATAGTGTTTGAAGGGTTAATAAATTACTTATTTAAGCTTATTCACACTGTTTTTATTTATATAAAGACACTTACATTTTTTCAAAAATATAAGTGTTTTTATATAAAGCAAGTTGTAAAGTATGCTATCCAAACATGGCCTTAGTATGGAAAAGTTATGAGAATAAATGATGCGAAAGTATAGCAGCATAAAACCAATTTTCTTAATTAATATGTATGCAATGGAAATGGAACACTTGAAACAAGAAGCTTAAATTTTTGAATTTTTTATTTATTTATTGGTAAACAAAAGTTGTGAGTTAGGTCCGACCAAGATTAACATAGCCTAGGTCTCACGATTTTAAAAACGCTTACAAAAGTACTTACAAATTTTGAATTGTTTAATATATCACACCAAATCTCACAAGAACATCAACTGGGTCGAGTGTAGCATGGCAAGGTAAATATATTGAGAGTAATAATAAATAATAAAATGCATATATAGGAATAGCTAGCATACGTACCCATGTGCAGACATAAGTGGATCTTCAAAGGAAGCATGTGGGGCGTAGATTTGAAAGTCCTGAGATGTTGCACAGGATCCGTACCTAAAGAAATATATTACGGGTTAGTTAAGTCAGTTGCCAAACAGTTAAGAGTTAGTTGAGTTTGTTACAGTAAATTACTAATTAGAATCTGTTCAATAAAAACAACACATCAATAATGAGTAGTAGTGTATGGTATTCTTACAGACGCAGAATGTGAGGAAGTATGTGATCAGCAAAAGGCTTGTTTGAAGGTGAAGGAGAATCGTATAACGCTTCTTTATCCATTGCAATTTTGTGGGAACCCAAACACAAACATAACAGAAAAGTGGGAAAAATTATTAGAGGAGATTGGAGAGGAAAGAGTAGAAGTAAAGTAGCTAAAACAAATAAATAAATAAATAAACATTAATTCGTGGGGCGTTTTGGGCATCAACGTGGCAATGCCTCCTCCTTTCTTCAATTCCAAATAAGTCGTCTGCTTCTCTCTCAACAAAGCAAATTACTTTGCTAATTACTCCCTCAGCAGTCACCTCTTTTCTTATCCATTTGATTTTGACTCATTGCAAAGTATAGAAATAGAGCCTGGTGCGGTGCCTTCTGTAAACCATGGTCCAGACTCCGACTCGTTTTGGTTCGGGACTTGTTTCAAGATTTCTGTTTTTATTTTCTTTTTTAAAATAATTATAAATATGTGATTTTGTTTTTAGTTTATTTCGTGTTTTCAAGTACACGAAACAAAATAGTGAAAATAGAAAAATGTTATTTCCTGTATAAATTTCTAAAACATGAAACACAATAATACTAAGGTGTTACTTTTATAATTATTTTCAAAACAGAAAATAAAAATATGAAACTGGAAATAAAACAAACAAACATTTATGACCCCTTTACTTTCCTTTCAATTTCTGTCTTTCATTTCTTATCTTTATTAATAATTATAAAAATATCACATTGTTATATTTGCAAATATTTTCAAATATTTATATAAAAATTAGAATGAAAATAAGATGATATTTTTAAAATTATTAATGAAAATAAAAAACAAAATAAGCATACCTTAAATATGCTATCGAGTTAGGTTATAATTATAGTTTGAGTTGGTCCAACATGGTTCAATATCCTACATTTTTTTTAAAAAAAATGTATACTATTTAGCAATTTGGTGTATCCCAAGTAATAATGACTATCGACTTAAATCAATTACCTTTTGTATGGCATGATACATATTTATATTGATACTATTTGTTTTATAATATATATTTTAAAATATAATTTAGTTGTATTTTCTTAATTCTTATTAATTCTATAATTTAGTTATACAAAATGTTTCAATATATATATATATATATATATATATATATATATATATATGTGTGTGTGTGTGTGTGTGTGTATTTTATTTCAACATATCTAGTTAATTCGATTCCATTTCAAATATTATTGAGTCATGATCGGATCAAATTGGATTCAGATCCAAACCAATAGTCCTATCAAAATATTGGATCGAATTTAGATCAAAGGAAGCCGTACAAATAAACACTCCCTCCATATCTGATTTGGGAATAAGGACCCAATTGCAATAATCAATTCAAATAACACTCATTAAATAGGGCATTGGGGCATTTTATTAAGGAGAATGCTAACCAAGTTAAGGAATAAAAATAATAAGTTTATATGAGAAATTGTGTATTTATTGTTTTGAGAAGTAATATATTTAGCTTTGTCAGGATTTTTTTTTTTATTCCTTAACTAATGCCATTAAGATATTAGTTAGCAAGACCCTTTTATTAAGTTACCAAATTTTGTTATCACATGTTTAAGGTTTTTTTTTCTCGAGTCCATCCATGGACTGGGTCGCTGAGGTGTATGGTAAAAGCCACCTATTTCAATGGTTGACACTTCAGTGTTATTTTATATCATTTGGTCAATTATATATTAATTGATAATTATTTAATATAATTAATTATTTTTTAATAATGTTTTTTTAAAATAAACTTTCCACTCCTTCCCTTCCTAAAGAAACATTGAAAATTCTATTATGGTGTTCATACATACTATTGAGTTATCATTAATCATATAAAGAAAAAATATATATTAAAAACACATTGCAAATTCTATTATGGTGTAGCATTTGCAAAGGAAACTTTTTTTTTTTAAGCAAGGTGACAAGTCACCATAAATTTATTAATAAAATAAAAAAGAAAACAAGAACATGGGGACAAAAACCAAAACTCATGCAAATAAACGAGAATCAAGCACACCTAGAATTAGGTTTTTTATTCAGTCTCATGTTATATTTCTTCTGAGATTTGGACGTAACCACCGTGAAACCATCTTCAGCAACATTATCATTATCATGCTCTCCTTCCTTAGAAGTATCGCATCCTTTTGCTTTTCCAACCAAGCAGATAAAACATTAAAATCATTCTGAACAACAGTTGGAAAAGCGCTAAGATCTTGAACATAAACTTGACTTGAATTAATCTAAGAGTCTCAAGATTCTTACCACTAACTGTTAAATCACAGGTAGCCTTGGAATGCACGAAAGTCGGAGTACCCTTCGAACTAATTGTTAAATCACTGGTAGCTTGCTCGGGCATTAGAGTATCCTTGACTGTAGAGTCAATATTAGTTACAACAGAAGTTGAGATCTTCTCTGTAGAGCCATTGACAGCATTGGTTGCAACATAAGATGAGTTCTCTGGAATGAAATTTGAGACATGGTCAGTGGATAAAGGTTCCTCATAGACATTCTCAACTGATTCACTATCACTCAAGTTTTTGCCAAGTGATGTATCAATCTGCCCATTAACTACAATTGATTTTTGCTCTGGAACCTTAGGGACATAAGCTTGCTTAGTCTTATGCACCAAAGGCTGATCCTTCTGCACCAAATTCTCCTTGTCAAATTTACAAGTTGAAGCCAAGTGCCCAATTAATTTACAATGAGAACAAAAAGAATGAAGCTTTTCGTATTCGATACCGACAGGAAATGCAAAACCTTCACTTTCTATCATAATCTCCTTGAGCAACTTCCCTGTTAAATCAACATCCACTAAGACTTGAGCATAGTGACCGTATGCCCAAGTACGGGTAGCTTCATCCAAACTTATTGGAGTACCTAAACCGCCTGCAATTTCAAATAACAATTTTGAGCGCCAATATTCCTTCGGCAAGTCATGAATTCTAACCCAGCATTGAGCATAAGATTGTTTCTTCTTAGTAGGAATAAAATTAGGAGACCACTAAAAAATACGCAATAGCCCTGGTTGAGGGTTCCAAGCCCCAACATCCAAGACACTACACAAATCCTTTTGTGAAGCAAAACTGATAGAATCCCTTTCCTAACGGAATCATCTTCCATTGACCCAAAGGCTTCCATAGTTTTGAAAGTTTGTCACGTAGGTCGGAGATCCTTACAGGGATATCACCCTTCAACAACAACAAGCGACCATGAAGGTTATTTTTGCAACCTTCCAACCCCCTTTGATATTCATCCTCGGATATTTTGATAGAAACAGAGTCTCCATTCACACACGGTCGAGGAAGCTGACTAACCGGGATGTCAAACGAACCATTCAAAGCCTGAGCAAAAGATTTTCGCTGTGGATTCGATGGGGAAGACAAAGGAGATTTTGGATTGAGAAACGTCCAAGGACAAGCCATCATGGAGGAGGCACAAAACAGAGAAATCCAAATAACCAATGCACAAGAGCAAAAGGGTCTAAGAACGCGCGCAGAAACATAGGCTTGCGACCCTCGACCAGAAAAATCTGAGATCTGTCACAGGGGAGTCGCCTCCTTCCAGAAACACGAGATTTGGTGTGGCGGTGGGCACGACAGTCGTAGGGGACAAGATAGACGACACGACAAAGGATGCGCGTGATCCTGTAGAGCTAGAGGTTCGTCGGATCCATTGCAGTGCTGAGAGATCCATCACAAGACTGGACGAAAAAGTGTTGGACCGTCACAGGGCTTGAAGGACACACACAGAACAGAGTCACGACAAAGCAATGTTAGAGGCAACGCGTGCGAACACAAGAAGCAGATCCGAGAACAGGACGCTCGAGTGAGAAGGAGAGCAAGGCCGTCCGGGAACAAGAGCGCGGACGGTCAGTGCCATGCCGGAATGACGACGACGGACTATCTAGGATTCAGTCACCATGAGGGAGACGACCCTTAATTCTTTTTGGAGGTGTAAGTGGTTTCACTGTCAAATATTTCAAAAGGAAACTTGTAAATAGTTTGACATAGTCAAAATCACAATTGTAATCTAAATAATGTAAATAAATAAGGATTCAAACTACAAATTTTTTTCTAAGACCCTCGATATCCAAAAGTTACATCAAACCCGACCAATCCAAGTCAAGCCGAAAATATTCATTTAAGGGGGGAAAACTCTTCCAACATCTATTTTATCCATTCACAGGGTTGGAACC
This sequence comes from Sophora flavescens, assembly GCA_030762895.1. Lineage (NCBI taxonomy): Eukaryota > Viridiplantae > Streptophyta > Magnoliopsida > Fabales > Fabaceae > Sophora > Sophora flavescens. The sequence continues at coordinate 65,126,159 of CM061069.1, forward strand.
GAAAACCATACTTAAAAGGAACCAAGTTTTTTGTAATTCATACCAACAAACATTGGTGGATGCAACTGTAAATTAAATCTATAAAACTAAAACCGCCACTCAGTCAATTATAGCATGCTGCAGTATGCAAAAATTTTAAAAAAGATATAACAGACTCCCGTTTGAAATTTGATGGGAGGGTATTAGTATTACACCAATCCCTTGTTATATATGCATTGGACCCCTACACATAGTTTCTGAAAATAAATGCTCCAGTCAAACTTAGATCCTATATATATATGCTTCGGAGACAATCACCTCACACAGGAAATCAAATGAACTATACAAAACATTCACCCTCTTATTACAGTTATTGCAATATCCAATAGAAATGATAACTCCTCTTCATTTCCTTGAATCCTCCAAAAAAGTAGGTAGATACATTCAGCCACCCAAGACAACCTGGTGAATTAATATCACTCAAGTGAGAAAAGGAACCAATCCACAACTAAGGCATTAACCTCTAAATACCATCATGCATAATTTAAGCAAGCCTACCTTAGTAGCAATTCGTTTACCGCTTAGTTTCATTCATGTTTTTTCCTTCAAAAAATTCACCCAACATTCGGTCTAGATCTTCTGCTGTGTATTTGATGTACTTCTGAGGAGTTTTTCCACTCTCCACTAGAGACCTGTAACACGGCAGGTTCCCAGTTATACATCATAGCGAATAATAGCACACACGAAAACTACAAGAAATCAAATGCAAGCATATCTACCAATGAGTTGCTAAAGAGTTAATCAGTAACCATAAAGAACTGTTAGATGGGTCAATTTGACAATAAGAAAAGTTGAAGAGGGGAAAACTTACAATTCAAGGCACAAAGTTTGATGCCTTACATTTTAACCCATTCAAGTTTCATAAACAAACTCTTAACTCTTATGGTATAAAAAACAAACTTTTAAGTCCCCTGAACCCTTTGAAAGTTTAAAAAAAACACTGGAATTGTTAAAGTTGGTAGATTAAAGTTTAGTTGCACAAAACTTCAAGAGGGTAGAGTATAATTTACCATAAATTTTAAGAAGGATAGAAAAGATATGTTCCATTTTTTAAAATTTCAAGTTATTTATAATATCTTTCAACTTGATTTGATATTTTATATGTTTTAGTCTCAAAGGGGAGAAAGGCATCATTTCATATCCATGGATGCTTATCCACCATAAACAATATAGATAGCATTGATGTAATCATGTATGCAATTAATTACAGTGAGAACACACCCAAAACGTTTCACAAAAGATCTATAGGCAGGCAACAAGACTTCAGCAACCGCAAGCCTAAGAGACTCTCGCAACTCCGAGTCAGGAACTGTCCATTGAGATTGTTTCTGATGGAGTTCCTCAAACATAATATTGAATGTCTTAAACCTGAGAGCATAATACGCATTGACATGTCAAAAGATAGACAGAAAATATATTCCCTAAAAGAAAGTCCATAAAGAAGCAGCTGAAAGGCTACCTGTCTTTAACTACTGCTCTTGAAGCACCACTACTACTTCCAGTTCCACCGTCACCACCGGCAGTACCACTCCCACCACCTGATGAGGTAAGGCCCTGAATAGATAGGCACTGAAGAATCTGCCAAGGGAAAGAATCAAATTCAGCAATGGTGCAATACCTTCTGAAATAATTAAAAATAATGAAGGGGATGACATTTTTGAGCTTTAAGCCAAATGATCGCACAAAGATCAAAACAAATAACGCACCTATACAGCAATATATGCCACGAAGGAAGACATTACTTCTCAACAGAGAAATATAGTGGCTCTTGCCATATCGTTGGACACAATGACTCACACACACAAGAAACAAGAAAAAGTAAATAATGTGGCAAGGCTTCCCAATCACTCCATATATGAAAAGGCTAGTCCGTAAGAGTCGCCATAAACAAAACATGAAAGAGAAGCTTGCTTGCGAGAACAACATTTCTACACACCAATTACCCAGATCAAAACCCCTTCTTTCTCATGCCTAGCACAAATCTCTAAGCTAACCAAATGATTTCTCCCAGTAATTCCAACACAGCCAAATGTAAAACACTAACTTTCTTATCCTCTAAGGCACGGATATAGGTTGAGGATTCAAAAAGGGTCAACAGGCTTGGCATAGACTGCTTTAAATGGACAGGAATGTGATGTCTTGTTTTAAAAATAGAGGCCTAACTCTCCTGGGATGGTTGGTTAATCAGGCTGGCCCATTTATTAGCACATCAGAAAATTAAAAACAAGTAACAGAAAATAGAATATCATAAGATAAAAAAATAACAAATACTAATGTTAGAAGTTTAGAACAAATGAAACATTCACATAAAACTAAGCTTCAGAAAATTTTAAATCAATCTACTCAAGCACCGGCCTTTATTACTGTTGTGGCTCTTATCAATTACTAATGTTACTTAACATGTAAAAAATATCCAACATCTAGGAAAGCAGTAAGATATGTAGCAGTCATCTGGGTCAACGGAACAACACCTTTGCCCAAGCATTTCTTTTGTATTGATTTGCATGCTGCTGCACAATCCTCCTATGTCTCTGTACCCAATCATCCCCCAGCAAATCCTTGGCTTCAGACCTAAAATAGAAGAGGATTAGGGGGGGGAAAAACATTGAACCAGCAGACTATGCAATAAAGCTATGATTCAAAGAAAACAATACTCAGTACATGTCAGATGACAAACCTCCGAACCGATCTAACAATATAATGAATATTGTTCATGAGAAAAAGATGCGTCAATGCAAGGTCTTTATACTGCTTTGATTTCCCATCTAAATTGGTTTGCAAAGCTTGCATTATTCGCATTGTTACAGATGCTAGCTGTGAAGAATCATCTCCACCTTCAAATTCCTGGAAAAGTTGCTTCAAGGTGGACCGGTAGCTGCAAAGGTTTAAAGAATTTTGATCAGGTCAAATATGTAAAGATCTATGATGAAAGTCCTGGAAAAACTTACACACGTGCGTGCACACCCACACAAATAAGAGAATACAAGCTTAAGCATTATCCTTAGGTAGGGAAGAAAACCTGAATGTTTAATAAGTATTTCTCTTAAATATAAAAATACAAATATAAGTATGGGATTGCACAATACCCTCATAGACATCAATAATTCATGATTTGGCAGATAAAATGCAGATCAAAATAGTTTGAACTCTTCAATTATTTCAAGACAATCATCAACAGGATGGTTCAGTATGGATCTTGCAAGTTTGAAAACAACACGTTTGCAAAAATATCCAGACATGCTGCAGCACAATGCCCATCATAGTTACAATTAATCTCATTGGCAATCTGATGGAGTAGTCTAGTGGTACGAAAATATAAATTAATAATACACATAGGGAACTCTGTCTCTTGCACATGTAAGGTCAATTTTTCTCCAAAACCTTACTAAATTATATCCTCAATTTTCTATTTCAGGCTAGTTAATTACTATTACTTTCACAGCAGATTACCTTGCAAGACAATTTTTCCTACTAGCACAGCATGTATCAAGTATCAACATAAAAGGGAATCCGAAATGCCCCGCACTATGGACCATAGTTAAGATGCATAATTTCTTGAACTATTTAACTACTCGGGGCTAGGTATCCATAACTTTTTTCAGTATGCTTGTCTAACTGTTCACTGAATATGTCAGAATAATAGGGCTAGGACTTGGAAGTCTTATATTGTAACAATGAGAATGGGCTTGCACTAAAACTCTAAAAGTAATACACTAGTTCTTGATAAGTTGATATAAATAATTATTAGTATAACAGTACCAGAAGGTTAGTATTTAAATAATTGTGTGTAATAGTGTAGTACTACTTAAACAAGCCGGAACCCACTAATACAACACAATCAATGGAAGATATTTCACATAATAAATGAAAGAATCAAAGAAATAAATTTGAACTGCAAAGCAAATATAAAAAAGTTCTAATTATGAAAGAAAAATAATAATGACCAAGTCAACACAGGAAAGAATGATGATATGGATAGAAAATCGGGATCAGAAGAAATAGCGACGAACTTACTCAAATAAAAACTTCACATAGTTAATTACGTAGCTTGTCAAAGGATGCACAGTTCCATCTGTCACTGCAGTCTTTGTAGCATCTTTCTCAACTGCTTCTTCAAAATCTCCAAAGGTCTCCTGGGCTGTTTGTGCAAGTCGTTTTGTCAAACCCATTGCAGCATCTCTTATTTCTGTGCAAGCTTTGCCTTTAAAGAGTGTTTCGATCTGAAAAATGTCAGGTGAAATAGTTGATAACAATATTATAACACTATTACAATATGCCTTGTGTTTGTTTTATGTACAAAACAGCCACCCAAACCTACTCTGCATCATGAATGTCAAATATATCACATCTTTTCCAAATAACATCATTAGTACCATGGCTAATGTAAAATTCTATCAGAGTTTGAATGTAAAAACTGTTGAAAAGAAACCTGACAGATCATTCTAAATTCTAACAAAAGAATAATAATGCTTTAACTGATATATTAGCGATATAATAAACATTTCATGTGCCTTAACAGTTAAGCTTTTGAGAGAGTTTGTTCATGACATGATATCAGAGCCTCTATGACCAAGTAATGAGTTCAATCCTTGTTGCCCATTCTTCTGAATAAAAAGTTGAATTTCAAACATGTAAAGATAGATTCATCCATTGTCCATGTTTCAAGCCTAAAAGTCTCTTCATGAACGAGCATGTTAGATAATAAAGCCATTCGCGTAACCCCACCTAACAGCTTAAGCTTTTGGGAGAATTGGTTTATAAATAATGATAAACTAGCCTCGAGATACGTGCTGAAGCACCTATAAAAGGATTTATATAGTTACTAAATAGTTTTTTCTCACATGTTCAGAAGTTATCTCTCTCCAAATCATCCGTATCTCCTTAAAAAAACGAGTGACAATTTTATAATTTAAAAATTTTTCACTTTGATATTTTCAAGATATAAAATGAATGTATAGGCACATGAAAGACCGTAATTGGAGTTCCCTTTCATAGTAGTCCCAAATTATAGAAGACCAATAAAAAGGTCAAACATAATGCAGAGGGCTGAGTTTAGGCATAGTGATAGGTTCCCAAATTCTATTAGTAATAGGAAGCGACCCAATAAGACTCTAATGTTCTGGTTATGTGGGCCAATACTCACATTAGGAGAGGAATTAACATGTACACAACATACTGGAGGGAAAGTTAGTTAGAGGAGAGGGGAAATTGATCTGAAATCTGTTTACAATAGGGAAGTTCTGAGAGGGAAGGGGTATGTGTGTTTTCCATGATAGTTTTCGGCTGATAGCTTGGGGCCATAGGTGTTACCTTGGCTGAGAGCATTTGCTCTTACGTTCTGTATTTTTTTTCCTACTTCCTTATACAATCTCCTTGCTAGATAGGAATACTTCTTATCATATAGGAACTGAGTGGTCATGACAAATCCCAAAATTACTGACATGAAAGTACCAAAACATACAAAGAGACACATATACATAAGTACATGAGTATCCTACAATAGAACATTTAAACCCCACCCCCAAAAAAATACTAAATTACAGGCCACTTGCTAGTAAAACAACTGAAAAGTGAACCACATATAAGTGAACGATCCAAATGAAAAGTCAATGGCATGATATAGGCAATAACAGTGTTAAGATATATAAGGAAAATCATTATTGGCTATTGAATATAAAATAAAAATTTACAAATTAACCCTGTAAGATTTATGAAACCAACGAACCAGACAGATAGCAGCAAATTCATGATCAAAAGCCATACCTCTGAATGAAGTTCTTGCATGATTTCGTACATGTCCAAAAGCACAAATAACTTTTCCGGGGATCTCTTGCTTTTGGCAATTGCTTCTCCAAAACTAAGTAGCATAGAGACACTGTTTGTAGTCACCTCAGCGAAACACTGTTCACTGAGAGAATCAAAGCCATCAAATATCTCATCACAAACTTTCCTCTCACCAGCAAACAACAATTTGACCTGATCATGTATAATTACATATTTGAATGAATTTTTTTTAAAAAGAAAAGAAAAACAACAGCATCAATTCTACAATATTCTTACAGCTATACGCATGAAATGAATCCAATTTCCAATTTTGGCTTCCAAAATCTCCCATTGTAGCTTTTGAACATCGTCTTTGTTGAGTTTCTCAACCCCAAGCTTTTGGAGGCTTTCTTCTAATACATTAGAGCGGGCATCTCTACAAAATAGTAAACATGATTAAATTGCAGTAATAATATTAGCCATTCCTGGAAACATGTAGCGCTTATGTTCATTGTATATAATAAACACAAATGTCAACCCAAATCATTTAATCATCGTAATTAGTTAGGATCCACGTGTTATTACCAAATTATTATGTATTCAGATCCTTGTGTGTAGTTGAAACAGTTCAGCATATAACTCAGTTTTTCTTATTCAACGTAGTTTCAATGTCTCTATGATCAATTGGTCAGAATCCTTGCCGCCCCCATCTTCTAATTTACTGGAAAAATGAATGCCTATTTCCTTGGTATTGAAGTTACTCAATCAAGGAATGGAATTACCATCTCACAAAGGAAGTATGCATTAGATATACTTAAAGAAACCGGTATGTTGGATTGCAGACCTATTGATAGTCCTATGGATCCAAACCAAAAATTGTTGCCGAGTCAGGCGAGTCTTATTCAAATCCCAACAAATATCCAAAACTAGTTGGAAAACTTATTTATCTCACTATTACAAGACCGTACATTTCTTTTGCAGTTGGAGTAGTAAGCCAATTTATGCAATCTCCTCATACTGATCATTGGGTTACAATGGTACGAATTCTGAGGGATATTAAGAAGGCACCAAGACAAGAGCTACTCTATGAAGAGAAAGGGGACACTTAAAAAGTTGGATATTGTGATGCAGAATAGGCAGGTTCTCCTATTGATAGACATTCCACCTCGGGGTATTGTGTTTTTGTTGGTGGAAATATGGTCTCATGGAAAAGCAAAAGGCAAAATGTTGTTGCATGGTCTTAGGCTAAATTGTTTGTAAAACAGATGAGGTGAATGATTATGTTGGAAATAGGAGTATAGTAAATTCAGATTCATGTATATGTAGGTTCATGTATTTGGTGGGTAGAGAATTATATTGGACTTAAAAACTGTGTTTCTTGATCTGTTTCAGTGTTGTGTTCCCACTGTTCTGGAGAGTTTAAATAGTTTCGTATACTATTAAATCCTTGAAGCTTGAACATGATAAAATTTTAATTTCCATGCTCAGTACTTTTACAATATTCAAATGTAGAGTCATACAGCAAGGCAATTTCACCTTTTTACTGTAACAGTCAACTAAACAAAGAGCACTACCTGTATATTTTGAGTAACTGTTGTCGGTGACCAGCTTCAACCATTTGCTGAGCTAAATCATGTAGCAGCGGTAAAATTCTTGGTGGTATAAGAGCAGGAGGTGTGTACACAACAGCATCAGCATTATTGTTGTGTGACTCAGAATGGTGATTAGAAGGATTCTTGCCATTAGGATCGCCTTCATGGGCAGGTGACCCTGATGAAGGTCGCATTGAATTTGGAAGGCAATCAAAGAGGCGCTCAGGTTCCACCGGTTTGCTGTAATCACACAAGAAAGAAAATTGATTTCATGGTAACATGAACAGAAAGAATCACAAGTTCACTAAATAACCATATTGACAACAGTATAGGCAGAATGTCAAAGATGCTTCAAGGAAACCATTATCCTTTTACAAGGAAAATATAACCTTAAATAATTTTAAGATTTCTATGATAAATACTGACGAAAAACCATCACGCTACTACCAATCTAAGAACCATTGACAAATCATAAAATGAAACCAAATGAAGTATTAAAAAAAAAGTTGGTGGTGCGCGAAGGCACCAGCATCACACTTCAAAATGGATTGGAGTCAGAATAAGTTTCTTTAACATCAAATATAAATAAACAAAAAATTATGCCAAACATATCCGATAACATAAGATGTCCACAGCAAGAAGTTGGAGGGACCAACTGTTACAGTGGCTGCTGCTTTGATTTACCATTAGAGATTGATTTATCTAATGAAATGCCATTTTCCTGACTGTCTGACCATCATTGGTTATTGAGTTCATGCAAGAATATGAACTTCTGCTCCTCAAAAACGCCAAAAATGAACAACATTGAGCAAAAAAAGACAAACCTGTAAGATGCTAATAGCTGCTTGAACTCATCTTCTAACTTAGAAATAGCTTTGGCTAGCAAATTATTGGCATGGTTGATGATACCATCACTACTCTTAAAACCCTTGATACTGCCAAAAAACTGAATGTTGCTTCTCAGCTTAGCAATTGCTTGAAGATAGTTTTCCAAGTCTTCATGTGGCCCTTTAAGTATTTTTGCCTCTGCCTGTGCATTGGATCAATGAGAGCATCAATCAATGTATTTGAAAAAAATATATATATGAGAAAACAAATCATAAAAATAACATATATCTGTACCAAGTATCTTACAAAGAGAAGAAGAAAAGTTCTGAACTTGTCTTCCAGTAAATCAATTTTAAGCTATCCTCTTCCAAACTTGTAAAAGTACAAAAGTTTAGCTTAACAAAATCATTTGGTGCGACAAATATTACTGGATTTCGTTAAGGTATGTACCTTTAGTAGATTCCATTGAGTGGGGAACTTTTTCCCCGCATTTTTCCATGTGTTTGATGGATGCAAAAGGGTTATCTCTAAAGTTGTGAGTTCCTTAAGGTGGTGGATTTTTTATTAATCCAAACAAAATTTTCAATTTTTGTTGCTTGACTTACTTCCGGACACCTAATTACTTTGCAGTTGCTTGAGGCACTTTCTTGGTAATTCCGTATCTTTCATCTTGTTCTGGAATCACTTCAATCTGAATTTTCAATGCAAAGATATTGCAAAATTATTTTTATATCTGAGAACAGCCACCCCCTCTCCTTATACCTTTGGCAAGTATCCAGGAACATCCAGACAATTGAAAACATAAAACATCAACTGATAAGAGAGCTCCATGCCCTACGTGTATTTGACAAAGATATACCCTCCCTACAAAGATAATTTGCTGAAGCTCACAAAAGTCCAACAAAGTAATTATGTCCCAAAACTGAAGTTGGAACTTGGTGCAACTATAATACAGAAATTTTGGCATTACATTCTGACCAGCTGATCACATTTATTTTCAGACTGTGGTGTAGCAAGCGAAGTATACAACAAGCTCTTTGATGTTTCTCAGGAAATGTGGATTTGTCCAGATAGTTTGGCGAAGCTATTTGTGGTTCAAAGATTTGATGGAAAATTTTTAAGTACTGCGATTTTTTCAATCTTCTATCTATGAAGTTATTGGTATACAGGTTTCTCTTTTGACTAAACACTGTATTGGGGTAGGAAAACAGGTAGTGGTAGTAGCAGCAGCAGCAAACACACAGTCCCTTATACATGATTAACAGCTTCTTTGTAGCATATTACTGGATCTTAGCTAAAGGAAGTGTTCTATATAGTTAGCGAGAAAATCATGAAGGCTCCTCATTAGCAGAGTTAAATTGATACTTTTCTTATTGTTTCATCACTTCCTTTAAGAACTCTATTATAACTTTTATTGCAGGGGTGCAAATGTGCAATGCATTTGCAATTGGTCAAAACAACACAAATAACAGACAACCATATGGAAAGAAAGCTAAAATGAGATTAAGCAGGATTAAGCGACAACATAATCACAAAAGTAATAACAACTTAACAAGAAGAATCAAGTCGTGCAGATAATTATTTTAATAATTTAACCTGAATCAACAACTTTGCATCCTACCAACACTTGAATGATTGACACTGGACAGAGAATGTCATTTTGTACTTTTAAGTTTTAATCTATGAACATAAACTAATTTAATTTAAATAAACAAATTTATAAGAAACAGATTATAGGGTCGACTCAACAATATAAAATCAGCATACAAGCAAGTAAAATAAAACCAACCTGACGATATTGATCAAAGTGAGCCAATATGACCTCTGCAGCCTTCAAAGTCTTATCAATATTCTCATGAGCTTTCCTAATAGAATGAGTCCTAATCTGCAAACCCAAAAAAAATAAAAGATCCAACATTTCAACAATCACATAACAACAGAAAAGCCATAAATCCACAAAACTCCCTCCAGATCCCCACATGGGTTGCTTGAAAAACCAGCAAAAATGAACAACCCAAATGGCAAAACCCAAAATTCCATTTCAACCCAAGTCAAAGACAAGTCAATCCAACAAAACCCAAATCCCAAAATCCCATTTTGAATCCAATTTCAAGTGCATGTGTTCTTAAAATCTCTGAAACATTTTGTGAGTGGAAAAGAAAAGGGTTACCTGAGTTGGGCGCATGGCGGTTTCAAGGGCGGAGAGACGGTGGTCAAAGGAACCAAGGATGGTAACAACGTTGTCTGTGATGGTCTGGCTCTTGTGCAGAGACTCTCTCATTGTGGCTGCTTTGTCACTGAGCAAATCAGCACCTGCCACTGACATTCCCATGTTGCTGTTGCTGTTGCTGTTGCTGCTGTTGTGCAATGTTTTGTTGGCTCCTCAGACAGAAGAACCACAAGAGAGAGAAGGTGGAAGAGACTGCAAGTTATTGTTGGTAGAGTTTTTCAAATGAATTGGTAGCAGCTGTGTATGATGTTAGAATGGTCCCACTGTGCCAGTTTGGGTTTGGAACAAACATCGGTTTTATTTCATGATGACCTTTGACAGGGTCTGTTCCTTCCTGTCTTGCAATATTATAAGTTTGAAGGTTGAATTTTGAATTTTTTTAATTAAAAGTTAGTATTATTAGTTGATTATTTTGTATGTTTTTGGTTGTTTAGAGATTTTGTTAGACATTTTAAAAATTAAAGGATTGAGGTACATATAGGTGAAGATTAGGGTGAAGCAACTCATAGGTGTAATATTGGTGCAACACCAACCAAAGTCGTTAAATTAATTGGGTATTTTATTGGATGATTAGATTTCTTGATCGGGCAGCTACCTATTGGGGAGAGAGAAAGGTTCCATCTTTTTTTAAGTTGCCCACGAAGAGAAACATGGGAGGAGGAGCTCGTGCGGTAGGAAGGCATGATGATGCTGGACGACGTAGGGAGGTGCTACGCAGCAGTTGCAAGTAGACCTAAGGGGTGACACCGTTTGGAGGAGTTGGACTCACAACAGTGGCAATTCGGTGTGGTTGCTGGGATTGCAATGGTTGCTTTGATGAGTGGTGATAGCGAAGATGGTGGTGTCCACGGCAGTTGGCTTTAAGGCTGGGAACGACTTGGAGAGGATGGAGATGTATATGACATCTCGGATCTTGAGCGGTCGTGGTGACTTCCCAGTGTTGGCAAAGGCGGCTCGCAGTGACAAGGAGGAAAGCACCTCGCGGTGGTTCTGCAAGGGATCTATCCGGCCCGTATCGGGGTTGGCCAAATTGTGTGGAGCTCAATGCTACGTGTAGAAGGAAAAATGTTTCAGCTATGGTGAATTTAGCCTAACTTAATGCATCCCAAGATAAAAATATTGCAACTTCATTTTCATGTATATCCATCTTGATTTTATTTTGTTTTGATCCATTATTTTCCAGCTTAGTTGACTCATTGTGTCATCTTCAATGTGTAACAATAAGTCTCTTATGGATCATTTCTTTAAATGCATTGTGGAATAGTAAAAATCAAACAATGACCTGTTGACACCTTGTCAAGAAATTTAGCTTACCCTTTTTCCATTTGTATTTCAAGTTTACCCTCTTTTCTTGGTGGTTTATTATTTTGTTTGTGTTTATGGTTGGATAAGTGTTGAGGTTATGGGAGAGGGAGAGGGAGAGGGAGTTGGGTTGAAGTTTTTTTTTCTTTCCTTTTTTTGGATTTGGTGGTGAGTGGCAATGGTAGGGTGGAGCTCCGGGGAGTTGTTCGATGATGGTTGATGGATGTGGCTGGTGCCTTGAGGGAGAGGGAGAGAGAGAGAGTAGACTAAACAATAATATTCTAGCTAGTAAACATGATATACTATAATAGGTATATTTACTTCCCTAAAAAAAAAAGGTATATTTACTAATGTATGGGTACAACACCTACAAGGTTCTTCACCCCCGATCTTCATCGAAGGTTAAACTTATTAGTTTTTACACCATGTGTGTTTGATAAGGCATCAAAGTAGTTAGTAATTAACTACCTAGTTTTAAAAAAAAAAAAAAAAAGTTTGTAGAGTTGTGTGGTGAAGGAGCATTTTGAAGGGGAAAAAAGCTCATATTTGATAAAATAGTAGATGTAGCTTATTTTAACAAAATATTAGAAGTGACATGATTTCTTTTTCAATTTTGCCATCATCATCATCACTATTATTATTGTTGTTGTTGTTGTTGTTGTTATACAGATTGAATATCCTTTATGTCATTTGACACATATTATTTATCGACTCAATTATAAACAAAAAAATACCTATATTTTTTGGACTCAAATATAAGTAAAATTCAACCAACTCAACTCTATTTAATGTAAGTATTCTAAAAATCAAGAAAATTAATCAATCAAACCAATTCTCCCTTTAACCAAGCAGTTGGGCACAAGTGGTTAATGTGATGTTGTTAAGGACGAATAGTTCGTGCTTTGCACGAGTTCGATCCTTGACAGCAACAACTCTTGACCAGGCTTTACTTACCTCCCGACCGCACCCCGGATTAGTCAGGGTCAAAGACTCTAGACACCGGGGCGAGGGTCAAAAGACCCTCTGAACCAAAAAAAAAACCAATTCTCCCTTTACTTTTCCAAGAGCATTGCACATTTCCGATACAATTAAATGATATTTTAGTAATTATAACTCTCTTTTTTTACATAAATCAAGACAATTCACTACAAAAAAAAAGTTATTTAGCGACCGAAAATAGTGACCGAATTTGTTGGTTGCTGTTTGCGACCGAAATGGCGACCGATTGTAGGATCTACATGAAACAGATTATAGTTGATACTGCGACCGAAATAACGACCGAAATAGAGCGTAGCAGAGTTATCGATCGCTATTCCGGTCGCTAACTAAAAGAAAGTAAAAGTTAAAACTTGCTGACTTTTTAGCTACCGAAATGGCGACCGAGTTAAATGCAACGGTTAAATTTTGTTTATATTTGCGACCGATATTAATTAGGTCGCTAAACGGCGCTTAAAAAATATAAAAATAGTGGGTGTTAGTGTAACAGCCTGATTTTAATTATGATGTTCAACCAGTTAAGATATAATTAATTATATTTTAATCTGAGAGTTCAAAAGTGTTTTTTAATAAAAAAAATCATATTCATAGTCTACTTTATGATAGAGGGTTACGGTAAAATTTTCGGTTGAAAATTCAGACGAAAGTCGATCCGCGTTTTCACTGTCGGTACAAATTTACTGTGCAGAAAACCTAATTTTGACCCGTGAACGAGACGGTTAGTGTTTTTAATATGTTTCCTTCAACTTTGGTTATTTTGAAAATTTTCGTTCAAAAATAGAATATAATATTTTATTCGGGTGAAAACGTCGGAAGAATTACGATCGGAAAATACAACCGGGTACGAAATTGAGCAGATTAGGGAGCACAAAAGAAGTGAAGTAACTTGATGGGACTTGACGGAAATGGGTTATGACACACTCCAAAAGTGTAATCATCACACTTTTCAAATTATAACATATTATATTCTAAAAACCGATTTTTCTCTTTCCTCTTCAACCAAACAAGTCTTAAAGACAAAACTTACTCTCCAAGCTCATCTTCTCTCCAAAATTTCGTGCTCCCCTCTCCCTCCTCTATATAATCATCACTCATCTTCATTCTCTCATTTTCTTCTTCCATCTTCATATTTCTTCAACTTCTTCCATTTCTTCTTCTTTTTTTTAAACACTTAAAGCTTCCATTTTTATTAGTCTTTTCCACTTGAGATCTTCATTAAAGTTCTTCCTTATACTAAGGGTAATACTCTCATATGAATCTTTTTGCAAGTTTCATCTTTTATTTATTAGTTTACTTTATGTGTTCTTTATATGCTTTAAACTTCTAAAATCTCTCTAAAATGGTAGAAAATTCCTTTTGAGTTGAAACCACTTTCTATAGTCTTATATTAACTTATATTTTCACATACTAAGAGGTTGTGTAAAACAAAAATCTCTACCTATCTCTTCCAATGAAGGTCGAATGCTTGCATTTGTGACCTAGGAAGTTTTTGTTTCAACTTTTGGAATATGATCATGTGTTTGAGTTTCTAACTATCCATTGATCTTAAATCTATAAATCTTGGAAGTTTTGATAGCTTGTTCCTATGATGGCTGAAAATATGAATAAGTAAGTCTAGGATACTATGTTTCAACTTTCCAAGTATGATCATGGATTTAGAACTCTTAATACCTTGTGATTCTCAACCTAAGAGTTTTTGTTAAACAAAGAATATTTTCCTCGTCATCCTAAGATGGCCTAAACTTAGTGTTTAGGTGCTAGGATGTTTGAGTTTTTATTTTTCCAAAATGATCATGGACTTAAGCTCCATAAGTTATTTGGATGCTAAGTCTAAGAGATTGGAAAATTTAAGGATTTCTAACTTGTTTATTCTATGTTATTAAAGCTAGGATGTATTACTTTCATTTCAAGATGATCATGGACTTGAGCTCCATAAGATATTTGGATGCTAAGTCTAAGAGATTGGAATGTTTAAGTTTCCATTGTTTTCCAAAATGATCATGGACTTGAGCTCCATAAGATATTTGGATGCTAAGTCTAAGAGATTGAAAAGTTTAAAAATTTCTAACCTATAAATCCTATGAAGGCCGAACCTAGAAGGTTATGGACCTAGGATACTTTGTTCTTATTTTTCTAAAATGATCATGGTTTTGAGCTCCTTAATACATATGGATGCTAAACCTAAGAGATTGGAAAGTTTAGTGAATGCTAGCCTATTTTACTAGCCTTGACCGAATACTCTAAGTGTATAACTTAGTGGGATTTTAATTCAACTTTGTTAAATGATCATTGTTTATGAACTCCTAATACTTAAGGATCATAAATCCATGAGTTGTATAATTTTCGAGAATCTCTAACCCTAAGAACTAGTCTTGGCCGAACATATATATACCTTGTGGTTTAGTGTTCTTATTTGATTTTAACTTGTGATTTTGTGTTCATAACCTTAGACTTCCATCACGGAGGAAATGAGGACGTTCGTGGTATACCACTTAGAGCATCTAATCTCCTTACCTTCACAGAATATGGAGTTAATACCTTGTAGTGTGATGACGAGGAGTTTCGAGTTCGGGAGTTCGGTGATAATCCAAGTGGGGGCGATTATATAATAATTGTGTAGGGCGACCTAAACCCTACTAGTAGTCGAGTAATCGACAAGACCAAAATCACATTGGAAACCTTTTCTGAAAAACCAATGGCGATTCGGGGATTGTAGATTTATCGATATTAGGTTGATTTTATATTGTTGATGGTTGATTTGATTTTATTACCTTTATTGAATTGATTTTGTGCTATATTGGTGATATGGGAATATTTGGATTGATATTGTGTTATGCATGATCTGCCTAGTTTGTATTTTTATGCTTAGTGGTTTTTAAGCAAAGATATATATGTTGTCTAAGAGATGATTGTTTTGGGTATGAGAATAATAATGATTTAGAAGTGCCTAACCTAGATGATGTAGGTTAAAGAGGTGTTATGACATAGAATATGTGTCAAGTTCTAATGGAAGGTTAAGGCACTAAGATGTTGTTAAAACGGGTTGGTGAGATTCAAGTATAGGTGTTGTTATCCACAACCGTGTATTGGTAACATAATACACAAGGACAAAAGTGTATTGGTAATATAATACACAAAGACAAAAGTGTATTGGTAATATTAATACGCAAGGACATCTGTGTATTGGTAATATAATACATCATATATTGGTAATATAATACACGTAAAACACTTCTGTGTATTGGTAATATAATACACCGTGTATTGGTAATATAATACAAGTAAAACACTTCTGTGTATTGGTAATATAATACACCATGTATTGGTAATATAATACACGTAAAACCAAGAGTTCTCGCGAGACCACTTCCACCTTAGGGATGGGGGTGGAACACCTTAACGGGAATGAGGGTGGAACACCTTAACAGGAATGAAGGTGTGCACTAGGTGGAACATCCTAACGGGAATGAGGGTGTGCCCCGATGCAAATGAAGGATGGTGACAGGAGTGGTAGTGGCCACGATAACGTAAAGACATGGTGATAGGATTAGAGAGGTTACTTTAAAATAACGTGTTAGATTGCTTGAGAGTAAGGGTAGAGGATGATATATATTAACCTGAGGATGATTCGTTAGTTATGTGTGTTGATTGTCTGTGACAATTACTGTATAATTTACTATGACTCTTTTCCGCTTTTTGATGATAGAACTGTTTCTTATCCCCTGTATATTTATGTATGTTGTATTTTATCTCTTTGTGGAATTGTACGAGAAGACCCTGTGGATTAGCGTAACCAGGAGGCGTTGGATGGAACTCCCTACGAACCGGAGGCTGGAGGACGAGTTGTCACCCATGCTGATTAGGGTCTAGTTAGTTATGGCCAGTGCGTCTCATGAGGCGTATTTTTATTATGTTTTCCACTGTTTAACTTTTTGTCTAAGTATATGCCTGTGAGGGATCCTGCTGATAGGATATCCTCAACAGTGTTTTGGTATTGTAATGAACAATTAGGTGTGTATTTACACATGTTAAAGTTATTATGTTTTAAATTTGCAGAAGTTATTTGATAATTAAATAAGTTTTAATTTTTACGTATTTTCACGTTAAGCGTGCGATTAAGTAATTAAATAATGAGGTTTTAATCTAATGACACAAAGAGGCACAACGGGGTGTCTCAGTTAGCGACCGATTTAAAATCGGTCGCTAAATTTATGAATTCAAATTTCAAATTAACCCATGCATGTAGCGACCGATTTAGTGATCGAATAATTCGGTCGCTAAAAATAAAATCCCTAAATCCAACAGAACCCTCTTTATTCCTCACTTTCGCACCAATCTTCTCCTTCTCTCTCACTGTTTCTCTCTCCGTCTCGCTAGCTCCGGCCACCACAGCACGCCTCGAGCCACCACCGTCATCCCCTCTCCTCCGGTAAACTCTCATCTTCTCCGTCTCTCTCTATCCCCCTCTCTCTGTCTCATTCTGTCTCTCTCTCTCTCTCCCCATTTCTCAGGTTCTCTTTCATCCTCCTCCGATCACCACCACCACCATACCTTGTCATAAGAACGAGATTGATGGAGTTATTGGAATGAATCGTAATATATAAGTGTTATTGCAGGGTTGGTCAGGCTATTTAATTGCCAACAATGGATATTCCGGAGAATCGGAAATGGATGTATCGTAGGTTGGATCGGAATAAACGTCTTAGGGAAGAGTATAGAGTTGGAGTGGGTGAGTTTATAGAGTTTGTTGTTAGCCAGGAGAGATTTATACGGCTGGGCGATGATCATTTGAGGTGTCCTTGCAAAAGATGCAAGTGTCAATCTTTCAAAAGCGTGGATGGGGTTGTAGCCGATCTTTATGAGAAGGGCTTCATGCCTGATTACTATTGGTGGAGTAACCATGGTGAGACGTTGCCTGATTTAAATCCGGTTGTGTTTGAAGGTTCGTACTATAGAAGTGGTGACCGGAGGGAAGAATTGAATCCATACGAGCAGATGATAATGGATCATGCTGGACCATCGGTTGGTGTCCCAATACAGAGAGGAGAATCCGAATCCCGAAGCTCAAAGATTCTATGATATGCTGAGTGCTGCACGATCTCCGTTGTGGGAAGGATGTCGGGAGTACACGGAGTTGTCGATGTGCATGGAATGGTTGAGTATCAAATCTGACTGCAATATGCAACAAGGTTGTTTTAATCGCCTCACCAGGTCAATGTCCAAGGCGTTGCCAGAAGACAATCGGATGCCTACTAGTTTTTATCATGCTAAGAAGTCTGTGGAAAATCTGGGTCTGGGGTGTTTGAAAATTGATTGTTGCCCGAATGGATGTATGTTGTACTATAAGGATGATTCAGTGAAGAGCATAACATGTTGTCGATATTGTGGTGCGGATCGGTATAAGACAACCACTAGGATGGGCATTGAGAAGAAGAGGTCGCTAAAAAGATGTGGTACTTTCCGCTCGTGCCAAAACTTACAAGATTGTACTCTTCGATGGACATTGCAGCTCACATGAGGTGGCATAGTGACCATGAGAGGGAGCAAGATGTCTTGTGTCATCCATCTGATGGAGAAGCTTGGAAGCATTTTGATAGGGTTCATATGGCATTTTCACAGGACCTCGGAACGCCCGATTGGGGTTATCTACTGATGGATTTAATCCTTTTGGGCAGTCTGGAAAAGCATACTCTTGATGGCCGGTTATCCTGACTCTGTACAATCTTCCCCCGGGGATGTGCTTGAAGCGGGAGTTTATGTTCCTAACAGTCATAATTCCGGGTCCGTCTAATCCGAAAGGTAAGATTGATGTGTACTTGCAGCCGCTGATAGATGAGTTGACGATGTTGTGGAATGATGGTGTGTTGACATATGACGTATCTTTGAGGCAGAATTTCATGATGAAAGCAGCTTTGATGTGGACGATCAACGACTTTCCCGCCTATGGGATGATGTCGGGTTGGATGATCGCAGGGAATCTTGGTTTCCCAATATGTATGGAGCGATCGAAGGCATTCACGCTTAAAAAGCGTTGTACGGAGACAACACCGCCTCCACCACGTTTGTCTGGTCCTAATGTATGGCAGAGAGTACAATACTTACCGCTCGTCCATGAATCCCAAGGAGAACATATTCTTGATTATGGCTCCAACCATAATTGGACAAAAAAAAGTATATTTTGGAGGTTACCGTATTGGAGGACGCAGCTACTCCGTCACAACATTGATCTCATGCATACTGAGAGGAATGTGTTTTTCAATGTGTTTGACACTGTGATGGACATCAAGGGCAGGACAAAGGATACAAATAAAGCCCGATTGGATCTGGCTGAAATTTGTAATCGGAAGGAGCTTGAGTTGCAGGACGGTGGTCGTGGCAGACTTATCAAACCGAAGGCAAGTTATACACTAAGCAAAACACAAAGTGGCCGTCTGTAAGTGAGTTAAAGATGGGTATGCTTCTAATCTGGGTAGATGTGTTGACATTAAGGAAGCAAAGTTACATGGAATGAAGAGTCATGATTGCCACGTGTTCATGCAACGATTGCTTCCAATTGCGTTCGACGCATTACCGAAGCAAATTTGGAACCCACTTGTTGAGCTTAGCCACTTTTCAGGGAGCTTACATCGACAACACTAAATGTGAATCAATTAAAGGATATGGAAGTCAAGATACCCGTTTTGTTATGTAAGCTGGAGCAAATCTTCCCGCCGAGTATCTTTGATTCTATGGAACACCTTCCAGTTCATCTACCTTACGAAGCAAGAGTTGGTGGCCCAGTCCAATACCGCTGGATGTATCCATTTGAGAGGTAAACAACATCAACTATTTTACTTAATACATATGAAATTCATGAACACGAAATCATAGTTTAGCTTTCCCTAAAACTAGTAATTATTTGTATGTATCCCTCTTTAATAGGTTCCTGTACTCCCTAAAACACAATGTCAAGAACAAGGCACGAGTTGAGGGTTCCATTTGTGAAGCATACTTAGTAGAGGAGACTTACACTTTTGCTTATTATTACTATCCGGACGAAGTTAACACGAGAAGGACAAGGATGCCTAGAAACGTTGATTCGGGCGAAGGAAGTTCAACTAGTCCTCTATATCAATATTCAACTATCCGGGCAGATTTAGTGGCAAATCAAAAGGATATTTCTTGGAGCAGCATGACATTAATGCTGCTCATTTGTATATCCTTCAAAATTGTGAAGAGGTGGCGCCATATTTAGAGTTAGTTTCTACAATGTCTTTTATAAGTTCAATTGACATTTATGATTATTAATCATCCTGTTGTTAATCTCCCATATGCAGGATGTACGACAATTTTCTAAGGGATCTCCAACCTGACATTTCAAACGATCAGGTTGATCGAGAAATTACTTGTCACTTTGCTACGTGTTTAGTAAATATGTAGGTTAAGCATCTTCATTTGTTGCAATACATTTTATCTCCTTAAATATACAGCATGTATAAGAATAATATAATATTTGATTTTTTAGGTACTAGATCCAGAAAACAATGTTCAAAATCCATTGTTGACAAATTTGGCATGGGGGCCTAACAGATGGGTTACATCATGGAATACTTACATTGTAAATGGATATAAATTTAACACAAAAATATGGAATGAAGGAATGCAGTCGTGTAACTATGTGTTTGCGTGCGAGCCACTGATGGCAATGTAGAGGATGATTTCTATGGGGTTCTAACTGACATCCTTGAACTCGATTATACCGGTTTCCCCGTGATGAAGTTAGTTATCTTCAAGTGTGATTGGTTTGATCCTACTCTTGACGTAGGGACAAAAATCGATAAAAAATATGGTATTGTTCAAGTTAGACTGTCTCGTAGGTATAATAAGGCGTACAACCGATTCATTTTTTCACAACAGCCAGATCAGGTTTATTACTCGCCATATCCAGAAGGACATCAAGGCTGGTTGGGTGTTATTAAGATAAAGGCTCGCAGTATAATTACTGATAATGTAATCAACTAGCCTGTAAAAGATGCTCCGTACCAAGAAGATGAGTTTTCAAGACCCCACGTACCGTTGCAAATTACGCCGGACATTATTGTTAATTCTCTGGCATACATTTCCGGAAATGGGGAAGAAGTTGAAAGAGAGTAAATGGATCAATCCGAGTTGGACGCATCTAGCAAAGGCACATTCCGACCAAGTGAGACTGATGAGAGTGGGGGTGAATTTAGTGATGGAGATTCTACTTAGGTAATTTATTTATGTCATAATTCATTGTGTAAATATCATTCTACTTAGGTAATTTATTTTTGTATTGTTTACACTGTTGTGTAATCATCTTTTCATTTTTTGCACAGATGGCAGATTCCTTTAGAGGTAGGGGTCGTCGTGGAGCTCGTGGCAGGGGTCGTGCTGCGAGAGTCTCTCCGTCGGTCGACCCACAGCCTTCAGATCGAGACCACCCTACCAGCACATCTGTGGACGGGACACCTCAGGGTGATGGAGTTGCACACCCTACCCAGCCTCATGTGGTCGGGACAGAGGCTACACCGTCATCATCCACACCTATGACAGGACCATCATCATCATCGGGACAGGAGAGCCGTGGTCCATCCGATAGGAGGATTCTTCTTATCCCCAGGGGGGATAACGAGTAAGCTAATTTAATTTTTTAATATATATAAAGTATCGTTAATTTCTATTTACTTGTTTTTTTATTTATAACATTTATTAATGCTCTAATTTTGTTGCAGTTTACTGCCCGCGAAGGGCCCTTCTGATTCGATATCGAAGATCCTGCGACGAAAGTTTGATGGTCCATGGCCTACATGGAAGGCCATCCCAGGGGGCCATAGGGATCAGTTGTTTAAAGAGTTTGAGCTAATAATTTATTAAGTTATTTAAATTAAATTTACATTATATATATATACACACATACACACGAATTTCCTAACAACTGTAAATTGCAGAAAGAGTATAGGTGGGACGTATCTTTAGAGGGTCTCGTCAGGGACATATTTGAGCATAAAGGCTCACTGGTCATGAAGAATCTGATGAACAAGCCGAGGAAGGGTAAGAATAAGGGGAAGTGGGTGGATCCTAAGATCAGGAGGTCGATGGACCAGTACTGGGCTACTGAGAAGTTCCAGGAGATCCATGCCACAGCTCAGCGTAATCGAGCTTCTGATGGTGGCGCATGTGCTTGGACAGGTGGGTCTAAATCAGCCGCCGCCCACTACGACGAGCTGGTAATACATTAAACTTTTGACTTAATATACTATTTAATGAGTTTTCATTTTTATACATTCTTATGAATTTAAGATTATATTTTTCTGTGAAGAAAGCACAGAAACAGCGGGGGCCCACTGCTATGGAGTTGGTGGAGAAGACGAAGAAGTTGAAGTCGGGGACATGAGTCAACGACAAGGCCCGTAAATATGTTGTAAGCAAAAAAACAATTTAATGTTTACTTGTAATTTATTATAAATGATTTGTTAATATTGATTATAGTTTTAATTAATTCTCTTCATCTATACTTTGTAGGTGGGCTTCAACGAGAAGAAGGACGATGCCATATCACGTGCCTCACAGTCACAAGATGAGGTCTTGACTGGTGATGGGCCCAGCTCTCCTATCTCCGTCGATGATAATGCCATTTATTTGGAGATCGTCGGGGGCATGAACAAGAAGGGGTACATGTATGGCCTCGGACACCTGGGAGGGGAGTTTATCGCTTCATCATCCTGCATGCATGTTCCTTCTTACGCCGATACCATCCCTCAGGAGCAGTTCAACCAAATGCAGGACACCATCACGCAGCTGAACCCAGAGTTTCAGGAGAAGAGCGAGAGAGAGCAGCGGATGGCAAACCAGATTGCACAGTTGACTCAGGCACACCAGCAGCTGATGCAGACGAGCATCGAGTAGGGCCAGACACTATGGCTGATGTTGGAGCAGATGAGGATCCAGACTCCAGTTGCTCAGGGTGATGCTCTGACGGTTGTGCCGCCTGCTGCTGCTTTGCTCCTCGATTCCGCCGCCGCCATCGATGTCTGCATGCGAGAGGACGATCAGATAGCAGACGTCGGCGGTATAGACGTTGAGGATGATTAGGTTCCTCTACCTCCCCTCATCATGACTGATTCTTTTGACTTTAAATTATTCTTGTACGACACTTTGGATTTATATATATATATATATATATTCATTATTTCTTATGATTGTATATTTCATTAGTAATTTGGTGCGTTTTATTAGTAATTTTGCTAAACTTTAAAGAAAAACAAAAAAACAAATTTATTTTAAAAATTAAATTTTTTTAAAATTTTAATAAAATCCAGTTTAGCGACCGAATTAGAAACCAATAATTCGGTCGCTAAACTTTAGTTAACATTAAAAGATTGTGGTCTAGCGATTGAAAATCGGTCGCTAATATATGTTAACAGTAACCAACATTAGCAACCGAACTAGTAACCGATTATCGGTCGCTAAAATGGTTACCCAAATAATGCGAGCAACCATGTAGCGATCATTTTTTATTATTAAGCGACCGAAATTACGGTCTCCATTTAACGATCGAATTAATGTTTCAATCTCTAAAATCTTAGCGACCAGGTTATCAGCCACCACCATTAATCGGTCGTTAATTCGGTCGCTACATTAAATAGCGACCGAATTAGAAAGTTTAGTGACCGAATATGCCATTCGCTAAACATTTGATTTTTTGTAGTGAAACTAAATTAACTAACTTCATTAATAAATGCGAAATTAGGTATTTTTGCTTATAATTGAGTCTGGAGGGAGTATCAGATAACTTTATTAAATACTTTCAATTCAATCAACTAGTTTATCGACTTTCATCTTTAGCTTCCAACTTTTAGTGAGCTAGTCAGCTTTTCAAATTTCCAAACAAAACTTACTAAAATTTGTAGCATTAGTTAACATAAATACATAATCTAACGAAAATGTATTTAGATTTTTTTTTGACAAGAAGCAACTACTGCATTTCATTAATAATCAAAGTAGCAATACATGTTGGAAGATCAAAGAAAACTTGAGAGCAAGCATTAACAATGGCCACTCTAGCTAGATTAAGAGCAACCATATTAGCTCGCCTCCTAGTGAACTCTACACGAGAGTTTTGAAAAAAAGACATAAATAAATCCTTAGAAGAAGAGATAACAGCACCAAACTCTGAGATATCAAGACAAGCGGAATTAAATCCATCAATTACCAGCTTGGAATCCAGCTCAAAAATCACCCTGTTCATCCTGATCTTGCGCATCCACTTAATAGCATGATAAAGGCCAACAGCTTCTCCCAAATGAATATCAACCACTGGAGAAAACAACAAAGTTTTAGCCCTTAAGAATTGCCCATTCTCATCTCTCGGACACATGCCAATACCAACCTTGTTAGCTTCTTTAAAGAAAGAGGCATCAATGTTACACTTCGCAAAGCCACAGGGATGCTTACACCAATTATCCAACACAGTGGCTGGAACATCTGGAACTTGTACCCGTGCACCAAAACTATGGGCTTGAATCCATTCTTCATATAGAAACTGACCACACTGGAAAATCGCTTCGGGGCTCTCCTCAATGCCATCACACACATTCATGTTTCGGCTTTTCCATAGACTCCAAAGAGTCATTGCCCAAGAGATACACACAGGAGGGGAAAGCTGTGCCAGCATTGAGAAAAATAATTCCCTGAAGTCATTTGCATTAACCAAGTTATTGGAGATAAACCCAAAGGTTGGCTCTCCTCCAAACTAACTCACTCTTAGAACAAGAGACAAGAATATGCCATGAGTTTTCAACATTGGTGTCGCACCATGGGCAAAGGGAGGAACAACTCACACCATGCTCAACAATCCTGCTCCTAGTTGGAAGACAATTCCTTGCAACTCGCCAAAGAAATCTCTTTACCTTGGGAGGAACATGAAGGTTCCACAAGTCTTTCCAAGAACCTGCCACTTTAAGATGTTCCAAGTCCAGCATATTATTCATGCAAAACCTATATGCTGACCTTGCTGTATAAAGACCATTGCGCTCGGCCCCAATATCTTCATTCATCTCTCACCGCTTGGAGAAGAAGCGTGAGAAGTACTGCATCAGTTGAGTCTCTAGACAAGCAGGAGTGAATGAGAGTTACGTTCCAGCGTTTGCTACCTTCCTGCATGAGATCATTAACGCAAGCAATTTGGCTCATAATCCCAGGATTGACCGGCTTAACTACAAATGAGTCCCATGTCCACTTATCATTCCAAATGCTTATGTTTTTACCATCACCAATTCTCCATTTAACACCTTCTATTAGAACAGCCCTTGCCTCACACAAACTACGCCAAACATAACTCGAGTTGTTGCCCATGTTAGCCTCAAGAAAATCACAATGTGAGAAATATTTAGCTTTGAATAGCTTTGTCACAAGAGTGTTAGGTCGAGACAAAAACTTCCACCATTGATTACCAAGAAGCGCCACATTAAAAGCGTATAAATTCCTGAAACCCATGCCACCATCAAATTTATGCACAGCCTGTTTGTCTCAAGAGAACCATTTAATTCCTTTACTATTAGTGCCTTCACTGCCCCACCAAAAGGAATTCGTAAGTTTATGAATTTCATTCGCAAGAGAGGGAGGAACAAGAAAAATGCTCATAAAATATGTGGGGATATATTGCACCACTGATTTAATCATCACCGCCTTCCCAGCCTTAGATAAAGAGCCACCGCCCCAAGAATTTATTTTACGCCACACCCGATCCTTAATAAAACTAAAGAGAGCTTTCTTGCTTCGGTCTATCAGGGAGGGGAGACCCAAGTACTTACCAGTGCCTAAACAAATTTGGACACCTAGCAAGTTGGCAATGAAATCACGCATCCCCTCTCCCGTATTCCTACTATAAAAAACTTCAGATTTTAGATAATTAATTACCTGGCTAGAAGCAGCTTCATAAGTTGTAAGGATTTCTTTCATAGCAGTAGCCTCATCCTCCTTAGCTTTACAGAAGAGTCATCCCCAAAGAGAAGGTGAGAGATGATTGGAGCTCCTCTACAAATCTTCACCCCATGTAAGGTTCCTCTTCTCTCTGCTTGATTGAGAAAAGCTGTTAAACCTTCGGAGTAAAGAATAAACAGATAGGGGGAGAGTGGATCCCCTTGCTGGAGACCTCTACCAGGGTGAATAGAACCAACAGGCTCCTTATTAACTAAAATTGAGTAGCTAACAGACTCCACGCATAACATGATCCAACTAATCTATCTGTCAACAAAACCCGTCCGCCTCATAACTGCAGGAAGGTAACCCCAGTCAACTCTGTCATACGCCTTGCTCATGTCTATTTTTAAAGCCACCTCCCCAACCCTTCCCGAAGTCTTAATCTTCATGAAATGAATGATCTCCGCCGCCATCGTAGTATTATCAAGAATAGACCGACCCGGAACAAAAACTAACTGAACATCAGGCACACATTGGAGTCTAGAGACCATATCACCAATAGAACCTTGGAGCCAGCCTCTTCTAACAACTTCAAAAAAATCATGCTCAATTAACCAAGTATTTTCAAAGCGAAAACGCTTTCTGGGAGCCAACAAAGATGGAGGGTCACACTGCAAGAGTATCGAGATGGCAGAAGGAATTAATATAGCTTGTATAAATTTTTTAGAGTATCAAGAATATAATTTTATGTTATTAATAATCAACAACAAATTGTCATTAATCACAAAAAACAAATCATATACAAAGGATTATAAAAAACACTCCTTCAAGACTCTGTCCAACAAACTCTCTGTTATTTGATGAATTTCATGTGAGGTCATGAATTTTATGTGGGTCTCGCTCTATTTAATGGATCCCATATGAAATTCGCCCAATAATCAAGAGTCTGTTGGAGAGTGTTAAAAAGAGTATGTTGTTAGTACTTCTCTTATAAAAATTGCAAGAGTGGTATTCTGGACGAATAAATTTTCATTAGTTTTCGACAAATACAAATACAAATTTTTCTTTGCTTTTTTTTATTTTCTTAAAGTTAAATCAAAATGTAAGTTTTGCTTTACCTTTTTTCAGATTCGTACCCTATTTTAAGAAAAACGATTTATACTATTTAATAATACTGTAAAAACAAGGATAAATATCCTCTAAAGTGAGTAACAGTATAAAATGAGAAAGTAAATATGCATTCACCCTTGATTAGTTAAAAGACATTAAGATCTCAACTCAATCTAGGTAATAAAGGATGGATAGACTCTTACATTC
Source organism: Sophora flavescens (assembly GCA_030762895.1). Lineage (NCBI taxonomy): Eukaryota > Viridiplantae > Streptophyta > Magnoliopsida > Fabales > Fabaceae > Sophora > Sophora flavescens. Next base: position 65,153,150 of record CM061069.1, read on the forward strand.
TTACTTTACAATTTTGCTCAATCTGATCCTAAAAATGATCATGATTATATGGCTATTTTGATACACTAACAGAGATATAAATGTAGCACATTAAGCCTTTTATTTGTTTAGGTGGATTTTGGGAAGAGAGGAGTGGAGACGGGAGACGATGGAAGTAGGTGTTAAAGGTAAGTTTTGATATATTTGGTTGAGGGGAGAAATTCTGGAAGAGAGAAAAAATCTTTGTAGTGGGACTCCCAAAATAAAATATCTTCCCCAATAGAGAGATTTTGTGACACCCTCTACCCTGAAACGTATATTATATAAATACTATATAGAAAATATTATGTTTTGACGGAATAGAAATGTGGATTCTTGAAAATCTTTTCACAAAATATAGTTGAGAGCTTCACATCATAACACTCAAATTAAACCAAAGAAGTAAATAAAAGGTATTATAAATAATCGTGAAGTTCGCATGAAAACATAATGACAGTGAAATAATTCTCCTTGCCCGATGTCACATATATCATAGCGCAATAATTCTAATACAATATAAATAACCAAGTTCAATTCTGAAAACATAAAGCACTAGGACGATGCGCAATCTGACTGGCTCCAACTGCTGTCACGATGCTCCGTATACATCATCTCTCCGCTACACATATGTAACTTTATCATACTGTCTAACATACACACATAAGCACGCACAAGATCATAACATGACTTAGGACGATACATGACTATGCAACTACAGAACCAATCTCCAACTTCTCCATATGCAATGTGGATCCATAATCAACCAACACAGGGAAGATGAATGGGAGCACATATTCGACTAGCATGGGCAGCTCACCAATCAGCATGACCCCCCACCCCCATCGAATATTCTCGCCACCCTTGATAATGCACATAGACATGCACTACAATGGAAAAGAGATTTAATAGCATTTTTTTGCCTTTACTAGCGCTTACAACCGTTATCTATTCACACGCTACTAAAGGTGGAAGAAAATATAGCGTTTCTGAAGCGCTATCTAAAGTAGGGAATAAATAGTGCTTCTTTGAAGAAATATTGTCTAAAATAGGGAATAGATAACACTGTCTACTTTAGGCCTTAATAAGTGTTGGTCCGACCTTGATTTCTAATTTCTCCCACGATTCACATTGTAATAGATGCTCCAACCCAGATATTGGGAGATGATGGGTACAAGGGAAATGATGTAAGGTTCTACATGCATACATGGGATGAAAGTTATTATGTGTACCTCTAAGACCTAAAGAAATCCCTCATTGACAAAGGTGTATATGTGCTTTGTATTTCCTTACGAGTTGCAACTCTATCAACATCCAAGTACAGTTGTGTTATTTTGACAACTGATATACGACAACTTGCTGGACAACTCCACTGTAGCGGCACTATAGCGGTGGCATTTTCATAATTTTGACCATTTTTTAAAAAAAAAATAGCATCTTTTAGTACTAACATTTTTTGTTAATTATGTGCAAATATTTGGTTAATCACGTACAAATATTTGGTTAATTCAGTTCATTATATGGTTAATGGGTCATCCTGGAACTTATAATTATTTTCCACAACTATGTAAATATTTGGTTAATTACGTGCAAATATTTGGTTAATTCAGTTCATTATATGGTTTAATGGGTCATCCTGAAACTTACATGGTTGTTGACTGATGAGTGTGATTTCACCTCATTTTCCATGTACATTTCTGCATGCATTTGCATATAGTTAGGCCATTTTAGTTTTATTTTGGTTAGTTTTTCCTTTGGAACGAATAAGGTGGTTTTGTGTGTTGTTTTGCAGGAATTTATGATTAATTGCCCAAGAATTTGGCCATGATGAAGCTTGGATGAAGATAGAGCCTGAAAAGAGAAGAAATTAAGCCAAGCAGAATTCTGGAGGCTTCGCCTCGCGAGACTGGATCTCGCCTCGCGAGTCCGAAGACCATCCTGGACAGCAACAGTCACCTTTCTGTCTCGCCTCGCGAATCACCATCTCTCCTCGTGAGCCTGAAGACCTGACTGTGCCAGAGATGTCACCCTTCTGTCTCGCCTAGCGAGTTACCTATTCGCCTCGCGAGAGAACCAATCTCTAAAAGTCAGATTCATAAGATTCGCTTCGCGAGCTAGGTCTCGCCCCGCGAGTGTGCGAAACCCAGAACTTCTGTATATAAGCTGTTTTAGGACAGATTTGAGGGAGAGCAGAAAGGAGGCGGCCAAAAACCCTAAAAATGCAATTTCTGCAGCTGTGGTTGGGTGCATCATTCCATGGAGTTCCTCCCTTCCTTCATCTCTGTATCTTTTCTTTTGCCTTTCCCTTTGATAATGTGTAGCTAAACTCCCCCTTGTTGGGGTTAGATTATGGATTTTCTGAATTTGGTTGTAACATGATGTGGTTGTAATACAATTTCCTAATTCTTTATGAGTGTTTGATTCCATGCTTAATGCTTTACTTAGTTTGATCATCCTATGAATGATTAGTTACTTTAATAGACAATTGAAAGGTTGATGTTGAGGCATGCTCATGAATCAAATGCCAAGTAGTTTATGAACCTAGACATAGGTCTTGGGGTGCTTGCAATCTTATGAATCTTGACTCTTAATGCAATTTCTCATGTTAATCCACCTAAGACATTAGGGTTTAATTTGGGATTTTAGGCTCATTCCACCTAAGACATTAGGGTTTGAGTAATTTGAGAAGATTTGATTGTCATAATTGAATTAGGAATTGTGTCATTTACCATTTCATAGCAACCAAAGGAGGATTGGCCTAGTCTAACCCTAACAATTCTATCCATTTGTTGATCACATTTCTGTTTGCCTTTTAAGTGTTTGATAAAATACCTAAAAGAACAAAAACATTTTATTCTTGTTTGTTTCGTTAGATGTTAGAGCTACCTTCATTCCAAACTTGATCGCCGAGATAGTAGTTCAATTTGCGAAGTGGTACTTGTCCATGATCCCTGAGGACGATATCTGGTTCTTACTGTTTTATTACTTGCAACGACCCGGTACACTTGCCGAGATCGTGTCAAGTTTTTGGCGCCGTTGCCGGGGATTGATGTGCCAATATCACGAGTACCAAAGGGGACTCCTAATTTAGGCATTTTTCATTGTTTTCCTATTGCTGTTTTTCTTTTCTGTTTTCTGTTTTCTTGTTGTATTTTCTGTTTTGTTCTATTTGTTCTTGTATGCGAGGTAGTCAAAGCAAGGAAAAATAGAAAGAATAGAAAGGTAGCCAAAGCAAGGAAAAATAGAAAAGAAACATCTTCTAGTATACAAGAGCTACAAGTTGAGTTACCAAGTGTGCAAGAACCACAAGTTGAAGTAGCAACTGTCACCATGGCTGAATACAATGCACCAAGGAGGACAATGGGGGACTATACTTCCCCTAGAGTCGATAGATGTGGGACTCCAATCGTTAGACCTACAATGGCTTGCAACAATTTTGAAATCAAGGCATCACTTCTCAATCTTGTGCAGCAAAATCAGTTTGGAGGTTTTGAGAGTGAAGACCCTCATGCTCACACTGGCACATTCATTGAGTTGTGTGACACCATCAAGCTAAATGGAGCTTCTGATGAGGCCATTCGTTTAAGGCTTTTCCCTTTATCTTTGAGGGATAGAGCTAAGTCATGGCTTCGATCCCATCCTCATGGGAGCATCATCACTTGGAATGATTTGGTGAGCAAGTTCTTATCTCGCTTCTTCCCTCCGTCAAGAATGATCAAGTTGAGATCCGAGATTAATGCCTTTGCACAGAGGGATGGCGAGTCACTTTATGAAGCATGGGAGAGGTTCAAGTCTTTGCTCACAGCTTGTCCAAATCATGAGTTGGAAACATGGCAGCAAGTTGCAACCTTTGTCAATGGGCTCAACCGAAATTCCATAAGTATGATTGAAGCGGCTGCAGGTGGATCATTGAGCCAAAAGGCACCTGAAGAGGCAAATGACTTGATTGAAACAATGGCTAATAATGATTATCAAATGCCTAGTTCTTGATCATTGGTCAAGAGAGGTGTTTTGGAGCTTGATGAAATTGGTGCTCTTAAGGCGCAAATGGCCATTCTTACCAAGCAATTGGGGTCCGTTCAACTGCAAAATTCTCAGTTACAAGCTGTCCAAGTTCAAGCTGCCTCAGTATGTGATTTCTGTGGAGGTAACCATGCAAATGGCAATTGTGAGATTAATGTGGTTGGAAGTTCTGGGCAAGAAGAAGTGAACTACATGGGAAACCAAGGGCCTAAGAATGATCCTTTCTCTAACACCTACAATCCGGGGTGGCTTAGCCATCCTAACTTTGGTTGGAAACAAGGGCAAGGTTCGAGTTCTCAAGCAAAGCCTCCTCAAGAGACTTCAAGCAAATTGGAGAATATTCTAGCCCAATTCATGCAAGCAACTCAAGACAATATGAAGAATCAAAATGCCTCCATCAAGAATCTTGAACACCAAATAGGCCAATTGGCAAAGCAAATGACGGAGAGACCTCAAGGACAATTGTCGGGAGATACCGAGAAGAATCCAAGGGAGGATTGCAAGGCAATTACTACAAGAAGTGGGAGAGTGTTAGTCCCACCTGAAAAAGAGAGAGAAGAAAAGACAATTGGTGAGGGAGTTGATGAAGTGATTGTTGAAGATGTAATCAATGAAGAACCCGAGACTTCCCAAGCCACTACCTCTAGTCCCATTGTTGTTGAAGTTGAAAAACCACGGAGGGAAAAACTGGTTGATGAAGAGTTTGCGAGAAAGAAGACTAGAAGGCAAATTCTTGAAGAAGTTGACAATCCTAAGGAGCTGCCATCATATTTCAAGATACCCTGTCCTCAAAGGTTGAAGAAGGAGGAAAAGGATCAACAATTCTCCAAGTTCTTGGATGTGTTTAAAAAGTTACAAATTAACATCCCTTTTGCCGAAGCTCTTCAACAAATGCCTTCCTATGCCAAGTTTATGAATGAGATTCTTACTAACAAGAGGAGGTGGAAGGAGGAGACGGTAATGCTCACGGAAGAATGCAGTGCCATACTCCAAAGAAAGTTACCGGTAAAGATGAAGGATCAAGGTAACTTTACTATCCCATGTACTATTGGTCATTTGAATGTTGGAAGAGCCTTGTGTGATCTCGGTGCAAGTATCAACCTTATGCCTCTCTCCATTTTCAAGAACCTGGGAATTAGTGAAGTCAAGCCAACCGGGATTTCTCTCCAATTGGCGGATCGCTCCATTACATATCCTTATGGTGTAGTGGAGGATTTATTGGTGAAAGTAGACAAATTCATCTTTCCAGCAGATTTTGTGGTGTTGGATATAGCTGAAGATAGTGAGACTCTGTTGATTCTTGGAAGACCATTCCTAGCCACAGGTAGAGCTTTGATCAATGTCAATCAAGGGGAGTTGGTGCTTCGAGTCCAAGATGAAAAGGTCACCTTCAATGTGTTTGAAGCAATGAGACATCCAAGCGACAAAGATACGTGTATGAGTGTGGACCTTGTTGATTCATTGACTGACAAGAGTGTGCAACAAACTTTTGAAGATTCATTGGAAGCGGCTCTTATGGTGGAGGATGTAGAAGGAGAGGTGTGTGAGGAAGAAGTTGAGTTCATGGTCAAATCCCTCGAGGCTTGTCTAGTTTTGAATACTGATGAAGACAAAGTTGTGGAGGATGTGCGGATTGAAGACAAGGGTGAACCACCTGTGCTAGAGTTGAAAGAACTTCCATCTCATCTCCATTATGTTTTCCTTGGGGTGAATTCTTCATTCCCGGTGATCATTAGTAGCGTATTGAACTCATTAGAGGAAGAGAAGCTGTTAAGGGTGCTCAGGGAGCACAAATCTGCAATTGGGTGGTCTATGTCCGACTTGAAGGGGATAAGTCCCTCATTCTGTATGCACAAAATCCTTTTGGAGGAAAACTTCAAGCCGGTTAGACAGCCCCAAAGAAGACTCAACCCAAACATGAAGGAAGTTGTAAGGAAGGAGGTTGTGAAACTTCTGGATGCGGGTATAATCTACCCAATCTCCGATAGTCCATGGGTGAGTCCGGTCCAAGTTGTCCCTAAGAAAGGGGGGATGACGGTGGTTGCAAATGAAAAAAATGAACTCATCCCCTTAAGGACCGTTTCTGGATGGAGAGTGTGTATTGATTATAGAAGACTGAATGAGGCCACCAGAAAAGATCATTTTCCCTTGCCCTTCATTGATCAGATGTTAGAGAGGTTGGCGGGCCATGCCTTTTATTGCTTCCTTGATGGATACTCAGGGTATAACCAGATTGTGGTTGACCCAAATGACCAAGAGAAGACTGCTTTTACTTGTCCTTATGGCGTCTATGCATACCGAAGGATGCCATTCGGGTTGTGTAATGCACCCGCCACTTTTCAAAGGAGCATGCTTTCCATATTCTCTGATATGACTGAAAAATTCATTGAGGTATTTATGGATGATTTTTATGTGTTTGGTAATTCTTTTGATGATTGTCTTAAAAATCTTGCATGTGTTTTGAAAAGATGCCAAGAAACTAACCTTGTGTTGAATTGGGAAAAATGTCATTTCATGGTTAGGGAATGTATAGTTATTGGTCATAAAATTTCATCACGGGGGATGGAAGTTGATAAAGCAAAAATTGAAGTGATTGAAAAACTTCCCCCTCCCATAAATGTGAAAGGTGTTAGAAGCTTCCTAGGGCATGCGGGTTTCTATAGGAGATTTATAAAAGACTTCTCAAAGATTGTGAAACCCTTATGCAAGCTTTTGGTAGTTGACACTCCTTTTGTATTTGATGATGATTGCATGCATGCCTTCCAACTTTTGAAAGAAAAACTCACCACCACACCGGTCATTGCACCTCCAGATTGGAGTTTGCCATTTGAGTTAATGTGTGATGCAAGCGACTATGCGGTGGGAGCCATTTTGGGTCAAAGAAAAAAATAAAGTGTTGCATGTCATTTACTATGCCAGTCGTTTGCTGAATGATGCTCAATTGAACTATACCACGACTGAAAAAGAATTGCTTGCTGTGGTGTTTGCGTTTGATAAATTTGGATCCTACTTGATTGGTTCTAAAACTACTGTCTACACTGATCATTCTGCTTTGAAGTATCTTATGACTAAACAGGATGCCAAGCCAAGGCTCATTAGGTGGGTACTACTGCTCCAAGAGTTTGATTTGGATATAAAGGACAAGAAAGGAGTGGAGAATGTGGTAGCCGACCATTTGTCTAGGCTTCCACAAGCAGATGTTCAAGCAAAAGCTGAGTTGCCAATTCAAGAGGAATTCCCAGATGAAAAGCTGTTTATGGTGCAAGTGGCACCTTGGTTTGCAGACATTGCAAATTATAAGGCCGCCAACAAAATTCCGAAGGACTTAAATGCACAACAAAGGAAGAAGCTCATCCATGATGCGAAATACTATGTATGGGATGAGCCTTACCTTTTCAAAAGAGGTTTGGATGGAATTCTGAGAAGATGCATTCCGGAGGAAGAGATTAATGGGGTATTGACTCATTGCCACAACTCACCGTATGGAGGACACTTTGGTGGTGAGAAAACCGCCATGAAGATCTTGCAAAGCGGGTTATTTTGGCCCACCATTTTCAAAGACTCCAGAGCTTGGGTGATTAATTGTGATAAGTGTCAAAGAACCGGAAGTATATCCAGGCAAAATGAGATGCCTTTGAAGGGTATTCTAGAGGTGGAACTCTTTGATGTGTGGGGGATCGACTTCATGGGTCCTTTCCCATCATCCTACAACAACAAATATATTCTTATTGCGGTTGACTATGTGAGCAAATGGGTAGAAGTTGTCCCAACTGTGAAAGATGATGCAAAAACAGTGATTAGTTTTGTGAGGAAAAACATCTTCACCCAAGTTGGAGCCCCTAGAGCCATCATTAGTGATGGGGGTACTCATTTTTGCAACAAAGAGTTCAATGCAGTGCTTGCCAAGTTTGGGGTCAATCATAAAGTTGCCACACCATACCACCCTCAAACTAGTGGGCAAGTGGAGTTGTCCAATCGGGAATTGAAGAGGATTTTGGAGAAAACCGTGAACAATGCTAGGAAGGATTGGGCAAAGAAACTGGATGATGCACTTTGGGCCTATCGGACTGCATATAAAACACCTATTGGTATGTCACCTTACCAATTAGTGTTTGGAAAATCATGCTACCTTCCGGTAGAGCTCCAACATCGTGCTTTTTGGGCAGTGAAGACCCTGAAATTTAATACAAGGCTGGCCATGGATAAGAGACTATTGCAGTTGAATGAGTTGGATGAATCCCAACTCTTGGCTTATGAGAGTTCAAGGATCTACAAGGAAAGAACAAAATTTTGGCATGATAAGTTCATCCTTCCAAAGCATTTTGAAGAAGGCCAATTAGTTTTGCTCTTTAATTCACGTCTCAAGCTGTTTCCAGGCAAGTTGAGATCAAGATGGTCGGGTCCATTCTATGTCAAGTCAGTTTCTCCATTTGGTGCAGTTGAATTGGAAGATCCATCATCCGGAGATACTTTCACAGTTAATGGGCAAAGGCTCAAGCACTACCTTGGAGGAGACTTTGATCGTCAAGCAGTCTCCGTCCCTCTTAAGGCACCATCTTAGAAATCAGCCGTCAAGCTAGTGACGTTAAAGAAGCGCTTATTGGGAGGCAACCCAAGTTTTCTTTTCCCTTTCTCATTTGTTTTTGATTTTCATCTCTTGAATAATTTGAGAAGATCAAGAGATTTGTTAATAGGCTTGCTAAGTATTTTCAGGGCAAGAAGGAAGGAAAAACAAAAAGGGGCAGGGAGAAACAAAGCCAGAAAGCATGTGAACCAGCCCGCTACCACCTCGGTGAGTCGTGCCAATTTTTTTTCTCCCCTCTCTAACTTAATTATTTACATTGGGGACAATGTAAGTTTTTAAGCTTGGGGTAGGGGTATTTTTGTAAATTTTTGAATTTTTGCATTATTCATATTGCATTCATTTAGGCATAATTTTGCATGATTGCATGATTCGGTTACCCCCTGCTTAGATTGAGCATCTGATTGTGAGAACCGAGTGCCAATTTATTTGTGATAGTGAATTTTTGAACCCTAAATTTCTATTATTGTGATAAGGCTTCAAATAAAAATTCTTGAGATGATATTGGATAGTTGATAATTAGCATGTGTTTCTGTAGATTTGTGTTTTCACTGATTTTTGAACTGCTAAATGTGAGCTTTTGAGCCATTACGGGGTACTCACTAAATTCACCCAATTCCTTGTTAAGTGTTATTCCTCTTGGATTGTATTTCTCTAGAACTTGACTTGAAACCGTTTCAAAGCTTAAAAAATTTTTGAAAACATTTTTGAAAATGATTGAGGCATTATGTATTTTTCCGGCCTTCTGAGCTTTGAATGAATAAATGATACCCCCTTAGTTGCCCAATTTTGAGCTTGAAAGAATAAAATGCTTTTCTTGGTATCTTGAATTACTTTGATGAACATGCTTGATAGGGCACCTTTTAAAGTATTACAACAAAAGGGTAAAAAGGTAGTGGAAAAAGTATGGGATGAGAAAATCAGAAAAATATTTCTCTTGAGCTGAAAAATCTCCCCTTCTCCAAATAAAAGAAAAATAAAAGAAAGAAAAATAAAAATAGAGAAGGGGATGACAAAAAGAAATGGGAAATAAAACAAAAAGAAAGAAAGAAAGGTGGCAAAAGTAAATCGAAAACCAAAATGGTATTTTAGAAGGTGTCATGATTTATAATGCTTGATGTTTTATGTAGCCTTTTGAAATGTCATTTTCTTGATTTCCCCACCTAACGATAAATCTCATGGCCCCGTTACAACCAAAGCAAAAGACCTCTTAATTCTTAATTGTTTTCATTAATAGAGTAGAGATTTGGTTGATAGTCAAGCCTATGGTAGAATTCATTCCTTGAGGAAAATGGAGCGAATTGTCATATTTCCTTAAACATTTGAGTGAGGTGAGAAAGAGAGCCAAGCAAATGAACAAGCTTAGGGTGATCTTCAGGTGAGCAAGAGTGCCCGAATTAGTGAGAATATGAGTCTAGGGAACTTAAGCTTCTAATTGGACTTGAATTGATTGTCTCTTACTGAATTATTTGAAATGCCTATTACTTGGATCATTTACTCGGGTTCTTAGTTCACTATCATTGCTCTGTTTGTTTTCATCTTCTGGCCTTGGTTTTTGCTTGAGGACAAGCAAAGTCTTAAGCTTGGGGTGATTTGATGAGTGTGATTTCACCTCATTTTTCATGTATATTTCTGCATGCATTTGCATATAGTTAGGCCATTTTAGTTTTATTTTGGTTAGTTTTTCCTTTGGAATGAATAAGGTGGTTTTGTGTGTTGTTTTGCAGGAATTTATGATTAATTGCCCTAGAATTTGGCCATGATGAAGCTTGGATGAAGATAGAGCCTGAAAAGAGAAGAAATTAAGCCAAGCAGAATTCTGGAGGCTTCGCCTCGCGAGCCCGAAGACCAGCCTGGACAGCAACAGTCACCTTTCTGTCTCGCCTCGCCAATCACCATCTCGCCTCGCGAGCCTGAAGGCCTGACTGTGCCAGAGATGTCACTCTTCTGTCTCGCCTAGCGAGTTACCTACTCGCCTCGCGAGAGAACCAATCTCTGAAAGTCAGATTCATAAGATTCGCCTCGCGAGCCAGGTCTCGCCTCGCGAGTGTGCGAAACCCAGAACTTCTGTATATAAGCTGTTTTAGGACAGATTTGAGGGAGAGCAGAAAGGAGGCGGCCAAAAACCCTAAAAATGCAATTTCTGCAGCTGTGGTTGGGTGCATCATTCCATGGAGTTCCTCCCTTCCTTCATCTATGTATCTTTTCTTTTGCCTTTCCCTTTGATTATGTGTAGCTAAACTCCCCCTTGTTGGGGTTAGATTATGGATTTTTTGAATTTGGTTGTAACATGATGTGGTTGTAATACAATTTCCTAATTCTTTATGAGTGTTTGATTCCATGCTTAATGCTTTCCTTAGTTTGATCGTCCTAGGAATGGTTAGTTGCTTTAATAAACAATTGAAAGGTTGATGTTGAGGCATGCTCATGAATCAAATGCCAAGTAGTTCATGAACCTAGACATAGGTCTTGGGGTGCTTGCAATCTTATGAATCTTGACTCTTAATGCAATTTCTCATGTTAATCCACCTAAGACATTAGGGTTTAATTTGGGATTTTAGGCTCATTCCACCTAAGACATTAGGGTTTGAGTAATTTGAGAAGATTTGATTGTCATAATTGAATTAGGAATTGTGTCATTTACCATTTCATAGCAACCAAAGGAGGATTAGCCTAGTCTAACCCTAACAATTCTATCCATTTGTTGATCACATTTCTGTTTGCCTTTTAAGTGTTTGATAAAATACCAAAAGAACAAAAACATTTTATTCTTGTTTGTTTCGTTAGATGTTAGAGCTACCTTCATTCCAAACTTGATTGCCTAGATAGTAGTTCAATTTGCGAAGTGGTACTTGTCCACGATCCCTGAGGACGATATCTGGTTCTTACCGTTTTATTACTTGCAACGATCTGGTACACTTGCCGAGATCGTGTCATGGATAACTATTATAAGCTTTAGGATAGCCCATTAACCATACAGTAACCGCATTAACCATATATTTGCACGTGGTTAACCAAATATTTACTTTGTTGTGAAAAATGATTGTAAGTTCCAGATGACCCATTAACCGTATAATGAACTGAATTAACCAAATATTTACACGTAATTAACCAAATATTTGCATGTAATAAAAAAATGTTTTTTTTGACATAATTTAACAAAAAATGTTAGTACTAAAAAAAAGCTAAATACTTAAAAAAAACGAATATTAAAAAAAACTGAATCACTATTCATACATACGGTCGTCATGTATGGTTGTTGAAATGAGTTGTCAAGAAAACATTTATGCCTGATATATGGTCGGTGGCCAAATATTATATTCATTAAAAGGAATTAGATATTTTCACAAGATAGTAATTTGATGCAATGTCTTTATATTTGCAGTTGGAGATTGTATTCTCTTTCTAAAACTTGCCAAATATTATGTTTCTGGATTGTGTTGCACAATTATATTAAGACATCTGATACTCATATGAATATGAATAGGGAGCTAAGTTTCCACCACAATTGAGATACTTTAGGGGAGTTCACGGATCAATTTGGATCGATCTTGATGTAAAAAGTCATCAAATTCAAGGACTCGATACTATATTTTCTATCCAATTAGTCCTCAAATTCATACTATTAGTAAAATTAATTATTCAATTGTTATTTTGTTCCAATTAGTCATTAAACTCCTAATATTGGTAAAACCAATCCTTTTTATAAGATCACGAATGACCAATACATTCACCCGTTTATTTTGTAATTTTTGCTTAAATCCAAACTATTGATTACTTCTTTTTATAAAAAAAACAAAAGTAATATTAAGGGAATGAATAATAATTTTTATTATATATTTTATCAACATAAAGTAAATTGTAAATCCAACAGTTCAATATTTTTTCTTTTTAGGAATTGACTAATGTCAAAACATAATAATTAGTATATTAGATTTATATTAGATTTATTATTATTATTATTATTTCATGATTTAAATTTTAAAAAAATATAATCTTATATATGTAGAGTGTGTAAAATTTAAATCATCAAATAAAAATAAAAATAATAAATCTAATATACTAATTATTCATGTCATAAAATGATAAAATGCAGGTTCTCCTCTTTCATTGAGTGGAATGGCTTTATGCCGATTGGCGCACCCTCCTCCGACCAATTTTCATTTCCCAAAATACCCTTCAAAATTGCTTAAATTCTCTTCGCTGCCACTCGCCCTGCGTTGTTGTCGTTCATCCTCTGCATCGATGGAAGCTCCTCCAGAAGGTTACCGCAAAAACGTTGGTATCTGTCTCATCAATCATGACAAAAAGGTACAATACAATACAAATACATTTTCTTCTTAATTCTTACTTAGTTTTCACTTTTCACCAAACCTTAATTAACGAACTATTTCTCTTTTCCAGGTTTTTGCAGCTTCACGCCTCGACATACCCAATGCTTGGCAAATGCCGCAGGTATATAAATCAAGAGTCTTACTAAGCTATCTTTTTTTCTTCTTCTTTTTTTCAAATATGAACCAATGAATGAGTTTAATTTTTATGAACATGTCATGTGCAAAATGTATAATTTGCTCTTAAATATGTGCACATTCAATAATCTAGTGTCACCACTCAGGTGTTCAGAATAGCTCATAAAGAACTTATTTAGGCTTATAAGAATAGCTTATGAAAATAGCTTATGAGCTTCTTATAAGCTCTTTTTTGTTTATTTCGGGAAGCTTATGAAAATAAGTTATTTTTAGGTTATTTCATAAACTTTTATTGAATAAGCATTTAATTAAGCTATTTATCCAAAGACGCTATCAGTACGTGGATACACGAGTACATACTCAACTTTCTATAAATAATATTGAATCTGTGAGAAAGGGTCGTACTGAGACTGGGAGCAATGACTAAGATTGTACACATTGTGGACACAAGCAATGACATAATGCTGGACAAGCATGGGAATTGTAAATAAGGTATTGTTGGTAACTAAATAAACGAAAACAAAGAAATCTAAAGAGCTTATGCTTTTATCTTTCTTGCAATGTATTATTGTTAAAAGGAATGCAGTACTCTGTAAGTGTTAACCAACTTAATAATGTGGTATCTTTTTAGGGTGGTATTGATGAAGGCGAGGATCCAAGAAATGCAGCTATCAGGGAACTAAGAGAAGAGACAGGAGTTAATTCAGCAGAAGTGATTGCAGAGGTACAAGTTATAAATTTCCTGACTTGCTATCTCACTGCAAAAATTTTGGACATATTATGTACTTATGTAGTTCCTGCAGCCTGGTTATCTTGATTTATCAGTACAAAATCATATTTCACCACACTAGTTACTGGTTGATATAATTCTAAACGTTGCATACCACTTCCCTTTTAGGATAGCCATATCAGCCTATAACAGGATTTGAGGGCTTTATGCCTACTCCATAAAAGGAACTGTTTCTTCTCACTGTGAGCTAAAAAATGCCAACAGATCTCTTGCAAACTACAAAGGAAATATTGCTGCTGGAGCACCCTCTTCTAGAGAAAAAGTGTGTTCTCTCTTCCAATCAGTTGCTGAATTCAAGCCAAAACAAAGTTGTTGATAATAACAACAGTAGTACAAGAAAGAAAATAAGAAAGAGAAAAACTAGCACACCTGCTTCAATACAGCCTAATAAACAAAACTTGAAACTCTTACTTCTGAATTTTCTTGAGTTCACAGAGATAAATCTGCATATCAAAGTTTTCTTCTAATAAAAGGTGCGTTTATAACGTTTTCCTGCCTAGATTCCAATACGGAAACTACTGAGTCATTGCCGGCTGCCGCAGACCAACTCAACCGTATATTAGGCAGAGGCCTATGAATGGTTGTTATCTCTAACACGTCCCTTCATGTAAAATCCCTGTGGGCTTGAAACATGGACAAAATACAAACCCACTCAATTCTTGTGCCGAGATGCAGTTTAATTAGAAGAATGAGAGTTGCAAGGATCGAACCCCTGACTATTGGATCGTAGAGTGTTTGATACCATGTCAACGATGTCCTTCGATGATAATTAATGTCATCAATTTAGTTCTTATAGGATAAATTTGATGGCAAAAATGTGACACTGGAGGACCAATTTGATGTAGTATATGGCTTTGGAGAACAGATTTGATGTATTTATAAATGAAATACCAATGTGATATTGCATATATCTTTGGAGGACCAAAATAGACAATGCATATTTACTTCAAAAAACTTTAGTTGTTTGGTGGAGGCCTATCAATGGTTTATAACCCCAACTATCATCAAAGAACACAGATGCTTCCGAAGAAAGGAGTCTGCAGCTCTTATAGTAAAATGTCCTGATAAAACTATAACATTCTGTGCATGATTAAATTGTCACTATCCAAGCTCATTAACCCTCAGGTTTCACAACCTTTGAAGTGTGACAGAGAAAATAATCGGCCTCTTTCGTGTGCTGCCAGTTATGCTAGAGTTACATCTAGTCATGGTAGTCTGGTCTATCAATGTCAATTAGGATATACACTACGATTATTAGTTTTTCATTTACATAAAATTCAAATTAAAGCAAGTATTTCTTTTTTATTTTTGCTGTCTTTATAATTGTTGGCCCTGGCAACCATCACCAGAGAGGGGGGGTGGTGAATTGGGTTTTAAATAAAGATGAAATCTTTTTCGATAAATCAAAAACCCTTTTACAATATAAACAGAAATCGCAGCGGATAAATAATTGTTTTCAAATTAAAGCGCTGTGAAAGATAAATCGTTTGAAATTAAAGAGCAATAACGTAAAGAGCGTTAATGTGAAGAGTAAGAGATGAGAAGATGAACACAACGATATATCCTGGTTCGGTCACAGACTACCTACGTGGCCTACATCCAGTCCCCAAGGCAATACCACCAAGGATTTTCAATCAACTCTAGTTTTTAAACAGGATCAACTAGAACCTTTACAAAAGAGAGCACTCCTCACAGACCAGGGATATCACCTCCCCCAGTGAAAGAGCCTCAAGACAACCCAAGTGATATCACCTCTCTTGTCAACCACAAGGAATATCACCTCCCTTGTAAACACCTGGAAATCACATCCAAGAAACACCACAAGAGATATCACCTCTCTTGTAAACCACAAGGAATATCACATCCCTTGTAAACACTTGGAAATCACATCCAAGAAACACCTACAAGAGATATACCCTCCCTTGTAAGAAAGATAACCAAAAGATGGTTTGAGTCAATCTGACTCTTACCAATATAAAGCACTCTTAATAGTGCAGATAAACAAATTGAAGAACAAATACAATAACACCTATATGGTGTGTAGAACTCTCAATATAATATGGTCAAAGTGATAGTGCAAGAGAAAGAGTATAGAGAAAATGATTATCGGAGTTTTAGCACAGAGAAATAGCAGAGTTCTGACTGTTGATGGCTGCCTAACGTTTCTTTTATATGTGAGAAGTGTTGGTCCAAAGAAAATAGATCCAGCCTCATTAAAATTAATTTTTGTCGCAGCATAATCGATTATGACATTCTCATAATCGATTATTTAAATCAATTTCAGGAAGCTCTCACTTTGACAGAATAGTCATAATCGATTATGAGTTCACTGACTTTCATATAAAAGCCATAATCGATTACGGGGTTTCTGTTTGAAGCTCGTTGAAAGCCAGAAAGGACATAATCGATTATTCTATTTCAAATTCAAAACTCAACGGCTTTAATGTCACAATTACTCATTAACACTAATCAAAGCCATTTAATCTCGACTCATAATCGATTATAGGATTACCATAATCGATTATGGATAATCGATTATGGTACCTATAAAATTGAATTTAAAACCTTGACAATTAAGAAAATGATTGCCCATCAAGAACCATTAATTGTCAGTTTTAATCCCTTTTAAAGCACATGTTAAAAAACTTTTCAGCACATGATAAATTGTTTTAAGCACATGTTAAAAGTTGTGTGAGACCAATATTAAATTGAGAACTCTACTTACCACTTACACACTTTTCTAAAACAATCAATACAAATACGGAAATTCCCATTTTGCCCCTTTGCTGGCTTGCTTTATAATCATCCGCTTTTTGCACTTTAGTCCTCTTGGACCTTTTCCTTTTGTCCATTATCAAAACAAAATTTCCTGTCAAGGCATATATATTCACAATAAATGTTCATCTTGGCGGCTTTCTGTTGTAGGTACCTTATTGGTTAACATATGACTTCCCACCAAAAGTCAGAGAGAAATTAAATATTCAATGGGGATCTGATTGGAAAGGTCAAGCACAGAAATGGTAAACATTTTGATTTGCTCAATCTGAATGGAATCACAACCAGATTATATAATGTTTAGCAACCCGGAACGAATCAGAAAGCAAGTTGTAGCCATTGGATATTTCTGACCTGAATGCTTTCTGTTTTTATTTTTCAAAAATGAGGGTAAGGCTATAGAGCTATAAGTATACTTGTTAGGTGTGTGTATAAATTTGGGTGATTACGCGGGAAAAGGATACGGGAATTAGGAAGGCTTGGAAGAAGGTATATTTCGTTTTGGCACTACTGAATGGTGTTTTCAACACTTTAATATGCAGGTTTCTTTTTAAGTTCAATGGGCAAGATCAAGAAGTCAATCTTTTAGGTGATGGTACTGAGAAACCTGAGTTTGGGGAATGGTCGTGGATGGCACCAGAAAAAGTAATTGAGCTTGTGAGTAGACGTGATTATGGTAGCTTTTCTCATACCTGCCCAAAACCAATTAAGATGTGGTGCTCTAGACAACATTTGACTTGGCTTATATCTTTCTTTGTGCAGGCAGTGGATTTCAAGAAGCCTATCTACAAGGAAGTTCTATCAGTGTTTGCTCCACATTTCCAATAATCTTATGTATTGAAATTGCTATGCGTACCAAATGACAGTTGCCTTGGATAATTCTGTGTTTGCACCACAGGGGGAGACGGCTAATTACTGTATTTCTAGGCAATATATGATTGTTTACATGTCAGGGTATGAAAATGAGTTTTATGATGACTAACCTACCAATCCTATGCCTCTTTGGGAACACAATAGCAAAGGATTGCTCAATAATAAATTGTACTGGAACATGTATTCTTTTTTGTATTTGGAATTATGGATGGAGTTTAATTGGCAGTGTAAATATTTTTTTTATACTGTCGACCAATAATAATTGTCACGTCATTAAAAATCTTTTATTTTTATCCAAATCACATTAAAAGTCATTGATTCAATGATTAATAATTTGTTGACAGTGTAAAAAAACTTTCTAGAATTAAACAGGATGGGTGTCTTTGGAGAAATGTGCCGTGATGGACAATTTTGATGTTTCCAAATGACAACGGCAGAAATCTAGATTGATTGGATCCTGTTATTAGTATTGTGCCCCATGGCATCAATCAAAGTTTAGTTTTGAAATTTATCATTATGTATTGAGATCCACCAAATAATAAATAACAACCTCAACGGCTCAACCACATTTTCTATCACCTAAAAAAGGAATGACTTCACCAGAACCTTGCTAAACACTACATTCATAAGCTTACTAGATGTTAATTTCTGGATGGAAAGTGTCATGTGCTTTGTCATGATTATGGATCACTTTGCTTTTAAGGAATCTTATCACATATTTTTAGAAGTTGAAACCAAAATTTACATGTGACAAAATTAAAGGGGTATAATTTGATATTTTTCCTACCAATAATTAACATTTCCTATCCAAAAGTTAACGCCTGCCGTAGTTTAGGGTTTTTGTTTTACATTTTGAAAGACCAAAGTACATGAGGCAAATTTGAAGGGGATAATTTAATCTTTTTCCATTATTTATTATCATACATGTCAATTAAAAGTTGTATAAATGAGGAGTTTATCAACATTGAAATCGGCTCGGCTCTGGGTCTCAACAAGAAACTTAGTTCAACGGTGACCCCAAATAGGCCAGGTCGGTCTGAATTGATGCTCTGTTTATCTGGTGCAAACGGCAACTAAACAGTAAAATATTGCTCCAAAATGATGAATTTCCATGAGAAACATTTTTGTGTTCTTTCATGAATGCATATGCCTTTTAATAAAAAAATCAGAAAGAAAAAGAATTGATTAACAATTGAAAAAAAATTACTTTTCAATAGTTAAGTTGTGCCTAAATTACTTGCTGAGAAAGTGAGAAAAGTCTACAATATGTCCCACTAACAAGCTCAATCTCCTTATGAGTCAAGCACAATACAGGTTTGGAGGAGAAACAGAAGCACAAACTTTTAGTCCTTATGACACTAGTATGTTTTGTATGTGATCCATGACAATGTCTGCCACAATCTCAGGTGAGAACCTTGTTATCATGTCCTTCCTTGCCTTTCTTCCTTTGGCCTTAGCCTCAGTGAGATTATCCATCACCTGCCTCATAAGAACCTGAAGTTTATACTCAGAAGGTTCAGCCCAAAGATGTCCCTTGAATGGCCCTTCCATTACTTCACTCATTCTATCCACAGGTAATGGATAGCTATTATCCTCTGTCAAATACTCAGTTGGTCCAGACCAATTGGTAGCAATCACTGGCAATGACATTGCCATGGCTTCCACTAGAGGTCTCCCCCATCCTTCTCCTCTAGTAGGAAGAACAAAAGCATCAGCTGCCTTGTAAACTCTTGGAAACTCACTTTGTGCTATGTGAGTATCAATAACATAGACTGCAGCCCAACCACTAACTGGTTCTCTTAAATCAGAATTCTCCACAAAATCCAATATTTTGTTCCCAAAATCCCTATCAGTGTGATATGGATTTGTTAACAAGTACAAAGCAACCCTATCATCCTTTGAAAATTCCTTCAAGTAAGATTTTAACAACACATCCCACCCTTTCCTATACTCCCACTTGAAGATACTTAAAAACACAAAACTCTTGTTCATACCAGAACCTAAAACCAGTTTTGCTCTAGAAGCAAGGTCCATTGGCTTGTACTTAACTGGATCAAAGAACTTCACATCAATAGGCTGCACAATCTTCACCACCTTGGAAGGATCAACACCACTTTCTACAAATGTAGACACATGAAAATCTGTAGGAACCCAAACATAATCCATTCGATTACAGCGCTCGACGTGTTCAGCATTCACTCTATCAGTTTCAAACATAGTCCTGCCAATCACAGACTTGAAATTATGGTAAAAAGATGGTGGGCATGGAAAGGTTTCAAAAAGTGGAGGGTACCAAGCACCAGGTTCACTATGGCACACTACAATTGTCTCATTCATCCTACACTGTGTTTGGTACAACTCAATGGCCAAGCTCTTCATATCTTGTGGCAAACCAACCCAAAAATCCATAGATTCTTGATCACCATGGTGCTCAATTGCCAACCTAAAAGAATGCATTTTTCTATGTCCATGAAGGGCTAAAACATAAGACCAACCTTCTGAGCTATACCCACCACCTGAAAGAAAGGGAGCCATCCATAGCACACAATGGGGGGAGGACACAAAATCTGGTTTTTGGGGTGAAATGAGAGACCCAATTGCTTGAAAAAGGGTTTGTGATTTGAGTGAGTATTTCAAGTAGTGAACTTTGTAGTAGTTTGTTCTTGTGAACCCCAATGAGATTGCTACAAAGAGAACCAATAGGGAGAGTGAGTAAAATGCAAATTTTGTGAATTTTGATTTGAAGGGGTGGGTTGTTGTTGGATTGGGAACATGTTGCTGGTTTGATTCAGACAAATTCATGACAATCACAGTATAATTCTAGAGAGAGAAAATGAGACAAATGACAAAAAATCTAGAGAGAGAACCTTCTGGGTACCCAAAGGAGCAGAAAGAGATAGCTAATTAGTGTTGCCCTGTAACACTGTTTGCAAATTTGTTTTCGCTGATTCATCAATTCAGTGGATCCACGCTGAAATTATTAAATACCCTCAAAAGGCAACGGTATTTGAGACATTCCTTTCTCATTCTGCTCACTTGAAAATCTAATTTGGTAATTGGTTTCGGCATTTAAATGGACCGTTTAAACATGCGTCGTGCTAAAGAGTGTCCTTATGACATTCTTTAAGGAACCATAAGAAACAAGTTTTCATGGAAAATCTAAATATTTAACTTCTTTAAACGTTAAATACATCAATTCCCAATATAAAGTTTATTTTATATTTAACATTGTAGTTTATTTGTCATTTAGTTTCTAATTTACAATTAATATATAATTAGTGATTGAATTATTCAAATTATTTTCATGTTATTTCTTTTTTACTTCTAGTACTTCTCACTATGAAACAAGTTTTTTTTTGTCTTTTTTTTTAGATATTTTTTTTTTGTCTTTGACTAATTGTTCATGTAATTTTAAATCACATATATGATGGGTTAAGTAAAGTTTTCCATAAAGTGATGGGTATTCGAATATCTTACAATATAAGTAAGGTTCGTTTAGAGATGTAGTTTACTTTCACTAGTAAATATCACTCGTTATCGTAAAATGAGTTTGAATAATATAAATATTGAATACAAATTTACTTAACTTAGGGCGAACATTTTAGTATATTGGTTAGAATTATCACCATGTGAAGCAAAGATTAACAGGTAAATCATAGTACCAGAAGGATACTACCCATAGGCGTAGCAAACTATTTAAAGCTTGAGGTTCACCAACTCTAATGTTATCTTTTCCTTCCTAAATATAAATAAATTCATGATACATAGAACATAATTACATACACTTTGTTCACTGAAACAAAAAAAAGAGGTGGTTATGATTATACAACCTACAAGCTTAAAGAAAACTCTCTTTCTTATGCAGAGGTTTGCGTCTATAAATGCTTGACAACATCTCTCATTGTTGGTCTCTCATGTGGATCCTTTTCTGTACATCCTAAAGCCACCAAAAGCACCTTGTTAACTTGTCTCCTTACATTTGAATTTGAAATTTCATCAGCAAGCTCTGAATCAACAATTGCATCAATGACTCGTTTTTCCTCCCAGACAGATCTAACCCAATACACTATATCTGTCCCTTCCATAAATGAAGGATCCAATGCCTTCTTTCTGGATATCAGCTCCAGCAAAACTACCCCATAACTGTATACATCAGACTCCTCACCCTTTTTTGTTGTATAAGCATTCTCTGTAAGGCCAATATGTAAACATGTTAATCCAGATAACAATTAGGAGAATTTGGAAATTAAAGATGGATTTAATTGATACACACTGTCAATGTAATGATTTTTTACACTGTCAACCAATCATAAATTGTAACATCAGTATAAATGTTTGACTCTTATCCTAACTACCTTAATAGTCACCCATATCATGATTCTGATTGGTTGACAGTATAAAAAACTTTATACTGACAACGTATAGCAATTAAACTCATTAAAGATACAGCTATCTTATTGACAGTGTAGAAGAATTACCTGGTGCAATATAGCCTGTTGTACCAGTAACTGATATTGACTGTGTTGAGGTAGAAGCCTGATCCAAAAGCTTGGCAACACCAAAATCTGCAATGTGAGGCTCCATTTCAGAATCTAGAAGTATATTGCTCGGTTTGATGTCGCGGTGCACTATGACAGGATCACAGTCATAATGGAGATAAGCCAATCCATGAGCAATTCCAACAGCTATCTTATACCTGACATCCCACTCCAAGTATTGTGGTGGATTCCTCTCATGTAAAGCATCATGAAGGCTTCCATTTGGCATGTATCTGTACATGATTAAACCATAGTTTGTTCTCAAACAGAAATCTTCCAATCTGACCAAATTTCGATGCCGAATCTTTCCAAGGGTTTCAATTTCTCTCATCATGCTTAAGCTTTTCCCTTCATTCTCAGCAAATACAAGCTTCTTTACAGCAAAAATTTTGCCTGGACCTAGTGCAGCTTTATAAACAACTCCATAGGCTCCTCTTCCAATAATATACTGATCATTTAGGTTGTCTGTTGCTTTCATCACTTCTTTGAGAAGTTCAGAATCCTCTTCATCTGAGAGTGTGGCTTCCTGCTTAGGTTTTCTGATTAAATATATATAAACTAGTCCCAGAGAAACAACAAATATGAAGCATCCAAGTGCTATAAAGACAATTGCAACAGTACTGAGACCTTTTGATTTTGTTGTGTCACATGGCCTTAAGTAGCTGCTTCCAGTGAAATTCATCACATCTGCTAATGAAAATCTGACACACAGGCCAGGATTACCCAAAAATGATGACCTAGAGGAATTGTTCAACTTCACCAGATTTTCTGGTACAGGACCTTCAAAAGAATTGTATGAAATGTTGAATTCAGATAATGAAATGAGCACATCAAGAACTTGTATGCTTCCTGTCAAATTGTTCCAAGATAGATCCAGTGTTAGAAGACTCTTCAGGTTTCCAATCTCCTCAGGAAGCTCACCTATCAGCCCATTAGCACTTAGATTTAATCCATATAACAGATTCTGCAATCCTCCAATTGATCTAGGAATCCTTCCTCCAAACATATTTCCACCAAGTTGCAACTCAGTAAGCTGTTTATATTCTGACAAGAAAGCTGGAATACCCCCATCAAAATTATTCTCCCTGAGAATTAAGGTGGTTAGTTTTGTCCAGTTCTGCAAACTTGATGGAAAAGAACCATTTAGGATATTGAATCCCACATCAAACTCTATCATATGGGTACAGTTTGAAAGCTGATGTGGCAAAGGACCTTCCAGGTTATTGTGAGAAAGATCCAAACTCTGAAGATTCAAAAGGTTTCCTAGCTCTGAAGGTACAAGACCTGTAAAGTTGTTCCTGGACAAATTTAAAAAAGAGAGATTTGTGCAGTTTCCCAAACTTGATGGAATTGCTCCACTGATATTGTTGTTATTGATGCTCAGGTATGTGATATTTGGATTGAATTCAAAATCAGGAAGAGGCCCAGTCAAATTGTTTTGTTCAAGTCTCACCCTTGTAAGAGTTGTACACCTTCCTACATCAGGAGGTATGCTACCATGAAATTGATTGAAACCCATATTGAGCCTGACTATTTTCCTTCCAAAACAAAGATTTGGTGGGAGGGTACCAGTAAAATTATTATACATGAAGTCCAGCTGCACTAAACTGCTATTAATTCCTAAGCTTTGAGGTATGACTCCAATGAAGTGGTTGTTATACAATGAGATATTTTGAAGAAACTTGAGCTCTGTCATCTCTAGAGGTAGCTCCCCTGAAAGGCTATTATTGTACACAAGGACATGTTGAAGGATTTGAATTTTCCATATGCTAAGTGGAATTTCCCCGGTCAAAGAGTTCTGATACAATCTAAGATCGCGCAAATTACTCAAGTTTCCCAATTCACTAGGAATTTCTCCCTCAAGTGAATTTGAGTACAAATGTAACTTATCCAATGACTTGCAATTACCAATCTGTGGAGGGATTTTCCCAGACAAATGGTTCTCTGCAAGTATTAGAACAGAAAGTTTGTTCAGGAGACCCAAGGTTGGTGGTATAGTGCCAACTAAGTTAGCCTGAGCAGCATAAAACTCTATTAACCCACTACAATTCCCCAAGCTTGGTGGAATGCCTCCACTAAATGCATTGTAAGAAAGACTCAAAATTGATAACTTTTTGCAATTTCCAGATCCCAAAGGAATGGTACCTCCAAAATTATTACCAAAGAGAAATAGAGTTTCTAGATTTTTGAGATTGTTTAGACTAGCAGGAAGAACTCCCTCTAGGTAATTGGAATCCAAATCAAGATATGTCAATTTACTACAATTTCCAATGGATATGGGAATTGACCCTGACAACTGATTAGCACTAAGATCCAGCTCCACAAGCTCAGTCATATTCCCAATATTTGTGGGAATGGAACCACTTAAACTGTTATTGCTGAGGTCCATATACTTCAAACTTTGAAAGTGTTTGAAGCTCTCAGGTATCCCTCCACTAAAGTTGTTTGTAGAAAGGTCCAAGTACTCAAGCAGGCTACAATTGCTTAATTCTTGGGGAACTTCTCCAGAGAAACCAGTACCATACAAGTCTATGGTTTGCAAGTGACTCAAATGTCCAATTTCAGGTCCCAATTGACCATAAATGGAATATTCACTGAGGTTAAGGGAAACAACATTGTGGGCATGATTGCATTGCACTCCTGCCCATGAGCATGGAGTGGAATCAGAGGCCTTCCATGTGGAGTTTATGTCACTAGGCACATCAGTCCAGTGCCTCAAGAGGGACAAAAGAGTCAACCCATCAGAGCTCAAAGCAGAAGCAGCATATAACAAGGTAGAAAAAAGAGAAAAGCATAGAAACAGCAAATGATACCCCATAGAAAGAAACAAGAAAGAAGGAACTAAAAAAGGTACCACAAAGACAAAGATGATATGCTAAGGTTGCAAGGTTTTAAGAGGAGCACATGCACTTACCTTCTTGCAAAAGTTTGCAAGAAGACCAAAGCTAGGTGCTGTGTTGGGCTCTGGACTATGGAAGAAGCATAGCTGATACTGTAAAGAAGGAAGAGAGTGCACATGAAGTTAGAGAAAAGCAGCTAGAAGATCATGAAACTGATGAGTCTTTGTTCTACACACATAAATGGAATAATATATATTCGGTGCCACATGATTCTAAGCATGGTTCAGTTTTATAATTTGGCAGCTAGCCACTCTTGACTTGTTTCAATCCACTATCCTTCCACTTTTATTGCAAGAAAGAAAATATGGGTGATTACTTGGTTGGTAGTTGACCACTTAGCCGGCCTTTTTTACTTACTTCATGCAAGTTCCTTTCAAAATTATTATAAAGTAGCAACTAGCAAGTATTCTGCATGATATTTATAAATTTATATAAAATTAAATAAAATATGGATTAAAAATTATTTAGAATTATAGAATTGGTATGAATAATTAAAATTAAAAAGAAGATATATAATTTATTTATATTGAATCTATAAAATTGTGGGTTTCACATTAGGAATAAAAAATTAAAATACTTAATATATCGAAAATTTAATTTTTTTAATAGGAGATTCGTTAATAAAATCTTAAAATTATATGGGATTCGCATTGGAAATAAAAAGTAAAATATTTTATACATTAAAAATTCAAAAAGTCTTTAGTTTTGTTTTAATTTATGGAGAAAAGAAGAATGTGCTTGCCACCTATGTGATTGTGATATATGCTCACTTGAAATAATATAAATAATGTCATGTATTTATCTCATTATTAATAACTAGCGACAAGACAGGTATTTACGTCATTGTCTAACCGCATTTCTATTTCTTTTACTCGTCTTTATATATATTGTTGGCACATAATTTTTTACTAGCGGCAAGACAGGCACGTGCCTGTCTGACCGTATTTATATTTCTTTTACTCGTCTTTATGCATGTTGTTGGCACATAATTTTTTATTCATTACTTGTGTAAGGTTGGTAATTTTAATCGGTTTTTGCGACTTTATAATGTGACTTGTTAATGTAAACAAATATGTAACATGTAACCGTCTGTTTGTATTTCTATTTTTTCCCGTTATTTTTAGTAAGAAAGCATACCGGTGGATTTGTATTGTTGTTTACGTCGTGTACATATTCTTTTGAATATCTTATTTTTTATTTCAGCGATTTGAATAAGACGTGTATATTTTAAGAAAAATAGTATAAAAGAAGGGTGAGCTTGTATAGTATCTACAATTTTATAGTTTCAATAACAACTCCC